>CM065303.1:54189596-54814596 GCA_032871835.1 Dipteronia dyeriana | reverse complement strand
CAATCATATCTTGGAAAAAAACTTTACATGTCGACATGTTCCTACACACAATAAGCAAAGGCAAGTAAATGTTCAATATAAAGTATGGTGAAATAAGTTCAGAAAACCACTTATTCCATTTGATGTTATGTAGGCTGCTCGGAAAATCTATGGGAGGAACATAAGACTTGAGTTCCTTGTATAGGAGCGGTGCCTCAAAAGGGACATCTTCCGCTTCCTTCGCTTTTTCTTCCATCTCCTCCTTTTGAACTTCTTCACCTACAACACTAGAAAAATCATCAGAAAATTCATGGGTTACTATGGTAATGATAATCTCATCATTCAAAGGGATATTGGTCGCTTCTTCTTGCTCCGTTTGGCAAGGGAATTCTTCGGGCTCCTCTTTTTGAAAATCTTCTATCAATTGCTCAATTTGTGTTTCTATCTTTCTTAATGAAGCATCAAAATTCTGCATTCTCTTATCAGAGTCTTGGAATCTTTTGTCCACATTTTGTATAAATTGCTTCATTGTATCCTCCAATGATGGTGAGACCGGTTGCTCATAGGTATTGACTTTATTATAGCTCCATGAGAAGTCTTGATGATTTCTCCAATTCGAGTTGTAAGTATGGTTCATAACTCGACCACTGATTGTTGGATTTTCCATATGATTCATTGATAGGCCATGAATTGTAAGAATTTTCAAATGGTCCATGCATAGGCCTCATGTTGTAGGAATTTTCAAATCGTTCATGCATAGGCCTCATGTTGTAGGAATTCAACACTTGAGTCTATTTTTCAATATATTCTGGAAAATTTTCTCTCAAATGGCAGCCCCATAGATCATGACCAACCATTCCACATATCTTGCAAACCCCTTGTTTTCTCCTCGGAGTCATCTAAATCATTCATTCTATCTGTTGACTTAAATCAGCTAGTTGCATAGTAAATCCATAAATTGTTTCTCTTTCCTCATCATAAGCGTGTTGTCCGTAGAAGTTTATTGTACCTAAAAAAGAAAACAAGAAAAAAGGAAATAAAAAGAAAACAAAACAAAAAAATGAATAAAAACTATTAATTAATGACTACTACAAAACAAAAAATAAAAATAACTAAAACTGAAACTAGAAATAACCAATAAATTCAACTAATCCCCGGCAGCGGCACCAAAAACTTGATTGTTGTAAATCGTGTTATAATAAAAAAAATACTCGCAAGTGCACGAATCGTGAAGATATCGTACATCTGTAAGTAAGGATCGTTCCCATGAGGAAAAATGATTTATTTAGTTAGATCTAATTCTAATTAAAGTTAAACCGAAAGTAACCAAGAGATTGATGTTGATTGATTTAAACTAAAACTAAATTAAATTAAAAATAAGAAAGCAATTAAAAAGATTGGGTTGTGGTCAAGGGTGAGAAAATACTAGTCATCAATGATCCCCAATTATAAACACTCAATGCATGGATTAATTTGTAAAAAGATTCAATCAATTCAAGAGTTCATTCTTTATCTTTAATATGACTATTACCGTATGATCGCGGGATGAGTCAAGTATTTCCAACCACTATTCACCCTTGGTATATGGTGTGAACAATGATCGGAAACCCGTTAAGCGTAAAAAATAAGAACCAAATTCTATACTTTGTTTGGTCTATGCTAAAGATAAAATTCACTCATTCAAAAGAGCATTAATCAAGGTTAGGTTTGGTCTATACTCTAACCCTAATTCTCATATAGTCTTAACCCCAAAATAATGCCAAATAATTATCCACCATTGGTCTATGATGTGAATAAATATTAAAACTAATGAGAGTCAAGCAATTAAGAATAATGAACAAATCAAGAATTGAGTTGATGAAATAATATTATTAATCCAAACATGAGCATTCACAAAAGGTTCACATTAATTCCCTAGTTATGGATTTAGTTACGGATTTAGTTACACATTATGAAAATAGAAGGAAAAGAGAAAGAAAAGATAAAACCCATTGAGGTCTCAAACGGATTTTTCAAATCTTCAATGATGAATTCTTCTTCGTCTTCTAATCTTCGAATCTTCGAATGCGTAACAATGGATGAAAGAATTGTTATGTGATGTATGGTGATGGTGTGGTGGGGGACGGCCCCCTTGGTGGCTTGAGACCTCCCTTGGCTTCTCTCCCCCGAAATTAGGGTTCATATGGTGTTTAAATAGGTGTAAATGCTATGTCATGTCCTTAAACAATAAGGAAATCAATTCCAATGTAGAACTCTACCTTTTTGAGACTTTATTTCTTTCCTAATCCAATAAAAAGACTACTTATTGAAGGAAGATTAGGATTAGGTTTCAACTTGTTTGCACAATACTCCCAAATAATTCCAAGAAGGAAATATTTCCTATTTCGACAACTTGCAAAATAAATCCCGTCATTATTCAAGGAATTATGACTGATCTGACCATTGGGTACTAAAATAGGCATAACTTCTTTTAGAAATATCGGAATTGTGATCTGTAAAGTGCGCCGGAAACTAGACTTCCGGGGCTTTCAATCCATAGGTAGTAGGACACACAATTCGATCGGAAATAAGAGATATTGGCCCCCGTAATCTAGCTGTTCTGCATTGGTTGAAATTCAACTTTTTACTCTTTTTCTTCAAAATAACATTCAACACCTCTTGAATGGAATGTGGCCTATACATGCTCAACAAACACATAAAATACCTAATTTCACCCAAGATCAAAGCACAATTAATAGGAAATGGGGACCTAAAACATGTATAGAAATAGACCCGTCAATAAACAGTTGACTACCAATAGCAAACATAACTTCACTGCATCTAATGGTTAGGTCCATTGACCTTGTCCAATTCAAGCTTCAAGTTCGCTAAAACTAACCTCATCTCGACCACCAAAGTACCTTTGGTGTATCTTATTCTCCATCGCATGATATCCATCTGTGTCGGGAATGGCTCCGAACTTCAGGCCAGTTATCAAACAAAACTCCACCCTCAGAAAACGGAAGCTCTAGCTACCTAACATGAACCTTATCTCATCGGTGAGTCGGTCGTGGTGTTGCTCACGTAATAGCAATTGATGCACAACACCACCAGAAAACTTCATTTCGCGATGCATGCATAGCAAGTGACCTAAACAAGAGCAATAAAACCTCTTATGGACTTGGATTGCATATTCCCCTAATCCGGTAATTGCATCCTCAATAACAGTGAGAAGTCGAAAGTGGTTGTGATGGGTGATTTTTATGCCGTCTAAGAACCACTGATTATAGGAAATTTTTAAGTTGTCTCTCAAATTCACCATCTGCAATTCACAACCAATATGCATAAATAATTAAAAACAGAGGTCTGATAATTTTCCCAATAAGTCTCAGAAGAAAATATAAAAGTCTCAAAAAGTATTTCAGAGGTCTCAGAACATGTTATCACAGTCTCAGAAAGCTTATAGAAAACTATACTAAAGGCTCAGAAAAAAGTTTCGACGAGTGTTATAGATGTCTCGGAGAGTGTTACAAAAATCTCGAAGAGTCTTACAAAAGTCTCGGAGATTTTTACAGAAGTCTCGGAGAGTGTTACAAAATCTTTGTTGATCCGAGACTTCTATCAAGCTTTATCGATTTGAGACTTCTGTAACACACTCCGAGACTTTAGAACATGCTCCGAGACTTTCACTAACCTATTTCTATCAAGCATAAAATAGAAAGATTAAAGAACCAAAATCCAATCAAGCATGAGTGTGTACTTTTCATGAATTTCACCCATTCAATTGAGAGTATAATCAAAGCCTAGTGTGATATTCACCCAACCATATTTTTCAAATTAACCTAATCCCTTAGCATGCATCGAGAGTTGGTGTGCAATCAACATAAATCAATCATCAAGCTATAAAGCAATTGAATGAAACAAGACTTGATGAAATTAAATACAAATTAATCAAATAGATAGCACTTGTGTTAGGTTTACAAATTTCCCTAATGAGGATACACATCAAAAAAGAAAAATAGCACAAGGAGAGTAAATAAAGAAAACCCAAGTGATGTTCCTGAGTCTTCAGGCTTTTGTTGATGTCCCTCTTTCTCATAGACAAGCAAGATGGATTTTTTCTCTTAAGTCCTCCTCAAAGATGGATGGGTGATGATGGATGGTTAGGCATCCATGGAGGAAAACCTTCATGGATGCCTTTGAAGCTTCTCTTTCTCTTTTATTTGGTGATGAAGATGAAGTGTAGAGATAGGTTATGGTGTATTGTGTCTTGGTTATCATAGGCATAGAAGGCTAGGGCACGATCTGGGCATTAAAAGACAAGAATGCCCTTCTGAACTGGCCTTAAAAACATCCATTTGCAGGGCTAGAGAAAATAGCGGTCTGGCATCCGCAGTTGAGGAACCGCAGAACTTGATACGCGATACTCGCTAGAGGTAAAATCGCGGTCAGAGTCGCGGTTCAAGACCTACAAAGTATGGGTTTTGAGATCCTCTTTTTGGTAAAATTTCTCTTTTGCCCTCCAATTCTCTCCTTTATTCACTTTCGACATAAATTGTCTCACAGTCTTCACTTTAAGCTCAAACACCTTTTTTAGGGAATATAACCTACACAAGGCTCAACAAGCACATTAATACTCAAAAATGAGTAAAATAGCTAGGAAATGAGGACCTCAAATACGCACTTAAATGTGACGATTAAATACTCCAAAACCTAACATTTGCTCGTCTTCGAATAAAACTAAAAATGAAAAACACAAAACACACTAAAGCATAAATAAGTAGAAACTAAGTTAGCCCACGTTCGTAGGAAACACAATGTCACTTAACATGTGCCATAAGCTTTTAAGGGTTCGTCCTGTAAGTGTTTTTCATGACTATTTTTCAAAAATAAAAATGAAAGTGAAAACAGTGTTTTTGATTTCAATTTTAAAATCTGAAAACACGTCTGATAGCATAAACTGAAATCCGTATTTTGAAAATAAAAATGGAAAAAACGCATCTGGTAAACTAACCGAAAACTATTGAAAATTAAAATATCATATTTCACTATTTGTTTAATATTATAACAATTATAAATAAATTGATTAAATAATTATAACCAATAAAAAATATAATCAATTGATGCATCAATTGAAGAAAAAGAAGAAGAAGAAGTCGTCCATCTGAAGAAGAAGAAGAAGTCATCCAGCTGAAGAAGTCGTCCAAAAGAAGAGGAATACCAACTGATCAGCCGACAGCGGCTGCGATCGGCGAAGGAAGGAAGGACGAAGAAGAAGAAGAAGAAGAATTTTAACTGATAGACAGATGGTGGAAGAAGAACAAGACTAGTTGATTGTCCGGTAGCGACTAAGACCAGTAAAGAATAGTAGGAAGAAGAGGAAAAAGAAGAAGAAAAAGAATACCAGCTGATTAGCTGGCGGCAGCTACGATCGGCAAAGGAAGGAAGAAGACGAAGAAAGAAAGAAGATAAAGATGTTTATTCTGTGGCAACAAGCAGATCAGTGAAAACTGTAATCGATGAAGGAAGAAAGAAGATAGAGATAAGGAAGAAAGAAGATAAGGTCCAATGGATGATGAAAAAAGAAAAAAGAAATTATTGTTCATTTTTTTTAAACAAAAACAAAAACAATTTTGAAAAATAAAACACAAGTGTTTTATGTTTTTCAAATATTTCACTGTTAACACTGATTTTGTTTTTCATTTTTTAAAAATAAAATGAAAAACGGTTAATAAACGCGAATTCGAAATCATTTTTGAAAAATAAAAACGAAAACGGACTGAAAAACAGCTGCAAGACGGGACTTAAACCTCTAGGTGACCCTAGTATGAGTTATAGTCTCTTGAGGGTTTACAGCTACGATACTCACAAATGCAACTCTGTAAGACAGGGGTTGAGATGCCACTTCACACATACCAACCAAGACTTCATGCAAGCTAAAATCTCTAAAATCATGCCATATAATTCAATACACCACGACATGCATATATGCTAATATTCAGGATGTTTTCTGCTTACAAAAAAAAAAAACACGCCTGAATACCTAATATAAAATTCGTTTTGACTTCTACTTCTGACAAGAGACATCTCATATTTTCACTCAGAACCTAGGTGCACTCTTTATCAAAACATATGTGAATGAGTTTATGTTCATATAAATCAAATTTAATAGTGTATGAATATCTTCAAAATAAAGAGCATTTTTTTAGAAATAGATCTCATGAGGAATTGAAATGTCATGAATGCGGCAAGAGCATACATCGACTCACATTCGCTAGCTAGGCTTTTTAAAACATCAACTAGAACTTTTCCTAGGTTGTAATGGGGTCATGGGTGAATTGTGATCTATGAAAGGAATGGAATAATATACAAAAAGCTAAATATCATGACAAGACGTTTACACATTACAATGCTACAATTTGATACTTTGATTAGCTCTAATACACACTGCACATTACATCCCAAGCGTACAAGCTTTAAGCTTTGAACATATCATGCTACTTTATTACTCTATTTTGGAGCACTTTATATGAAGATTTAAGGCTTGAAGTGTTTATTTATTTTTTAACACTTTTTATTTATTTATTTATTTATTTTAACACTTTTATTTTAATAAGCTTTTACCTTTCTACAATTTACACATATTTGACTAAGTACAAACTAGTACACAATTTAGAGCTTTACATGTATTCTACTAAAATGTATACACCAACATGACCAATAACTAGAGCACAACTTATGTTTGGGCTATATAGTTTAGTAGGGATACGGGTGATGAATGAAATATTTAAGTGTTTGACCTCAAATTTGACAATGGAACACACAATAAGGACACATATAATATTTGGGCTATTTTAATGGTTATGTACACACATTGTTTAAAATCATTTTTAAAAGTCAATTTATCATGAGAATACAAATTTCAACAAATCGTTTCTTTTAGGTCAGGCCGTGTCGAGCCTAGCCTGGACGTGGGATGTGCCGGCTAGGCTTGGTCTGCCAGGCACGACCTATTTTGCCTCTATTAGGGTAGGTTAGTGCAATTTGTCCAATTTTTTAATTATCAAAAATTTAATTGATTTGAATATTTGCGTTTAATAGATTTGGGTGATAAAAATTTAGGCTCAAAAAATTCGGGTAAAAAAATTATGAGTCAAAATAAGCTCAAGTCCAATCGAACATGGGTCTGGTAAAACCCAGACCCACAGAGGGTCAGGTCTAGACCCGGATCCACTGTTTTTTTGATGCTCTGGTGTGGGTCTGAACCCTTTTAAATTTTGCGGATCCAGTTCCAGGCAGGGTCTGACATTTTGCCAACCGTAATTCCTCGTCAACAGGTTATAGTTTTGGCCCGTGTTCGGTAGCCTTATTGATCTGGGCTGGACTTAGTTATGGACTCAGAAGCCCAAAAGCAGAGAAGTTAAATGAATGAACAGAAGACATCGAAATTTTTGGCAAAAACCCTACTCCTGTTCTTCAAAATTCTCAGTCATTTTCTCTTCCTTGTTCGTTCAAATGAATCGGTAACGTTACACACACCAACGACAATGCCCTCAAAATCTTGGTCTCGTCTTCTCCTCTTTAACCAAACCTCGAAAAACCGTAGAACCCCACCCTTATTTTGCCGGAAAATCTCAGCTTTCCCGCGCTTTCCCACCAGCCAAACACCCCAATCTCCCCTCCCACCGTCAAAACCTCTCCCAAATGCATCCCACCAAAACCTCACCAAACCCATTTCCTCGTTTTCCCGAAAAATATCATCTTTACCTTACATCGGCGGTTCCAACAGAGCACCAAAAACATCCTCTCTTTTGACGAAAAAGCACTTCTCCACATTCTCTAATGACGATTCCTCTGGTTACGGGAGAGCTGCTCAGGACCTCTTGGCGGAGCTGGAGCGCGAGAAGCAGAGGGAGAGGGAGGCAAGGAAGAGGGCGGGACTTGATACGAAAGACATTGATGCAGAGGATGAGGAGGATTACATGGGTGTTGGCCCCTTGATCGAGAAGCTCGACAAGGAGAAGCTCAAGAACACTGTGGACTTGTACTTGCGCGAAGAGCCCACGGATTCAGATAGCGATGAGGATGATGATGAGAGGTTTTCGGAAGAGGCGATTTCGAAGAGGGGTCATTTGTTTGAGAAGAAGTTTCAAAGGTTTGAGGAGTTTCTGAAAAACTACACAAATGCTGGTATGTGAATCCCTCTCTCTCTTCGTCTTCCTGCTTATATATATATATAGTATTTAATGGGTTATGAGTATTTATGTGTGTTGTTGTATAGGATTGGATATCGAGAGTTAAAAACTTAATTTTTGTTTGATGAATGCCTGTGTAAATGACTTGTGATCTTTTAAATTGGTTAGTTGTTTATCAGGTTTTTTGCTTTGACATGTATTTGGCAGACACACTTGATGAAGCTTTCAAGTGGATGAGCAAAATTTGATTAGTTTGAGCAGAAACTTGACAACTTATTTTGTTTTATGAATGCCTGTGTAAATGAATTGTGATCTTTTAGGTTGGTTAGTTGTTTATCAATGTTTTTCCTTTGACATGTGTTTGGCAGACACACTTGATGAAGCTTTCAAGTGGATGAAAAGAGTTGATAAGTTTCAGCAGAAACATTTTGCACTTCGCCCTGAGTACAGGGTTATTGGCGAGTTGATGAATAGGCTGAAAGTAGCGGATGGGAAGGATAAATTTATCCTTCAACAAAAGCTTAATAGAGCGATGAGGTTGGTGGAGTGGAAAGAGGCTTATGATCCTAATAATCCTGCCAATTATGGAGTCATAGTTCATGAGCAGGGTGGATTCAATGAAGAGAATGCTGAAGTAGAAGAAGAGAAGCCAGTGAATCAACAGGGGATTAATGATGACGACGAAGAGGAGTTTGATGACATGAAAGAGAGGGATGATAAACTGTTAGCGGAGCTCGATGCTATAGACAAGAAACTTGAGGAGAAGCTTTCTGAGTTGGATCATACGTTTGGAAAGAAAGGAAAGCGTCTGGAGGAGGAGATTAGAGATCTTGCAGAGGAGAGAAATGCTTTGACGGAGAAGAAAAAAATACCTCTTTATAGAAAAGTAAGTTTTTGCATCTTCTACTTTTAAAAAAAATAAAAATAAAGTTCTTGCATCTTCCTGCTAGGTTTGTTTGTTTCCAATTTTCCATAATGTTTTATGTTTAACTTAAAGCTGCATGGTTACTTGTTCAATATGCTGATTCAAAGGTTGAAAAAATTTGTTATGCTTGCTATTATGATACTTCTTTTCTTTATATGATGTTATTTTATAATCACGAAATCGCAGAACAATCACTGCTAATGGTAGACTTTCTACTGATTATTTTCTTTCTTAATCTCTTCTGAAAATAAAATAGGATAATTTGGTTTGTTATTAGCATTGGACTGGTATGAGAAAATGTAAATGAAGCTAATATTTCCTTTCTTTGCTGCATTTGATACCATAATTGCTTGATTCAATTGTCTGATAGGTACTAAATAATAATGGGAGAATTGTAAATACGCCCCGACTATTGTTGAAATGCCAAATCAAACCTTTTGGTTTGAACAATCAGCAAAAACCCCTTGCCATTAGTTTACTTTATTTAAATATTCTGGAATTATGAATATTTAGAATATTTAAATCATAAGAAAATATAATAAAATTATCTTTTTTTTTAAATATGAATAAAAAATAAAAAATAAAAACTAAATAATATTTAATATAGAAACAAAACTATGGAGAAGACATGCATGTTACCAAGATGTATATGTGTCTATGAGCATCTCATCCATATATTTTTTACATTTTAAAATAATTTATTTTTTATATAATGATTTTATTTAGTTATAGCATATTTTTAAATATAGTTTTAATTTTGTATTAAAATAAAATTTTATTTCGTAAAATATTTTTTGCATATATATATATATATATATATATTTTTTTTTTTTCATCATTGTTTTTAGTTTAATTACTTAGAAAGTCACTTAAATATTCATATATTTCAATAGAATTAGTTAAAGTCAACTAATAGTGGGGTTTTTTGTTGAATGTTCAAAACCATAGAGTTTGAATTGACATTTCATCAAACGTTGGGGGTTTATTTAAAATTATCCCAAATTATAATTGAGAAATTATTTAGATAATTAATGACTAGTAAGCATAAGTACCTATTAAGAAACCAGTAGTAGTTTCAGTATAGAAAACTTGGGGCAAATCTCATAGATTCTATGCCAAAATCCCACCCGGGTAAACAAAGAACTATGGTCTGGAGTAACAAATGATGTTTTAGATGTTACGAGATGGGGAATAATCACAAAGTCCAAGAAGATTATTGGGATCCTTAGGGTAAATAATTGTGAAGAATTTTATAACAATGGTTTAAAAAAATATATGTTTTCTCAAATGGTGTTTCTGTTATTGTATGACTGTTGATGTCAATCCTCTGCATTTTTCTTCCTTGGACTACATTGAATCCTTCTCTTAAAAAGGTTTTGCGTCTTCAAAGGTCATGCTCTACTCTACTGTACATTACTGGTCTACTTGCGTAGTTCGTCATTGCATCTATTAATGAGTTTGACATAAGATGAGAAACAGAGAAGGAATTTTGACATAAGATGCTTGTAATGAAGCTGTTATCTAGGGATGGGCATTTCCCCCATGGAGTACCACCACCACAGGGACCCACCCCCATTTGAGGGCAAATTTTGCCCCCAAAATCTAAATGGGGGTGGGGGTGGGAGTAGGGGTGGAGGAACCTGCCCCCACCCCCATTTCCCTATTGCCACATTTCTTTTTATAGGGGTGGGGGTGGAGCCCCATTTGCCCATATATATTTATATATTTTTACTTTTATTTTCCAAAAAAATAATGACTTTAACTCTATTACTTATTTACTCTCTACTCATTTCCCCTATTTCCACATATATATTCATGTGTAATACTATATTACTGTAGTTATTTGTATTAATTTTGAATTAAATTAAATCAATTATATATTTTAGATTATTTATTGAATTACATTAAATCAATTATATATTTTAGATTATTTAATGGTTTAGATATCGAAATAGGGTGAATCGAACGATTTGAATGATCGAATTTTGAATCTCAAATTCTAAATTTTGGATTTTAAATTGGCAAATATTAGGATTGAAAATGGAAAAAATGGGGGAAATGGGGGGCAGGGGTGGGGGGAGGGGAGCCTCCCCCAAACACCCTCATCCCCACTTCCCCCAAATGGGGTTTGGGGGTGGGGGTGGGGGTGGGGGTGGGAGGACCCTCCCCCTCCCCAATGGACCCCCACACCCATCCCTACTGTTATCCCTTACCTGGCATATAGGATTCATAATAGGCTGACTTTCCTGGTATGTGTAAGATATCTCTATTATTATTATTATTTATTTTGCTTTATAAAATTGTTCTCTACATGAAGTTGCTATTCTACTTTAATACTTTATTTTAGCTTATTTGAATGCCTATGTTCTGTGTGCATGATTTTCTACTTTCAATCAATTTATATTGCATATATTAACTTGATACTAAATAATGGCAGGGGTTTGATGTTAAATTGATAGATGTGAATAGAACTTGTAAAGTTACAAAGGTATGTATCACCTCATCATTAATCTTTGATTTTAGAATATTTTTTGTAAGATTGTTATTGAGTTTCGTATCTTATATGCTCAAAGGGTGGGCAAGTGATCAAATACACTGCCATGTTAGCTTGTGGGAACTATCATGGTGTTGTTGGTTTTGCAAAGGCCAAAGGTCCAGCAGTCCCTATTGCTCTTCAGAAGGTAATTTGTTGATTCTGTTAGTTTCTTATTCCTTGGCAGTCGATGCTTTATATTACAATCAAAGTCCTATCTGCCTTATATACAGTTTGTTCATGGATTATTGATTCCTAAATCCTAATATCACATTGTAATTATCTTCTAGCAGAAAAGATTGAAGTTACGAGGAAAGATCCGAAAAAAAAAAGTGGAAAATTTGTTGAGATTTAATATTCTTTATTGGATTTTAATTTCTCAAAGTGGTATTTGATTTTACTTTTTCCTACTTTGTTCAATATTTATTAATATATATTGATCTTTTTTTTAGAATATATTAAGAGTAATTTAGGATTTATCATGACTGGTTATTAGATTGGGGATCCTTTAGTGTGTTTAGTTTGAGCAAATTAAATAAGCTTATATAGAGGCTCATAGTATTGATGTAAGGAATACTGCAGTTTAGGTTGGATTTAAATTCGTAAATAGCCCTTTGCCCTTTTTATCACTTTTTCTATCAATTTTTTTTCTCTTTTAGTCTTTTAAATACTAGTTGGATTTGATCTATGTTTCTCCTTTTTGTTCTTCTGTTTCACGTAAACTCTTATTTCCAAGATATGTCAATAGTGATCTGCTAAGGAATTAGACTTTTGTTGTTTGGTTTAGTTGCTACATCAAAGCTTACGTTTAGGCGCTCTTCTCCATATCCTCATTTTATCTGTCACTTAAAGAATATATGTTTTTTGACTGCCCTCTGGTTACTACCGGTCGTCCTAAAACTAAATGCAAAAAGTAATAACCAGTTCAACTCTGTGAGGGGGATTTTGCTTTTTCTCTTTTTTATCTCAAATTATCTTATTTTATGGTGCATGTTCTGATTTGAACTCTAGTGAAGTATTCTCATAGGGGGGGGTATTCTGTCTCCTCAGCATTTACTTTAATATCTCTTATTTCTTTTATGCTTGAGTTCCGTAATTTGTTTGTTTATAATCTACTCACTTGATTTTAACTATGATCAGGCATATGAGAAATGCTTTCAGAATCTCCACTATGTGGAACGACACGAGGAGCATACAATTGCACATGCAGTGCAAACAGCATTCAAGAAAACCAAGGTTTTAACTTTTATACCAATGTTGATGTTTCTTTCTCTCACTCCCCCTCTCCCAGAGTGAAACTTTCTTATATTCTTCTAAGTCTTATTTGAACTTGAAAACTTGTTTAGGTGTATTTATGGCCTGCACCAACTAGGACAGGTATGAAAGCTGGAAGAACAGTTCAAACAATTTTGCATCTAGCTGGTTTCAAAAATGTCAAATCTAAGGTAATGTACTGCCTAACTGAATTCAGGTTACTATGGTGGTATGTACAATCCAAGTATTCATTGTAACCTATTCTCTTTTTGTAGGTTATTGGCTCTAGGAATCCACATAACACCGTGAAGGCTCTATTCAAAGCCCTGAATGCAGTAAGTAGCCTAATAATCTTATATGATGGACATATGTTTGCTTTTTCTGGGTCTGAGTTTCATTTTGACTGTTATAATTTCTGCAACTTCCAGATTGAAACTCCAAAGGATGTAGAAGAGAAGTTCGGGCGGACCGTTGTTGAGAAGTATTTGCTATAATTGGTGTGCTTTACAGGTTTCTGTGTAACTTCTATTTATATTCTCGTAGATTTCAATATTCATTTACAAATTAGATGAGGAAATTGATTTTTTTTTTAATAATCATATCTTCAGTTATTTTTGCTTTCCCTCTTGAATGTGGTAGTCATGTTTGCTACGATTGTTACTTTTCTATATTGCTGTGGACAGTGTACCCAAAAGATCAGATAAAAGGAAGCATTTTAGTGGGCCGGTTTCTTTAAGTATAGACAATGTTTTTCTTTTCATTTTTAATAATGAGAATTTACTGACTAGTTCCTACTTATTATTAGTCTGTAGTTTGACCTAATATACAGACTGTCTCCCAGTTTTAAGCTTTCTCTTGACAGGTCTCTTTAGTTACCAAAAATCTGGAACTTGGTCTTTACCATTCAATTCTGTTAGGGTTCTGTCAAATCAGTAAGGGTATAATGGTAAAAACAGGGTTAAAATTAATTAAAAACAATTAAAATTTTATTTTAAAAAAAATCAAATTAGAAAATAAAAAAAATCAAACTAACCATCATTGACCATCATCAAACTAAACCTCATTCACCTTAAAACAAATCAAAGAAAACCAACAAAGCATTAGACCTGGTGACTACTGGAATGTAAAAATAGACTTGGAAACAAAAAGTCTACACCAAAACGTACCAGACAAAACAAGACTAACACCTAGTAACACCAAATCTCACTATGATAACAACACTCTCGCTCTCACTGATAACAACACCAGACACCGCCAACTCTCATTCACTTTCTCTCTCTCAATCCCCCACTCTCTCTTCATCAGATCTCTCACTCTCTCAATCTCTCTCTCTCTCTCTCACTCTCGATACCTCACTCTCGATACCTCACTCTCTCTCTCTCTCTCTCTCTCTCTCTCTCTCCTAAACGGTTCGTTGTTCGTCGCTCCATTATGGGTTTATGTGTTGGGAGGTTTGATGAACTGGGTTGAGTTTCTGGGTTTGGGTGTTACTAGGGTTTGGTTCAGTTGAAGGTTGATTGTGGATTGATTTTTGGGATTTTGATTTGGGGTTTGGTGTGTTTTTGAAATTTTTGTGTTTCTGGTGTGAATAAATTTGGTGGTGATGTGAGCACATCATATATATGGATCTGGTTAACTGCTTGTAGAAATATATGTGAACTTGGGTTCTAGGTTTTGTGACGATGATGATTGAATAACGTGGGGTTGGTGGTGTTGATGATGATGGTTGAATAGCTTGGGTTCTAGGTTTGGTGATGATGGTTTGGGAAGAAAAGAGGGAGAGAAAGAGATGAATGAGTTAGGGTTTGGGTTAGTTGAATGGATTTAGGGGTTTGGGTTGGTTGAATCTAGATTTATGGTTTTGTTGAAGATGACGATTCTTGATGTTGAACCTAGAACTGGGTTTGAAGATGACGAAGCTGATGTTGAATATGTTTAAAACAAAAATCTGGGCCAGCAGGTTCATTTTACCCTCAAACACGATCATGAAGCACTTTTTGAACGGAAAATTTAACAAAAGTACTAAACAAGGTAATTCTCAAAATCGGGGGACCAATTTGTGTATTAGGTCAAACTAGAGAGACTAAAATGGATTTCATCCTATTTTAAAGGTATTATCATTTTTGTCCATATATTTACACGAGTTATGACTTTTTTAATTGTCTTTCCTTTTTTGGTATCTATGGTCCTTATGTTTTCTAAAATGCATCAATTTGATCCATTTGACCAGATTTTTAACGGTCAACCCTTACAGAAATGGTGAAATGTTATTTTTACCCTTGACCATTCATTTTCTTTTTAAAAAATAAATTGAAAGAAAAGAAATGGACTTAAAAATTAAAATATATGAAAATGAAAAAAAAAACCCGATTTTTTTCTTTAAAGAAAATGAAAAGGAAAAAAACAAAACAAAAAAAAAAATCTCTAATGGAGAGATAAAGAATAAGCCACCATCATAGATTCACAGTTGGCCTGTGTGCTAACATCTGTAGCCTTGAGTCATCGATCATCGTCGACCTAGAAAGATTCCTAAGTCACCGATCAACGTTGACCTAGAAATATTCCTAAGTCACCAATCACCAACCTCAGCTGTCAATGTTGCCAATTTGTTCGTCGAAAACTACGAACGAAACGCTCGAAAAATTCACCTTCGCAACCCAGATTCGTCGCAATTCAACGTGACTCAAGTCTTGCTGCCACCAATGTTGTGATTGTCGAGGTCTACTATACTTGATTAACTACTCCTCACCACCGATCAAGTCTTTAACGGGAATAGGCTCGCACAAGTCTCCTTCGTTTCAAATGGAGGATGCACGAATGTGGCTTTTAGCACCAAAAGATGAAGAAGATGGAATTTGTTGAATGAATTTTTGTAGAAAATAGATGAAGATGAAGAAAAATTGAAATTCAATTTTCAGTTTGTTTGGGTATTTTTTTTTCTTTCTAGATCTTTTGGGCATTTTTTTCTTGATATTTTAATCTTTTTATTTTCCCAATCTTTTGACTTTTGATCATTTTTTTCCGGATCTTTTGAGCAATTTTTTCCATTTTTTTTTTTTTTTTTATTTTTTAAAATTAATAGATCTCCATAGCATCATCTAAGATTTGGATGGTGGAAATTTATAACTTTTTTTGTTTATTACTACTATTTTTATAGAGAAGCTTTTGAATGTGGTATCGTAGATGTATTCAAAATTTGGGATCCCATTTTGACCGTTGGATTGGATTGCAATCCAACAACCCGAATGAAAGTAATTTTTTTTATCACTCTCTCTCTCTCTTCCCTTTTACTTTTCCCTCTTGCCTCATGTCATTATGTCTTGTTTCTAGACTTGACCATGGTTCTGGTTTGGAATTGGCGGTTTCGATTCTGGTTCAAAACCGAAACTGAGATGGTTTCGGTTCACGGCTCCGATCGGTTTGGTTCCAGTTTTTTTTTAAATTAAAATAGTTAATAGAAAAATAATAATAATAATAATCTTATTAAATTAGTTTATTGAGCAACTAGAAATTAATGTATGATGAACTAAAATAAAAATTGAAATAAAACTAACAAATTTAAATTAGGTTGGTCTTGCATTTAATTTTTACCATAATTAAGTTGTATATGTATCTTCTGTTTAGAGGAATCAAATGCCACATAGTTCTCTCACATTTTATTCAAGGTTTGGTGTCGGAAGTTGGAACCCGAAACTGTAACTAATCAATGCAAGTACATTCTGTTATTGGTAAATTCTGGATGATGCGGCATGTTAGCAAAAGACTAGGGTCGGGGGTGCCGTGTCACTAGAAGACGATCAGGTTAAGTCAACCCAAGTGGGATGGAGAAAACCCGACTAGTCCCCCCGATTAAGATAACACAGATGATCGGGTTAGTAAATCCCGGGTTGTCAAGATGGTCGGGGCCAGGGTCGGGTAGAATCACTGATCCGGGGAAACAAGAATGATTGGGAAAATAGATGATCGGACGCGTGACACGTGGACAACACCCAGATTCCATGGAATCACGACTCAAATACGTTGAAAAATAGTCTAATTTGAACAAGGCATCTGAAAGCGCACTCTGATAAGGAAACAAACTTCCATATAGATATCATAGTCCAGATTAGGAAATAGATCTAAAGACAATTGAAGTACAAATCAACCCCAAACTAGGAAAGAAAGAGAGCACAATTCTAAGAAGTTAGAACTTCATTAAATGACAAAGGCTTTCCTTACATGTATATTAAGAATAAGGGTTCTATGCATGTATAAATAGACCCTAAAAATATCCATAAAGGGGTGAATGCAATTTAACTAGAAGAAGAGTGGGAGAGATTGAGTGTGTAATCTTCTTTTAACATAGTGATTTTTTGTGGCCTTTACCCCCTCCTTCCATCGCCAATTATTGATGGTGATTTCTAAATTAATCTCCCGTCACACAATTAATGTAGAATAACAACTAGTTGCAACGAGAAGTAAACGGAAAATAAATAAGACACAGTGTTTTACGTGATTAATTTTGAAAGAAGTTAGCTAAAGGCGACATCATGGACACTGGTAGAGATAGAAGTCCATATCCTCGTAATGTTGGTGCAACACACGATGTCAATGTCCCAAATCTTGTGGATGTATCCAATACAAAAGAAGATCCATCCTTAGGGACTCCGCCATCCACCAGACCTGATGCTGTGACATCCACAGGTGTAGCCGCAGGTATCTCCCCGGAAGCGTTCAAGTTGGTCCAGGAGTCCTTATGAAAAGTCATTGAATATGCTGCTAAATAGGGGATTAGCATATCAGCCACGACTAACTTGAGTTCGCCATATCAACGTTCCACGCCGATCGTGGCCCAGGATCCTAATGTGCGTTTCGAGATAGTAGCAGTCACTTCAGGAGCACCCTAAAAACTTGGAAGAGATAAGACAGAACATCAAGAAAAAAAGGGGCGTTTGCACAGAAGAGTTGGTCGAGATGATCGGGGAGTGAGGGAACACCGGGAGTCTAGTTCATGGGAAGACATAGAAAAGTATAATGGAGCAGGAACCTACCTTGAACGGGTACATAGATATGATGACCAGCGAAAAAGGTCCCACTCACATTCAAGTGACGATGAAACAGCTCCTAGAATGCGCATGAAGCCAACCCCTGTGGTCAGGCGTGACCCTTTCGATACCCAGATCAGCGGAAGGGTCAGAGGTTCGACTAGCGCGGAGAGCCAGAAGAGGAGTGAGAGATTCTCCTTAGGAGGATAGAAGCTCTTGAACGAAGGCAAAACTTAGGAAACCCATTGATTGGGAACTCCGGAAGCCCGTTTGCTGATTCTATAAGGCATGACCGTTTTTCGGAGAGATTCAGAATGCCGCATGTGGAGCAGTTCAAAGCTAATACTGGCCCATATGAGCATGTAAATAGGTACCACAGTGCAATGGCGCAGTATGATTATGATGACATCCTCATGTGTCGCATGTTCTCGCAAACGTTGGGAGATCAGAGATCTAGATGGTTTGAAGGGTTGTCCGCAGATTCCATTAGAAATTTTGAAGAGTTAGTACAAGCATTCACCAGGCAATTCATGGGGAACCCATTGATTGGGAACTCCGGAAGCCCGTTTGTTGATTCTATAAGGCATGACCGTTTTTCGGAGAGATTCAGAATGCCGCATGTGGAGCAGTTCAAAGCTAATACTGGCCCATATGAGCATGTAAATAGGTACCACAGTGCAATGGCGCAGTATGATTATGATGACATCCTCATGTGTCGCATGTTCTCGCAAATGTTGGGAGATCAGAGATCTAGATGGTTTGAAGGGTTGTCCGCAGGTTCCATTAGAAATTTTGAAGAGTTAGTACAAGCATTCACCAGGCAATTCATGGGGAACATCCAGTGAAGGAAGTCCATATCGGCCTTGTTGACCCTGAAGTAAAGGAAAGACGAGAAATTGAAAGACTACCTGACCAGATTCTCACAAGAGGTGTCAGAAGTGCAAGATCCCAATGACGATGCAGTAGTGTCGTCGTTCATCTACAGTTTATAGCACAGTCATTTGACCCTAAGCCTGAAGCAAATAGGACCGACCACGTATGAGAGCATGGTAGACCATGTCGGAGCCATGGCAGAGGAAGAACAACTAGCCCATGGTGAAGAACTTATACACGGGGTCGGCTCGAAAGTAGCCAAAAGCACAAGGACAGTAACCCCAAGGAATAACGACAATGGGGAGCAAAAAAGCAGTGGAGGAAAAGGTAAGAATGGATGAAAGGACGATGATAAAAGTGGTAGGCAATTCAAGAGGCAATACACTAACTACACTCCACTGGCGAGAGGGCAGGAATAAATCTTGAATGTGATAGAATATTAGAATCTATACAAGAAACCCCTGAAACAGTCAAGTTTTGCCAAAAGAGACAATACAAAGTTCTGTAGGTTCTACCAGGAAAACAACCATGAAACCTCCAAGTGTTATCAGCTGAGGGACTACATCGAAAAGCTAATAAGAGAAGAACACCTCAAAGACATGATCCTCAAGAGTGGGGATGACTGGTGTAAGAACACCATAATAGAGAAGCGAGATAGAAGTCAAAAGAGTCCAGGAAATATCTAGGTAATGGGGCAATTAATACCATCTTTAGTGGATTATACACCAAGAGTAGTAGTCGAGAAAGGATGTCTGAAGTTAGAGAAGCTATAGATGGTCATAGAAACCTGTAGGTGAATCTGTTAGGGCTCGATCAAAAGAAATCCAAACAAGATTGGGACCCTATAATTTTCACCAAAGCAGACGCACATGCATCGGAAGTAAGGCCAAACGATGCGATTGTGATGTCGGTTTGCGTAGGCTATAGGGAAGTAAGAAGGGTACTGATCAACAATGGAAGCTTGGTGGATATTCTAAGTGTGGAAGTGTTTGACCAGCTTGGGTTGTAAAGAAGAGACCTTCAACCACTTAAAGGCTTCCGAGGAGCGGAGGTAAGGTCGCTAGGAACGATGAATTTGCCTGTGGAGATCAGTAGCTTTCCTTGTGCTAAGATAGTGTTATTGGATTTTGTGGTCGTGAGTTTAGAGAATTGGCCATACAATGCCTTACTGGGCCGACCTTTCTTGAACAAGACGAAAGTCATGACTGCCACCTATGCACTAATGGTGAAGTTTCCTATGGAAGCAGAAGTGGGAGTCATGAAAAGCTCACAAGAGTGGGCAAGAAAGGCAAATCTGGTTGTGTACATGGAGAAAATAGAATCGGGGGTAATGCAATTGTACACCTTTGATGAATGTGAATATCGGAAGATAGACGACGTGGAAGTCAGAGCGGAAACTCTGACCCGATTCAACCTGGACCCGAGGGAGACACCTTCGAAAGATGAGAAAAGCCAAGAAGATGAACTGACCATAGATGTTGCAGTTGATGACCACAGTCCAGAAATGACTGTAAAGCTCGGGGCTCGGCTGATAAAGCAAGTGTAGGATGAGATGGTTAGACTACTCACGTGGATATGCCAGGAATCGATCCAAAGATAATCTCACACTATTTAGCAGTTGACCCCGACCGTAAGCCGGTTGTTTAGAAAATGAGACAATTTAACCCGGAGAGAAGCAAGGCGATCAAGGAGGAAGTAGATAAGTTATTGGCAGCAGGATCTATAAGGGAAGTAAAGTACGCAGAATGGGTGACCAAAGTGGTGCTGGTGAAAAAGAAGAATGGTCAGTAGAGAATGTGCGTGGATTTCACCGATCTCAACAAAGCATGTTCGAAGGATATCTTCCCTCTGCCTCGGATCGATTAGTTAATGGATGCAACAGTCGGTCACAAGTTGTTAAGCTTCATGGATGCATACTTGGGATATAACCAGATCAGGATGTTCGAACCCGACGAGAATAAAACCTCATTTACCACCAACCAGGGATTGTATTGCTACAAAGTCATGCCCTTTGGTCTTAAAAATACCGGGGCAACTTGTGGCCGACATTAAATGGAATGTCGAGTGCAAACAGGCCTTCAGAAAGATCAAAGAATATCTAGGAAAAGCCACGATTCTGTCCAAACCCCTTGAAAGAGAAATGCTTTATTTATACCTATCCGTAACGCCTGTAGCAACATGTTCAGTACTGGTCAAACTTGATAAGGGGGTACAAAAGCCAGTTTATTATAGGAGCAAAGCTTTGTTACCAGCTGAGACAAGGTATTCATCGGCCGAGCAGATAGCACTGGCCATTGTAACTGCAACAAGGAAGCTAAGGCCATATTTCCAAGCCCACGGGATCGAGGTCTATACGGACTGTCTATTGAAGCAAATCCTGTCGAAACCCGAAGTGTTCGGGAGACTAACTAAATGGGCTATGGAGTTGAGCGAGTTTGAGATAGCATATCTGTCGAGGGCCGCAATAAAGGGGCAAGTTGTGGCCGACATTATCATAGAATTCGTCGAGCCAAACAGCGAGGTGATCAGGATGCTGAAAAAGAATGATGAGTTCGTATGGAAACTGCATGTAGATGGGTTGTCAAACACGCACGGCAGCAGGGTCAGGATAGTCATATCTACCCCAGAATGTGGCCAGGTAGAATACGTCATGCAGTTTGACTTCAAAGTCACCAATAACATGGTCTGGTATGACGCATTTTTGGCAAGGCTAAGAGTTTGCACATCCTTAGGGGCAGATGAGCTAGAAATATTCAGTGACTCACAAGTGGTTGTAAACCAAATTTTGGATGAGTATCAAGCCAAGGATAACAACATGGTCACATATTTGGGGGTGGCCAAAACACTGTTAGGAAGATTCAAAACGTATAGGATCACCCAGATCCGGAGGGAGAAGAATGATAAGGCAGACGCTTTGTCAAAATTGGCATCAGCTACTATCGATGTACAGTCAAAGACCATCCCAGTCGCTCATCTTTAAAGGCCAAGCATCGAGGACTAAAAAGAGATATTGGAGATAGGTGCGATCGTTAGAGAATAGAGCCTGCCAACAGAAGTAGTTGAAGCGAAACGTCTCAGGTACAGAGTTACAAGGTACTCAATGATCAGGGGAGAGTTGTACAAGAGAGGATTCTCGAAACCCTTCAGAGATGTGTCTGCCCAACGGAAGGTAGACAGATATTAGAAAGCATCCACGGGGGAGTATGTGGAAATCACTCAGGAGGCAAAAAACTGGCACATAAAATTCTCAGATAAGTCCTATGTTTGAAAATGCAGTTCGAGGCAGGCACCTTGAGGCGGCCTCACTCGCCTCTTCGTAAAAGCGCCTTGGTACGGTCGCATCAAATGATCAAGTAGGAACATATGCCTCTGCCACATGAGGCGGTTGGATATACGCCGAGTCTTTCAAATGCGGATGCCTCACCACTGACTCAAAAATTGTATTTAAAAAAAAAACCCAAACGCAACGTTTTGAAGAAGAAAAAAAGAATAGGGTCCAAAATGCTGCGTTTAGGACATCAGTTCAAGGACATCAGTCTAAAAAGAAGAGGTTTCAAGCCCTAAATCCCTAAATCTTCAACGATTGATCAACACTTAAAGGACATCAGTTCTTTCTCTTATCTTTTTCAAGTCGATCGATCGATGACATCATTCTCTTCCAGCGACATCGGTGTCTGCTTCTTCTCTCCGGTGATGACGAAATCTTCATTCCTCTTTGGTGAGTTCTTCTTCTTCTTCCTCCTCTATTCTTCTATTTGTCTGTTTCTTCTTGCTCTGTATTTCTTCTTGTTCTTGCTCTGTTTTCTTCTTGTTCTTGCTCCGTTTTTCTTCTTATTCTTCATCGATTGCGTGTGCTTCAGTTTTGCTCTTATTCTTCCTTGCTTTGTTTTTCATCGATTGCATGGGTTCAGCTTTGCTCTTCTTCTTTCTTCGAATTTCTTCTTGTTCGATCAACTTCTTCTTTTTTCTTATTGTCTTCGATTTTCTTTTTTTATTTATTTGTTAGCTGTCAACAGTGTTGTGTACTTGTATGTTGGTGTCGTTGTGTTGGTAATTGGTATATAAGTCAACAAATAACATATAAGAATTATATATTATAGATTATATCATATACATGAAACATGATGGGAATTATAAATTATATATTATATAAGTGTTTGATTATATATATATATATATATATATATATTTGTTATCAACAGACAAGTGTTGTTGTGTTGGTATATAAGTCAAAACTTATATAGTTATATAAGTATATCATATACATGATAGAAAATTAGAAAATTAGAAATTAGAAATTATATAAGTGTTTGATTATAATTTTTTTTATTTGTTATCAACGGATAACATTGTTTGATTATTTTTGTTGGGTTATCTGTTGACTAATATAAATGTTAGTTGTTGTTATTTGCTCTTAGCTTTACTTGATTATTTTGTTGTAGATTTTTAGATGTGGAATCGAAATGATCCGACTTGGAAGTATGGGATTGAGGTTGAAACGGATGAACAAAAGGGATATAAGTACCTTCAATGCAAGTTTTGTGATAGAGTATTGAAGGGTGGAGTGTTTCAGATGAAAGAACACCTTACAGGTGTTTAGGGTAATGTTGTCACGTGTACAAAGGTCACCCCAGAAGTGAGAGAAGAAATCAAAACTTATATGTTGTCAAATGAAAAAGTGAAAAATAGGGCACAATTGATGCGTGAAGAAAGGATCGACAATTGTGTCACCTTAAACAGTCTGTCCAAAAAAGGTTCAAGCTCAGGTAGTCTTTTTGAAAGAGGGATCAAAGGACCGATGGATAGATTTGTAGTGAATATTGAAAATGAGGCGGTGGAAGATTTGGGGGGGAAGTGATAAAGGAGTCAAAGGACTTGAGAATGAGGCACGCGAAAACACATGTTCGGACATAGCCGACTTCTTCTACGAGAATGGACTTGCCTTTAATGTTGCTAGTAGTCCATCGTTCGTCAAAATGCTCCGTTCGGTTGGGACTTACGGGCGTGGTCTTGAACCACCTACAGCACATGAGTTGAGCACATCACTATTGTTGAAGGCAGAAGGTAAAACCCAAGCAGTTGTTGATAAAGTAAATAAAACATGGAGTAAAACATAAGTGTCTATTATGTCGGATGGGTGGAAGGATATGAGAGGAAGACAGTTGATAAACTTTTTTGTAAACAATCCGTATGGCACGGTGTTCTTGAAGTCTGTCGATGCTAGTGGTGCAATTAAAGATGCTACACTATTGTTTAACCTATTAGATTCTATGATTGAAGAAGTTGGAGAAGACGTTGTGGTCCAAGTAGTGACTGATAATGCATCGAACTACAAGAAAGCGGGTGAAATGTTGATGGAGAAGAGGAAACGACTATGGTGGACGCCGTGTGCAGCTCATTGTATTGATCTAATGCTTAAGAAAATTGGATCTTTACCTCAACACCAAAATACATTGAGGAAAGCGAAGAAGGTATAAATCATTAAATCGTTATAGAAATGATTTATACTTGGTATTAAATTATTAATCATTTCATAAATATTAATATTTTTATTCTTGTGCTATAATAGATGAGTAATTTCATATACAACCACATATAGGTATTGGCTTTGATAAGAAAGCACACTAATAAAGAATTGATCCGTCCCGCTCCTACACGATTTGCTACTTAATTTTTAACATTAGATAGAATGTTAATTCTGAGGCAATCTTTAGCGCAAATGTTTACTTCAAAGGAATGTGATGGATGTAGTTGACCAAAAAAAGCCGAGGGAAGGGAAATCAAGAAGATCATCTTCAATGACAATTTTTGGGGTAACATGTCTTATGCATTAAAGACAACTAGACCTCTTGTAAGTGTGTTAAGGATGACAGATTCTGAACAACTTCTCGCAATGAGATTCATTTATGGTGTCATGGATAAGGTTAAGGAGGAGATAGCCGTTAATTTGGGAAATGAGGAAGGAGCTTACAAGGAGATATGGGGAATCATTGATGATAAGTGGCAGTATCAATTGCACCGCCATTTGCACGCAACTGCGTACTATCTGAATCTCCGATTCCAATATTCGGATGGTTTATCCTCTCATATAGAGGTAAAGATTGGGTTGATGGTGTGCATGGAAAAACTTATTCCTGATGAGGAGGCGAGAGTACGGGCTAATTTACAAGTTAATATCTTTAAGAAAAAGGAAGGGTTTTTTTGCTATGGACGTGCAAAAGGTCTCATAGAAAATCTTAGTCCTATTTTGTCAAGTTATTATTTACATGTATCAATTTCGTTATGAAATTTATAGTATTGTCTTATAAGGAAATAAACAATGTTTATTATTCTCATTGTAGCCGATTGGTGGAGTGCATATGGAAACGAGGCTCCGGAACTTAAAGATTTTGTTGTGAAGATTTTAAGTCTCACTTGCTCATTTTCAGCTTGTGAGAGAAATTGGAGTACATTTAATTTGGTAAGGGTTTACTTATAATTATAAATACTATAGTAAAATTTAGTATTCCTAATTAACAATTTCCTACAAATTATTTGTAGATTCACACGAAGAAGAGGAATCGATTAAGCACAAAGAAATTGAATTCTTTGGTGAACATAATGTACAATAAAATGTTGCAGCACAGATACTTGAAGAAGAAGGCACTGAAGGATGATGAGGATCTATTGGTTCGTGAAGATGTGCCGTCGGATGATGAGTGGATTGTTGAAAATGATATAGTTGAGGGAACATCCATAGATGTGGACATGAGTCAACCAAGTGGAAGCCAACAAGTAGGAGGGAAGAGAAAGAGAAATACAAGTAATTCTACAATCAAATTTAATAAGTTTTACTTAGATAGAATGATATATTTAATTATAAATGTATAATATTATTTTACATTTTTTGGTAGACAAAGGAAAGGTTTTGCAACGGGTGGATGAAGAAAGGGGGGTGAGAGGACATTTCCAACCAATACAACTCTCCAGGAACTTCAAATGATGATGATGATGAAGGGGATTACCATTTAGATCCACATTTTAAGCCATTTGACACAAATGATAGCTTATGAGATGATTAGATACATATTGATCATTTATCGTTAGGATGATGTTTTGTTTTTGTAATGTTTAATTTGTTTTAGACATTTTATGTTTGTATTATTGGATATAACTTATTTCCCAAATTTTATGGAATATTCTCTACTTTACTATTTTTTATAATTTTTTACATTGTTTTTCCATTTTTCGACTGAGGGGATCTCCTCGATCGCCTCGAGGCACCCGCCTCGCCTCGTGGAGGCCTTCTCGCCTCGCACCGCTTTCTGCATTTTAAAACCTTGGATAAGGCTTTCATTGGCCGATCTTATTCTAAGATACTCAGGCTGTCGCGGATCAATATGGAGGTTGCCAAAGGATAGCTAATGACATAAAGAGGTCTTCCGAGCAGTTGAAGAGTCTGTCATCACCTTGGTCATTCGCCATGTAGGGGTTAGACTTGATCGACTCAATGCTAGCTGTAACCAAATGTGGCGCAAAGCATGCTATTGTGGTCATAGATTACTTCACCAAATGGGTAGATGCAGAAGCGCTAGTGCATATAACCGAGGTCAACACGACGGGTTTCGTAAAAAAGAACGTCATCTACCGGTTCAAAGTCCCAGACACGATAATCACGAACAACGGAACTCAATTCGATAGTGACAATTTCAGAAACCTTTGTCGAGATTTTGGCATAAAAAATTATTATGTCACACCTGCTCACCCTCAGACCAATGGCCATATAAAAGCTGTAAAAGAGATAGTCAAACACACCATGAAGGCACAACTAGGCGCCAGGAAAGGGAACTGGGCAGACAAGTTGCATGAAGTTTTATGGGCATACCGAACCATATAAAGGACTTCGACGGGGAAAACCCCTTATTCATTGGCGTTCGGGATAGATGCAGTGATCCCGGTGGAAGTAATTCATAACTCACCAAGGGTGCATCTCTTCCATCCTGAGTCAAACGCTGGTATGCTTCTTATAACTTATACGAATTAGAAGAAAAAGAGATATGTCAAGAGTAAATACCGCGACCTATCAGTAAAGGGTCGCTAAATACTATAACGTGCATGCCCAAATCAGAAGATTCCAACTCGGAGATCTAGTTCTGAGAAGGGTGTCGCCCAACACAAGAGATAAGTCAGCTAGGGCTCTGGCAGACAAGTGGGAAGGTCTGTACAAGGTGGTCGGGTTGGCTGGACATGGGGTGTACCGCCTTGCCCAATCAGAAAGAAGCGAATTACCAATCTATGCAACACCCAATACCTAAAAAAGTTTTACCCTTAAGGGTCCCCCAGTTCTTCTTATTCGTTTTTATTTCTTTAGAGATTGATTTTACTTTGTTAGTTGATTATTTTGTGTTTCCTTTTAACATCCAATAAAAGCCCATTTGAGGGAACAATTTCAAAAATCAAGAGTAGTGTTCTAAAACCTTGCTTTCGTATACAAAAGCAATCTCGGGGCACCTAGAAATCGCTCAGTGTCGAGTGAAGGCGCCCGAGAGGCCCAGTGAGGGGGCCAAAAACATGTGTCGTAAAGATAGTGTACACTTACTGAGACTAGATGGGTGCAATAAAGCAATGCTAGGGCGTCTTCAGGTCATAAGCGCTTGATGGGATGTCGAAAGAGTTGAACAAAGGATAAGTATTTTTACTTAAAAACAGGTGCAATCAAGGCACATGGTAAGTTAGTAGAATACAAGATGCCATGTTGCAACGAATCTTGATCAACAGACTATTGGGAGACGTTCTAATGACTTACTTGACAGATAAAAGACAAGAGTAAAACACTTCTTGACATAAAAACAGTAAGATGGTCGGGGGCTTGTGTAACCGATCGACCAACCCGAACAGCCCCCCGACCCTGCCTATGCAAGGGTTATTACGAACTTTGTGATACGAAGTTGCTTGACCAAAGTCAGGACAACAGACTCAATGAAGTTTGGGTTAATAAAACGTACTGGTCAAATTAGAAAGATCGGGCAAGAGGATGTTAACACAACCGAAACGATTAACTTAGATGTGGCTCAACGCATATTGTTCAAGTTGATAAGCGGCTACAATTAGTAGTAAAGCATTCAGAGACAGCAAAGGAAATAAATTTCGTTTTATTTAAGAAGTGGGTGATTACAAAACAGTAACTACATGAAATAATAAATAAATTAAAAACTATAAAGCATTTGGGACGTTAGAAGGACCTTCGGGACTAGAATCGTCAGGAGGAACATCACTATCATGGTATTGGCTCAAGTCTTCAAAATCTGGCCAAGTGATGTTATCCCCAAGTTCATCAGCCATGAAGGAAGAGTAGTTCATACCCATCAAAGAACCAATATCAGCCCTCTTGGTTAAGGCGCCACTTTTTTCATTGGCGTGGAAAACCACCAAATAAGACGTTGAAGAAAGCTCTAGATGCATGGGATGAGGATCCTTCCCGATAGATCGGCAGTAAGCCCTCCAGCGAATCCTCTGATTCATTATAGCTTTCAGGGACTCATCCTTGTTTTTCTTGATAGCTCTGTCCCACTTGCGACGAGCCTCCTCTAAAGGTCTCTCATTGACCCCGAAAAAAGCTTGAGCGGTGGTCAGCCCCCTCTTAAATTCCCTCAGCATAATAGCATCAAAAGCTGGGGATCTCTTGTAGCGGTACATGTTCTGGACTTCAAGGATTGACATAGCCTCCTGAGAAAGCACCTTCATGCTAACTTGTTGTTGTTCCAAGTCTTTGGCTAGGAGTTCATAATGAATCTGAGCCTCCTCAGATACATGTGTTTCAAGCATGACATGTTGGGCGGAAGTAAGGGTGTCTTGGGTAAGCTGGGTCTCCTCTTGGGCTTTCTTTGCTACTGTCTCAACTAGGATGACCCTCGACTCAAGTTGAGCATTCAACGATTCAGCCTTGGCGACCCTCTTCTCTAGCTCGACATTTCTCTTGCTAAGTTGCCTGAGGGTCACCTCAGATGCCGAAGCCCTACTTTGGACATTAGCTATGGTCTTTCTCAGGGCAAGCTCAATTGCAGCGTGTGCCTTTAGCTCCTCTTCATACTGCTTAGCCTTGGAAGCAATTGTAGGGAAAATTAGTTCAAACACAACGGAAGCGTGAGAAAATTAGAAAATTAGAAAATTAGGGTTTGCGTATAAATAAAAATTTCCCCTTTTAATAACAAAAACCTTAACCCTAGATTAATTGATGTATATAAAAAGTATCGTACTTTTTTTTTGACGATTGAACTAGCATCGAATTGAATCCGCAAGATCTTCCAATCCAATCACCAACGTGAATCACCTAGGAGTGTGGGCTCACATTCTTTAAAGTGTATAGCTGATGATGGAAACAAACAAAATCTTCTTCTTTGTTAGTCACAATAATCCTCCATGAGAAAAACCAAGAACGTCCGGTCACTTTTGAATTATCAATCAATTTGATTGAAACTCGCGTGAACCTTGATTCGATGTTGTACACAAAACCCTTTTGATGCAAAGGATACTAGTGTACTATTGAAAACAAAAACGTTTCCTCTTTTCTCTTTGCCTAGCCGAATTCTTCACACAATGAGTTGGACGAAGTTTATATATATATATAACAATAAAAAAACAACTTCAGACACCAAAAATTCATTCTTGGTCGAATTTAATAGGTATTATATATAGGAGACTAAATCCTTTCCTAAGAAGGATTTACTTGGTGGTTAAGAATCATATCCTTAAATGGATTTACTTGATGGTTAAGAATCCTTTTTCAAAAGGAATCCTTTTCCAAAAGGAATTCTTTCCTACACCAAGACTACTAATCCAACTCAATAGTGTATTTGTAACCATATTAAAGACTTCCTAATTTGATTAGATAAATAATTCTTTTTATTTATCTACTTATCAAATATAGTTTTTAATATTAATTATACTACTAACAATAGTATAATTTTAGAAGACCATCTCCTACTAGGAAAAATATTTTGACTTTTAATTAAATAATTAATTAATTAACAAATTAATTAATTTTCATTTAATTAAAAAATAAAATAAAAATAATATAATTAAGCTATACTAAATAGTCTTGCCGCCCAACACATATATATGGACCATATATTAATTTTCTTATTTTATTAAATCCATTGGACCTTAATAAAAAATCCACATGTGAACTAGACCCATTCTTACAAAAAGAAACATGTTCACATGCCTCAATACAATTTTAGATGGACCCCTAAATTGGTCCGGTAGAATATATCAAGTGATCCAAGTAAGTTCGTGATGATTGAGAATCTTGGCGGGCTATCTAAATTTAAGCTCCAATAAATACAACCCAATCACAACCAACAAATGATTCAATTATGTCCGATCTATTTAATTTTAGTTCATTCTACTAAAGAACTAAAATTGAACTCTTAAATAAAGATAGAATAAGTTGATGTTACTCATTCATACCCTAGACAACCTTATTGGAGAAAGTGTATCCTCGTGAAGAATATCAGTAATCGTCAATAGCTCATAGACCGCCTATAGCTCTCCAAGTTACCATATTTACTCATATGACCACATTTTGAACTTGGATATTTTGACTTGTCCAGAAGCCATGTTTCACTAGATACTATTGAAAACTTAACATTAAGATTTAATATCCAATACCTCAAAACATCCATATGATGATATTCTACTCGCATTTCATAAATGGAGTCACGATGTCTATATCTATAAATGAAATCCTTTATCGATTAACAAATGAATACCATCAAACTATCGAGGATAGACTATGCTATATAATCGTACTAATTGATAGCTCAAATGATAACACTTGCAACCATAAGTTCATCATTTATCTCAGGATTGAGATAGACTCTCCGATTGTCTTCAAATGAAAACTTTTATCCGTTGACGGTTCTAGATAAAGTATTTCATTGTGATCAAATTCAATGCACCTAGTGCACTAAATTCTTTTGCCCAAAGACGCCACACTTTGATGATTTTAGACTCATCATTACACATTTGATCCCACTCAAATGCTAGCAAAAGAATATACAACTTTAACAAGATAAAGGCGCCCAAACTTTTATCTTAAGTTGTGAATATTATTCAAGACTAACCAAAGAATTGTGTCTACCTCAAACATATCTAGGTGTCTAAACAATTCTTCTTTTCTCATAGCCTTCTGACCTTATGATTATTTACTTTTGACAATTGTAATAATTGAACTATAAATGCTATAAGATTTGTTAAACTAGAAATCACTTTATTAATATGAAAAGATTATCAAATAAATTATTACACTCTTGTAATCGAGCATAATCCCAACATCATTGGTGGAAGAAGACTTGAGAGCATTATCTTTTCAGCAAGAGCATTCTTTAACCGAGATATCTCCACAACCTGCTCTTCTAATTAGCCAAGACCCGAGTCAGCTTCTCCACCGTCTGAAAGAAGGGTAAGAGTTAGGGAAATCGAAAAGTAGGCGAGCAAAAAATGATGCGGAAGGCACTTACAAAAATTCCGTTGTTTAAAATTATACGGAACCGTTCAGAGGGGCTAGCAGCCCTGACCCCCTTCCAGTAACCATCACCAATATACCATTCACCGGCCAACTTGGAGCGAAGCATGGAGAGAGGGTAAGCCTAAAAATTGCTTAAGTGAGGGGATCCAGAAGCTGGGGCATCTGGAATTGTCGACGGGATGGATCAGTCATGGCCAGAAGCAGAGGTAGTCGGAAACATCATCTGGAGAGTCGGGCCAGCAATGTGTGGCATTTGTGAGGCCACAATACTTTCATCAACCTGAGGGGCAACCACAGAAGCTTCGTAACTTTTCCCTTCGGGAACCTGACATTCACTAACACTGTCCTTGTGAAAGGATTTAGGTGGAGTAAGAGGGAGAATACCCCTAAACCAGGTTGCTTGGACATCCTCAACTAATTTAACCACAACACTAATTCTTGACTTCAGCACCTATCCAAGCATTTGTTCCTCAGTGACGTCTAGCAAATCGCTATAAAAAAATAGCTCATCCGAGTTGTGTTCCCCATCATCGGAGTATGAATCAGTGAAAACTATCTGGCATTTAACTGAAAAATCCATAGGAGCCTTCCCCGGGCGATGTGCGCGATGTGCTAGGAGACCCGTTGGGGAACATCGGGTTGAATTTGAGAAGGTGATGGGCAAGTTGGAGGTACTGCTGCTTTGATGGCCCTAGTTGGTTCAAATGGGACAGCGGAAGACGTCGAAACCACCCAGTCACCTTTTTCTTTGACCGCTGCTCCCTTAGAATCAATTTAGTTAAGGCCCCCTAATCATCCTCATCTTCCTTATCCTCATCCAAAAGAATGGGGTCAACCTCCGACCGAGATGGCAATTGATCGGCATCACTTGTAATCTCCCCAATTTTACAGATGGCCTCGGGGGCAGAAGAGCCCTTGAATATCTTGACAACTTTATTACCAAGGACATTGTCATTAGACCTGATCCTAGGGAATTTGCCCCTATTTGGCTCATCTCGACTCCGCCTATCCCTTGGAGACTTGTCTCGACTCGATATTTCCCTACTAGACCTCTCACGGTCAGACCTCTCTGTTGAGGAGTGTACCCGACTAGACCTATCTTTCGATGATCCCCTCCGACCGCTTCGAGGGGAAGGGGCATTACGACTGCTTGCTACAACCGGGTCAGTAGGAGTCTTTGGGAAATCACTATCAAACTCTTATACATGTTCCACCATCTCATGTTCCGGTGGAGCAATCCTTTGAGCCACTTGATCAACAGTTGCTTTCCTGCTCACCCGATCAAGGTTCTTAGCCTTTTCGGCCTGCTCTCCAGCAACAATATCTATCTCATAAACTGAAAAAGAAAGGCATTACAGAAATTAATGAGCAAACAAAAAACAATAATAATAATAAGCCATTACCAAGAAAGTTCAGAAACAAAGACTTGTTACGCCTGCGCCGAGTGGATATCTCGAGAAAGATTCCCAATTCAACCAACTTCTTCTCTGAGTACAGGCTACGACAGTCCCTAACCTCCCAAGGAGTCTTAGTCGCTCTAGCGATCGTGTTACCTTGTTCCCTGGTCATCACATACGTAGTCTTGTTCCACAGCTCGAGAATATAAAAATGCCTTGGGACACTGTTCTGATTGAGTCGATGGGCAGGGTCAGCCACCACGATCTCACCCCAATCTCCGCTGATAAAGAACCAGCTATTTTTCCATCATTTGTTAGAATATGGAAACTCCCAGATGAAACCCTTGTGGTCTTTATACGTTGGAGGGGTAGGTTTTTCCTTGTAATCATAGAGGATCCAATTACTCGGTGACGTCGATTGGAGATAAAAAGTTCCACATGTATCTGATCGACCCAAAGTGTAAAAATTACGTATCTCTAGGGGGTCGGGGGTGTTTCTCCCCAATCTTTCTTCACAAATGCCATAGACTGATCAACATCCGATACAAATTGGGGGTCAGTTGAGCAGGGGCAACACCCACGTCATCTAAAAAAGGGGCAATGAAAGACTGCAAAGGGAAGGTGACACCAAAAGACAACATGGCCCCATAAATCGCAACTGCAATAAGGGGTGGGTTCCACACTGTGTGATCACCACTGCAGGACAGCTTCACCGAACGATTACGCTCCTGACCCTGATGAATAATCTATTCATAATTTTTTTTGTTCTTTGGAATAAAAGTCGAGACCCTAACCACTTAAAGGATGGAGGAGCATGATATGTAGTTGTAGAATGAATCGGTTTGTGGAACATTAATGTTTAGTGATGGACCGTATATTCAAAGATATTCGTCATATAATTCATAAAGCAATGACCTAATTTTAGTATAATAACTATCATAAACATCTTATTGTAATCCTAAACATTCATAATGGCATTTTAGATACTCATTCAAACTATCTACTTTACATTGATCAAAATACAATGCAAGCAAATAAATAGATGGAAAGTATCTATAATAGTCTAACCATTTAAATTTCATAACATCAATGTAAAGACATAGTTGTTCATCGGTTGCACACTCAGAAAATGCACTAACAAATTTAATACTCTCAATAATAGATAAATTAGTAGTGGGAATAACAAACACCAGATAAATTGTTAGTAGCCTCCTTAAAGACTTTTAACAATTGACAAATTTTTATACAAATATCCCAATGTTGTGCATGAAGAATAATGTTAGAAACATGATATTGCATAAAAGAAACTAATAATTCTCTATATTCATAACTTTCAGCAAGCAATTTATAAGTAGAATTCCAACGAGTTGGAACATCACGAGAAAATCTAATTAGATGTCTATCATTTGATTGCATAATTTTGACCATGCTTTCATTACATAATCATGTTTCCACAAATAATGAAGAGTGTCTCTAATAGGTTTAATAAAATTTTGAAGAACCTTTAATCCACTTTGAACACATAAATTTAAAACATTGCAAGCATATCTTTAATGAATAAATCTACCACCAAAATAAGGATTGCACAACTCACGTAACAAAGGAATAGTTGTGGTATTGTTAGAAGCATAATCAAAACCAATTGTAAAAATTTTCTTTCAATTTTAAAACTCTTCAAAATAATTTTAAGCATTATATATATTATCAGCAATAAGGATGACAATTTGACCTGTACCTGTGGGCACCCACCCGCCCAAACCCGCCCTTTGGGTGGTGAATTTATGACCCGCGAACCTGTATAAATAAAAATCTAACTGGTACAGGTACGGGTACGGGTGCAGGTTGAGAAAACGAACCCGCGAGTTACCCGCATAAATAAAAATTATATAATATTTATTATTTAAAATATTATAAATTTAAACTCCAATTGAACCTTTTTAACCGTATAAAGAATAAAATATAAAAATTTCACTCATTCTAAGTTTGAGAATTACAGTTCTCAACTTTTATTTATATATAGCTAATGATAGGTTACACTTGCCGGTTTTACGCTTATGAAACATCGTGCTTACTTATTTGTTTTACCTTTGGAGATTCTTTTGGAGTTTTATTTGTTAGTGCTTTATATTATTATATTTATAATTCTCCATGATATATTATAAATAAAGAGGAGATTTGTATTGTATATATAAAAAAATATAATTAAATATTAAATATTTATAAATTAATATATTTTACGGGTTGTTGGTGGGTGTGACCTGCAAACCCATGAATTCATATAAAACCCGTGTGTGAAACCCGAACCTGAACCCGTTTATTTTCACGGGTTCGCAGGCCGGTGTGGGTGAGAAAAAATTTCACAGGTGTGGGTTAGGATTTTGTAAAATCTGTCTGAACCCGACCAGTTGTCATCCCTAATCAATAGTATTTGAATAATCAAAAACTTTAAATGTAAGATTTTTTTTTTTTTTTTGCACTGTCCATCCATTACCCATATAACGGCAAGTGGCACTCATGCATGAATGCACATTCCAATGGTCACTTCATATGTCGGCACATATGGAAACACGACCTTTATAATTTTCAAAACGTCTTAGCAATTTCTTTTTTTCTTTTTTATAAATATCATAAAGTGTACGTGTGAGAGTGGTTCTAGGGACACGACATGTAGCGAGGTTTAATGCTTGTATAATAATTAATAAAACCAACTTTTTCACCAAAATCAAATGGTAAGTGTTCTACAACCATCATTCTAGCTAAATGTTCTATATTATTTGTGTACCTGGTAATTTGGCAATGTGAACGGTCAATGGTCTCTTTGTTTGGATGCTGGGACGATATATGTTTCCTGTATATACCATATCCTCTAGATTTAGACCACTTAAATTCTTTGGGGCAGTAATTGCAAGCCACCACAACACTTCCATCCTCTTTGTCCTCCTTAGTAATTCTCTTCATATGAATTATGAAGAGATCAGATTTGCGCTGATTGACTTCATTAGGTGCTTCAAAAGTTGAAAGGGAATCAGACATATTTTGTGATTGACTTTCGTAGTATGGGGTGTAATTGGGTTCGAAAATTGTTAGAGAGGGATTATGAGGATTTAGGGATTCAAGATAGGTTTGATGTTGTAGAAACTCATGATAATCGATTTTAGCATAACCGGCATTGTATTGCATAGGACCTTTACCTTTGCTGGAGAGTCTTGAACCTTCTCCACTTGCCATTGAAAATATTGAATTGAAAAAAAATCTTTAAAATAAATTTGAAAAAAAATTGTTGGAAATAAAAATAAAATTTTGTTAGAAATAAATTTGAAAAAATTGTTGAAAATGAATTTAAATTGAGTAAAAAAAATGTAATTGTGATTTAAATATTTAGTTGTAATAAAAAATATTGAATAATTGAGAGAGAATTGAATAATTGAGAATTTGAGATAGTATTGGAGATTTGAGAGAGAATTGGATTGAGGAGAGAAATAAATTGGGAGGGGTATTATAGGGAATTAGGAAAAGGGATAATTAAATAAATAAATAAATAAAATGTCTGGCAGTTTCTTTTTGAAAAAAAAAATCTGATAATTTGATTGCAATTTGGGCTTGGTCAATTGGGCATGGCCCACAGTATTGGTTTAAAAAAAATATTAATTAATGTATGAAACGCGTTTGTGGCTGGTTTTTGGAAATGGTGAACCGGAACCTTAATGATTTCAGTTAGGTTCCGACTCTGTTTATGGTTGAAACAGTGCGTGGTTCGGTTCAAACTGCCGGTTCGATCCAAACCGCGTTCACCTCCACTTTTTTTCTCTCCTCTCACATCATCAATCTTCATGCCTTGTTTCTCTCTCCGGTTGTCTCTTCTGTCTCATTAGTTAGACATTCATCATCTCATATCAACTCAGCTCCCTTACTCTCACCCTTTATGTGATTTTTTTTTTTGCTGTTGGATTGGATCCAATGGCCAAAATAGGATCCCAAATATAGAATAAATCTTAGATACCGCATTTGAAAGCTTCTGAAATTTTATATTATATAAACATTTTTAAAAAAAATTGTGTTAACAAGTGATATCTTTTTTGTTTAAAAACAAAAATACCGTTGGAACCGTTAACTATAACTAATGTCTAACTCACAGAGGGACTATCCCTTCAAATGGATGTATATTGCAATAACTAACATGTTCTCCACAAACTCATTGTATGGTAACGTGTTTTCCACCCAATCTTCAATAAGTTCCCCATACACGTAATCTAAAGTGTCTAATCGACCATTGCAATTGGTTGCTAACCTAAAACTTTTCATAGTTCCTTTTTAGGTATTAAATATCTCATGTATATCATGTTGGACATAAAATATTCCTTGTATGCACAGTACTTCATGTAAAACATAAAATATCCTATATATGTTATGATGTGCATGATATATCTCATGTATATCGTGTTGAGCATGAAATATCTCATGTATATCATGTTGGGTATGAAATATCTCATATATGTTATGTTGGGAATTAAATATCACATGTATGTCATGTTCGGTATGAAATATCCCATGTATGCAGTATTTCATGTAGGACATGAAGTATATCCTATGTCTATCACGTGGTCATGAAATATCTCATGTATGTCATGTTGTGCATGAAATATTTCATGTATATCATGTTGTGCATGAAATATCTCATGTATATCATGTCGGACAAGAAATTTCTCATGTATTCAGTATTTCATTTAGAACATGGAATATCTTATGTTTATCATGTATAACATGAAATACCTTATGTATGTCATGTTAGGAATAAAATCTCCTATGTATATCATGTTGGACATAAAATATCTGTCATATACAGTATTTCATGTAAGACATGAAATATCCCATATATATCATGTTGGGCATGAGATATCCTATATGTGTCATGTTAAGCACGAGATATCCTATATGTGTCATGTTAAGCATGGAGTATCTCATTTTCTTTAAAAATACATGATTTCACGATATCAAGCGACGTGCCACGTTAAATATGAAATAACTTACTTAAGTCACGTTTAATGTGAGACACTATGTAAAAAAGGGTAGTTTTGTAATTTATTGATTAAAAACAATAATGTATCATGATGGTTAGTTACAAACAATAAGAACTCAGAATTTGGTTAAAAAACAATAATTCATTTCCTGATTTGACTATTGTTAACAACTTTTTTTTTTATTTTGCAGGGGTCTAAAGAAGGATTTTTTTCTCTCCCTACCAAAGCTAACTAGGTTAGAAGAAAGCTACAGGGAGCATTGTGAAAGAACCGAGACTGGTATACCTACAACAACCATGTATGGACCAATTTCGGGATCGGGGTCATCCCGGTTCCTCGATACCCTGAAACGTCGATACCATGGTCTAGGGAACCCCGATGTCACGTCACACCGGTTCCATGATACCTGAGAGCACTGGTACCACGATCCATGGTACCCAATACCCCAGCACCACAATTCATGTCCCGGGCCAGTCCTCCAATCACCTCTCGACCACCTAGCATAGAGGACGTCAACAAGGGAGGTCCTTATACACCATTTGTCAGACTACCAAGGAAAAAGGAACCGGAGTACCAGGAAATCAAACCTAAAGTAAGATCATGTTCTGAGTAAAGAAGCTTACGGTATAACAACACCTCCAGTAAGAAAATAGGGAAAATTGATATTTTTCGATCATTCACAACGTCATTAATGAGAGATTAGTCAATTCTTAAATGGTGATTCACAACATCATTAATGAGAGATTAGTAAACCCTTAAAAGACCATTCACAACGCCATTCACAACGCCATTAATGAGAGATTAGTCAACTCTTAAATGGTCATTCACAACGTTATTAATGAGAGATTAGTCAGCTCTTTGATGGACATTCACAACGCCATTAATGAGAGATTAATCAACTTTTTAATGGTCATTCACAATGCCATTAATGAGAAAACGGTTAACTTTATCAATGCTAAATCAACGTTCCTTTGATTGCTAACTGATTGACCATGACCAAATCTACAAAGCTCTCTCTTTAGGGAGGCCGGAAGAAATGGACTTTACTATTATTTTAAGCCCTCGGGAGCTCTTATGTGTACTACTTTGCTATTCGTGTAAGCTCTTTGGAGCACTTCTTGTTGATATATATAAAGAATGGACTCACACCCTCCTCTGAATATTGTCTAGGGGTTTTTCAGCATATGATCATTCGTGATGTTTTTTCTTCTTATGTTAGTTCAATTTCATTAAATGAATTGTTACTCTCCCTTCTATATCCTTTTTATGCATGTATAGAAGCTAGGTTTCAACTTCATTGATCCTAGCTCTCTTATCCACCTATCTGTATGTCAATTCACATATGAAGATAGGAAAAACCATTTGAATCTGCTAGAAATGAGTCGGGGAATCGGGGAGCCAAGAAGATCCCCCATACCTTCTCTATGGGAGCGATCAGCCTTCTTGGGGATCCGATATCATAGCTAGAAGAGCTTGCTCAAGTACACCCTATAAGAGCCATTGGACCAGTTAGAAGAACTTGGGCGGGTTTCGACCCCGACCAGAAGGACCTAGAGGCGAAGAATCTCTACCGGGTGGACCCATCCTTCATGACCACATGTATAACATTGAGTAGCACCAATCTCTCTTCCTTGCTCGCTATTTGGGTCAGGGAACCACAAAGAAGACCTAGAGAAGAGACCGGGTACCGGGACCGGGTACTAGGACCAAGGACTAGAAAACAAGACCAGGCCATCAAATCAGAAAGGGAACCTTAAGCACCATCCCTTCCCCTAATCCTTGAAGCTTCGACGTGCAAGTACCCGTAACTCTCCCCCTCCAACCGTGGAGCACCGCTCCATCTGGTTTAAATGTTGTACGGAAAAGTCTCTGGGATGATTTTTCGAATAACAACTACTTTAGCAAATGTCCCTTATTTTTAATTAATTTTTAAGTTTTCACACTACCAAAAATAGAATTAATCAATAACATTGATTTAGGTGAGGATAAGATATGGTGAGCAGAGGATCAAAATCCTTTCATATAAATCCAAAACGATGGATCAAAGTATAAAACCTTAGACGGTGTTTTTCATATCTCCCTAAATATAAAAGCAATCCCTTCAAATAGATATGGCACCGGTTCTGTTCGAATCGGGGAACCAAACCCAAACCGAAACCAGAACCAGAACCAAAATCGGGGCGTAAAAAACCGTAACCGAACAGTGTTTTACGGTTTCGGTTCTAGAACCGAACCGAACCGGAACCGTTATAGTGGCAGCTCCAGCTTCGCTTCCAATTCTTGTTTTGGTGGAACCGTTCGGTTCGAGCTGGACTGGAACTGACGATTCAGGTTTGGTTCGAACCGGACGGCTCCGTGATTTTTTTTTATAATTTTTTTTTAGGGTAAATAGTTGGAGGCCTAATGGACTGCTGATGTCAGCAAGCCGTTGGACCTCCAACGTTCAATTTTTTTTTCTTTAAATACACACCCCACCCCCCATCCCCCATCCCCCATTCATTTCTCCCCACTCAAATTTCCTCTCAATTCTCTATAATTCTCAATTTCTCATTTCACTCTCAATTCTTAATTCTCAATTCTCAATTCTCTAACTCTTCAACTCCAAGTTTTCAAATATCTCTCAATTACTAAGTTTCCAATTTATTTTATTTGTATTTAATTTGCAATTGCTAAGTTTTCAGTTTCATTTATTTGCAATTTATTTTATTTCCAATGTATTTTATCTGCAATTAAGTTTCCAATTTATTTTATTTGCAATTGATAAGTTTCCAATTTTATTTATTTGTAATTTATTTTATTTTGAATTTATTTTATTTGCAATTCTAACTGCTAAGTTCCAATTCTCTACCAAATTTATTTCTAACCATTTATTTCCATCAATTTTTTAACAATTTTTTTCAAGGAATTTTACGATTCAATTTTTTAAATGGCAAGTGGAAGTTGTGATGACTCTAAGCGTTCAATTTTGATGAAAGATAACAGTCGTATGATGGATAATCGCGGTTCTGATGACAAGGCCTATCACGAGTATCTACAACGCCAACTCTATACTAAAAACCTAGGCCTAAACCCCCCTCAATCTCATCCCCCTCTAATAATTTCTAAACCCGATCCCAATCTACTCGATTCCATCCCCAATTTCACAAGTCAATCAGAAAATATGTCTGAACAACCTAATCACCCTGCAGATTTTGAATTTCATCCACTTTCAGAAGAGAATATATTGAAGCAGGTCAAATCTGATATCATTGTACTCCATATGAAGAAAGTAACGTAATCTGTTATCAAAAAAAAAATAAAAAATTATGAGGTTCTTCTTCATCAAGCTCCAACACGTATTTCGAGCATGAATCTTATCTATGTACCTCTTTTGAGTTTATAGAAGACACCGAAGATAAAAAAATTGGTATCCTACACTGATGGAATGAGCATGAAAGGTACTTTCCAATCTTGGCTATAATGACCAAACAAATTTTTTCAACACCAGTTTCTACAGTGGCGGTGGAACAACAGTTTAGTGCCGTTCCACCGCCGGTGAGAATATTTTGGACTTCAGACGTTCGCTTTTAAGTCCAAAATCAATTTAGATACAAGCTTGTGTAGATGTTTGGATGAAGGTAGAATATAGACAACAAGAAATTGATCAAGAGGAACCCTACGATTTCTTCAAAGATGACCAACTTGACACTGGAAGTGGAACGGATGATCACAATAACGTTTAGTCCACGACTCCACGTCATCACCAAACTTTCAATAAAAGGTAAAAGAACAATGTGACATTTGATTTCTCTAAAGTCTAAACCCCATGAGGATACGTAGATAACTTAATCGTGGTAAAAAATAAGTGCAAGACCAATTTTACATTTTTTTTAGTTTTATTAAAAATATTTAATTTGTCATTTATTTTAGTTTTTTTTTCCATTTACAATTTTACATATGTAATATTTTTTAGTGAACAAAAAAGAAAAAATAAAATCAATCTGTCGAAATCGGTCGAACAAGAACCTTAACCGGTAGAGACCGGTTCCGATTACGATTCTGATTCCCCAAAACCGAAACTGCCGGTTCTGACCCCAAAACCGGCGACTTGTCTACCTTCAAATCACGAAGAGAGATTATCAAGATCTTTTACTTAACAAAAGAACTTGTTGGTATCCACAATCCACATATGTACATAATTTTTATTTTATTTAAAAATTTAACATCCAACAGATTAGAGACAGGAACTATTGAGATTAAGAAATAAGACCATGTACACCGTTCATGGTTCGGATATATGTTATCATAAAATGGGTGAGAAAACTCCTCCACACAAGTTAGCAAAATATACATGTCAGGGACTCGAATACTCCATCTCTCCATCTCTAAAGTAGGAGAAAAACTTCATTACATCCGGTGCACTAGAGGTATGGTGTACTGGACTATTACAAAATTGACATGTGTTAACTCTTTTACTAACTATAATATATAAATAACTTTTCCCTCTCCTGCTACAGTTTTTCAAAATACAGTTTTGAAATAATATTCGACACATTTCTTATTGCCATTGGTCCGTTGCATCAATCATCGGTGGTGATCGGTGCAGTGAAGTTTTTTCCTGATGCTACGATGGATGTGCGCATATGAGCATAAATTATCGATTCCACTAAATTTATAAACCAAAATTTGGAGAATTTATTGGAAGAGTCAACAAGCAACAAATAAGTAATAATATGCTGCTTTCGCTGATATTTTAATATAATTACCTATGACCACTTAAAAATGCCCATTTTTTTCCCTTAGTTTGACTGTGGTTTTTTCTGTGTCTACTATATTTTGGTCAACCATTAATTGAGTGGTTTACCTATCCACTGGATTGTATAAATTTTTAATAAATTATGTTTTATGTGAGTTATAAGGGAAAAAAATCCAATTGTTTTTTTTAATAAACGCATTAGGGTTTTTGTTTTTGGGATTAAAGAAGCTAGAAAATTTGTTATATTGATTAAAAAGGTTAGGGTTTTTGTTATTGGGATTAAACAAGCTAAATAGTTATTTTTATGAAATCCTCGTATAGATTAAATATAAACATTTTTAGATTAAACAAGCCAAAGATTTACTTTCGTTGGAATTAAACAAGTAAAAAAAATTATATTATTAAACAAGTTAGGATTAGTGTGTCTACTTTTTTTTTTCCTTTCTTTTTCTTTTTCTTCTTCCCAATTATTTTTTTAGGTCTCTCGTGGACCTCCGATATATTTTTATATATTTTTTTAAAGTTAAAGTACTTTTTAAATATATTTTTTTAAAGTTAAAGTATTTTTTAAATATATTTTTATTCAAAAAATTATTCAAGGTATTTGCATCCAAAAAGTATATCGTATGCTAAAAACAATCAAAACACTAATTCAGACTAAAAACAATAGCACCCATAATTTGAAAGGCTATTTACAAATTTGATCCTAATTCTATTTAAAATTTGTTAACATTCTCTTATACATCATATATGTATGAACATTTCCTAAATATTCCACTTCAAACTCCATGTTAGAATATTAACAGTTAGACACCTCACACCTTACTCATTTAAAAAAGAAAAAAAAAGTTTATCTTCTACAACATTAGTGATTAGTCTAATTAATCAAGATTTAAATTCCCTCGCAATGTTTAATTTTAATCTTCATGATTAGGATTCCTTATTAATAAAAGCATCTTATACCCTTAACAAATTAATAATTCAGATTTTTTTTAATCGGTTGTATAGTGAATCCAATTTTGATCACAAATCACAATATCTATCTGGTTCTTCACCTCTTCTGCTTAGCTAAAAGTGCTTAAAGAGAAAGAAACCCAATCTATATTACTCATTTCCTTCTCAGACAACAATACACACACTCAACAGGGACACAACACTTTGCCAACCAATCAACATATTAAATTAAGACAAACTTCCAAATTATTTCAAAAATATTAGCTCACCCTCCTCTGCCTCATGTAGTCCACCCTGTAAAAGTTTTTTTAAAATAAAAAGAAAATAAATATTTTTACGTTATATTTTAAATTATATAGGTTTTCCACATTACCTTATAATATCTTTGTTGCATATTCCACCAATAAATATTTAGAAATCATTGGATTATAATAATTAAATAAATGCAATCTAATGGCCCCAATAAATGAGAAAAATTCCAACCCTTATTATCGTATTTTCATAATCCAAATTATAATATATTTTTGACATTATATTTTAATTTAATCACAAATTAAAAATGTTCTTCCACATAAAAAAAATTGTATTTTCATATTATTGTCAACTATCTATTCTTTAAATAAATTTAGTCAATGTATCAAAATAAAAATAAAAATAAAAACAGGTCAAATTCAATAAAATTATAATTAACACAAGTCAAAATAAATACCTAACTCATTTTTTATTGTTTTTTTAATATACAAACTCATTTTTCTTTATAAAATTTAGGTCAAGAAATCTTTGTTGTTAAAAAGAAAAATCTATGCCAAGAAATAAATACTTATTTGTATGGAAAAACACAACAATATTTCATTATCATTTTGCTTTCTAAATTATATTTCTTGTGTGTTTAATGTTTCCTTTAATAACTTTCGTCTAAAATGACTTCATCTCCATCTCTCAAGAGATTCAATACAATTTCAGGCACCATGCCTGAAACTTTGAGGCAAAGCCGCTATCATATGAAGAAATCCTTTGTTATGTTTCATTTTAACTTTATATTACAGTTGGAAGTGCTTTTTTTTTTATCACCAAAAGCATTATTGAATCTATTTTGTAGTGTTTTACCAAAGGCTTTGTTTGCACAAAGCATTTTCTATAGAAGCACTTCCAAACCCACCTTAAATTTCTCAAAATATTGTATGGAAAAAAAAAACTAATACTAGATCTATTTTGCTGTAAAAAAGATTTGTTGAACTAAGGAAAAAGACCGATGAAATGCCATCATTTGATGGGAGAATTGGAAAACCCAACACGCTGTATCACTCTGTTTTGATCTGTAGAATATGAGAGAAAGGGAACGAAAGCTAAATAAGAAAAGGAAAGGAAGAGAAAGTGTTTTTAATGATTGTTATTTAGACGATTATAATATAAAAGTAAGGAAATGAAATTAATCTTATCTGGATGGGAGAAATAAACGAATTCATTTTACTCTATTTATGAAAATACATTCTTTCAACAACATAAATACCCAATATTAATAGGGTTAGTTTTCAGATATTGAAAAAATCTATAATTTTGGATTCCTTTTCTTTCATTTTCCTCTTAAATTTTGGTAGAAACCAAATTGGGTGAAATAATAAGAAATTATTCCCTCCTTTTTCTTCAATTTCCTGTTGTTTCCTTTCTTTCTTTTTTCTCTCATTTAACAATTCAAACAAAATAATATAAATCCATTTAAATCATTTCCTTTCCTTTCTCTAATATTCCATCAAACCAAACATAGTGTAAACTATGAAATAGAATTAGGGTTCAATTAGAATTAGGTTTTATCATAATATATATATTTTTAATAAAAAGTAATAGTCAAAGATATGGTGAGTGAAATTAATGGGTGTACATATTTAGTTTATTTTTCATTGAAGTAAATTTTTCTTATTGGTAAATTGTATTGGGATATTTTTTGTAATTAAAATTTTAATAAAATATGGGTTCACAAATCATATTTATGGGTGATAATATCGACACCATACTAATAATAATAATCAAGTTTTACAAAACAAATTTATTTGTACTTTTGATAAATATATGGGATTTTAGTAAAAATGCAACTTTTTGAAGCATAAAAATTATAAATTTTATAATTATCCCATGTAGGCAAAAAGATGCAGCAATGCCCTAGTGTTTCCAAGATACCCTCATTTTAATAATAACCACCATATTTCTCTTCATCTTTTTCTTCTTCTTTCGGATGCATAAAAATGTTGGAAAATTTTAAATGAAGTGGTGACAAGGTGAGTAATGTTTTTTTTTTTACTATTTTCTTTCCTCACAATCCATACATTTATAGAAATAACATGTATACCAATTTTAGATAAGGATTTTTGCCCTTTTGGTGGAATTGAAAATATATTCAGGGTAAGGGGTCACCCCTGTCCTGAAACACATTTTTAAGTGTTTCGGGTTAGGGGTGACCCAATATCGAGTCACCCTTGACCTGAGGCACATTTTCAATTCCACCAAAAATATTGATCTAATTGTTTTATACATGTTTTTTTATATCAATATTGGACTGTGAGGAAAGAAAATAGTATTTTTTTTCAATACTCATATTGTCACCCCTTCATATAAAATTCTCTAACATTTGTATGCATCCAAAAGAAAAAAAAATGATTGTTATTATTAAAGTGAGGGTATTTTAGGAAAGTTAGGGTATTGTTGCAACTTTTACCTACGTGGGGTAATTGTGCAATTTAAGCTCCAAAAGGGGCATTTTTACTAAATTTTCTAAATATTTTAGTAAATTTATGAAACAAACCATAATTAAGAAACATGAAATTATTTGTACTTCATATCGAAGACTTAGTTTTGCATTCTGTTTTGTACGGAGAATTGCTTTTGGTTTTACTATGGGGAGAATTGCTTTTGAATTTGCTATAAAAGGAATCAATTGAGTTTTATAAACTAATTTTTAAAAGTGTTGTGAGAACCAAAATCAATTTCAATGCATTTGGTAAACTTTAATTAAAAAGTGTTATGATTGTACAAAATTACTAGAAAGAACTTGAATGAATATCGAAGATGTTTTGAAAAATAAATAATTTGTTTTATTTTTGTATGACCATAAACATGTTGTAAAAAAAATTATTTTATTATTGTGTGACCATAAATATGTTGTAAAATAAATATAATTTTTAAATTTTGTGTGACCGTAAACATGTTATTAAATAAATAACTTGTTTTACTTTTGTGTGACCGTAAACATGTTATTAAATAAATAACTTGTTATTTTTATATGACCATAAACATGTTATAAAATAAATAAATAATTTATTTTATTTTTATGTGACATAACATATTATTACATTTTTTTTTATCTATTACTACATATATTGCGATTATATCAAGAAAACCCTTTAAAAAAAATTAAAACCATTCTGTAGTAGTTAATTTCGTAAGTCCCATTGGACCCTTAGACTCAAAATCAATTTTAACGAGTGCATACACTCTTAAGAAAGTAGTTGTATATTTCTCCTCTTCACTTTTATGATACATGTTTGAGTTTAATATTTATCCACGAAATTATAAATATGGGGTGATCCGAGATATTCTTCCTCAATAATGGGAGTCACATTTCGAATCGTTTCACAGCATTGCATATCGTAAATCCAATAGGACCCTTCACCCTTGAGTCCTTGACCGAATTGGTGTCAAATTATTTTTTATTTAAAAAAAAACAATTTTAATAGGATGGATATCAATTTAAGAAATTAACATATAAAATCTTTTGGATTTAATTATATTTAAACGCACACTTAAATCTTTCAAAGCAGGGGTAAATGTGTCCAGCCGATAAATGACTGAAAATAATAACGAGACGATGACGAGTACCGAAAGGGGGTCCGCCAAGACACAAATATTATTAGCATAAAAAAATAATTATAAAAAAAAAAAATAAAAAAAAAATGAAAGAATTAAAAGTTACCATTTTTTGCAGGCTGCTTGATCAATTCTTCTTTTCCTCTCTCTCTCTGTATCTGTAGTCTTCGAAATCACAGGCAGAGAATCCAAACAAAGAGAGAAAAACAAGGCATCATCTCCACGTAATACCACGGCATCAAATCCAACAGAGACGCCGATCTGAGCGGAGAAGACGAAGAAGAAGAAGAACAATTGCCTTACATAATGGGAACGCTACAGACATGGAGGAAAGCTTATGGCGCTCTCAAAGACTCCACCAAAGTCGGTCTCGCTCACGTCAACAGCGACTATGCGGTACTGTTTTCGTTTCTCTCTTAGATTCGATTCGGTTCCGTTTTTTTTTTTTTTCTAATTTGATTTGGTTTTTCCTATAATTAGGACATGGATGTGGCCATAGTCAAAGCTACTAACCACGTCGAGTGTCCGCCCAAAGAGAGACACCTCAGAAGTGAGTTTTTTTTTTTTTTTTTTTTTAAAAGAAGAAAATATTTATAGATCCGATTTAATTTTGTTTTTGTCATAATAAAAAAAAATGAAATTTGTTGCAGAAATCTTGGTTGCCACATCAGCAATTCGGCCTCGGGCTGATGTTGCGTATTGCATTCATGCCCTTGCCCGTCGATTGGCAAAAACGCATAATTGGACGGTATGTTATAACATTTATCATTTGATGATATTGTGTTAAATTTGGGCTTCTTTTTTTTTTTTTTTTTTTGGTTTTTTTTGTTTTAGTATATAGTTGTTGTTCTTTCTTGTTCAATCCTTGTTTCAATGTTGTTATTTTGTGTATGCAGATCTACATGAATGTTTGTAGTGATTGAAATTGCTATCTACACTTGAATTTGCTTATTGCAATTGTAAATGCAATATTTATACAAGCTAGTGTCCAATTCAACATAATATGAGGCTCTAAAAATAGTTCTTACTCGAAAGATTTGTTGCATCATAATAATGTTAGCGAAAGTCATGATTGTAGTATTTTATTTCTTATTGCATGTGAGTAGATATTTTGAGCATTGTTGCGTTAAGTGTTTATGTGACGTTTGATTCCTGAGAAATGCCACAAGTTTCCTATTTTCCATACATTGTGGATTGTGGGGTTTGGCGAGGGCCTCCATTTTGGAATTCAAATTCACGACGTGGGTGGGGGATTTTTGGGTTATCAAATGAAACTATTCAAACATTTCCCATATTTTCTTTTGTTTATATCTTTGTATGTGTTTTCTTTCTTTCCTTTTGTTTCTAAGTGAATGATGGGTGATGAAAGACTTAATACCTAAATAAACCATTTTGTGAAGTCATTGAACCATAATCTGTCCTCTCACACAAGGAAAATAATCTATAATATTTGCAAAGTTTCATAATTTGAATTTGCACACAAGGAAACCTATTAATATTACTGTATCGGATCCTGGTTTCTCATGCATGATTGGACTGCGCATCGGCTATTTGTTAGAAGCTACAAATAATTATGGCAAGGATTAGCTTTGAATAGGAAATGCATAAAGTATGTCTGTGTTTTCCGAAGGTGAAATGTAGACTGTCAAATTGACTCTTCCTGTGCACATTTACCCTCCGTGATCCTAGATAAGGTGCAAATCGACCCTGGGTCTGTAGTTGGCATTCTTAATGAACTTTTCCAGTGGCTGAGTCATTGTCTCTCCAAAGGGTTCTGTTTTGGTTGGTGTTCAGTTTTTCTGGGTAATCTGAATCTGAACTAAGGTTCCTGTTCAAGTGATGATGATTTTCTTTTTCACTTTTTTGCTTCTAAAGGAAAAATATACTCATGTAAATGATAATTCAATTCATTTGTAAGCAAACTAAACTTGGTTTTTCTTGATCCTGTGTTGCTTGGTCACTGGTTGGATCTAGTGTGACTGTATCTGTATTGTCCATATTTGTTACAGCCTTTTCTTCCTGTTGTGTCTGTGGTTGGGTGCTGGCCTGGTGGTAGGAGGGATGGTTTATTTAGAAGTTGACAACTGAAGTGTTACTTTGACAGTTTTCTCTGGGGTTTGCTGCTCAATTTTTTTTTTTTTAAAAGGGTCAGGTATTGTTTTTGGGTTTCTTATTGGCAATGTGGAAAGAACTAGAAGTGGCTGAGTGTTCATTGGCCTTTTGATGCTTTTCTGATCTTGTAATCCATTTTTTTATTTTTCTTGTTCTAATGAACATTATTTCATAAGTTTGATATATACAAAAGGGTAAATACGTTGAATTGATGCTTTAGTTATTGCCAGCGACTATATTTTCCTTTCATCATTTCATGCAGACAAACATGCTTATAATACACTCTTGCTTGTGGTTCAACAGGTTGCTTTAAAAACACTGATAGTTATTCATAGGACGTTGAGGGAAGGTGATCCTACTTTTAGAGAAGAACTTCTGAATTTCCAACAGAGAGGACGTATTCTTCAACTTTCTAATTTTAAGGATGATTCAAGCCCAATTGGTGAATTTAGATGCCCTCATCTTTTTTTTAACCTTTTCTTATCCTCGTTAATATAATTTGATTGCAGTGCCTGTAGTTACTGTAGGATCAAACAAAGTTGTGTGTGTGGTGCTTATTTATGCATAAATATGGAAATTCTGTCTTTTTAACATTAATTTCTATTTTTCATTTAGCCTGGGATTGCTCAGCATGGGTACGTACATATGCACTGTTTTTGGAGGAGCGACTCGAATGTTTCAGGATTTTAAAGTACGACATTGAATCTGAGCGTCTTCCAAGACCTGTCCAAGGGGAGGATAAGGTACATTCCCAAATTTATGATTACACCATCTCTGTTAAAATAGGTACAAGGAAATAAAAGTTAATGGCAATTACATGTGCCTGAGAAAGAACATAAGAGGGAGTGCTAGAATGAAAATAAGAATTTGATTTTGGTTAAACTGTTCAAATATTGATTTAATATATTTATTAACTGTTTTTGGTGATCCGCTCTTCTACATCCATAAGAGGAATACTCTTTTAAGAGTACAATTTCTAATTTAAGTTCTTAAACACTTTTAATATCAATTTGCATAAGTTCTGTTACCACATTTGAAACTTGTCCTATTCTTGATAGCAGTTATTTTGGCCTTAGGTTAAAAATTGTTTCTAAAATGGCTATTTATTCAGAGATAGGAAAAATGCCGCTAAGAGGCTCCTAATCTAAGCCAAAATCCCAAGTACAACATGGTAGATCCAACAGCCTTGTCATTTTGTGATTATGGAATGGGCATTGTTTATTCATATATTTAAAGGATCATGTTAGTGTTATTTATCAGAATTTTAACACTGTTACTTGGAACCTTGCACAAACTTTTAACATCACTTGAAAATTGGAGACTATATCTTGGCTAAAAGACTCCTATAATCCCAATTCCCATGTTAAGTGTGGCAAATTCGAAAACTACAAAAGTTTTGTGGTTACTGTAAACATGATTAATTTGATATTTGAAGGGTCTTATTATTATTTTTCTAGAATGGTAATAATGTGCTTCTTAACTAGAAGCATCACAATTTATTGTTCATTTGTATACACTATAGCTCTACTAAAAACGAGAACCATTGTCAGTTTTTAACCAAGAACTATCTCACACTTATTTCCTCCATAGTCTTTCCCTGTTATACTCAATCTCTCTGTAATTTCTGTAATCAAACTGACTCTCATGACTCATGATAAGAAAGTATCAGTTGCATATAAGACACCAAAATTTTTCTTGCCTTGTTGGAATTTTTTTTGTTTGTTGTGCTGACGTATTTAGGCGTAGTTGGTTTTGATCTTTGTGTATTCAAGCGTTTTCACTGTCTTCTTTTCAACGAGCAGGGTTACAGCAGAACCAGGGATTTGGACAGTGAAGAACTGTTGGAGCAGCTGCCTGCTTTGCAGCAGCTGCTGCATCGTCTTGTTGGTTGCCAGGTAACATTTTAAATCTTGTTGAATGATAATTTCTTCCATAATCATGAATACAAATATCTGCTGTAAAACAATTCTTCATTTTGGAAATTTCTTACTCTTGATGTTTCTTCCTTGCACACGGATTTGTATATAGAAATTCTCTAGTAAAGTTGCACCTCACTCTATAAAGTAAGGTCCTTCTTTTAGTGTTTTCAAATCACAGAAAGACAACGACAGTGTTTTTCTTTTAGTGTATCCAATTTTATCTTTTAGTGCAAAAGAGGAAGGGGATTATTTTATAAAGTGAAGTTGCACCTTATATGAGAAGGCCTCACTATGTGGAAATTCTTGTTGATATTAGTACATTTGAATAAATAGCCCATAATTTTGTCTTTTCAGCCAGAAGGTGCAGCTGTTCATAATTACGTTATACAGTATGCTCTGGCTCTGGTAAGTCTGCAGTCCTTTTCTTTTTCTTGTTTAAAATCATGGCCTGTACAAAATTTGTTTCTTGCATTTACTATGGTCTGTCAAGATCTTTTTCTTTTTTCAATTCCAATGTAAGCTTTTTGATTTCCCCCCTAATTTATGTTGATTGACTACTATTTACATGATTAAATAAAACAAGTATAAAATTAGTAATCTTATTGAGAATAGGTGTCAGTGCTATCTTTTACTTTTTAATATAAATTCCAGTCTTCTGAGGAGAAATTAATCTATAATCTGATCATTAAGATGTAATTTTGCTTCCCTTTTGTTAAATTAAGGGTGTGACCTTTCATCAAGTGCTTAAATGAACAGTGTACAACTGTACATGATGTACCAAATTTACAAAGGGTCGCTGTACAGGTATAAAAGATAAAGAAACTTGCTTTATTAAAACTTCTTTAACTTCTTTTTGTTAAATTCAAGATTGGTACTTTTCCTTTTATCAACTCAAGTTATTATTATTATTATTATTTTATATCCTTCTATCTCTCCATGTTTATGAGCACAACAACCATCTGAAGATAAGTAGTCATTCCTCGCGGACCGAGTTTTTAATCCGTCCAGCGATTTATAAATAGATTATTGCATCACCTGTTTGCTTAATCATGTCCATGAAAAAACTAGACCTATTGTAAACAATTTAATAAACCAAGCATCCTGCCAATTCAGGACTAGAATAAATAGTTTAGGCGATTGGGGTGGTGTGTGTTTGCAAAACTGAAGCTTGAATGAATGCTTCCCATATGTGGGTAATAAAGGTTGCAGTGCATGCTACTAGAAGACACAACTCATGTTTTCCATCAGTTTCTTGTAATTTGCTTATATTTGTGTATGAAATCAATAATATATGTTAAAACAAAGAATTTTGTACCCCCAATTCATTCTTGCTGGTTTGCCAATCTTCCTCTGCTCTTTCCCTCCCTTTTGATGCAAAACAACTTCCTCTTTCCCGTACTGGAGATTTATGCAAAGAAAATTTTAAACCGATTAAGAACTTTATTTAAATATATTTTTTTACCTTGTTTATTCATGCAATTTTCAGGTGTTGAAAGAGAGCTTCAAAATTTACTGCTCTATTAATGATGGAATCATCAATCTTGTTGATAAGGTAACCGGAGTGGCCATTTATGCTAGAATTATGTTGCTTTAGCAAGATACTATTTATAGTTTTTATCTGTTTGGCGATAAGCTTTGATTTCTTTTCAGTTCTTTGAGATGCCAAGACATGAAGCTATTAATGCCCTTGAGATCTATAAACGAGCTGGCCAGCAGGTGATGTGGTGCATTTTATGTTTCAAAACCTAATTTTTGAGTTGAATATATTGTTGAAAGCTTTTACATGGTATGTTTTAAATGTCAATAATTATGAATGACCTTGTAAGTTGTATGCTGACATAGCATTTGGGTTTTTGCTACAGGCAGGGAGTCTTTCTGATTTCTATGATGTTTGTAAAGGATTGGAACTAGCTAGGAATTTCCAGTTTCCTGTTCTGAGAGAGGTATTGAGGCTAATCGCAGTGATTGAATGTTTTTGTTGGTTTTACATCATTCTCATTATTTTTGTTAATTCTTTGTTTGCCTTTTTCCAGCCGCCACAATCCTTTCTTACGACAATGGAAGAGTATATAAGAGAGGCACCCCGTGTGGTTAATGTCCCAAGTGAACCATTGGTCAGTACAAATTTTATTATTTGTGATTTATCATATTGTTGACAAACTTGCTTCTAGTTTTATGTTGGTTTTCTTTTAATTCATTTTAGCAAAAAAATGGATGATGATTGGAAATTGCTTAAGATAATTTTGCTTTGTGGAACAAAAATTAAGTATATTTCCCACAAGGAAGTAATCTGATTTAACTTTTGTGTAATGAGAACGAAGGTCACTTCTACAAAAAAGAATTAAAAAGACGAGGTAGAAAAGGCTGTTAGATAGGACATGATAACTTACTATCATGACTGAGATTATACCCCCTGATGGAGCTGTATTAGAGAAAAACGATTTATTTAGCTGATTCCATTTTGGAGTTATGGTGAAGTAGAAGTCGATTACCTTTATATCATATTAGTTCTAATTAGGTAGCTTTGCTGTTTGATTGACATCCAATTTGCCTTGAAATAATTTATTATTTTAAGAATCTATATGCCATGGAACTGATTTATGATCATTTCAAACAGCTTCAATTGACATACAGACCAGAAGAATGTCCTTCGGAAGATGCTAATATACCTAGTGATGAACCTGAGCTTCCACCACCTACAGAGGATGTTACTTCCTCTGATGTTGACGTTGTGCCTCCTACTCCAACCCCTCCTCCTCAAAACAACGTGGATACTGGAGATCTGCTGGTAATCTGTTCATTATCAGTTTTGATAAATTAGTCATTTGATTTGAATCAGAAAAAAAACCCTGCTCTTTATCATATTTCTTCATGCTTACACTATGGCATGCTCAGGGATTGAGTTATGCTGAACCCAATGCATCTGCAATTGAGGAAAGTAATGCCTTGGCTCTAGCCATAGTTCCAGCCGAACATGGTAACATTATTTTTACTCTTATTCACTCATCTGACTTTTCCCATTTGTGTTACTACAACACTTTTTATTGCTTGTTATTTCACCAAGTGGAAACTGTATTCTGTAGGTGCTGCTTCTTCAACATTTGATTCTAGTGCTGGTCAGATAAAAGATTTTGATCCTACTGGGTGGGAACTTGCCCTGGTCACTACCCCAAGTACGGATATTTCTGCAGCTAATGAGCGACAACTGGTAGGCCATTCCTGTTGTTTCCATTATGGGTTTGTTACTTTTGCATACCAAATTCATTTTCATAATTTATTGTGATTGAAGTCTGACGGAGTGTCACTGAAATGATTTTTGACATCTCTAATTTTGGGAACTTGTTTCCTGTATTTCAGATGAATTAGTTTGTTTTATTATTCACTTTGGTAGATTCTGAATGAAACAATAGTAAAACCAGATCACCATGTTTATTAAAAATAGCGAGAAAAGCGTTTGTGTTTTTTTTAATGAAGCATTTTGATTGTTAGGCTGGTGGACTGGACTCCCTGACTCTGAACAGTTTGTATGACGAAGGTGCATACAGAGCTTCCCAGCAGCCTATGTATGGAGCACCAGCTCCAAATCCATTTGAGGTACATGATCCATTTTCCATGTCAAACGCCGTTGCTCCCCCACATTCAGTTCAAATGACAACAATGGGTCAACAGCATACCAATCCTTTTGGTCCATACCAACCTACTTACCAGCACCCGCAGCTGCAGCCACAGCCACAACAACATTTGATGATGAGCCCGACAAATCCTTTTGGCGATTCTGGGCGTGCAGCATTTCCTGCAAATCCTGCTGCGTATCCACAAACAAGCAATCCTTTCGGAACACCAGGTCTTTTGTAATGATACATGAAACATTTGAAAAGTGTAATTTGATGATGGGTGCAGTTGATTTTTAGTGTATTTGGGGTGAGTGAAGCATTTTGGGTTAAATAGTAGGGGCATTTACCTCACAAAATGGGTGGTGGGTTTTCAAGCATGAGTTGATAAAATGTTTGGGTTGTAAAAGTTGTGGAGTGAGTGGTAAAAAAAAGATGTAATAATTACTAGTTGATACAGTTTAGAATAATATCATAAAAGTATATTTTTTCAACTCTTTCTGTCCTCTCTCTCCGCTCCACACTTGTAAACGCTTGTAAGTATATTTTTATTTATAGGTAGAAGATAGTATCTCTAGTAGTTTATACGCAAAAAGTTAGGTTTAAAGCGCATATTGCATTTATTATGTGCTTTGCAAAACTCGGTGCAGATTTTTCGATAGCATCAATTTATGGGTAAATTTTCTTTTCAATAACATGTTATAAATAAAATGAATTCTGATTATTTTGAATTTTTTTGCATCTCTTATTTTAGATCCCATTTTTGGTGATATCAATGGTATTCTTGATGTGATTTGTGAATAGAAAACAGAGTTGTGTTTAGATGACGAGCACTTTAATTTATAATTTGTTTTCGCTTTTGGGTTTTTGTTGAGTACCTAATGTTTCTTTGAATTTCTTTATTTGACTATAAAATATAAATCAATGTTTTTGGTAATTGGTATGCCGAAAGACTTTATAAAAGTCAAAAGTTCTGGAACATTGCAATTGCTCGAGCATGAGTTAAATGAACATTGGTCTCGGTTGATAATTGTTAAGTAATCAAAAATTGTTTGTTACTGCTATACATTGAATCACCGGACAAAAATTATAACATGAGTAGGTTAATAAAAATGATTTCTATTTTTTATTATTATTCATTCTACTTTAATTTCTTATATATTAGATCGTACTATTTTATTTCTTAAAGTGAATAATTACAATATCGCAGCGTAAATAAAAAAAAAATGGTTCTTTTTTGACATCAACAAAATTTATAATGTATAGTAATAGAATCCAAAGAATTTCATAATCAGAGATGGCTTGTTTACTTTAGAGCATGTAATTTGTCATCTTCATTTCTTAGTCAAGCATGCTCATTGTCAGAGGAAGGACGATGCGGATGCAAAGTGTGCCTATATATAATACATACATGTGGTAGTGTTTGGATCAGTTTGATATTATCTTTAAAAAGTTAAAATCAGATTATTTTATAATTTTGATATAAAATGATGCTTAGTAAAAATATTAAAAGTGGTTAATTGATAATTTATCAAGTTTTGATTATAGAATAATAAAGTGGTTAATTAATAAGTGGAAACGGTGAAATATGTCACCTTTTTTTATACGTGTTGCAGTGATGTCACCGTTTTAATAACTTAAGTTTAAAAGGCACCAATTATGGTGAACTACTCAAATTGCCCTTAAATAATCTATTTTTTAATCCCACTATATTTCCATCTACACTTTGAAAACGATAACTCATCTCTCTCTCCAAAAAACTTGTCTCTCTCCAGATTCTGCACAAAAAGATAACCTATATTTGTGATCTTCGTTTATATATTTTTATGTATTTATATGTGGTTTAACAGTGTATCTATTCATTATGATTTGTTATCCAATCTTTGTATGGACATGTATGAATATTTTATTTTTCAAAGGATCGATCATTTCATTTTTTAAAATAATGTTTAGTTAAATCGAACATATTTGTAGCCAAATAGAGCTTTTTTTATAATATGATCAAGCTTATTTTTGAAAGAATCGAACATTTGTCAAAGGATCAAAAAATTTTCAAAGGATCGAGATTTTTTTTCAAAGGATCGAGAATATTTTTCAAAGGATCGAATCAAGAATATTTTTCAAAGGATCGAGATTTTTTTCCAAAGGATCGAGAATATTTTTTAAAGGATCGAGAATTTTTGTCAAATGATCGAGAAGATTTTTTAGAGGATCGAGATTTTTTTTTCAAAAGATCGAGAATATTTTTTAGAGGATCGAATCGAGAATATTTTTCAAAGGATCGAGAAGAATTTTCAAAGGATCGAGAAGATTTTTCAAATGATCGAGATTTTTTTCAAAGGATCGAGAAATTTTTTCAAAGGATCGAGATTTTTTTCAAAGGATCGGATCGAGAATATATTTCAAAGGATCGAGAATTTTTTTTAGAAAATTTGATTTAGTTAAATCGAAACTTTCTCTCTCTATTTCATAACTCTCACTGTAAAAAATGAATGAAAGATTCTGATGAAATAATTATTGGGGGTATTTTTATCCGTTCACCATAATAAGTGCATTTTAAACATAATTTATTAAAGCAGTGACAGTGTTGAAACGTCACCTCCAAAAAGTGCTATTTATTTTTTGAGCTAAATTGATAATTTGTCAAGTTTTGATTATGGAATAATCTATTTCAGCATTTAATGAATATTTTAAAAATATCATTATTATCCTTATAAAATAAAGTTAAAATCATCTATATAACTTATTTTATCTCAAAACTAAATATTCTATTTAAATATTGATTTGATTTATAAAATCTTTTAAAAATCTTTTATTACTCTTATGGAATTTGTTTTCCTAATACAAATATTCTACTTAAATATTGATTTAATATATATAATTAATGAAAAAAATGAAATAGAGTTTTAAAATCATGTATATTTTAATCATCGTAACTAATCCCAACACTTTTGTAATAAAATTACCAAACATATGTATACTGCTTTTGAGCTATACAGTAGTTTTAAAAATACAATTAACCAAACATCTGTCGATTAACTCCACAACTGATTATTCCTTCAGCGCAACTAACAATGATTACTATAAAAGTTACATCAATACCAAACTGGTCATTTGTTTGGTCCCTTAAAAAGCCAAGCATAACCTACTTCCTATTTTTGTACCAAACACAAAAGACCCCGAAATGAGTTTATTTGGTGGTGGTCGCAGGTATACCCCGCGGTCGCCACACTTTTCAACAAAGTTGAGGTTTTGACAGGGCCAATCCTGAGATTTCATAGGCTCAAGGCGAACTATAAAATTGAGGTCCCCGAATCCTGACTTTTCAGAAGAGAGCTGAAGAACTAAAGAACAATTACCTTCCCACTAATTTCCAGTTTCGCAAGAACAGAGTTGGCAAATGGCAAAAAACTCTAAAAAGATTTCGAGTGTCTGACTCTGATATAGTGAATTGCAATTTATAATTTGATAATGATTTGTTTAATGGACATTTTTTTAACAAAAAACATATGGTTGCATATAAATATTTCTTTGGTGGGTCTTTTAAGTGATAATTGATATATGAGCTGAATTTTTTTTTTTTAAAACCTATACTTAGGCCTAAATAGAGATAGGCGCCCCCCATCTCCCATCTCCCATTTCCTCAATTTTCTATATTTTTAATCCTAATATTTTCCAATTTAGAATTCGAAATTCGATCATTCTAATCGTTCGATTTACCTTATTTTGATATTCAATCCAATAAATAATTTAAAATATATAATTGATATAATTTAATTCAAAATTAATACAAATAACTATAGTATATATATATATATATGTGTGTGTGTGTGTGTGTGTGTGTGTGTGGAAATAGAAAAAATGGATAGAGAGTAAATGAGTAATAGAGTTAAAGTTATTATTTTTTAAAAAATAAAAATAAAAATAAAAATATATAAATATATATGGGGAAATGGGTCTCCACCCCCACCCCTATAAAAAGAAATGGGGGAATGGGGAAATGGAGGTGGGGGTGGGGGTGGGGGTAGGTTCCTCCACCTCCACCCCCATTTAGATTTTAGGGATAAAATTTGCCCCTACCCCACCACCAAACCCCATTTGGGGGTAAAATTTGCTCCCAGATGTGAGTGGGGCCCCGTGGAGGTAGGACCCCATGGAGGAAATATCTATCCGTAAACCTAAAAATAGAAGTACACAGTAAACTGAATTTGGAGACCCCTGAAAAACAGGAGCCATAGACGGTTGCCTCTTAGACCTATGCCCACGGCCGGCCTTGGGTTTTGTGTTCAGCCCTCTCCCCCAAAATATATATAGAACATCACACCATACACCTTAAAAAGATTTATGCGATCATGACTTCTTTAGCTTGGTTATATTAATTCATACGTGATCATATACAACTCACATATAACCACATTAAAATCTAAGTATTTTATATGGTGATCACGTATAACTTATATACGATAACATTATATGCATATAATCACATACTACTTACATATGATCGTATACAAAAAAGTTCCGATGACCTTACATAGTGTTCGTGCCATATATATATACACATTGTGTTGCGCGTTCAGTTGTGATTCTTTACCTCAAACACCGAATTTAGAGTAATAGTTCATAAAAAAAAAAAAATTCATAAAAAAAAAAAATACAACCGTAAGATGTTTTTATTTTTATTTGTTAATTTCTTTGAGGTCACACATTTTAGTATTATTCACTCAAACTCGTTCAAGTTAATAGTTGTTATTGGATCTGATACATTGCGCTAGTTAGGTCGTATCCAATTCTGTATTCAATGATAATGATTGTATTTTTTAATTTGAAAAATAATTCAATCTAAATTGAATTCAAACTGGATTGCAAGCTAATCTAATTCAGTCCCTATGGATGGCTTCATTACAAAGAAGAAATAACAATAAAATTAGTAATCATATTTTGGCTATATGGACTTTTTAAAGTAATAAAGTGTACATTTAGATCCTTAAGTGGAAATTACTAAATATAATCATAACTATTATGAAAATTTTGTTTTTAACCACATACGGAAATTTATTTGTTAATAGCCATTTTTTTAAGAAATTACTTGAATGCCCCCATATAAAAACCATTCCCAAACACTTTCTCTCTCTCTTTTCTCATTTTTTTTCTCTCTCCCCGATCTCTCTCTCTCCACGATCTCTCTCTCCCGTCGGCGAACCGTTGCCGGCCTCCTCTCTCTCTCTCACCTATCCTCTCTTCTCTCTCCCGCAACTCTCTCTCTTCATTCTCTCTCTCTTTCACTCACATCTCTTTCTCTCTCCTTTCCTTTCTCTCTCACATGTCATCGATGGCTTGCCGGAGTGCCGTCGCCTGGGCTTCACGACCGTCCAGCAACGCCGGCGATTAGATCGGCTGAAAAAAAGTAAAGAAAACGAAATACTAGAAACCCAGAACATTTCAAGTTTGAACAGTTCAATTCAGTCAACATTTCAAGTTTCAACATTTCAATTTAGACAACATTTCAAGTTTCAAAATTTGAAAACGAAAAACTTAAAAACCCAGAACATTTCAAGTTTCAACTTTCAATTTATTCAAGGTTTCAAGGTTTCAAGTTTCAACATTTCAATTTAAGCAAGATTTTAAGTTTCAAGTTTCAAATTTCAAATTTTTATTTTTTAAAACAAGATTTCAAGTTCCTGGCAGTGATTTCAAGTTTGATTCCAGATTTTAGTCGTGATTCCAAGTTTGATTCCAGATTTTAGTCGTGATTCCAAGTTTGGTTCCAGATTTTAGTCGTGATTTCAAGTTTGGTTCCAGTTTTTTTTTTAAAAAATCAAATCCAGGGTATTTTTGTAATTTACGGACATACACTGATTTTTTTTTTAAAAAGTGGCTATTAACAAATAAATTTTTGTATGTGGTTAAAAATAAAATTTTCATAATAGTTGTGGTTATTTTTTATTTCTCTCTTAGATTAATCTGCTAAAATATTCAATAAAAATAGGATTCTCTATTGATTCAGTGTTTAAAGACTTTGTGACTTTTATTAGTTTTATCATTCTGGGTCAACATTATATAGTCATTTTTATTATTTCTGTTTAGTAACCTATCACAAGCATCGAGTAAGTTTGGGTAAATAGTAAAATGAAAAAATATATTTAGATTTTTTACAAAATGAAAAATAAAATAAAATGTTGTTTCAACTTTCAAGAAAGAAAAACATAGGCTTTTAGAAAGAAAATAAAATGTATGCAAGTGTTTTTAGATTTTTTTGTCTTTTATAATAATTTTGAATAAGAATAAAATCGTTATTAACATTAAAATATATATCAATATTAAATGTAAATAGATATCTGATATGTTGTCAATAGCTTCACTCTTATTGTATGTATTTAGAGTTTTTCCAACCCACCATCAAACACCACGCCGATCTCTAAAACCCATTAGAAAATCTCTCCAACGCACAGTGCCATTAACTGTGCTAATCTTCTGTTGTTGAACAGTGATTGTGTGACACTGTGCTTTAACCCAAAAATGGGTCTGTTTTTTTTTCAAACCCTCAATTTTTAAATAATCACAGTTTAACCATATTTATTAAAATCTATTCTGATTATATCCTTTATTTAAAGGTTTTGTTTAATCACGGATTTATCCAATTTGGTCATTTTTAATATTTAATGATTTTGTTGTGAATTAATTATTATTGGTATTAATATTTATAATAAACTAAAATGAAATGCATAATTAAAAAATTTAAATGCAATTTTTTAAAAATAAATAACTTCATCCAATACATCGAAAATTAAAGCAAAATACATTAATTAATAAATACATTAAAAACGGAATACAAACTTTATAGTGATAAAATAAATTACCATAAATTGGAATACACTAAAATTAAGGAAAAATACAATATAAATTACAACAACGCTTTAGTAGTCTGGAAGACCATTTCCAGGTCCTTGAAGATTATTGAAAAAATCACCAAAAGACCCAGATGTATTTTGGGATCCCTAATCTTGTTGCCGAGCTCGTTTTTCCATAATTTTTAATTGTTATTGACAAACTCCCACTTTATTGGATCAGTTATGGTGTTCAAATCCATCGTCACAATTTTGGCTTCACGACACTCTACTTTTCTCTCTAAAATATCGTTAGTTCTTTCCCTCCGCATAGCGTTTCTGGTATAAACTTCCAAAAAAATTTCTTGTCCTTCTTTCAAAGTGTCTAAGTCGGTTGAATTTTGTTCCTCAGCTCTCCTTTTAAATTTTTGCTTTCTTCACTCCAACGGATCGTTGAGATGAACTCCCACCCACCCCCCCATCATCACTACTTATACTTGAAGAAAATGATGGTAGTCCAGAATATGTCGTTGTGGGAGACTCTGGAGTTGGAGAGTCTTCTTGTGCTGAAACGAAATGACCAGTTTCCATTTGAAAGGGTGATGTTGCAGTATTGTTGTTTGTAAATATTTGCATATATTTTAAGATAGGCCACACATGATCAAACTTGAATCCATGTTTATATTTGTAATCCTGAGCTAATAAAATCTTTGTTTGGTTCATCTACAAAATGAAACAAATATATTGTTAAAATCAAATATAAAATATAATTTTTCTACAACTTGAATTTTAACAAATACTCACAATATCAACTTCGGAGGCACCACTAGGTTTAACACTTTCAATCTGTCGTAAGCATCCTCGCATTCTCCCCATTGTAGTAAGGATAATATGCATGCGACTTCGTTACAAAGTTCAGTGATAAAAGATGGTCTGTTGTTGTTGTAATCAGTTTCCACTCGAGCCCATAACATATCCTTTGATTGGTAAATACCTATGATATCGGGTTTTGCGAAACATCAAGATATATGTGACAAAGATGTGTGTCTTGTGCATGTGTGTATGAAGAACTTCTTTTTGTAGACATTTTGTCGAAAAAGTGACTTAGAGAGAAAAGTGCTTTGAAGATATAAGAGATTTGAAGAAACTATGAGGTACTCTTTTCAGATTTCATCCTACGGTTAAGTTGGTAAGGAAATCCATCCATTGATTGGCATTTGAAATCGGATTTCTTATCTTCAGATTTTGGGAAATATGAAGATAAGAATTCGGGAGAAGTGTAGATATTATTTTCGAGATTTAATCCTACGGTTTAGATGGTGATGCAATCCATCAAATGGTTGTCATTTAATAGCTTAAATATCTTATCTTCCTATTTTAGAAAGTGAAGATCATATTTCTGGAATAGTTAAGATATTATTTGAGAGAGGTGCTCTGAAAACATTTTTTGAATTAATGTGTTTTTGTCTGTATTTGCTTTTTCCACGTGGACTTGCAGCTATTGTCGGCTACATGGACAAAGAGAAGATATTATTTTCAAGATTTAATTACACGGTTCAGATGGTGATGCAATCCATTCAATGGTTGGCATTTAATAGCTCATATATCTCATCTTCCTATTTTGGGAAACACTTCAGATCATATTTCTGGAATAGTTAAGATATTATTGGAGATTGGTGCTCTGAAAACATTTTTTGAATTAATGTGTTTTTGTCCGTATTTACTTTGTCCAAGTGGGCTTGCAGCTATTGTCTGCCTCATGGACAAAGAGAATTTTTTTTTTTCGATTTAATCCTACGATTCAAATGGTGATGCAATCCATCAAACGGTTGTCATTTAATAGCTTAGATATATTATCTTCCTATTTTGGAAAAAATGAAGATCATATTTCTGGAATAGTTAAGATATTATTGGAGAGAGGTGCTCTGAAAATATTTTTTTTGAATTAATGTGTTTTTGTCCGTATCTACTTTGTCCACGTGGGCTTGTAGCTATTGTCGGCCATATGGATAAAGATAATATATTATTTTCGAGATTTAATCATACGATTCAGATGGTGATGCAATTCATCCAATGGTTGACAATTAGGATAACTAATATTTCTCATCTAGAATAGTATATTTTGCAAAGATAAATAGCCTACCCCAAGTCTGCTAAAACTCATTCAATTAAACTCCAAGAAAAAATGAATTTCAATATTGGATGTCCAACTAATTTCTCATCTTCATCTTCATCTTCATCTTCCGATGAAGAGGAAGAGCAACTTTTGACAGATGTTGAAGCGATGGATGAAGAACAAGAAACGATACTTGCCCAACTTTTGACAGATGTTGAGGCGATGGATGAAGAACAAGAAACGATACTTGCCCAACATGGTAACTTCCAACAGGCCATCACTTAGTATCTCAATCAACAAAACAATCCAAAAACCTGTGGAGGCTCAATTCCTGATCATATAGTGATCAATCGAGACCGGGAATGTGATGCTCGCCACGGTATAACGATGGAATGTTCCGTCGACGCTTTGGAATGTGTATAAGTTTATTCCTTCGTATTGTTGAAAAAGTGGAAGCTCTTGACAACTACTTTGTGCAAGAAAGAGATAGTGTGTGTAGATTGGGTTTGTCCACTCTTCAGAAAATAACAGCAGTATTTCATATGTTGGCAGATGGTTGTCCAGCGGATGCTGCTAGCGAATATATTAAAATTGGAGAGTCCATAACAATTGAGGGTTTGAAGAGATTTTATCGTGCTGTTGTGGAGGAATTTACAGATGAGTATCTAAGATCACCTAATACTACTGACGTTGCCAGACTACTCCGTATTGGTAAAGATCGTGGTTTTCCAAGAATGCTAGGTAGCCTACATTGTATGCACTGAAAGTGGAAAAATTGTCCAACGGCTTGGGGAGAGCAATATGCAAGTCGTAGTGGATCTCCAACTATTATTCTAGAGGTTGTAACTGATTATGATTTGTGGATATGGCATGCATATTTTGGTTTGCCAGGTACGAACAATGATATTAATGTGTTGGAGGCATCCCATCTTTTTTACAACCTCGCTCAAGGTATTGCTCATCTAGCTCATTATGTCATTCAAGGAAAAAAAATATAACATTGGTTATTATTTAGCTGATGGTATATACCCAAAATGGTCTACGCTTGTACAAACTATTCACGATCCACATTGTCTAGTAAAAAAATTATTTGCAATGAAACAAGAAGGATGTAGAAAAGACGCAGAACGTGCATTTGGAGTTCTCCAATCATGGTTTTGCAATTGTGGCAGGACCGGCGCGTTTTTGGCATAAACATGTTTTACATGATATAATGACTATGTGCATTATTATGCACAACATGATAATTGCGGATGAGAGTGATGTTGTTGCATCAATTGAGGATCATATGGCAGCACCAACTCCAGAAGTTGAGATGATGTTAAATGAAAATACCCGATTTCAACAATTCTTAGCTTGACATAGAGAAATCAGTGATAAAGACGCTCGCATTGCACTCCGAAATGTCTTAATGGATCATTTGTGGGATGAATGTATACTAATTAAGATAATTAAATGGTAATCAATATGTACTTTTATTTTTATGTTTTTTCTTTTTATTTCTTAAAATGTAATGTTTAAGTTATTTTAATAATAAATACAATATTTTACCTAATGAAATTTAATTTCTTTTCATATATTAATTTCATAATTTCTTACGTATTGCAATATTATGTTAATTATGGGGTGAAATGTTAATTGTGGAGAAATATTAAAAAGAGGAAAAATTGAAGAATATTCTTTTTAGTGTAAAGTTTGGTACCATACTACATTATATTAGATATTGAATAGTAAAATAGTGCAGTTAGTGTAAAAGTTGCATCAAATCCACTGTTTGGATTGAAGATTCCCTAATTAGTTTATCTACTAAATTCTCTTCTTATTTTGTTGCATAAGTTAGGGGGTGCATGTTTTATATTGACTGTAATAAGTAATATTATTAGAAAAAACTCAAAAAAGTAAATAGTATGAGTTGGATTTTATTTCTCTTTTCTTTTCAAAAATATTTTAATTTTTAATTTTAAAAGATGGAGAGAGAGAGTAGTGTAGCCAGATTTTTGAAAAGCCTAAAAAGAGAAGGTGGCAGGAAAGGCCCAGATACAGCAAAAAGTAAAAGAAGAGAGTGAGGAGGCAACAAAGCAAAAGAAAATGAACAAGGGAGGGTGATTGCCCCACTTCAAGCACTCTCTGAAATCCTCATCATTGCCTTCACTCCCTCACGGCCTCACTATTTCTAAAAAAAAAAATTATTTATTTTTACATATATTTTTATACTGTAATTTATTTGTACGATCTTTATTGCTACTTAGTACTTTATTTTTGGGTTATCACATTCACAGCCGGTTCTTCATTAATTATTTATTGCTTTCTTGTTGTTAATCATAGAATCCTAAGTTTTTTTTTTTAAAACAACATTTGTCCCAAATATATACTCATTGGCACATTTTACTGTCAATCAATTTGACAATTAAGTTAAAATGAAAATTAAATTAAAAAGGTATGGAATCTTGTAAAATCCCTAAAAAGGTATCTTTTGATAATACGTTTACATCAAATTTTTTACCACGGTAATGGTACTCACCAAATTTTACAATAAAATAATATTTTTAAAGAATATTCTCCTATTAAATCTTAAAGTTATTATAAAAATTTAACATTAGATAAATGTATAATTAATATTTAAATTAAATATTATATATATATACGGTGTTAGACCAACATTATTTTTTTTTTCTTGAAAATTGGATTTTAGCGTTGTATTGGAGCACAACTTTACACCAAATTGGTGTTGAAGTATCAAAATGATAGTTCATTGGAGATGCTCTTAGTTGGTTGTTTGAGAATAAATGAATAATTCTTAGTAGCGAGCTGATGAAAGGGATAAATATTTGCAACAGAAATGAGATAAAACTTTGTTGCTATTTGCATGACTTGTGCCCAAAATATTTGTTTTATCAAATTCCGAAATAATATAGTTGTTTTCGATTATTTTTTTGAAAGGAAATTCATTAACAAAAGGAATTAAAAGAGGTTGGGTATCCCTATAACCAGACTCTCCACACAAAGAGGACAGTCTCCAGCCCAGACAAACTCACCCACATGAGATAAGGCAAGCCTCACCAACCCATGAGCGACTTCATTCGCCAACCTGAACCACTCCTGAACCATTCCTAAGGCATCAGATTCCAAAACAGCCGGTAAAAGGTTCCTAGCACCGGCTAAATGAATCCCCTCAAGAATAGCAAAGGCTTACGTAATATTGGGATCGTAGCAAAACGGAAACCCCCTACAGAAAGAGACCATCACACACCCACACCAATCTCGGATAACCACCCTAAGCCCTGACCTCTTACCATCAACATCCAGCACATCATCCAATTTGTGGGGCACTCCGACAAGGAGAGATCACTTTCTCCACACTCTGATCAGTTTCAAAAATCCCTACAGAGTACATTATAATACCAATAGTACCCATATTAAAACGAATATATTTATTTTAATACATTTTATTTATAAACAATCATGTATTATTAATACACCCAATTTTTTTTGGTTGAAAAAAAGTTATTCCAACTTTGTACGAATTAATAATTATCATTGGCGGTCAGAGCAAATAACAACCTACGTAATTTTTCTTTTAAAAAAAACCCTCATAAATGCATCAATCTATACTTATCATTTTTTTTTTAAAAAAAATAATTCCTACTTCTTGTTTATTATATACTTATATATATATATATATATATTGGAAATGATGAAGATTGTCAACTTTTTTTTCTTGTGTTGTGATGATGTCACAAGTTTAATAACTTATGTTTAAAAGACACATATTATGGTGAACTGCCTAAAATGCCCTTAAAAGTTGTCTTTGTACTTCAATCAACTCTTACTTTGAATTTTTCGAAGATTTTATTCTTTCATCATCTTCATCAAGGTCTGTTTAATAGACCTCCAATGGAGGTCAAACATCATAACTTTATCAATGCATCTTCATTGGATAATTAGTTTAGTGGGGCTACGCAGACGCATTTGAGGGTTGAGCTCCCCGCCAAGCTCGCGGTGGTCGAACTGTCCGGTCAGCTCGCAGGAGAGCAATGGGCAGTGCCCCAGAGCTTTTTTTTCTGGTCAGTACTTACAAGACTGAAAATGTAATTATAAAAGAATCTGAAATGTAATTACAAAAGCTCAGAGCTTTAAGATAAAAGCTTGGAGCTTTTATACAAAATCTCTGAGCTTAAATATAAAAGCTCGAAGTTAAGATAAAAGCTCGCTTCGAGCTTTTATCTTAAAGCTCGGAGCTTTTGTATAAAAGCTTGATCCAAGTTTTTATAAAAGCTCCGAGCTTTTATATAAAAGCTTGAAGCATTTATACAAAAGCTCGAAGCATTTATACAAAAGCTCGATCCGAGATTTTATAAGAGCTCCGAGCTTTTATAAAACCTCCGAGCTTTTATAAAACCTCCGAGCTTTTATAAAACCTCCGAGCTTTTATAAAACCTCCGAGCTTTTATCCGAGCTTTTGTATAAAAGCTTCGAGCTTTTGTACTAAAGCGTACTAAAGCTCTGAGTTTTTATAAAAGCTCCGAGATTTTATATAAAAGCTCGAAACTTCTGTAAAAAAACAGGATTACATGTCAAAATCTGGAAAAACAAAAATTCGAATGTAAATAAAAGCTCGATTTCATCTTCCTCAACAACTTTCAACAAATACAAAACCTCGAATGTAAGTAAAAGCTCGATTTCACTTTTTGTCTCTTTACTTTTTCTATCTTTCTTCACAACGACAGTGATGGTATGTGTATTTTTGTCTCCACACTTTAAATGGTGTCTTTTAAACATGATTTATTAATGTAGTGATATTTCCACAAAAGCCCCCCTAAAAGGTGCCATTAATTTTTCGAATAGTCTTTTTTTTCTCAGTGCGTATTGATATAATTTATATCAGTGTATTCATGTGGACCACTAATTATGAAGAAGTTTTGACAAGTACATACACTTTGAATCAAAGTATGTAAATCTAATGGTCAACATCCAACGCACTGATGAATTTACATCAGTGCACACGAACTTGAAAATTATATATATATATATATATATTGGTTTTTCAGTCAGTGAGCACTAATATAAGTTATATCTTATATCAGTGCGTTGCATGTGGACCATTGATTATGAAGAAGTTTTGACAAGTGTATACACTTTGAGTTAAATTATATAAATCTAATGATCCATATCCAACGCACTGACGAATTTATATCAGTGCGCACTGACTTAAATTTTTTTGTATATATATATTCTAAAGCTTTTCACCTCAGTACGTATTGATATAACTACATCAATACCAATGCATGTGAGTCATTCGATTCAAGTACTTTAACTTAGTCAAAATTAAAGTAGTTGGATCTAACGACTTACGTGCATTGCAATGATGTATTTACATCAATGCGTACTGAGGTGAACGGGACTGTATATATTCATAGTAATCTGAAAAATTAATTTTCCATTATTTTATTATATGATAATCAGTAATGATGTGAAATTTTGATACTTTACCATAAGTTTTTTAACGAATAGATATGGTTGAAGATATGATGGATGTAATTAGTTGGTGTATAATATTTTGTTTATTTTAATTAAAGTAATTTATCCTTATCGATAAATTTGTATTGAATTATTTTAGTAATTAATTTTTTTAATAAAATGCAGGTGTACAACTCATATATTTGGATGGTAATATCCACACTCGATAATTTTTTGTTTATACTATAACATTTCGATCAGAACATAGAAAAAAAAAGGATCATTTGAAGATGCTTGAAAAAAATGAATTTGAAGGTGATAACACATTTTCGCCAGAAGGTTTTTCCTAAGACGTTTTGGGCGTCGTTTTATGATTTCGAGCCTTCTTCGATTAGATTCTGATCTTATGTTCTTCATCAAAGTTGTAGATCGTAAACTTTTATGCAACTTGGAATCAAGAATATGGTGATTTGGAGTTTTCATAGAGTTACGTCCATTTTAAGTTTCTGCATTGGTTTGTCTTTTATTTTAGGGTTACACCACCGTTTTGCTTTTTTGGCCCTCTTCCTGTAAGATTCTGTTCATTTTCCCTTCTTTAAGATTGTAGATCGTGATTTTTTATGCAACTTAGAATCAAGAAACTTGTGATTTGGGGTTTACGGCATTGAGTTACGTCCGTTTCAAGATTTCTATTTTTGGTTTATTTTTTGGTTAGATGAGGGATCCCTAAATATAGTGAATAGTGGTTGCTGCTACAGTGTTCTGTCAATGCTACAGTGTTTCCATTACATGCTACGGTGATTCGCTACAGTGTTCCGTCACTGCTACAGTGTTTCCGTTACATGCTACAGTGATTCGCTACAGTGATTTTACTACAATATTATGCTACAGTGATTTCACTCCAGTATATCGGGCTCTATGGATCCTATATGCATGGAGGCCACTTTGTGTGCTTCGATAGCAGTGACTTTCATCTCGACTAGTCAGGTTGGTTTGAGTACGGTGAGTGGAGTGAATTCCTCTTCCCAGGTTGTTCTTCTCACAACTGGTGAGGTGTGTGTTAGAGGTAAAGTTATTGTTGGCGGGGTGGATCCGCCTGTGGGTAACTCCTAGCCTACGTCATCTATTAGGGGTTCTTCTTTTACTGATCTTTTTAAGGCTGCCCCGATTCCAGGGGATTATGTTTCTGGTCCTTCGATTCTTTCAAAAAAGGGTGGTTATGTGGTTGTTCGGGTGGATCCCTCTGTTTATAAATCTAGATTGGAAGCTTGTAAGTATTCTCTCACTGGTCGGGAGTGATGAGAAGCCTTGGAAGTTGGTTGATCTTAAAGCCAAGTTGCAGTCTATTTGGAAGCTGAACTCTGCTTGGAGGCTGATTTCTTAGGTAAGGGGTACTTTCAAATTTTGTTGAATTCAGATGTTGACAAGAATATGGTTTGGAGTTTGGGGTCTCTTAGTCTTAAACCAGATGTTTTACGGCTTCAGCCTTGGATTCCAGATTTTAATCCGGCATTACAAAAGTCTTCAAATGCTCAGGTTTGGGTCCGTTTTTATGATCTTTCATGGGAATACTGGCATCCGAAGATTGTCTCTGATATAGCTAGAGGGATCGGAGTGCCTTTACGACTGGATAGAGCTATTGTGGAAGGTGATTTTGGACATTTTACACGTGTTCGGGTGGATATTGATGTGTCTAATGTGCCTCCATCTTCTTTGCTTCTTGAGAGTGACGATTCTCATAGTTCTTTTATTTCAATGGAATGCGAGAATCTTTCGGCTTTCTGTTCTACTTGTTCCTCAATTGGTCATTTGCCCAATGCTTGTCGTTGGAACAAATCCGGTAAAATGATTCCTGTTAACTCTAGTAAGCCCGATTCAGCTAGAGATGGTCCGACCATGATTGTTGTTGATGAGGGGTTTCATATTCCCCAAAACCGTGCTTCTAAACTAGTTTATCTTCCTATTTCTGGTACTCTGACGGAATTTTCGGTTTCTAATGTCTTTGCTGCCATTCAGCAGGATTTAGGGTCTCTGGATTCTATAGTGGTTCATTATTCGACAGGTTCAGATCCGATTTTGAGTATGGGTTCTTCTACTAGTGTAGTTGTTTCACCAAGTTTATCTTCTTCGGTGGGTCCTACTATTTCAGTAGTGGCTGCACAGGTTGGTCAGCCCCAAGAAGGTGGGCGAAGCGATGATTCTCTTAATGATGTTTTGTTAGCTTCTTCAGATCCGGTTGTTTCAGCTATTTTATATGATTCTACATCTTTAACGGTTTCACATGATCATCAGTCTAGGAGTGTTAATGTAATCCCGATAGTTCCTAGGTCCTCAACAGTAGTCCCGGTTTCTAATGTCTTGATGGTTCATGACTCTCCTGTGGATATTAGGTCTGATTTGAGTTTGGATTTGTCAGTGGGTCAGGCTTTTTCCTTTTCGGGATCTGAGATGATATTGAAGTCCTCTTCTACTTCGAATCTGGTTTTTGATGGTCATTCCACTGTTCCAAACCAGGCTCTTCCGGTCATAGATTCATTGGTTCAGACGGTTCCTACTATTGTGGGACCTTTTTCACTTCAGCGTCCGCCGATTCCGCTTGCTGCTCATGGGGTTAGGAATGAATGTTCAGGATCTTCACAAATTTACTCTTCAGTTACTGCTTCTACCCAGAGTTCTAGACTTTCGGCTTCTGACTTCCAGGCTGAGCTCTGTCTCATTGCTGGTTCTTCATGGGCTTCTTAAACTGAGGCGGAAGGATTAGATGCTAGCAATATTTCTCAGAGGACGACGATGATTACACGTAGGCTGACGAAGCTAAAGTCCGAGATGTGGACTTCTTCTGGCGTTTCCAATGATTAGGGTCCTTTACTGGAATTGTTATTGGGAATGGGTCTACGAGGCGTGTTCTTAGAGATTTGTGTCTTTTACACCGACATTCTTTGGTTTGTATTGCTGAGCCTATGATAGCTTTTACTTCTATCTTTTCTTGTTTCTGGTCTTCTCTCGGTCTTCATTTAGTGGGCTTGAATGATATGGGTGGTTTTTTACCGACGATTTGGGTATTTTCTTATGATTCTTTTTCTGATGCTCAGATTGTCCTGTTTCATGAGCAGCAGCTTACTGTTTCGATCACGGTTAACTCTCAGTTGCATTATTTCACTTTTGTTTATACGAGTACGTCGACGGTTGTCCAAAGATCGCTTTGGCAGTCTCTTCGGGACATGGTCAGCTTGGTTTCTTCATCTTGGTTGGTTGTGGGTGATTTTAACGTGGTTTTGGGAGCTCATGAGTCTTTAGGCCTTCATTCTCCAACTCGTAGCTCATGTGAGGATTTCAAGTATGTTATTGAGGATTGTGATTTGGTTGGTGTTCGATCCCAAGGTGCTCATTTTACAGCTAGGGGTCGGTATCCCCGTACTAGAGTTGAGAGGAGGTTAGATAGAGCTTTGGTTTTTGAGGGTTGTATTTCCTGTTGGCGAGACATTTCTCGTGTGGCTCTCCCTCGTAGATTTTGGATCATTGTCTGTTGGTGATTCGATTGTCGGATATTGTGAAAGTTAGTTCTAGGCCTTTCCGGTTCCAGAGCATGTGGTTGGATCACCCAGATTTTATGGCTTTAGTTCGTCGTATTTGGAGTTCCTCTTATGTGGGTAATCCTCCTCAGGTGGTTATCAATAAGTTGAAGAGGTTAAAGAATGCACTAAAGACTTGGAATTGAGAGGTTTTCGGGGATCTAAATTCCAAGATTTCTGGGAAATCAGCAGAGCTTCAGTCTATTCAGCTTCAAATGTCTAATATGGGTTTTTCAGAGAAGCTTTTCTTGGCCGAGTCTCGAGTTCATCATGAGCTTGATGTGTTGTTACGCAGACAATAGTGCTTTTATCGTGATCGGTCAAGAGTGAAGTGGCTACAAGATGGTGACCGTAATTCATCATTCTTTCATGCCTCTGTCAGACGTAGATAGTACCAGAACGCTTTGCCTTCTCTTTCGATTAATGGGGTGTTTAGTGATGACTGTTTGATTAGGGATCATGTCATCGAGTTTTATTCTAATCTCTTTTCTTCCGATTCTTCTCGGGTTGAGACAGATTTCTCGGTGGTGGAGGATGTGATTCCTTCTTTGGTGACTGATGTGAAAAATGCTTTTCTGATTAACATTCCTTCGATGGACGATATCCATGATGCGATTTTTGCTATGGATGCAGCCTCTGCTTCTGGGCCAGACGGTTTCTCTAGAATGTTCTATCAGCGTTGCTGGGAGGTGGTTGGTAGTGACGTGGTTCTTGGGTTCATGACTTTTTCCGAATAGGGGTTATTTTTTATAGGCTTGAACTCCAGTTTCATTGTTCTTCTTCCGAAGCAGAAGGATTCGATTTTGATAGACCAGTTTCGTCCGATTGTGCTTAGTAAATTCTTGTTCAAAATCTCTTCCAAAATTTTGGCAGATCGGTTAGCTCAGATTGCAGCTAGGATAGTCTCTCCTCATCAGTTTGGGTTTATTCAGGACCGTCACATTGAGGACTGTATCACTTTAGCTTCTGATTGTGTGAATGTGTTGCATAAGAAGTGTTATGGAGGTAATTTGGCCATGGTTTTAGATATCCGTAAAGCTTTCGATACTTTGGATTGGTCTTTTCTTCGTAGAGTGTTTCAAGCTTTTGGGTTTTCTCCAATTTTTATGGATTGGATTGACTGCATCTTAAGATTTTCGAGGCTTTCAGTGTTGATTAATGGGTCCCCAGAGGGTTATTTTCATTGTTCTAGAGGGGTTCGTCAGGGTGACCCTCTATCCCCTCTCTTGTTTGGTATTATAGAGGATTTCCTTAGTAGACTATTGTGGAGGATTTCTTTAGTAGACTGTTGTCGAGAATGGTGGATTTTTCTTAGTTATTGCCTATTTCTTCTCTGAGGGGATTTTCTGCTCCTACTCATTTGCTTTATGCAGATGATGTTTTGTTTTTTTGCAGAGGCACGGTCCGGAATCTGAAGAATATCATGAGTGCTTTTGAGGTTTATGGTAACATTTCAGGTCAGCTGGTTAATTGGGGTAAGTCATCTAGCTATTTTGGATCTTCTGTTTCCCCATCCCGGATTGGTAGATTACAGTCCTTGGTTGGTATGTAGATTGGTCGGTTGTCTTTCTCATACTTTGGGGTACCGTTATTTCGAGGAAAGCCCAAGAAGTCCGTGTTACAGCCTATAGCGGATAAAATCTTGTCTAAGTTTGCTAATTGGAAGGGGAAATCCCTTTCTTTGGCCGGTCGCGCTACTCTGATCAAGTTGGTCATTACGGGATCCTTTGTGCATTTATTCATGATCTACAAATGGCCTTCTTCTTTGCTACGGTTGGTTAATCGTAAGTTGAGAATTTTTTTATGGATAGGTTATTGTGAGGAGACTAAACTGATTCGGGTTGCTTGAGGTCGTTGTTGTAAGCCTTACTCTCAAGGTGGTCTTAGTTTGAAGGATATGGGTTACTGAATGATTCTTTTTTAAAGAAGCTCACCTGGAAGTTTATAACCTCTGAGAGTTTTGCTTTTTTCTTTTCTGAGGGAGCGGTATCTCGCGCAGCTTCGGAAATCTCATAGGGGGTATGTCACTTAGTCGATTTGGCATTCTTTTCACTCTCACTATTCAGATCTTCTCAAAGAGGGCATTTGGCTCATTGGAGAGAATTCTCAGCAAGTTTTTTGGCGCGATAATTGGTTGGGGGTTCCCATTCTTGAGCTTTTGGGAATTCCTGATTACTTGGCTACCATTCTCAAGGCAAGGGTTTCTGATTTTATTTATGAGGGTAAGTGGGTTCTTGACGATAGTTTTCGTGTCCGTTTTCCAAATCTATGTTCTCGGATCGATAGCGTTGCTATCTCTCCAGTTACAGATTCTTTATTGTGGGCTCATTCTCGGGATGAGCAAGTTTCTTGCAAGTCGGCTTATTCCTGTATGATTCGTGATTCTCCGCAAGTCCCTTGGTGGAGAGATGTTTGGTGTCGTTTTATCTCTCCCTCCCGGTCAGCTTTGACATGGCGTCTTTTGTTGAATCGGCTTCCTACAGAGGATCGCTTATGTAGGGCTGGGTTTCACTTAGCTTTCCGATGCAATGTTTGTGGGGTTAGCAGTGAGTCGTCTGATCATCTTTTCATTCGATGCCCCTTAGTGGTTGCTCTTTGGGAGGCGGTATTCTCAGCTTTTTAGAGACGTATTTCTCCCGATACGTGGAGTTAGTTCTTCTCGCAGGTGCGTGTTTTATGGAAAACAACTATTCATGTTGTGGTTTGGAGTGTGTGGTTTGCCTGTAATCAGTGGATTTTTTAGAGTAAGACTATGGATTTCAGATCTGTTTTGTCTTTTGTTTGGCGTGCGGTGTCTAACGCTAGTCGGTTAGAGATTGGGTGTATGAGTAATTGTGTAGATGATCTTTTGATTCTTCGTCGTTTTGATATTCGTGGCCGTCCGGCTAGGACCCCTGTTATCAGAAGTGTGATTTGGTTGCCTCCGGCTCCTGGTTGGACCAAAGTTAATACTGATGGTGCCGCCTTGAGTTCTCCAGGTGCTGGGGGTTGTGGTGGTATTTTCCGTAATTGTAGAGCTTTTTTAAAGGGTTGTTTTGTTGTTCCTCTTGATCATGTGTTTGCATTTGAGGCGGAACTTCTTGCAGCTTCGATAGCTATTAATTTTGTTTTGCATAGTGGGTGGCATCGGATCTGGCTTGAGAGTGATTCTTCTTATGTGGTTCAGCTGCTCTCCTCTCGTTCTGAACAAGTTCCTTGGCGGATTCGACAGGCTTGACAACACTGTATCTATCAGATATCAAAAATGGAGTTTCAGGTTTCTCATATCTTTAGGGAGGAGAATCAGGTTGCAGACGCTCTTTCTAAGCATGTTTTGGGGTTAGAGGTCGATTCATGGTGGGCAAACTCCCCGTCTTTCTGCTCTTTATTGGTTGACAATGATTGCATGGGTAGAGAGTCTTTTCGTTTTTCTTGATGTTTTTTATTTTTTTGTTTTTATGGCCTGCGTGCCAATGTTTTTGTTAGGATTGTTTCCCTTGATTTTTATGTTTTTCTGGTGTGTGTTACTCTTCATTTTATTCTTTTTATATTATTGATGGATACTGCTTTGGGGTTTTTCAGCATATGATCGCTTGTGATGTTTTTTCCCTCTAGGTCAGTCCAATTTTATCAAAAAAAAAAAACGACCAGCTACTTTCTTTTAATTAATTAAACCAAGTAAAAATTCTAAAAGAGACACATGAAAATTGAAATTGCTGGCTAAGGAAAAAATACTTGAAATTAATGAAGATATAATTGAAATTTGAGTTCACAATAATGGTCAATTTTATTAGGCCTTCTCAATTAGGTCCAAAACCTTAATTTCGTGGCTACAAATATTTATAAAGGCTAACTGTGGCTGCCAACCTTGGTTTAGTGGTGTGTACCTTCTTTTTAAAAAAAAAACAGTTTTTTAATTTTTTTTAAAACAATTACAATAATTCGAGGTTAGAAGGGAGGACATATTTAAACCTACAACCTCATGATGTATGTATGAGAGACAAACCATTAGGCTAACATCATCTTATCCCCTTCTTTAAAAAATAGTTTCGAGACACACATGAATATGTTCAGTTAAAAGTTAAAACAGTCACATGACGTAAAGTCGTATATAATCAGGTGAAAATTGGGTCCACACCACATGATATATTTTAACTAAGGGGTTATTTTATTTATTTATTATTATTTTCTTACACTTAATGATACTTAATGGGTCTGAATTTATTTTAATAAATTGTTATGTTTTTTTTTTAAGTGGTAATGGTGTAGGTATGATGGACAAACCACTAGTCTTACCTCATCTGATCCCTTCTTCAAAAAACAATATCGAGAGACACATGCACCTGTTAAATTAAAAGTTAAAACACGTCACATGGTGTAAAATCCTATATAATTTGATGAAAATTGGCTCCACACCACATGACGTATTTTAACTAAGGGGTTATTTACTTTTTTACGCTTATGATACTTAATGGGTCTGAATTTATACTATTAAATTGTTCTGTTTGTTTTCTTAAGTGGTAAAAATATGTGATTTATAATATTTTGATTATTCTGTAGATTTATTTCATGATGAAGATTTGTTAATGAAATTTGTAACAAAATTACCTGGAAAAATAGGAGAAAAACTTTATAAGGATTTATCATAATGGATAAAAAAAAAAGGAAGAAGGGCTATTTTGACAAATCTCCTTAATACCTGTCGTAGAATTTATTAGACAAAAAATTAGAGAATTATGTGATAAAGAAAAGCTTAGAAGATAAACATAACAACAATTTAGTAATATGTGCATAGACTTATATAAAGTACCTACATCATGCTGTGGTAGAACAAGGAATTATTGACATATGTTTAAAAATTATAAAATTAAAAAGAACAAAAAAGATAGGTATAAAAAACCTTATAAAAAGAAATTTGTTAAATACACCTATAACAAAGATTAAGTTAAGAAAACGGTTAAAAATGGAAAAAAGGTTTTCAAAAGAAAAAATCATAAGGATCGTAAGTGATACCTACGTGGAAAGATAGGACACCTTAAGCCTGATTGTCCAAAAGCAAAGAAAATCAATGCTAACATTTTAGAGCAAGTACCAGAAGAAGACTATATAGAAAATATGAAAGAAGTTAATGTAGATGAATTGTCAGATAATGACAGTATATATATAATTAACGAAAGTGATGAAGAATCTAGTGATATAGAAGAATTAGGATTAGAAGAAGAATTTGAAAATAATGAGTCGAGATCAGATATAAACATGCTTGAAGAAGTAGTCTCTCTCCTAGGAAAAAATTGTAAGAAATGTAACAAAGAATTTAATGAAGGATACAAAAATGAAAACCCTAAAATATCTTATTCTTCTTTTTAAAATATTTTTTTCTCATAGACTATCAAACCCTCCATCCATGAGCGGATCCACATTAAAGTCAGGTGGGACCTGTGCTCTACCTCAATTTTTTTTTTATATCTATTATGTTTATATATATATATATATAAATTAACTAACTTTGCATAAAGAAAGTGATGGCGTAATTTGTAGAGAACGTCCATTTTATTGGATGAGTCCTAACTGTTACATATATGTTGCTTGATTTTAATATTTTTATATCTTTTTTATTTTATCATCTTTACTAATTCCTTAATCAAATTTTCATTTTCTTTTAAAATAACATAATTCACTTTCTCTTTTCCGCCATTATCAACTTCTTATCTATACACAATTTATGGTTATTTAATTCAATTTTATTATATATTAAATAATATATTATTATTTTTGAACTTTATTATTTTTTATAGTTTAAGTTTGACATACCTAACACATTATATCAATAAACCCTAAAATCTGAAATTTTAATTTATTATATTAAAATAATCCATATATTATTATGTTTTGTTTTATTTTATCCTTAATATTTTTCTTTATTTTATAACTTTAATTTATTTAGAATCAACAAATCAAAAAATTTACCAATAGTTAGAAGAATAACAAATTCAAAAACTTATCTAGTAATATTTATTAATCAATTATTTTGTATAAATTTAAACTAAATTCATTATAAATACAAAGAAAATTTTCTTATTATAAAATTAGATTGTAATTTATGTTGTTTTCCATATTATTATTTATTTATTTATATTATGTTTCTTACTACACATCACCTCATACTCAAGCTGGTAGTGCACATCTCTTATACATATGTGATTAGGGGTGGGTAAAAATCCATTAAACCGAACCGAACTGGTGAATCGAACCGATCAAATCAATTTTTTCCCAGTTTTTCTTTGGGGTCTGGTTCAATTCGGTTTAAAATATTGAAAACCGAATTTTTCGGTTTGGTTTTCGGTTCAATGGCTGAAACCGAAAACCAGGTATAAAAGAAAAAACCTTTTTTTTTTGCGTATTCTCTCTACCTCTCAAGCCTTAGGTAACCCTCAATCTCTCAACTTTACCTCTCCCATCCGCCGTGTCTCTCGTTCGCTATCTCTCTTGTCCGTCGTCCGCCATCTCTCTCTTCCGACGTTCTGGTGAGCCACCGTTTCGCTACTTCTTGGATCAAAGAGTCTTGGTCTTACTCGACGACTTGTCTCTTAAATCGTATCACTCCATTTTCTTCTGCAACGTTGTGAGCCTGTGATTATCTTCTCTGTCGTTCTTATCTAATTCGTCGTTTTTTGTTTTCCATTTTGATCTTCGATTACGATTTCTCAGTTTATGTATTTAATTATGTTGTTTTTTATTTGTCTGAGTCATTGTGGACTGAATCTGAGATGGGGTTGTTTTCTCTTAGGGTTTATGATTATGGATTTCTATATTCCTGCTTTTGTTTCTGGGTTTTATGAAAAATCAAAATCATTGACGGTGTTCTTTGTGGTGGTAGAGAGAGATAGCAGAAGAGCGATTCATTTTGGTTTCAAATGGTTGTAAACTCTCACTGTTCTTGACAGAATTTTATATATGAATGAATGCAAGCTAGTTTGGTTAAAAAATATATATTATGTTGCTCGTTTTGCTTTCCTGTTTCTGGGAGTGGTTGTTGGTTCTCTTTGCTGCTCGTGTGGTCCTTTTAGATCCTTAATAAATCCATTTTACAAAAACAAAGAAGACAATTTTGATTGGTTTTTGTATATCTTTATATTTGTTCCCTCTGTAATTTGCAATATTACGAGAGTTGTTACATTGAAGATTGTTCCATCTGTAATTGGGCCAATCGGCCCAAAACCGAAGGAATCGAACCAAACCGGTTTAGTACAATCGGTTTTTGATCGGTTGACAATTGTATATCGAATCTGATCTGATCATTTTTCAAAAACCGAATAGTATCAGTTTTTTATCGGTTCACTTCAAAAGTGAACCGATCCAATCAATGCCCACCTCTATACGTGACGAGTGTTCAAATCCCACATGTGCATAATACTTCAAAAAATATTGTATTTCTTGTTTTTATTTCTTTTTAAATATAAGAATAAGAAATTGATTTCTTTTTAAATATAAGAATAAAAAATATCAATTTTGTTTAAAAAAAAAAAACTCGTGCCCCAACTGATTAAAATTCATAGGTTCGCCACTGCCACCATTATCATGACCACATATATATATATATATATATATATATATATATATATATATATATATATATATATATACACACACAAAATTTCACATAAATGTGCACCGATGGAATTATATAAGAACATATGAATCATTCATTTTACATACATTAACTTGACATGTATGCACTTGTCAAAGCAATTTTATAAATAAATAACTCATATTTTATATCCTTATATAATTCTATCAGTACGTACTGATAAGAAAAAGACTATATATATAAGGTTTTCATGTTTTCCGGTTCAACTAAATTTGATATTAGTTTTTTTTTAATGTCAAATACCACTCATATTCAGTCATCACTATCACTAGAAAATATATATTAAAAAAAATTAATTTTTCCATAAAAACATATTTAAATTTATTTTCTTACTCAATTGATTTTTTTTTTACTCAACTTAAAATTCAAAAGAGAAAAACAAATATTGTTTTCCTATTTTCACAGGTTGATCTTAAAAACAGTTTTTATTTTATTTTATTTTATTACTTCATATATTTTTTCCATTTCCTATTTCAAATTTTTTAAAGAAAAGTATTCAAAACAGGTAATATTAAAAAAATGGAGTGTCTTTAAATTAAGAGTGTTAAAAGATTAAAGGGTTAATTTTGGAAAAAAATAAAGTGTCTTTAAATTTTTTATATATTTAAATGTTTAGAATTGGGTGTCTTTAGAAATGAAGTGTAAAAAGAAAAACATTGGATTATAAAGAGAAACTCTCTTAATTTAAACGGTTCACTTTGATTGGAGTTGTGATTTTTTTTAATACCTCAATTTAAAATCGATGATGATGATAAAAATATTAAATTAGAAATTTAAAAAAGAAATCATATGGTTTCTAATTGAGGAATGCAGATTGTAAAAGCCTTCATAGTGATCTTGGTTTACAGGATTGTGGAGGAGTCTCCACAATCTCGGTTTTTCGGATCGTGGAGGAACCTCGATCCACAATTTGGATTTCTAGATATCATTGAGGAGCCTCCACAATATGGTTATCCAGATCGCGAATGACTTCCGCAATCTTGGTTTTCTAGATCGTCAATGAGCCTCCGTGATATTGTTTTCACGATCGTGGAGAACCTCTCTACGATCTCCTCAACTTGAGAAGATTGTTCGAATCAACCTCTAGCAATATTGGAGATGGATTTTATTTTTACTTTTTTAAATAATAATAATATTATTGTATATTTTTATAATTATTTATTATTATGTAAGATGATTTTTTTTTAGTTTTTATTTTATTTACATAAGTTAAAAAGTATAAATTATACATTGACCGTTTGACTAACATAAAGTTAGGGATCATTTATTTTTTTCACTTAAAACTTAATGGGTCTGTATCATAATTATTAAGTTCTTTTGTTTGTTTTTTTGTCAAAAAACTTAAAAATACAAAAAAATAACTTGAATAAAAAGTAAAAAAAAAAAAAACATTTTCACTTAATTGCAAATCACTAAATTGCATAAAATACAATCCGATTTTTTTTTCTTCTGATACTATCCCCCATATATAACATATTTCTAATTTCATCATAACTATATATGGTATAGAAATCTTTATTTTAATAATATTTATTTTAAATAGCTTTAAAAATAAAAAAGAACCCTAATCACTTATCATATTGATGTTTAACATCAATACTTTACTATGATATCAGAGTGGTGTATTTATATATATTAGTGTTTTGTGTGAGTTTTCTTGCTACCCCTTTTATTTTTTGAAAAAAAAAATCTTTTCTTAGTAAAAATGAAATTTGTTTGTAATCGAAGAAGAAGATCATGATCATATGTGTTCATATATAATTATTAATTTTGAATTGTTTTTATTCCATATTATATGTATAATAGTTTAACATGGATATAAATGTAAAATTACTTTTTCAGACAATTTTACTTTTAAAAAACAAACGTGTTGATAATACATTCAGTTGTGAAGGAAAAAAAATAAACATGTTATTCAAGTTTAGATTTCAGTCCTTATTCAATCTCTAGTAAAATTCATGACTGTTCAGTTTTCAGACAAAAAAAATAAACAATCCCTTACAATTTGGTATTAGTGAAAAAGTTAGAGATCAATTTAGTAATTTTTGAAAAGTTTACAAAATACTAATTTTTTTAATATCCAAAACTTATGTGGTTATTTGACCTTAGTTAAAAAAGAATGATGTGGTAAATGTTATGCTAGTTCCACCGCTTATAAAAAATAATAAGATACCATAATTAAGAAAACACTCTTATTTAATTGAATAATATTGTTTGACTAAAAAAAATAGTTAAGAAATCAACATAAATGATGTGCTAATAATTTGTTTTTATTATGCCAGACACCATATCTTATCATAAATTTCTTAGTAAAGACAATTCATTAGGCACATCATTCTAATTGATTTTAGATTAATATTTTGGATTGCATAGAATTTAATGTATCATTACACTATGTTTGGTTTGATGGAATTGAAGGGAAATGAAATGAAATGATTTGGATGAATTTCTAATATCTTGTTTGGATTGTTAAATGAGAGGGAAAGGAAATGAAAAGAAAATGAGGGAAAAGGAAGGAAAGGGATTTAATAATTTCTTATCGTTTCACCCAATTGGGGTTCTCACCAAATTTAGGAGGAAATGGAAGGAAAGGAAAAGAAAAGAAAACAAAACAAAAATATTTTTCAATATCTCAAAAGTAACCTTACATAACAATACATATCTATTATTCATATCGTTGAAAGAAATGTATTTTCGTAATAGAATAAGATTTATTTATTTATTTATTTTTATTTATCCCTTTTCCTTCCTTCCCTTTCATAACTATCCAAATAACAATCGTTAAAAATATTATATTTTCCTTTCTTTTCCTTTCTTCATTAACTTATTATTTCCTTTCCTTTCATTTCTATCATACCAAACATAGTGTTAAACTCCATCAAAATGTGTGAAACCATTTGAATAACAGTAGGTTAACGAATAGGTAAATTTAGTATTAGTGAAAAAGTTAGTGATCAATTTGATAGCTTTTGGAAATTTCGTAAACTACTTGATTTTTTTTTTTTTTTTCAAAGTATTCAAAACTTATGTGGTAATTTGCCCTTAATTAGTTAATTAAAAAGAATGATGATGTGGTAAATGTTGTGCTAGTACTAAACTACTTATGAAAAATACGAAGATATTATAATTAAGAAAGCACTCTTATTTATTTGAATAATATTGTATGATTCAAAAAATTAGGTAAAAAATCATATCCTAAATAATGTGCTAATAATTTGTTTTATTATGTCAGTAACCACATTTGTCATGAATTTCTTAGTAAAGACAATTCATTAGACATTCATCATGAATTTCTTATTAACCAACTTCCAAGACTTCTCACCACTAGAAAGGACAACTCGACTAATAAGAGAATACTTACAAGCTTCCAATCTAGATTTATAAGCAGAGGGTTCCACCCGAACAACAACATAACCACCCTTTTTTGAAATAATTAAAGGGCCAGAAACATAATCTCCTGGAATCGAGGCAACCTTAAAAAGATCTGTAAAAGAAGAACCCCTAACAGATGACGTAGGCAAGGGAGCTACCCACAGGCGGATCCACCTGCCAACAAAAACTTTACCTCTAGCACACACCTCACCAGATGTGAGAGGAACAACCTGGGAAGAGGAATTCACTCCACTCACCGTACTCAAACCAACCTGACTAGTCGAGATGGAAGCTACTACTATCGGAGAACACAAAGCGGCCTCAATGCACATAGGATCCATAGAGCTTGATACTGTAGTGAAATCACTGTAGCATAATATTGTAGTAAAAGTACGGTTGCGAATTACTGTAGTAGAAAATATTGTAGCGAATCACTGTAGTCTGTAGCATGTAACGGAAACACTGTAGCAGTGACGGAACACTGTAGCATGTAATGGAAACACTGTAGCATTGACGGAACACTGTAGCAGCGACCACTATTCACTATATTTAGGGATCCCTCATCTATCCAAAAAATAAACCAAAATAGAAATCTTGGAACGGACGTAACTCAGTGTCGAAAACCCCAAATCACAAGTTTCTTGATTCTAAGTTGCATAAAAAATCACGATCTACAATCTTGAAGAAGGAAAAATGAACAGAATCTTACCGGAAGAGTGCCAAAAAAGCAAAACGGCGGTGTAACCTTAAAATAAAAGACAAACCAATGCAGAAACTTAAAATGGACGTAACTCTATGAAAAAAAACTCCAAATCACCAGATTCTTGATTCCAAGTTGCATAAAATTTTACGATCTACAACTTTGATGAAGAACATAAGATCAGAATCTGATCGGAGGAGGCTCGAAATCACAAAACGACACCCAAAACGTCTTAGAAAAAACAAAACTCCAATCACTGGTATGTTAATGATTTGTTTTATTATGTTAGTAACAACATCTTGTCATGAATTTCTTAATATAGATAATCTACTACGAACATCATTCCGGTTGATTTTTAGATTAATATTTTGGGATTTATAGAATTTATTTTACTCACTTATGCTCCATCAAAATGTATTCATTAATACTGAGCAACTAAGTAATGATACAGAACTGACAATGACAATGGCTTAGCAACCTAACATGTGTGAAAATTAGATGTGTATGGTAAGGAGTAATTGCAATTATATTTATATGTAAAACTGAAAATAAACCCCAAATTATATGGTTGTTAATATTTCTATTGTATAAAAGAAAGAGGAAAACAATGTTTGGTTGATAAATAGGTGCACCCAAACTGTCCTCTTGAATAAGCAAAAAAAAAAAAAAGGGTTTTGAGGTCAAGTCTTGTGTAGATTTGGACCCTTCAACTATCTCTTATGCTTATACTCCAAACTCAAAGTCAGAAGCTTTTGTTAATTATATGCCACTTTTTATTTATTTATTTTTTCCTCTACATCACTTCATGAATCATGATATGTGCTTGAACCAGCCCTACACCGGCTTATATTTATCCTACAAATTTCACAAATTTGTCACTCTTTTATTGGGGCCATTTATAACCATTAAGAACCCCTCTAAATTTGGACTGTCTTCCTCTAACGGTCTTACCCATCAAAGAAAAGAAAATAATAAATCAAATAATCCAAATCTGTACATCGATATTTAGTGATGAAGTGTGAATGCAAAATGACTCGTAAAATTCAAACGTCTTAAATTTGATTTGTATAAAACAGAAAAACCAAAATGTAAAAGAAATGGGCGGCAGCTCTAGGGCAATTCTACAAAATTCTATATTATTTAATTCAGTCCAATGCATAAATGTGAGATCGTAATGTATCTATCTCACAAAAAGTTTGAGTTGGATAAGTTGAGATTGGTTCGATAGTAAACATTTTACGACTACACTACGAGATCGTGGGTTCGAGTCTTTTCCTCTAAAAAAACCCTGAATTAATGTAATATTAAAATAAAAAAAAAAACAATTTGAGTTGATCTGAATTGATACATACTCGATGTTTACTTTCATTTTAAAAACAGGGTCGAAGATTTTCAGATTAAACGAGAGAAAAAGAGTGAATCTAAGTGTTTGATTGTCGTGAGGCGCAACCCCTCTAAGCTTAACTTAAATGATACAAATTTGAGGATTCTTAAAATAAGGTTGAAGAATAAGGGTCCATTTGTATAATGATTTATGATTATTGGGAAAGAGCATTAATATAATACAAGATTATATTTATATATACTTATTAATTATTAGTGATTTATGGGATGGTGAATCAATGTATCTTTGTAACCACGCAAACCATGTGGGATCATCATACGTTGGGGTCCCTCAGCCGATTGAGAGACCATCACAATCTGTTTTCAAATTTCAACTTGTTTTTTTTTTTTAAATAATAATTCAATAGGAGAGCTATGTGTGTTGCTTATAAAGTTATAATTCAACTATAAAATTGATTTCCTTTTCTAGCACATAATCTTAGACCCTTCCAGAGAGCCTTGGACCAATTATAAGAAACGGTAAAGAAAGTGTCCAGGAGCGGTTTTAATCAAATATAATAATATATACTATATAAAACGGATTAAAAAAATATTAATTAGTTTATTATAAATTAACTTTTTTTTTTCTAAGGTTATTGGTAGCTAAAAATATATAATCAGAATTATTTATGTTTGATCATATCTTAGAAGAGATCAACAAAGTGTATTTATTAATAAATATATATATCACAACCAATGTTCTAGATATTGCAAGCCATGCCATGGATTAGACATTTTGAATGGCATCAACTTTGTTTGGTCAAAAAATTAAAAGCTAAAAGAGGGAATTCCAAAAACAAAAAAAATCTGGCCTTTAATTCAGATTTAAACCCTAATAACATAATATTTGATTTGTTTGGGACATTAAAGTTAGACTGTTAGATAATAGAGATTCCCTACTCGGTAAAAAGGCAGTCACAAAACCAACAGAAAGACCAAAAACCTTTTTATATCATATTTTCTGGTCACAGTTAGAGGAACAAAATTGTCTTTAATGGTTAGTTTAATTTAATCTATTGGGATCTGCTGGCGATTTAAAAGCTACTGGGGAAAAAATGAAACATTACGGGGTTGATTTATTAATGTAAACTTTTTTTTTTTGGTTGAGATTATTATTGTAAACTTAACTGGTAAAGAAAAAGTAATTAATTTGCCGGGGCAAAGCACAAAATTGAGGTCCCTCCTCGAAAGTTAAAGATGATATAATTTGTTTGGTATAAAACTGTTTTTTAGGTTCTAAAGTATTTTCAATATTCTAAACATTTCATCATAAACTCGAAATTCTAGTTATTTTTTTAACAGACTTAAATAAGCTTTCTAATAATTTGAAAACAATTTTAAATAAAAGGCAATAAAAAAAATTGAAGATGAGCTTTTGTACTATGAACTAACTATTTTGATCATTTTACTTTTAAAAAAATAAAAAAAATTGATCATTTTAAAGATTATAGAAAACTAAGTAGAATAAGTGATAGAGAAATGGTAAACATTCAGGCAAACAAAAAAAAAACAAAAGTGTTGAATTTACATAGGTTGATTATGAAATGGGACATTGAAAATGTTCTTGTTAAACCCGTATTTAGGGATGGGCACGGTTCGATTCGATTCGATTTTGGATAAAACCAAATTAAACCTAATTTTTTTCGATTCATCCAAAATTGAACCGGATTGAACCTAATAAGAATGTGAACCGAATTGAATTGAACTGAATTTGATCGATTCGATTCGGTTAGAATCAATTAGGTTTTGGGCCTAATGGGCCGACTAACTTAATAGGTCTTTTCAACTTGTTTTTAACATTATTTGGTTGTTTGATACTTATTTTGACCATTTGAATTGCCCAAAACAAAAACAAAAAACAAAAAAAAACAAATCAAACATAATTTTTAAAAAATAAAATTATATCAGTTAAACACTTAAAATCATATTACATAATAATAAGTTATTAATAAATCCATTCCAAACTCCAAACTAATAGTTCAAAATACAGTTAATAAGAATACATTACATAATAATATCTCCCTAAAAATAAATAATCCAACTCGAAATTAAAATTACAACTAGTCGAGTAGTCAACTAAAATAACATTTCAATTTTAGTTTCCACACCACATTCCACAATCCACAAGAAAAAATGCATTCCATTTTATCACTCCACCAACTGTCTGCAAATTAAAAAAAATGAAAAATTATATATGCATTTGTCACTTAAATCTTTATGTTCCATATAAACAAAACAATTATAGTGGAAAATTATGCATATACCAACAATTAGAAGCTTACCTTCACGGCTTCATCAATCGTTCCTCCTTAATTTTTATGTTTCATATAAACATTTACCACTCCACTTTCATACTCTACATTAAGATTAAGACAAACAAAATAATAATAATAAACTTACATAGTAATAAATAACAATATTAAAAATAAAACAAATTTGATAATTCCACCTAAATATTAAATACTTACCAGTTTCAATATTGACATAATGTTCTAACAAATGAATCGATTCATTTTCTTTTTGAGCATGTTCTTGAACAACACGTGGTTCAACAATATGGCAAGTTGCTTGCAACCAATTTCCGGTCAAAATTAACCCCTCAACTATTTTATGAGTCAATGAGCTTCTAAATGGATCAAGAATGCGACCACCAGTGCTAAATGCCGACTCAGAAGCCACTGTTGAAACCGGTATTGCAAAGACATCTCTTGTAATCATTGATAATATAGGAAATTTCACTAAAGAATTCTTCCACCAAGCCAAAACATCAAACCTCTCATTCAATTTCTCTGGACGCTCTAACAAATACAAGTCTACCTCACTTTTCCCTTTATTAACATCTTCCTCTTGTTGCTTCATTCCCCACAAACTATCTTCTTTATCAGTTGCCTTTAACCTCCCGAATTCTATGTTATCACTAGGTCCACTACCAACTCCTAATGAAAACACATCATCGGTTTCATTTACACCCCCACCCAAAGTACCATAAAATCTGTTATACCAGTCATACAAGTCTAACAATACACCTTTCAACTTAAAAATCATTGATTGAGATTCTTCCACACCATAAATTAAGTCAAACTGAAACTTCACATAACCTAATTTGTATCGTGGGTCAAGAAAAACTGTCAATATCAACAAGTTATTGGTTTGTTCTAAACCCTTCCAATACTTATCGATTTTTTGCTTCATACTCACAACAATTTTACTCACAAGCGGATCTCTTGCGGTGGATAATGATATTAGTTGATTACGAATGGTGCACCAACTTTTAAAATAAATGTTGGAAGTCACACGCAATGATGCACTAAAATCCAAGGTAATATCATAAAAAGTAGTTAAGAAATTGATAAATACCTTAGCAGTATCTCAATCATCACAATTAGGAGGTCCTATCCGCTTCTGCTCAGTTTGATTATCATCCCTGAAATAATTCACATAATGCAAATCTTCCTCTCCCATTCACTCAAATGCTTTTCTAAGCTTCATAGCACTTTCCAACATCAAGTAAGTTGAATTCCACATTGTAGGAACATCTAGCACTACCAACCCCTTAGTCCCAATCTTCTAATGTGCAACAGCTTTTTTAAATCTATCTAGTCAACTGGGAGAAGATTTCACATATTTCATTGCATTGCGAATCGCTACAATTGAGTCATGTAAATCTTTCAACCCATCACTAACTATTAGATTTAGGATGTGTGCACAACACCTTACATGCAAGTACTTGCCCCCCAAAACAGCTCATTCATCTTGCCAACTATTTAATTTTCTAATCACATAACCAATGGTAGTGGTGTTTGCAGTTGCATTATCCACGGTTATTGTGAAAACTTTATCAATACCATCAATACCCCACTCTTGCAAGTCATTCTCAATACACTTTCAAATTGAATCTCCCTTATGATCAACTATTTGACTAAAGCTCAAAATCCTCTTCTGCAACTGCCAATCATAATCAATAAAATGAGCAGTGACAACCATATAGTTTATATTTTGTATTGATGTCCATGTGTCAGTGGTTAGACAAACCCTCACCTTACTCCGATTAAAATACTCCTTCAACTTAATCTTCTCATCAATGTACAATTGATACAAATCTCTAACAATGGTTCTCCTAGATGAGAGATCAAATAAAGGACAAAGTTCGAAGCAAAACCTCCGAAATCCCCGATTCTCCACAAATTTAAATGGTAATTCATCAAGTATCAACATCTCTGCTAAGACCCTCCTACATCTTATTTGATCAATTTTTGACACACCTAAAGTACTCCCGAAACCTGACATGGTTGGTTGTTTCACTAACACTTTTTGTGTGGGATCTACAGGCTAGTATTTTTTACACCGTTTTTCAATATGTTTGTTCATGTTTGTTGTGCTACTACTCGAGTCAATGCATAAGAATCACCACAATACTTACATCTAGCTCTTTTATCCCCCACTTTAGTGACATATTCTTCAAAATGAATCCAACAATCTGATTTTTTTTCCTTTCCTACCACCTACCTGTTTACCCTTATCTGATACCTTCCATTTTCCAATGGAGCTTGAATTCTCTAAGGTTTCCGGACCCAATTCACTACTCCCTTCCACTGAACCCATATTAGGATCAATCTCCATCTATTAACAATTTCAAATACAAAGAAATAATAAGAATTTACACACAGATTATACATAAATTAAACTATATATATATATATATATATATATACATATTGATCTTATACATAGATTACACACCCTTACCCAGCACATCAGTTTTGTTTTTGAAAGGCTGTATTCCTGTAATATTATTGAAACAAAAACCAGAGGAACAAAACCCATACCCAACACATCAGTTTTGTGTACACTACGGAATTAAACCACAAACACTAACAAGACAAAGATCGAAATCTGATTGTAGAAATCTGAACGAATTCAACCCATCTGACTCAGAATTAGACAGATCGAAAGCTAGACAGAGAAGGGATTTTTAAACCACAAACAGTCAAACACTAACAAATCAAGCTTGGTTAACCCACAAATCAACAAATCAAACACTAACAAATCCACAAATCAGTTTAGGACGAGTTTAAGAAGAATAAACTAACTAAATCAAAATTTACCTTTGCCTTGTTCAAGCAGATCGGAGAGTTGAAGAAGAGTAAATCAAATGAGCTGAAGCTGGAAGGTTGGTGAATGGCGATGAAGACGATCAGTGAAACAAAAACAAAATATTAGGGTTCGTGGGTTAACAAAATTACAGTTTAATTTCCTGATTCGAAGAAAATTAAAAGAAGAAGAAGAAGAGAAATTGACAAACCTTGTAGTTGTAGGAGCAGATCGGATGTTGAGGAATTGAGAAACAGAGCAGATCGAACGTGTTGAGAAGGCTGGTCGTGAATCCAGAGAGAAGTTGAACTTGGTTGTTGCTGCTGGTCGTGTAAGTGGAGAGTAAAGAAGAAATATTATGTTTTTTTTTACTTATATACCCGGTTTATTCGGTTCAAAATAGTTTTAAGAGGTTCAAACCGGTTTTAAGAGGTTCAAACCGGTTTTAAGAGGTTCAAACCGGTTTGAACCGAAAATCAATTCGATTTTCAAGTTTTAAGCCGGTTTAAACCGAATTACTTTACGAATCGATTCGATTACTCTTTTTTCGGTTCGATTCGGTTTGATTCGGTTCGAATCGTAACTTAATGCCCACCCCTATCTGTATTGTTTCTTTTTTAGTACTGTATTCATCGAGTTCTCACAAGAAATGTAGTACGAGCTAGAATTCAAATTGACTCGTAAAAAAAGGTGGGCTCAATCTAATTTAATATCATTTTTCCGGTTGGATTTAATACGATTTTGAATCTTTTAATCCTAATAAATATTTTACAATTTTTTGTAACTGTATGGATCTTTAAGACCGTAAATTGATTTCCTTGTTTGATAAAATATTTACATATTATGACATGTTTATATATAGTGATTTCCTATCAGTGTACTGATATAACTTATAATGGAAATGGTGAGGAATGTCACCTTTTTTTTGGTCACTTGCAGTGATATCACCGTTATAATAAATTAAGTTTAAAAGGCACCTATTATGGTGAGCTACCGAAATTGCTCTTAAATAATCGATATTTTATTCTTTAAAGGCTGTCGTCCAAAAAAGTTGTCTGAAAATCAATCACCTACTCCATTTTTTCATCAGAAAACGAGCTCCATTCCAGATATTGCACAAGAAGATAAATTAATATTTCTGATCTTCATTTCTATTTTTTATTGTATTTCTGTGTGGTATAACACTGTATCAACATTTATGAACATGTTGTCTCAATTTTTTTACGTTGATGTCCTGGAGTTGTAAACTTTTTATAAAGAATGAATGAATATGTATGTATATTTTTTTGTATATATATTTGGCCGAGTTTGAGTTGTAGTGGTGCAAACAAGTTTATAATCTTGGACATAAAAGCTGGAAAGGTTTTTAAAAAAGGTCGAAACATTTGTAAAAAAGCTCATAAATTTGAAAAAAAATCTCGATTAAATTCAAAAAAAGCTCAGTCCAAAAAATAGGTGTTGTATACGTAAAAAGAAAAGCTCGATCCCTCAAAAAAAGGCTCAATCCTTACCAAAAAAAGCTCAATCCCTCACACAAATAGCTCGATCCCTAGAAAAAAAGCTCGATCATTACCAAAAAAAGCTCGATCCCTCACACAAATAGCTCTATCACGTACAAAAAAAAAACTCGATCCCGCACAAAAAAATCTCGGTCCCTCATAAAAAAGCTAGATTCCTAAAAAAAAAACTAGATCCATAAAAGTAAAAGGTCGAGCCATATTTGAAAAAAGCTCGAGCCATATTTGAAAAAAGCTCGAGCCATATATAAAAAAACTCGATTATGTAGAAAAAGAGCTCGGTCTTGAACAAAAAAAACTAGATCCCGTTAGAAAGAGCTCGATCATGTACAAAAACGACTCGATCATGTACAAAAAAAGCTCGATCAGTTTAAAAAAAAATTCATATCTTACACTTTTGATTTTTTTTTAATCCTTTATAATTGTAAATTTAATATGATTTTTTTTTAATGGTTTTTTATGTCGGTTTTGACAAGACAATGGATAGGGTGAGAATAGTCATATCTTACAACGGTCGATGTGAGCAATTACCAGACGAAAATCAAAGGTATTTAGGTTCTGATAACCAAGGTTTGTATGTGTCAAAGAATTTGAGTTACGACGAACTGGTGTCGATCGTGCAAACCATTGTGAAGTTTGATGAGAACAGATACAGTGTTGAGCTACAGTCTCTATCAATTGTTCCTAGGACTACATGTTGTACATTTATAAGAAACAATGACGATGTTCAGTTTATGCTAAGGGAAGATAGGGTGATCCCTCAAGTATGTGTTAGTCTAATCGAGAGGCCAGCAGGAGGTGTCATTGGTGAAGATATCCCTCATCCTGATAACACCCAACAATTTCGATCGTCAGGCGGAAGCAACCAGTTGTTCACAGAAAGAAGTGAGATTGATGGTCGGGAAAACATATATGTTGTCCCACCGGAAGTAGCCGCCCATGATAATAGACCGGGACCTCAATTCGACAATGTATTTGGTTGTCATATTGAGATGAATGATAGACAGTGCAACCACCAATACAATGAGATCTATAATGACATCAACAATGAGGAGAATACAACACTGAATGTTGGGGTGAATAATGAGGTGGATAATGAGGTGGATAATGAGGGCAATTTAAATTCTGTAGAAAATGTAGAGGACAATCAGGATGATGCAGAACCTGTCGAAAAGGAAAGACGTGTAAGACATGTACACTGATTTAGTTCCAGTGCACCAGATATAGCTGGGACCTCCGAGGGGATGGCTAATGTAACTGCAGATGATTCTGATAATGCCACAACATGGGTTATTCCAAGAGCAGAATCATTCTTGTTTGGTATTGGTGGAAGCAGGAACTTGTTTGAAGATGAACCTACAAGCATGATATATAAAGGCCAGTTTTTTCCAACGAAAAAGGATTTGAAAAGACTAGTAGGCCATTTTGAAATGCGGCAGAACTTCGAGTGGAAGGTGAAAAGGTCCAATAAGATAACATTACATCTAGTTTGTTTGATGGGAAATTGTACGTGGAAGTTAAGAGCGGTGAGGAGAGATGAAGGCACATACTTTCAAGTAAGAAGTTTTGTCAACGAACACACTTGTCCGTTAGAGGAAATTCACCGCTGGCACTGACAAGCTAGTGCAGTCATAATTAGAGAAGTTATTGCACTTAGACTTCAACAACAAGATGATCGACTAATGCGTCTGAAGGGCATAATCGCCGACATGAAATCAATGTATGGAATCCAAATCATGTATAGTAAGGCACACGCCGCCCTCGATTATGCGTTGTCACTGACATATGGAACACATGAGGAAACCTTCCAACTGCATCCATCATTTGGTTACGTTTTGGAACAACAAAATCCTGACACAATCACTGACTTACAGTGCGACGAAGATGATAAATTTCTATACTTCTTCATGTCGATTGGTGCCTCACTTAGAGGATTCCGGATGTGTATGCGTCCAGTCATTGCCATTGATGGTATCCATTTGAAGGGACGATTCTGGGGTACAATGTTTGTTGCAACAGCACAAGATGGGAACGAACAGGTGTATCCAATTGCTTTTGGGTACGGCGACTCAGAAAACAACCTTTCATGGGAATGGTTTTTGGATTGCTTGAAGGGTGCCCTAGGTCATATTGATGAGCTAGTTTTCATTTCTGATAGGCATGCAAGCATTGAAGCAGGGATTTTTAAAGTGTTCCCTTATGCCACCCATGCCATATGTTACCGGCACTTTGTTGAAAATATCAAAAAGCGATTTCATAGGAAGGATATTACAGCAATAATGGACAAAGCAGCCCGCACATGCACCGAGTTTGAATATAACCAGCATATGGAAGAGTTAAGAAACTTACACCAGAATGCATATGATTATGTAATTGATGCCGGTCCACACAAGTGGTCCCGTGTACACTGTCCGGAAAGAAGGTATAAGGCGATGACGACTAATGTTGCAGAATGCATAAACTCATGCCTAAAACTTGCACGCCAACTGCCTATGTTGACTCTGGCTGAGTTCATTAAGAATATGCTGCAACGATGGTTTCATGATCGCTATAGAGCTGCACAAACCATGCGTCATCAGTTGACCGACGCAGCACATCTTGTGCTCTTAAAACGTATGGAGAAGTGTGGTTATTTGACCGTAAAGCCAGTCGACTGGAACATTTTTTTGGTCAAGCGCTCTGGAAAACAGTGGACTATTGACTTAGCTCGGAAGACTTGTACTTGCAACAAATTTTAAATGGATCATTTTCCATGTTCTAATGCCCTTGCGGCGGCACAGTAAATTACTGAAACTTGGACTTCACAACTTTGAAAACCTGTTGATCATTTTCTCGGTGAAGCTGATCGTTTTCAATGTTTTTTTACAGGGAGCAAAACTTGGACTTCACAACTTTATGTGCGGACTACTACAAGAGACAGACACTTTTTAACGCGTACTCAGTTCCTATTATGCCGGTGGGTCATCCTTCCACTTGGGTTGTTCCATCTGACATTGCTCAGAGGGTGATTTTGAATCCAAACTCCAGGAGACAAGCAGGACCCCAGAGGGCAGGTCGCCATGTTTCGTCTTCGGAGAGGACAACTACACAATCCTGTAGAAGATGTGGACAACCAGGGCATAATTCCAGGAGATGTCCTAATCCACCTATGATTAATGAAGGTACAAGAAGAGTTGTTCCCGATGAATACCGCCGCAAGTGTAGCATCTGCCATTCAATTGGACATAACAAATAAATGTGCCCTAACGTTAACTCTAATAGGGAATGAATGATAAAGTTTCGATCACATTGAAAACTTTTGGATATGTATCATATTGTAATAATTTGGATTTGCAATAATTACTTATTAATGAATGAATTAATATTAATGAATGAATAATGAATGAATTAATATTCATGAATTAATTAAATGTCTGTGTACATATAAAATGGGAATATACAAAAAATCACTTGGCGGGCCTGGAGTTAGAAAAAATCTCCACATCCATTTTCTCCCGAATGATCCCCATGTCGTCCTTTGACCAATCAAAAGGCCTTCGACCCGCTAGTATGTACTCGATAAGTCTCAAAGTATGGGGACCATAGTTACCTCTGCAATTCGGCACATAAAACACCTTTAGAAATCGTTCATAAAGAATATCTAAACACGTGAATGAAATATAATGTCTTACGATTTATTTTGTTGGGGGACTGTAGAAGTATGCATCAGGCTGACCGAGAAGGGCTTTTTTTCCCTAGGGAACGCCCGATGACCAGCTCGTCGTGCTGTGTGGAACCTCGCGTCACTCAACATGGAGGGTAAAAACCACCGTAATGGCCGGACCTGCTGGTGTCTGATCTGATAAGGGACTTCCTGTCTCTAGGGGTCATAAATGTCAATCTTCCCTCGACAAAGGTCGACTCTCAACACCAGCCAATGTTGGGCCCCAACGTTGCACGGAATCAACACCTGTAATAGTTTGCATGCCGTGTTAGCTGAGGATATACGAACATTTTTTTTTAATCATCTCCATCATGTAACACTTACCAGGTCAACCTCGTGTCATGGGCAGTTTCCACTCGTGGTTGCTTCACGGACGGTCATAAGGTCCTCTTCCAACCATCAGGACTGTAACACATTCCACCTTGCCGTGGTCACAGCACCGTGCGAATCGCGAGGCATCATCCTCTCCCACATGTACAACATAAGTGGCTGTACAAGCATTGACAATATCGTATTAATAATAAATAACCAGAAAATCCGATTTGATTCCCAAATGTTATACCTACTTACATAAAATTGTGTATCAACATGTTGATCCTTTGGTTGTACTTATTGTGGAATCCTCGCTGACGCTTGCGAAGAATATTGAGGTATGCATCCATATGCTGACAAACAATAAAACCACCGTAATTGTTAACAATTCAACAATACTTACACAAACGTTAATATGAAATTTAATAAGTACGTACCGTGTCCTCCAAGTCCATGAAGTTGGACTGCATAGGCACGAACCATCCTGCTGTAACTGGTGCCAGCATGTCCATATCACATCTGAATTACCTTAGCTATACATAAATTTGAATAAAAAAGAAATGTACATCCATTTGTATTATAAAAAGTTGGACTCACTGTTCCTCGTTGATGTTCCTCTTGAAGGCCTTGTATGCCGCAAGGTGATCAGCCTCTACTAGTCTGTAGGGGGTCAAAAATGTGTTCCACGGACTCGGGCCGTGTCCTCAACCTCTTTGGACGGCATGGATCTGTGTAAGGGCTCACCAACTGCCATCCGCGCTTACCTAAACGCTTCGATGTATTGGCCGAGGGAGGGGACCTCTCCGACGGCACGGACATGCTGGGTGGAGGAGGGGACCGCTCCGAAGGCACAGACGTGCTGGGTGGGAGAAGGGACCTCTCCGACGGCACGGATATGCTGGGTGGAGGAGGGGACCGCTCCGAAGGCACAGACGTGCTGGGTAGGAGAGAGGACCGCTCCAACTGCACTGTCATGCTGGGTGGGGGAGAGGACTGCTCCGACGGCACGGACGTACTGGATGGGGGAGGGGACCTTTCTGACGGCATGGACGTGCTGGGTGGGGAGGGGACTTCTCCGACGACAAGGACATGCTGGGTGGGGGAGGGGACCTCTCCGACCGTACGGACATGATGGGTGGGGGAGGGGACCGCTCCGACAGTACGTACGTGAAAGGTGGGGGAGGGGACCGCTCCGACGGCAAGGACGTGCTGGGTGGGGGAGGGGATAGCTCCGACGCCACATACGTGCTGGGTAGAGGAGGGGACCGCTATGGATGAATCGATGTGCAAGGAGGTGGGCGGATAGATGTGCTGCAAGGTGGGGGAATCGATGTACTGCGAGGTAGGGGCCATCTCGGTGTGTACGCATGGTCAAACCTTGAAGCCCCCAGATCATATCCAGTAACAATCAGTGTTACTGCTGACGATCCTCATCACTCTTCCGGATCATATCCAACAACTCCAAGTGTTGACGTTGTCGATCCTCATCACTCTTCCGGAGGCCTTCACGCACATCGTTCAACATTTCTGCCCACGGAGCCTGAAATCATGTATACATTGTTAGTAAAAAACTATCAGCACGTGTTAATAAAAAACACTAAACTATGTTTTCAACTTACCTCTCCATCACGTCCAACGCCTCCACAGGAATCCCCTGTAGATGTACCATGTTCGGGGGTGGAAAACCGAACTAGTCTATGCCTATGCCTTTCTTGTTGAGGGTCTGTCTCATATCCCTCACTGTCACTGGGCCTCAAACCCCCAGCAGCGGGCTCAAATCCCTCACTGTCAATGGTCCTGTATGTACCACCGATCCCGCCTAAGGTGGTCTGATCAGAGACCTCAGGCAGCATATCATCCATGTCATCTTCTATATACAGGCTCCCCCCCTCGTCTAGCCAGGCATAGTATTGTGCCTGTCTCTCAGCTGGTGTCGACACCGGTTCCTTGATCGCAAACATCTGAAATATTAGTTAGAACAATGTCATTGTACAAATACTAACTAATAAAAAGATTAACAAAATAAATACATACCCTGGCTTTGAAAATCTTTGCTAGCTTGTTCCCTCTCGGTTGTTTGGTCAACTCATTCTTCAAAATACTGGGAGTCAGATCAGTAACCCTCCGGACACCGACCTCTTTGGCTAAAGCAGAGATCACCTCCAAAGCAAATATCTGTATCAAAGATAAGTACGATAAGTATTCATACAATTTTAGGCACCAACAATAAAGTACAATTTGTAGTTCGAACTTCTTACCAACAGGGCATGAGATAGACCGTATATGTTGTAGGTCTCCACCCTGTGTACGACAGCGCCCTTTTCCTGCTGGCATCGTCTCTTCACCAGTCTCTTCACCCGTCAAGCGCATGTTTGAATGAGTGAATAGAATGCCTGTACACGTGGGCACCCCATGGGAACGCGTCGAACGCATAGAGCTCCTCAACCAGCCGAATCTGCCAAACTGGAATCTTGAATCTTGAATCTTGAATCTCTCATCCACCCCCATTAGTATCCAGTTCAACATATATAAGAGGCAGAGCTTGACAACATCGTACGCCTTTCCAAAATCTGCACCGGTGACAACACCCCTAATCTGTTCCAGCGACACCTCCTCGGCTCCAGGAAAGTACCGCTCATGTATGCCATTCTTCACTACTGCAGACATGAGGGTCTCTGGTACAACTTCAAACCGCAGTCCGGTGATCAAGCAAAATTCCACCTTCAAAAACCTCACTGACTGGGTTCCTAACATGAAGTGCATCTCATCTGTGGGGCCGTTATGATGGAGCTCCCTCAAAAGCAACCGATGGATAATACCACCGGAAAACTTCATCTCCCTATGCATCGTCAGGAAATGCCCGAAACATGACACCATGAACCTCTGGCGGTCTTCATCTGCAAATTCTATAGGGACACAGTTCAGCGCGTCGTCTATATGGGCGAGGGCATCAAAATGGTTGTGTCGTGTCAATTTGCCCTCGTACCAGTATCCTTTTGGAGTTTTAAGCGAATCTCTCAACCTAATTCTCATCTGCAATGTAACAGAAATACAACATCATTAAAAATAATTTTTTTAAAAAGCTTGATCCCTTTAAAAAAAACTCGATTGATTTACAAAAAAGCTCGATTCCTTTTCAAAAAGGCTCGATCCCTTTCAAAACAACTCGATTGCTTTACAAAAAAACTCGATTCCTTTTCAAAAAGGCTAAATCCCTTTCAAAACAGCTCAATTGAATTACAAAAAAGCTCAATTCCTTTTCAAAAAGACTCGACCCCTTTAAAAAAAGCTCGATCCATTTAAAAAAAAACTCGATCCTTTTTAAAAAAGGCTCGATCCCTTTTCAAAAAAGCTCGACCCTTTTTTAAAAAAGCTCCATCCCTTTCAAATAGGCTCGATCCAATTCAAATACAGCTCAAATCTATTCAAAAAAGCTCGAAACATATTCAAAAAAGCTCTATCCTTTTCAAAATAGCTCGATCCAATTCAAAAAAAGCTCGATTCATTTTTAAAAAAGCTCGATGTCTTATAAAAAAGGCTCGATCTCTTTTCAAAAAGGCTCGATCTCTTTTCAAAAAGGCTCGATCCCTTTTCAAAAAGGCTCGATCCCTTTTCAAAAAGGCTCGATCCCTTTTCAAAAAGGCTCGATCCCTTTTCAAAAAGGCTCGATCCCTTTCAAATACGCTCGATCTAATTCTAAAACAGATCGAACCTATTTAAAAAAGCTCGAAACCTATTCAAAAAAGCTCGATCCTTTTCAAAATGGCTCGATCCTTTTCAAAAAAAGTTCGATTCTTTTTTAAAAAATATCGATTCCTTTTCAAAAAATCTAGATTCCTTTTCAAAAAAACTAGATTCATTTTCGAAAAAGCTTGATTCCTTTTCGAAAAATCTCGATTCATTTTCGAAACAGCTCGATTTACCAAAACCTAATTTTCACGGAAAAAAAGCTCGACTAAACAAATAAGCTCGATTCTCTTGAAAAAAGTCTCGAAAACCCAGATTTCATATTCCTCAACTGATATTCAACCAAATGACAAACCCTAACCTAAACCACAACCATTCTCACATCTCTATTTTAACCGGTTTCTACAATTCCTATCAACAAAACTCAATTCTAACATGTAATGCAAGTTAACAACAACAAAAACGAGGAAAAATAACCAATCTTACCTTTGTCAATCGCAGCTCTTCCGGTCACTTCACCATCGATTAGTTTCCCGTCGGTTTGTCTGTTGCTTCTGACTAACTTTGAAAACGACAACTTCCTCACTTTTAAAATATTTCGGGGTATTTTTGTCTCAAACACTCTTTTGGTGCCTTTTTAACATACATTAGTAAAGTGGTGATATTTGCACAACATACCCCTCAAATAGTGCCAATAATTTTTTGACCCCTAACTTATATCAGTGTGTTGTATGTAGACCATTGATTATGGAGAAGTTTTGACATGTGCATATAATTTGGATCAAAGTATGTAAATTTAATGATCCACATCCAACGCACTGATAAATTTATATCAGTACGCACTGACTTGAAAATTTATATATATATATATATATATATATATATATATATATATATATATAAAACTTTTAAGGGATAAATCTCTTACTTTAATTTTGGTAAGGATTTTAACGAAATCACTTCGATTTAAAATTTAAAAATTGTTCAAACATTATAACTATTTTTTTTAATCCCTCCATATTTATCTCATTTTTTCTATGACGTTATATTTAACAAAATTATGATAAATAGTTTTAATGCTTGAAAAATTCTCAAATTTTATTCATAAGTAGATTTTATTAAATTTATCATCTTTTAAAAAATTCATAGTAAAATTCATAAAAATCGATGTAATTTTATCAAGATCCTTATCGAAATTAAAGTAAGAGATCTTTCACTTGAAAGTTACTATATATATATAATATTTTTCAAGTGAAGAATCCCTTACTTGAGAATATTTCAGGCACTAGAACTATTTTTCTTGATTTTTCTATACTTCACTCATTTTTCTGATGCATTCAAATTAAACAAAATCGGAATAAATAAGTTCAGTGCATGAAAAATTCCCACATTTTAATCATAGTAGATTTCAATGAACTTATAATCGATAAAAAAAAATCATATCAAAGTTCATAAAAATATATGTGATTTCATCAAGGTTTAAACCGAATTTTTTTAGTTCTCCTAATTTTTCGATGCCTTTATATTTAACAAAATCGAAATAAATAGTTATAGTGCTTGAACAATTCTCAAATTTTATTAATAGACAGATTTCATTGAACTTATCATCCATACAAAAAATTCATATAAAAAATTCACAAATATAGATTTGATTTCATCAAAGTTCTTACCGAAATTAAAATAAGGGATCTCGATCCATTAACTTAATTTCGATAAGAACATTGATGAAATCACATCGATTTTTAATGAATTTTGATTTGATTTTTATTATGGATGATAAGTTCAATAAAATCTACCAAAATGAATAAAATTTGAAAAAATTTCAAACACTAATTATTTAACCCGATTTTGTTAAATATGAAGGCATCAAAAAAATAGACGAAATATAGGAAAATTCAAATAAAGTAGTTCTAATGCTTGGAAAATTCTCAATTTTTATTCATAGTTTGATTTCAATAAATCTATCATCTACAAATAAATTCATATCTAAATTCATAAAAATTTATGTGATTATATATATACAGAAATTTTCAAGTCAGTGCGCACTGATGTAATTATATAAAGACATTGATTGTGGGTCACTCATTTTACATACTTTGTCTTGGTATGTCTGCACTTGTCAAAGGTCTTTTATAAATGAGTGGTTCATATTTAATGTACTTATATAATTCCATCAGTGCGCACTGATAGGAGAAGGACTATATATATATATATATATATATATATATATATATATATATATATATAATATTAGGGGTTTTTACAATTTGGTCCCAACTAAATTGAGAACGTCATTTTTTTACTCTTTAATTCAAATTTCATCAATTTGGTCCTTATATAATTAAAAATCAATCAAATTAGTCATACCGTTAGTCAAAACCGTTACTTTAACTAATTGTATAACTAATTTGATTGATTTTCAGTTATATAATAACCAAATTGATGAAATTTAAATTATTGAATAAAAAAGTGACGTTTTCCTATTAGATTGAGACCAAATTTTAAAAACCCATTATTATTATATATGCCTACTTTAAATGATATTATATTTTCTTAAAAAAAATTATATAACATAAAAATAGTTACTTTTATTATGACCACGACACATGATATACAATAAATGATACTATATTTTGAAGATTTTTTTAAAGATTTTTTTTTTCATATTCTAATATATCTAATTATACAACATAACTTATAATACTAATAATATTTATTAAAACAATATATAATAATAATCTTATATTTTCAATTTATGATATATATATATATATATATATAATAGTTTGAACTTCTTGACCTTACAAAGTCATCAACATATGCATTAAATGATACTATTAATAATAATCATATATATAATAACAATCATATATATTTATTTATTTAAAATTTTCTTATTCTAATAAATAATTATAATTATAATGGATGGTGGAGATTTAATATGAAAATTTCTATATTTGAAGAAACTGGTTATTAATATATGTTATGAACATCTATCATATGTGTTACGTTATTACAACCCTAAAACACACGTACTGACTGATATAATGGAATTGGAATAGTTATGACTAAATAACTATGACTTTCAAATATTTATTATTATTATTATTATTATTATTATTATTATTATTACTAAATAAATGATATTATATATTTTTTAATTTTTTTTTCATATAACATATAATAATAAGGGGTTTTTACAATTTGATCTCAACATAATTGGAAAATATCATTTTTTTACTCATTAATTAAAATTTTATCAATTTGGTTCTTATATAATTAAAAATCAATCAAATTAGTCTTACCGTTAGTTAACACCTTAACTAACGGTAAAACTAATTTGATTGATTTTTAATTATATAAGAACCAAATTGATAAAATTTTAATTAATGAATAAAAAAATAACATTTTTCAATTAAGTTGGGACCCGATTATAAATTCCCCATAATATAATCTAATAAATCCATAATTCTAGCCATAGGAGTGAGCCGTGGCCCGTGAGCTGTCATGTGAGAGCTTGTTGTGCGAGACTGTGAGGTAGGGGTTAGCCGTTGCCCCAATGGCCAAATGGTATTACCCTCACATTGACTATTGAGGTTGCAGGGTCGTCTCCTTATACATAAATTGGATTATTCATTTTGGAAATATGTAACGAGTTACCAAATTACAAAATAAGTAGACAAAAACAGAACACAAATGTAAAAAAAAAATTTGATTTGTTTTGCCTTGTCTCTCGGTAGAATTAATTATAGAGTGATTTTTTTTTTTAATGAAATTATAGAATGATTTTAGGATTTGGATCACCTCCTCACCTCAATTTATCCTTATCATAATCAACGGTCTTAGATTAATTCTATTTTTTGATAAAATAAAAATATAAAAATAATAGAAATAAGTAAAACCATTGATTTGTAAAATTGGACACGCGACAATAAATCATGGATGTAAAGACGGTTAATGTGAGGAGATGATTTAGATCCATCATGTTGATGTGAGTTTTTTTCAAAATAGTTTGAAATGATTTTAATAATATATAACATTAGATCAATACTTAAAATCATTGGACATTGGTTTTAGGCATTTGTTTTGATCACTAAGGCCATGTTTGTTGCTATGTATTGTATTGTATTAGGAAATTAAAGTGTATAAAAATAATAATACAATATTGTATTAAATATTGTATATTGTATTATTATTTTAATACATTTCTGTTGTATAATACAACAAACATCATATTAACTAATACATTAAATTTGATGGTATTATGTTATATTGTATTAGAAAAACTCTTTTTTTTTCTGTTTTTTTCCAACAAATATGGAATATTGATGAAATATGTGTTATGTTTTTAATATATTTATTTATAATTTCAAAAATATATAGGAAATATTTATTTTATTTATAAAAAAAATATTTATTTACATTTTTATTTCAACTAAAATAAATATTTATTGATTTTTTATACAAAAATATTTATTTATTTACATTTTTATTTCAACTAAAATAAATATTTATTGATTTTTTATACAAAAATATTTATTTATTTACATTTTTATTTCAACTAAAATAAATATTTATTGATTTTTTATACAAAAATATTTATTTATTTACATTTTTATTTCAACTAAAATAAATATTTATTTATTTATTCATTTTAAGGATATTTAAAATTAATTATTAACTATTTGTAAAAATATTATATTTTTATAATATAATATTATACAATAAAATCATAAAAATAACTTAATACGATATAATACAAAACATCATCAAAGACATGTTTATTAATGATAATACAATACAATCCAATACAGTCTAATACGATCCACTACGATGTGTCAAACGAGCCCTTAAGAGTTAACGATTTAAACCTTTTTAAGGATTTTTTTTCCTAACAATTACCAACAGAGGCTTGAGTAGAGAACTAGAGATGTCTATGGTAGGGGTCGAAGATGGGTTTTCCATTACCATCCCCAACACCGATTAGTATAAGAAATACTATTTCGATGAATACCCACCTTAAAATAGACCATGCGGGTACGGGGATTTTCCATTAGGGGATCGGATTTTTATACCATCTCTATCCCATTAATGTTATTTTTTAATGACTTTTTAATAAATATCATATAATTATTATTGAATATTATGAAAATAATAGTGTGGGGGTATATTATATATAATGATCTGGAATGAAGTAGTTTTTAAATGGAGGGAAAAAAACGGGAAAAAAAAGAGGGAAAATTATGTTAGTCGAAGGAAATAAAATGAAGGAAAATTATTATTTTTTAAAGACAGAAATCACGGTACTAATTTTTTTAGTGTTAATTCCTACACTAATTATGTGTTTCATATATATATATATATATAGTGGTTTTCCAATCAGTGCGTACTGATATAAGTTATATCAGTGCGTTGCATGTAGATCATTGATTATAGAGAAGTTTTAAAATGTGCATACACTTTGAGTCGAAGTATGTAAATCTAATGGTCTACATCCAACGTACTGACGAATTTATATCAGTGTGCTGACTTGATTTTTTTTTTTAATATATATATATATATATACGGTCCTGATCCTATTAGTGCACACTAATATAATTATATAAGGATATTGAATTTCCTTATATAATAGACCATGCGGGTACGGGGATTTCCCATTAGGGGATCGGATTTTTATACCATCTCTATCCCATTAATGTTATTTTTTAATGACTTTTTAATAACGATCATATAATTATTATTGAATATTATGAAAATAATAGTGTGGGGGTATATTATATATAATGATCTGGAATGAAGTAGTTTTTAAATGGAGGGAAAAAAATGGGAAAAAAAATAGGGAAAATTATGTTAGTTGAAGGAAAAAAAATGAAGGAAAATTATTATTTTTTAAAGACAGAAATCACGGTACTAATTTTTTTAGTGTTAATTCCTACAGTAATTACGTGTTTCATATATATATATATATATATATATATATATATATATATATATATATATATATATATATATATATAGTGGTTTTCCAATCAGTGCGTACTGATATAAGTTATATCAGTGCGTTGCATGTGGATCATTGATAATGGAGAAGTTTTAAAATGTGCATACACTTTGAGTCAAAGTATGTAAATCTAATGGTTTACATCCAACGTACTGACGAATTTATATCAGTGCGCTGACTTGAAAATTTCTGTATATATATACACGGTCCCGATCCTATTAGTGCGCACTAATAGAATTATATAAGGACATTGAATGTGAGCCACTTATTTATAAAAGAGTTTTGATAGGTGCATACATACCAAGACAAAGTATGTAAAATGAGTGACTCACATTCAATATTCTTATATAATTCCATCAGTGCGTACTGATACGATCGGGACTATATATATATATAACAGAGTACGGGGACGGGACGGGACGGGGTGTGGACTTGAAATCCTGTAACCATCTCGAAATTCATTGGGTATTGAAAAAAATACTAGTCCCATACCATAACTTAAATAGTACGGTTAAATCCGCGTCTAAAGAGGCGGGCCCCAGACCATTGGGTAATTTTGACATCCATAGGCTTGAGACCTCACTTGGCATGAATTGGCTCTGCCACTACTAAAGGGAGGGTCTCCCACACTTTGTAGGTTTTTAGATAAATGTCATACTTGAACCCCTTTTATGGATATAAAGGAAAAATGTATGGTCACTTTAGCTATGAGTGAATGTGTAAGAATCCGTCCACTTTCATACAACTTTGAAATTATATATATTTATTTATTTATTTAAAAAGGTTAATATTAAACATATTTCCTCACCTTTGAACTATTATCGGATATCTTGATAACAATGTTTTTATTTCAGAAACAGTCCTTGTGGATTATCAGACAATTGTTCAATTGATTGAGTTTTGATGTTAAAAAGTCTAATATTTCTCTATTTAAGCTTCTATTGTATGAACTGAATATTATATCCTCTGATTTTTACCAAATAAAAGCATTGTTTGTCAGTCCACAAGGGGTATTTCTAAAATAAAAGTATTTTTAACTATATATCAAATAATAGTTCAAAGGTGAAGGGATGTTTTTAATATTAAACCAAAAAAATCATAAAAACAAAGTGTAAATAATTAGATAATTCAAATTAGGGTTAAAGGAGATGGGTGGGTGCAAGGCGGTGCAGCCCTGGCCTACCAATAACCCAATTAGAATTAGAATTAGAATTTAGGCCTAAGCAATCAAAAAGACTTGGGAGGCATTTCAGTTTAACAAGTTTTTTTTTTCTTCTTCTTCTTCCATAAAAGCTGCTGCCCAAATTGAATCATTTCAATTTAAACAACTTTGTTTAGAAAATATTCCCACTTAGATCTTTTTCTATCATGCAAAAATTGTTTGGTAAAACATGGCACAAAAAGTATATCCATTTGAATCAAAATGGTTGATTCACATTCACATTCACATTTTTTTTTTTGGGTTAATTTTGAGAAAAATGTGCACACAAAACTTCAGTGGTGAAGAGATGTCTCTTGATTGATGACTTACTTGTTTTTGTTTTTTGGGATACAAGAGCTTGATTTTTCAGAAAGACATTTGATTCACAATTTGAAAATTATTTCTAAAAACTAGAATACAATGTTAATATATTATGCAAACACTTTAATTTAATTAGCTTTCTCATGACCTTTTGTACTTCTTAATATCATTTATGATACTGGCCCATTTATCAAACTCAAGCACCATAGAATGCAAATATGCTAACAGAAAAAAAAATTGAAATGAAATGACTTCAAAAAACAAAAATGAAATGATTCCATTCACGAGCAAGTTTGAAACATCCCATATGAGAAATTGTTGATTATTTAAATTTGTTTTCTTTTAGGTTCAGAAGAACCCACTGATTTAAAAAAAAAACAGAAAGAAAAAAAAAGTCCCTATTTTATTTTTTAATTTTGAAAATAAAGTCCCTATTTTATTTTTTATTTTTGAAAGTAAAGTCCCTATTTTAGAAAACAGAAAGGTAGATAAGAAACAGAGTTGCATAATGAGGAGGAGCATCTGGCATTGTAAACGGGCCCCACACTTTACTTTGAGAGTGGTCCACCAACTCATTGGATTGGTTTGTGTGGGCCACCCCACTTTGATAAAAACCAGTCTGGACCCATGAATCACACCCATACATGTCCCCTCTCTTTGCATTTTCTAACCAAATTAATCTCAATCCCCGAACTAACTATTGCTTTTTTTTCAATTACAATTACTCAAGTAATTAACTTCTCTGATTTGATATTTTTTTAATTATTATAATTAATTTGGTGTTTTGATGTTTGGAGTTTGATGGGAGTGACACGATTCGAATTAGTAATTTTTTATTATGTACTGCCGACCGTAATTTGAATCTAAAATATTATTAAACTAAATAAACTTTTTTACTACTAAACAACGTTGGACGGTGGTTTAAATCCATAACTTCACGGAGTATTTTTGTTTCGTCTATTAATATTTGAATGTATTTTCTGTTTAGATATGATAGTAACTGTTACTGTATATAATTTACTGCATTAAACACATTCCATATTAGTTTGGATAAAAAATTGTGCTTACAAGTTACAAGGTGAATTGGTGATCAATTTTTCTTTCTATTAGACTACTAGATTATTTTTTTTTTTTGAAAAGTATTAGATTAAACTTTTATATCAGAAAATCTGCCAAAAATTTCTACAGAAATCCAATGTAATCAATTACAAGTTTGAATTTTAATGGTTACTTGATCCTGTCAAAAGAATTACACATATTTTACTTCAAAAAACATGCTTTTATTTTCTCTTACTCAATTACAATATTATTATTTTTTTCTATAATTTTTTTTTTCTTTGATCAGCCCTTGAGTCTTCTTTGGCTGTCATTCCAATTCAAACCGCCTTTTCTCAGTCTAAATAAAACCACTTCTCCATCTACTTCTTCTATTCTTCCTTACTCTCTCTTTCTCTCAAAACAATTTCATATTTTCTTCATCAAATAAGTCTCTCTTGATTTTCTCCTGCAAATTCTCTCTTTGTCTTCTAGATCTTCTTCTTCTCTTTGACATTCTCTTCAACTTTACTTTTGTCCATTTCTGTCTGTACATATCTGAGAAGACAAAAACTGAGCCACATCAATGGCTGCCAACAAGTTTGCAACCATGTTGCATAGAAACACCAACAAGATCACTCTTATTCTAGTCTACGCAATCCTTGAATGGGTTCTCATCCTTCTACTTCTCTTGAATTCTCTCTTTTCTTTTCTAATCGTCAAGTATGCAGAGTACTTTGGCCTCAAAAGGCCCTGCCTTTGGTGCACAAGGCTCGATCACATCTTCGACTCTACAAAGAAGAAGAATTCTTATAGAGATCTTGTGTGTGATGATCATGCCACGGAGATGTCCAAGCTGAGATTTTGTTCGAATCATCGGAGGTTGTCTGAATCACAAGATATGTGTGAGGATTGCTCGTCCTCATCGGATTCTCGAGAATTGTCGAAGAATTATGCTTTCTTTCCATGGATGAAGCAGATTGGTATGATTCAAGGTTCTGGGGAAGTTGCTGTTGAAAACGGTGAAGTGGATTCTAAATGTTCTTGTTGTGGTGTCAATTTGGAGGAGGAGAAGAGGAAATTGTACTCTTCATATGTCCTGATTCAGCCTTCTTGGGAAGTTTTGGATTATACCCAGAAAGGGAATTTGATCAAAGAAGCTGGAGTTGATTGTGGAATCGACGATGGAGATCATTCTGATGATCATAGCAGATCATCAGAGTTCGTGTGCAGTCAAGTGGAGGATGTGCAGAGGACTGAAGAAACAGAGGAAAATGATTCTTCTTCTGTTTCCAATTCTGATTGCAAGGAAATGCTGCCTAATGAAGATGAAAAAGTAGATTCAGTGACAGAGAAAGAAGAAGAGCATGTCAAGGAAGATGACTTGAACGTGTCAATGGATGATCAGAGCCAAATTCAATCAAGTTGTGGTAAAGATTTCGGTGTGGAAATCTCCCTGAAGCATATAGAGTTTTACATAGAAGGAGAGGACTTTCATTTGATTCCGGTTGAGATGATGGATCCTTCAAAAGCAGAAAGCAAAAGTGGATACAAATTTGTTGAGGGGGTACAAGGAAATTGTGGAAATGAAGATGTTATTTTGGATTTTAGTATGCATGATGTTGCAACACAGGTTGAATTGGTTGCTAGTGCTGAGCTTGAACCATTGCAAGTGAATGAGAGTGAGTGGTCTTCTTTCATTCAAGCCGAATCCGAAGAAGAATCCAAGAATGAACAAGAAGTTGCCATCACAACCCCATCTACCGATGATGATGATGTTCAAGAAATTTCTGAAACTAAAAGAGTAGATATGGAATCAGATGAAAATCAAGGTACATGTTTCTTCATTTAAAGTTTCTATCCTGAAAATTAGATCATGACTTTGAAGTAATTATTTGTTGTAAAATGCAGTGTCTTCTTTTGATGATGTACTTGTTCATCTGGAAAGTGATGAAGTAGATGCCGAGATCTCGATAGGGACAGAGATTCCTGACCATGATGAACCAATTGATGATATTCACACTCAAGAAATCCTTCCTTCATCTTCCGAATTGCCGGCAGATAATGATGATCATGGTAAGACTCAAATGTTATATTTTCGTTTTCGGAATTGGAATTGTTTAGTTGTTTTAGAAACATATCTTAATATGAGTTATGTTTGTTGTTAGATTGTAAGCAAACTGGGGATGATATAGAATTTAGGACCATATCAATTGAGACTAGAGAACGAGCCATAGACAGTCTTTTACCTCTTTCTTCAGAGCTTAATGAGGTTGAGGAAGAGAAAGTTCCTGATACACCAACTTCCATTGACAGTCTTCATCAATTGCACAAGAAATTGCTGCTACTTGAGAGAATAGAAACTGGAACAGAAGATTCTTTGGATGGTGGAAGTGTTATCAGTGACATTGATGGTGTTGGTGATGGAACATTGACTGTTGATAAGCTGAAATCAGCATTGAGAGTGGAGCGAATGCAGTTGAATGCTCTGTATGCAGAATTAGAAGAAGAGAGAAGCGCTTCCGCAGTAGCAGCGAATCAGACAATGGCGATGATAAATAGGCTTCAAGAAGAGAAGGCTGCAATGCAGATGGAGGCTTTACAGTACCAGAGAATGATGGAAGAGCAATCTGAGTATGATCAGGAAGCTCTGCAGCTTTTGAATGAGCTTATGGTGAAGAGGGAGAGAGAGAAGGCTGAGATTGAAAAAGAACTCGAAATATATCGAAAGAAGGTACAGGATTACGAGGCCAAAGAGAGAATCACGATGTTGAGAAGAAGAAGCGGAACTTCTTCTGTTTCTTGTAGCAATGCTGAGGACAGTGATGGTTTGTCTATTGATTTCAATCACGAGGCAAAGGAGGAGGACAGCTTCGAAAACCACGAAGAGAGTAGCAACCAGAACACCCCAGCTGATGCAGTTGTATACTTGGAAGAATCATTGGCCAATTTTGAGGACGAAAGGCTGTTAATTCTAGAGCAACTCAAGGGTTTGGAAGAGAAGTTGTTTACATTGAATGATGGAGAGGAGCAACATTTTGAAGATATAAAACCAATTGATGATTTCTACAAAGAAAATGGCAATGGCAGCTACAATGAAATCCATGATTTTAGCATTGAAGCTAATGGGGTTGCAAATGGACAACATTTCAAAGAAATTAATGGAAAACTTCTTCCTGAGAGGAAGATTATTGGTGCAAAGGCTAAGAGACTTCTTCCGCTTTTCGATGCAGAAACTGAAGATGGGGTTTTGAATGGAAATGAACTTGAATTTGATTCTGTTGCCTCACAAAACTCTTCAGTTACCAAATCTGAATTAGATAGCAAGAGGTTTCCTTTCGAAGAAGAGGTCGATCATGTCTACGAGAGGCTACAAGCACTCGAAGCGGATAGGGAGTTTCTAAGGCATTGCATTAGCTCCTTGAGAAAAGGAGACAAAGGGTTATATCTTCTCCAAGAGATCTTACAACATCTTCGCGATCTCAGAAACGTTGAGCTTCGAGCTAAGAATTTCGGAGATCTTGCTTCATAGTGACATTGCTCACAATCATGTTCAAAAAAATTCGACAGGTATTAGAATTTTCCTCTAGCTGTACTTATAAATATTGTATGCTTTATTGATTAAGTTCTGTGCTTGATTAATAATGCAGACTGGTCTGTTGGAGTTCATTGACAGAACAAAAATGGCACCAATTCAATTGACACTACTAGTACAAGGCACCAATGCACTTGCACAATTTCAACAAAATTCAACAGGCAAAATCCCTTGGTGATCTTGTTGGACTGCAAATTTCACATAAGTCTGCTTGGTTTTTCATTTTGATTTGATCATGGTTTTTGGAGTCCAAAGTTAAAGCCCAATTTTTTTCTGGGTTTAACTCATCATCACTTTTTTTAAGGGAAAGGAGAGATGATGAGCACTCTGTACTGTCTCAGTGTGTGTGTAGGCTAGCTAGTAAGGTGAAGCCAACCTGTCATTTTGTATTATGTTGTGAGGCCTTGGCTTGCAAAACTGGAGTGATCCAACAAAGATTCCAGTGCCAGGTACATTAGCATTAGTTTATTAGACAAGACAGAATTAGGAGACTTTCTTTTTCTTTTCTTTTTGGTAATTTTTTTAATCTTTTGGCGGGGAAGAGAAAAAAGGGGTAAGTAACTCCCTTTTTCCTTTTTTTTTTCCTCCATCTTTGCATCATTTTCATGATAATTAAGGGGTTTGTTTATTATTTTGAGGGGCAAAAAAAAAAAGAAAAAAAAAAAAAAGTTGAGTTACTTGTATACTACATGTACCCATCTGTAAGTATATAAAAAGTGAGTGTTTGTTTATATATTGTTTGTTTTGAAGCGTATGATGATGAAAATGGGTTATTTTAAGTATAGAATGAATGATAGAGAAAAAAAATGAAAGCATAGATTGCTGTCAACAGTTGATGTTGCTTTAAGCATAAAACAAACTGTTTTGGTTGGTAGACACCAACAAAATTTAAGCAGTCATATAATTACTGAAAACAAAAGTGGGTTGCTCATTTACAACTACTTGAGCTTGAATGTTTTAACTTTTAACAGAGCTCATTTGGGAGAGACCTTACTTATTGCTGCTAATTGATTTTTTTATATTTTTTTTATCAATCAATGGCATTTTATTTGGAGGAGGTTTCTGAAAAATTATTAGAGATTTAGGACGAATTTCAAAATGAAGTTTCTATGGAATTCTAAAATAGCAAAAGAGGTTTTTGACAAATATATATTGAGAAGATCGTCCGAATTCATTTTTACCGATGCATTAAAATTAGAATTGTCCTTATTAATGCATTCATTTTTGTAGTTAATTACAAGTAGTTGTTAACATGAGCTATTGAGCTGCTTTTGGCAGCAAAAGGTGTTGCCATTTTGCTCACTGTTTAGAGTAATAAGCTAAGCACCTAAGCTGATCTTGATGTTAATCAATTAAAGTACCTGTACAAGTTACCTTACAAAAAAGCAGTCTAACTTTTATTACAAGAAAAAACACCTTCCTTCTCAACGAGGTTTGCTATTTTTTTTTTAAAAAAAAAAAAAATCTTCCAAATATACACTTAAATATAACATTCATCAACATTTTTTATTAGAGAACAAATTTTAAAAATTTGGAGGAGATTCTATAACAATATTTGGGATTATCGAAATCTACATGTAATTTGAACAATTTTTTTATTTTTTATTTTTATTTTTATATGAGAATGGTCTTTGGTGAATTTTTAAAAAAATTCTAATAAATTTGGAAATTTTGGAAAGATCTATCCTAAAATTTAGGATTATCCTATTCTATTTATCTAATCAAACCTCAGGAAAAGTTGACAAATTTTATTAAAATCAATAAAAATAAGGAAGAAAATAAAAAATTTATTATGAAAAAGTCCTTGAGCTACTTTACTTCCTCTATTCTCTCATAATGCACACACTAGAGCAAACCATGTGACCTTAGTCTATATAGTCCAAGAATAATACTTCTTGTACTTCTAATGTATTTTTTACTCCTTAATAAAAGTCATTATGGTGGCAGTCATAATGTTGAGACATGATTTTTTTTTTCTTTTAAATATGAACAAGTTAAGAGTCTACCCTGATCAATGATCAATTGCTAAAAACAGGGTTCAAATATCCATCCTCACAATCGGGAGATATATTGTCCCACAACATTCAGAATCATGCAATACATTTGTTTATAAAATACGTATGGTGACACTCGAACCTCCACCATAAATGTGGAAGTGGAGATTTATATCATTTGAGTTAAAAGGGAATGTGTATATTCATACATAATTAAAATTAATTAATTAATTTTTTTTTTAAACCTCGATCTTGTTGGCCTAATTTTTCAAGTCATAAATTGTTTACAAACAAGTCTCATAAATCATAATTAGGTCACATACACAACCACTGGCCTGAGTGATTCTTCCACGTGCACCCCAAAGATCAAATTATTCTAATAAGTTTGATGAAAGCGGTTTTTAATTTATATATATTCATATGATTGATAAATTTGATTATTCTACTTTGTAGTGGAATGAGAGGCAGCTAATCTGGACAATAATAATTAGATGAGCATGGTTAATGACTTTCGGCGGATGCTTATATGAAAAAGTTAATGATGATTTTGGTAGCTAGTCACCACACCTTTCATTTTTGTTTATCAATAAATATGAAGATTGGATATCTGCAAAGATGTTTCCATGTTCCACGTATCCAAGTACCCAACCCAAGTTTCCTGTTGAGGAAAAAAACCACAGTTCTTGGAATGTCTAGGAATTAATGAGTGGATTCTTCTAGGGTTTGTATTATTTAGGGACAAAATTTAGGTCTTTGTTCACGTTTTATTCAACACTCCTCCAAAATTGGATTAATGACCTAACGAGATTAAATACTGCTGTTCGAACCTACAACTCCCACTTTGAAAGAGCTATGCTCACATTTTGGATAGCAGCTCCCATTTAGTTTATTGGGTAATTGAGAGAGAATTAGAGAATTAGAGAATTAGAGAATCAGAGAATCGGAGAATTGAGAGAGAATTGGACTCTTGGAGTGAGGAGAAATGAAATGGGAGGGAGTTTTTATAGTAAAAGGGTTTGAAATAAAAAAAAAAGGTGAATAAAAATTAATCTTAATTTAAAAAAAAAAACTGACCATTGGGGCTAAAAAGAAAAAAATTAAAAAAGAAAAAGAAAAAAAAGAAACCGGTTTGGAACCGTCGGTTACAAATTGTTTCCAAAATATTTAGAATCGAAACCTAAACCTTATAGGTCCTTATTCAGTTTTGATTCCGAACCGAAACCGAATTTTCTTGTTCCGATTCGATTCTTCAACCAAAGGTTTCGATTCAAATCGAACGATGATAACCTCTATATACAAAAAGATGGAGGTTGGAGCATTTGACTGTCCTATCAAATCTACTTTGAAGTTTCAACTATGAATAAATAAATTAGATAAACAGAAAATGGAGGTTTGGGTTGGCTAAATTCAACCCATCTGAAAAATATGATGGGTTTTCTTTCAAGGAGGTAAGGCTGGATGATGAGATCCATAAATAAAGGGATATAATCATTTCCTTACGAGGTTTGTCCTATTAGATATTGTACATCTTCTAATTTCAATAATGGTCATTTCCTTCTGAAAATGAAACTATTTGTCATTTTTCCTACTACTGTTAACTTTTCCATTAAAACCTCTTGTTCACCGTTAAACTAGAAGGGTAGTACGGTAAAAAGGTAAATTAAAATTAATTTAACAAAATATTTAAATAAAAAATGAATATTTTTTCAAAAAAATAAAAATAAAATAAAATAACTTGTTTAATGATCTTTATCTATTCTGACGTCTCTCTCTCTCTTCATGAGCTCTCCATTCACAGCGATCGGTGTAGAACGACGAGTTACGTTTCTCTTCTCTTCTTCCCCATTTCTTTGTGGCACAGTACCAATTGGGGTGGTGGGAGCATTGGTTTGCTGGGTTTGGTTTCTGTGTTGGGAGGTTCCAGTGATGGTGGAATTTGGGAGTTTGTTGTTTGTGTGTGTGAAAGAGGGAGAGAGAGAGAGAGAGAGAGAGAAGAGAAAGGATCGATGGTGATTTTTACGTTTGATTTTTTTGGGTTTTGTAGAAATTTCTAGGTTTGGTTTGGATTTGGATTTGGATTTGGATTTCAGTTTCGATTTGGAGATAAGATTTGGGGGTTATAGTTTTTTTTTTTGTTTAATAGGTTTTGAATTAGCTGTTGTTTTTTTTTTTGTGGTTTTCTGGATTCCTAGTAGGTTTATTCTGGATTTCATGGTTGGTAGTGGTGTTTTGGGTTTGGTTCAGTTCAGATAGTGGTGGCCTTCTGGATGTTTAGGAATAGTTGAGGTGGTGGTGGTGTTCTCCATTAATTGAGATAAGATGATTGGATCTCCACCGTCCATCTATGGATTCTATGGATATGGATGGTGGAGATCACTATTATTATTTTATTGTTTACTTTTTGCCATTTTCTTTAACTTTTAGCTTTTAGATTTTTTTTTTCTTTGTAAAATATATTTTAATTTACACCATCCATCTTAAAGATGAGATGGTAGAGATCCATTTAAGATATATATATATATATATATATATATATATATATATATATATATTGATAATTTATTTTCTTTAAATCCATTTGTTTACAATTTGAAGGCTAAAATTGTCTTTTAACATGAAAATTAATTTATTGGACAAAATTTAGCGAGATAGGGGAAATGACAAATAATTTGATTTTCGAGGAAAGAATGACCATTACTTTTAAGTTGTTAGGGCTAGCCTTCTAGAGTGGAGACCTCTTCTATAGATTTATTTATTTATATTATTATTTGGCTTCTTTTGAATTTTTATCAATATTAACCTCTATATTTTGAGTTTCTGATTTTATAATTTTTTTAAAATTCATTAAAAACCTTTCAATCTATAAGATAAAACTACTAAGAGTTTCTGATTTTATAATTTTTTTTAAAATTCATTACAAACCTTTCAATCTATAGGATAAAACTACTAAATTACAATAAAAATATTTTCTTGAAAATTATAGATATGTTACTAACTTACTATCATGAATATAGTATAACATTAATGCTAGACAATCCGAAAAATCTAAATTTTAATCCAGATGATGTGGTAAATAGTTCTTTTATTAACTACATCATCACATGTTGTGTGTGGTGATGACAACTTACTTGCCATATAATGTTGGTTGAAATTTGGATTAAATTTTTAAATTATCTATCCAAATCCAAATCCAATAAAGAATAACCTTGATAACTTTCCTTATCATCCAAAATTTTCAAATACATTATAAAGAACACACATACATTCACTCTCAGCTAAAGTACCGTACATCTTTTCTTCATACTTTTATGAGTATTCAAATTCCACCGTACGCAATTATTAATATGTGTAAGGTGTTTTATGTTCGAAGTAGATATCAAAACCGTTTATATATATATAAGAAAAAAAATCAAAAGTTTAAAGTTTTTGTATATAATATATTATAATGTATATTTAAATTTCAATAATTGATCCCTTTTATTGGCCGTCAAACATTTTACCAATACTGTAAATCATTGAAAAACGTGAATCTTATTTATCGGTTCGAACTGATATAAAATATATCAATTTCATATATATATATAGAACATTGAATTTAAAAGATGCTTTAATAATTGTATGCAATCAAATCAAAGCATTTAAATCCAATATTCTATACGTAAGAAATTGATATACTTATATAAGTTCGAACCAGCAATCGAAAATTATATAAGTGTACATAAATAGATTATTTAAAATTAAAAATATTGTTTTTATGATAAATAAATAAATAAATAAATAAATAAAGTCCAATTTGATGTATTTCTCTTTAACTTTGATGAGACTTTTAGGATTTGGTTTTTTAGATATCATGAACCAGTTTAAGATATATATATATATTTCAGTTTTTCATTAAAAAAAATTTCATTCTTGCAATTAAATTCTTTTTATTCTTCGGTTTATCTATCCGAAAATAATTTCATATACATATTACAAATTAATAAATATTTTAGGGTTTTTTCATTTTTTTATATTTTATATTTTATTTGGTTATTATTTATTAACATGATTTCTCTAATGAATCCCTCTTTTTTTTAAAAAATGATTTTGCTTATTTATTATACTAGTTTTTTTTATATAAATGTTGTTTATTTAAATTCGTTCGATTTTTTTATTTGATTTTCAAATGAGAAAGCCATCGACAATCTATGGATTTTTCCAAGAATTAGAACCTCAGAAGCCGGTTCATCTTCATTAACATCTAATACTAATATTTCAGCTTCTGAAAATCAATCCATAGAATCTCCAACAAATGATATTAATATTCCATTTTTTATATATTACTATATTTGTTTAGCGTTAATTTGAATATTTATTTTTATCTTGACCCTTAAAAACCGAAATCCTAAGTTCACCCCCAGTCTCAACCAATCCCGACACCTTCACCCCATTTGATGTTCGTTTTCTTTATTTATTTTTTAAAAACACATTATAAATACTTTCGGACTTGCAATCCCTTAGTCCGCTTAATAAAAATGACAAAGGGTTTTATTATTATTATTTTAAAATTGTTTTATTACTATTATTATTTTCTTATTACTTCAGTCATTATCTGATATTATTATTATTAGTATTATTATTATATAATCCCATAGAATCCAATTGTAGTCCTCTCCAATAATATGCACTAATCCATGTGTTAACATAATGATATAATTGCAAAATTTGATACAAATGTTTTTTTTTTTGTTCGTAAATATTGCTACAGGTATTATATTCCAACTATTTTGTTCCCATTGCTTTTAAAGTTAAATTGTACGATTATTATATCATGTTTAAAATTGGTTAAAAACCTTGTTTAATAATTAGAGTTTCAAAATAAGTATTTGACAAAATTTAAATAATAATTACAAGTTTTATTTAGGAGTTTCAAAAATTAAATCAGTTTGTAATGAATTTCAGAATCTAACATTCAGTTTTAATATTATATATATATATATATAGGCCGGTCTATAAAATACCGTTGTACCATATACCTTTAAATATTTAAAGGTGATCGTAACCTTTTTTTTGTTGAAATGATTACATCAATTCATATGTAATCATATACAACTCATAAATTTAAGTCTTGTTTTGTCCTAATCAAATGTAACTTATATACATACAATTATATACATGTGATTAGGGATGATCGTTTCCCATCCCCATGGCCCCCACAAAGTTTTGGGGGCACATTTTATCCAAAAATGGAATTTGGGGATGGAGGTGGGGGTAAACTTGGCCTCCATTTTGTAAATGGAAGAGGTGTTCTGGGGACACCCCCAAACCAATTACCACATTACCCTAATATATATATATATATATATATATATATATATATATAATTATTTTTACTTATATCTAAAATTTTATCAATTAAAAAAAACTAATATATTATAATATTAGCCTAGGTTAACAGTTATTGGTCGGTACTTAGCACACAAATATTTAATTTATTTTGTCTTTTATTATGTAATACTCTATTAAAAGTATTTGTATTTATTTTCGATTTTTTTAATCCAATTATATATTTTAGAACAAATATTTTGATTACTTTTTAGTTTGAATATTTTAACAGGATCAAACTAGAGATTGGAATGATTAAATTCTAAATTCTGAATTTCGATTTTTGAATTGAAAATTAGAAATTTGATATTGGAATAAAAATAGATGGGGATGTAAAGACCTCAATTTATGATTGGCTTATTTCATGACAAATTACATTAGGGGATGTTTTTGTAACGAGTAACTTAGGTTTTCGATGGAAAGCTTCCGAGCATCTCTGTGTCTTCAAGATCTTGACTTGACTCCTTGAAGAGATGTAGTTACACACACTCACTTGCATACATTATATTCTTGTTTTCATGCTTCTTGAATGATGCATTTTATGTCATTTATCACTTCCACACTTGCACATTGTTGCATGAAGAATAGTGTGTTAAATTTGCCTGGAAACGAGGATTTTCCTCTTCACCGCGGTGCAGGTCGCTGGTTATGCACATGCCTTCGCCGCGGTCCTAACATTGGTTGGTTCCAGAAGTGGCATGTTTCAGGGATCACGGTCTATACACTTGTCTGTGTAGTTGTCCTTGCCGCGGTACTCTCCAACAAGGCTCTTATTGCCTGTGTCACTATCTGTGCTCCTGCACGCCAAGTGGTCCTTGTCGCGGTGTTGACCAGAGGGTGCACTGCTTCATGCACCATGATCTGGACACTTACTTGGACAGCGGTCTGGACAACGGTTTTGACAGGATTTTGTTTCCCAAGTTCAAAACAACGTTGTTTTGGTCTAGAGCTGATATGTGTGTGTGTGTGTGTGTGTTCTTTTCTCTTCGTTGCTCTTTGAGAGCTTCAACCCATTTTTAAGTGAGAGATAATTTCTTTTACAAAGAGAAGCTCTAAGACTTGTGTTTTTGACTCTCCAAACCCAAAGCCCATCATCCTTCATGTATCAATGGGCATCTTTAGGCATGGGTCTTTATCATTGTGTTGACTTGGTAAGTTGAACAAAGACCCATCCTTGTTAGGTTCATGCTTTCCAAGATTGTGTTTTTATTGCATTTATTAGTTGAAATGCTAGGACTCTATTTATGAGTCCCTTTGTATGATTGGATTTGTATTGTGATAGCTTGCATTTATGACATATTTACCTTCTAGCTAAGTTTCTATGCATTGCAGTTAGACATTGTTGATTAGGACTTGTTGATTGCATTTATAATCCTTGCCATGATTAATGACAACTTAGGTTGATTTGACTTATTTGATAATTAGGTTGTTAGATTTACATATCAACATCTAATTAAGCATTTAGTGTCTTGTCTTGCACTCTACTGCATCTAAAATATTCATATATTCACTTAGGTAATTTTATTTCTTCTTTGAGAATTAAGTCTTATGACTACAAGGTGTAGTGCACAAGCAAGTGAAGTCTTGCAACCAAGGTGTGTTGGCAAGCATTGATCAAAAATCACTATTAAAGTCTGTTGGGTAATAGTGGTGGGTTAGTAACCGAGAATGGTGTGACTAGAGGTCAAGCTAAGATATAAGCATCATTACAATAGTGGATTTTATGATCGGAGTGGCTAAGTGGTTAGCCCATGGTTTTTCCCTTGTTGAAGGGTTTCCATATAAAAATCGAGTGTTATTTATATTCTGCACTTTACACTTAATTTTGTATGTTTGTTTTATAGGATGAAATTTTTAATATTGATTAATCAATAAAAGTTAGTAATTAACTTGATTAAAACCTATTCATCTCCCTTTATGGTAATTAGACAAACATCTTAGTTAATTTTCAGGGAAGAATGGGGTTTGAGATGGGAATTTTCAGGGGAGAATGGGGTTTGAGATGGGGGATAGGGAACCCCCCCCCCCCCCCCCCCCCCCCCCAATGCCCCTAAATGGGTTTTGAGAGAGGTGGTGGGGCAAGGGTTATGGAATGAGGATGAGGGTGAGAGTGAGGGTGGGGGTGGGAGGACCCCATTAGGCCACCACACTCTTCCCTACATGTGATCATATGCTACTCACATACGATCACATGTAACAATATTATATATATATATATATATGATCATCACATTTCTAAATTATTGGGAAGTTAGGGTTTGTTTGGAGGCGCTTAGTAGATCTTTTCGCAATAAATCTTTTGATATTTTACAAATAAAACTTTTAAGAGAAAGTTGTTGGTCGTTTGGTTATAAATTAAAAAATCTCTTGTAAATTATAAGATTACCAAAATAATTTTTTTAAAAAAATTAAATGATAAGATTATATTAGATATTTTAGTATTATTAAAAAGCTCAAAAATGTCTACTTTGAAAAACTTCAAATTTGAGATTCTCTCAGAAGACGTAAAACAATTTTCTTTTACTCTATTTAGTGACAGTCGAACAACATATATATTTCTTGAAATATTTTTTTTTTTTTAAAAAAAAAACTCTTCCAAATGTGTACTTATATATATTTGACAAGATTAATATCCATATATTTAACGGAGGATTCTTAAATTTGGCTTATGTGAACCTACCCTAATATGTGTCTAAACAAACTAGGGAGGTGTGAATGAGTTGTTAATCAATTAATTACCAAGTTTTTTGATTAGTCGAAATTAATAACAAAAACACAAATCAAAAGAAAAAAAAATCAATTGAAAATGTGGAAATTAAAAGATACCTGATTTTTTACGTGGGAAATCCTTCAAATGAAAAACATCTACGGGACTAGCCTTGCTAGTCACTTAGTAATAGAAACTCTAATAATTGAATATTTGTTTACAACCTAAGTTTACATCCTAGTCACTTTTCTCAAGGTTCGTAACACAAACTACTATAACTACAGATAGGGATGGCAATTTGACCCGCACTCACCCGAACTCGACTCTGTAAGGTCGTTGTGGATGGTGAATTTACGACCCGTGGACCCGAGAACTCGTTTAATGAAAAACCAGATGGGTTCGCGGGGTGGGTGCAGGTTGAAAAAACAAACCCGAGGGTTAGACCCGCGAACCCGCATAAATAAAATACTTGTATATAAATATACATAGACATTTGAATTACTTTTGGTCGTTTTATTTTATGCTTATTATTGTTTTGTAATGTATAAAGTAGGGAATTAGAAATGAAAATTTAATTTAATTAAGTATCCAATGGGTGATTACATGTGGAAATTTACAAATGACAAATCGCGGGTTCACGAGTTCGTGGGTTGTGGGTTTGTGGGTTTGTGGGTTTGTGGGTATCCCGCGGGTGAAACATCCACTCGTGAACCCACATTGTTTCACGGGTTCGCGGGTGAGGGTAAGGGTGTAGCCATAACCCGCGGGTTCAAACCCGCCCACGAACCCGCTTACCTACACGAGTTCGAGGGCGGGTGTGGGTGAGGAAAATTTTCGCGGGTGAGGGTTGGATTTTACAAAACCCACCCGAACCTGACCTGCTACCATCCCTAACTACAGACCTTTAAAGTGGGTTTTGACAATGCTTGTGTAAGTACCATATGTAGCCACAAGACTTGGACTCAATGAAGAGCATTAAGTCTAATTGAACATGTAACAATGTTCTACATGCAATATAGTGCAAGTCAGCACACAATATACTTAACTAGAGAGAGGGAAATGAAATTTGGCATATTTGAAACTACTCTAATATGTGTCTAAACAACCTAGAGAGGGGGTGAATGGGTTGTTAATCAATTAATTAACAATTTTTTCGACTAGTCAAAATTAATAACAAATCAAAATAACTATAAAAATCAAATGAAAAAGCAGAAATTAAAAGACATTTGATTTTTTTACTTGGGAAACCTTTCAACGGGAAAAGGGGCTAGCCTCGCTAGCCACTTAGTCATCGAAACTCCACTAATTGAATATTTACTTTCTGCTTGAGTTGATATCATAGTCACGTTTCTCAAGTTTGTATAATATAACACAAACTATTCTACCCGCATGCCTTTAAAAGTGGGTCTTGACAATGCTTGTACAACTACCACATGTAGCCACAAAACTTAGATTTAATAAAGAGAATTAAGTCTAAATGAATATGTAACAATGTTCTATATGCAATAAAATGCAAGACAACACACAATATGCTTAACTAGAAAGATAGAAATGAAATTTTACATATTTGAAACTACTATAATATTATTTTAAGGTGTGAATGAGTTGTTATTCGATTAATTATCTAGTTTTTTGATTAGTCAAAATTAATAACAAAAACCCAAATCAAAATAACAACAAAAATCAAATGAAAATGCAGAAATTAAAAGACATTTGATTTTTTATTTGGGAAACCCTCCAATTAGGAAAACCCACATGACATACTTCACTAGCCACTTAGTCACAGAAACTCTACTAATTGAATACTTGTTTACAACCTAAGTTGAAATCCTAGTCATTCTTTTCAAGGTTTGTAACACAAACTATTCTACCCGCAAGCTTTTAAAAGTGGGTCTTGGAGACATAGACTCAATGAAGAGAATTAAGTCTAATTGAACTTGTAGTAATGTTCTATATGCAATATAGTGCAAAACAACACATAATATGCTTAACTAGAAACATAGAAATGCAATATAACAATCCTAGTTATCAAAGATATCTAAATGAACATACAAGTAGACTTAGCTAGATGAATAACATGCAACTTAACATGCTAGCTATTAAACAACCCCAATCAATCATCATGACTTCAAAAAATATATATTTAAGGAGAAATCTTTGAAAACAAAATACAATAAATGAGATTTCTTGATTAAGTAGAACAATAAATGACGTAAAATGTTTGTTCTAACTTACCAATTGATAAAACATATAAGACCATGTATGAATGTTGCTTAGATGCTTATGGATTTAGGGTTGGAGAGTCAAAATACAATCCTAGTGATTTTTCTCTTTCAGAAGTCTATTCTCTCTCTAAGGAATTTGAAACCCAGAGTTCTTGTTGAGAAACAAAGTGTCTTCAGCTTTAAATAGGGGGCAATTGAAACGTCATTGTTTTGGCCAAAAACAGATTCTCACGGTCCCTCTATTTCACGGTTGACCATGACGACAATCTGTCGTGACAAAGGAAACTGAAACGTCGTAGGAAATATATGGTCCCTTTTTTACGGTGATCCATGATGACACATGGACCGTGAAAACCACTAGAGAAAACTTCGTGCAAATTGTCGCGGCTCTCCATGTTTACACAGCAACATTGAAAACCATTGGAGGGTTTTTCACGATTGTCCAAGACATCACTTGAACCGCGAAATCCTCTAGAAGGAATTTAGCGCCCATTTGTCGTGGTGGTCCATGACGGCACTTGGACAGTGAAAACCAATGGAAAGGATTTCCCGTTCATTAAGACAACACCAAGACTGCGATAATGAGAAAAAGAGGTCTTCTCATGCGGTCAAACACATTAACCTAAATGTAACATGTGCAAGTGTGTGAATGGTGAAATTCACACATAAATAACATATAAAGAACACAAATGAATGTCATGAGTTTGTTTGCACCTAATCTATTTAAGAGTACGAGTCAAATGTTATACAATTATAGCTCTTTACTCTTGAATCATTAGGAATGCCAAATGGTGCTTTGATCATGATAAAGTCCACTACCATAAGTCTAACAACATTAACCCCATTATGGTTTGTCTATGAAATAAGCCAATCATAAAATGGTGGAACTTACAATATTAATCTAGCACAATCTAATTCTTTGACAACCAACTTGTTACAGTTCACACATAAGTAGAACAAAACACCCGATGCACAAATAATTGGCATCAACAATGTTATTACTCGTAGAGCTGGCTCTGTTTGGAAAAGCGATACGGAATCGCATGCCTAATATTCATCACATAACAAATAATGTATACTAGAGGAAACATTAGATAAGAGAATCACAATCAACCAATACAAAATTTACGTGGAAAACCCAAAACAGGAAAAAACCATAACTGTCAGGACGATAAAAAAAAATATCACTATGTAGAAAATTGTTACAACTATACAATTCCAATATTCTTTCTCGAACCCAAACTCCAAACCCCAATTACAACTGAGCCTTAGCGAGCCTATGCTTACAACCGAGATTACATCATAGCCATCAACCCATAGCTCTCTCCAAGTCCCTCATGAGTGCACTCTATAATGTTCCATAGATCTCCTATTAGGTCTCTTCCCCAGACATCCCTTGGGTCACCCACCCTAGACATTCCTAGGGTCTCCCCCTCCCCTCCCTCCACCTCCGGATCTCCCCGGGGTCTAACTCCACGGATTCAACCACTCTCAAAAGTTCTCAAATGTTTCTCTAAATGTTATTAATCAAAGAATAAGCCTCACTATTTATAGGGTCACTATTATTGGTCTCTAAAGAATCAGATTCCCATAAGCAATTGGAAACCACCTAACAAGTCTTTCCTAAACAAGTAATCTTGAAACAAAACCTTCCCCAGCAAGAAACTAATTCTCATATGTTTTCACATGCCTTCTTAGCCTTCCACGCACCTTTTTAGGCACCAAAAACATGGCCCACGTGCCTTTGCACCCTTAACACTTCCGGTAGAGAGTACCGACGTGTCTAGGACCTGCTTCCAGCACTGTTTTCACCTTTGGCTTTGCCTCAGACTCTTTTTCCAGTGCCACCTGATTCGCAATCATTTGAATTCGTTTTGACCACTTTCTCATCAGTTGAATCCATTTGGTTCAATTGGGAATACAAACCAAATCTTAACAATTCTCCCATTTCATGAAAATTCCCAAAACATTAGTCCTTTCTCTGATAGCCTACCGTGACTCTCTTCATCAAGAATCACTATAATTGTCTACATCAAAAATCACCATACCGTACCACAAAGGTACAACCACTTAGGAACAATCCACTCTAAGATTTCTTCCAGCACATGTCGAAAAAACCTATTGAAAGTTATGATGCAACTCCTCATGTTTGATTTCAAGGAGTTTCTCAGCTATCGACATTCTTTCCACCATACATCTCACATCTTCTTCTAACCTATACCCATGTACAAATTTGTGGATCCATAAGCAGTAACATATCCTCTTCATGGCAAATTTTACATGCAAAAAGGTTAAACATATCCCTGTATCATCCGACCTGGTGAAAGACATATTGTTCGTAATTAGGGATGAACGTAGGGGGCCATTGGGGCATGAGAGGGTCCCCCCCACCCCCACCCTCGAACCCTATTTTGTAGGAAGCAGAGATGTAGATGTTTGGGGGCAAGTTCCCCTGCCCCCACCCCGTCCCCCATTTTCCCCATTTTCTCATTTTCAATCATAATATTTTCTAATTCGAAATCCTTAATTTAGAATTCGGGCTTCAAAATTTGACAATTTCAATCATTCGATTCACCTTGTTTTGATATCCAACCCAATAAATAATCTAAAATATGTAATTGATTTAATTTAATCTAAAATTATTATAAATAACTATATTAATATAGTATTACACAAAAATATATATGGTGAAATGGGTAGAGAGTACTTGAATAATATATTTAAAGTTGCTTTTTTTTAAGAAAATGGAAGTAAATATATATATATATATGGAAAAATAGTGTCCCAGCTCATCCTCATTTTGAGAAATGGAGGTGGGGGTAGGTTCACCCACCCTCACCCCAATTTAGGTTTTGGGGGTAAAATTTGCCATCACCCCTACCCCTAAACCCCATATGGGAGCAAAATTTGCCACCAAATGGGGGTGGGATCCTATGGGGGGGGGGAATTCCTATCTCTACTTGTAACACTTTGAGCTCTTTGTCGCACCAGCTCCACACCTTACCAGAGACTACCAAGCTTTAGGGTTCCTAAAAGTGTGTGTCTAACAACCTAGGGGGGTGAATAGGTTTTAATCAAGTTAATAATCAATTTTTCTTGATTAGTCAATATTAAAGATTCACCCAACGAACAAACAAACAAAATCAAGTGTAAAGTGCAAAAATATAAAGAACACTTGATATATATGTGGAAACCCTCCAACTGAAAAAAACCAAGAGCTATTCTACTAGCCACACACGATCACAGAAATCCACTATATGAATAAAATGTTACACCCTCAAGTTATACTCGGGCTCTAGGCACTACCACTTGTCACTCTTGGTTCAATCCCTAGTGATTTCCCTTGATCCACTACTCTTGGTGTGAGCACCTCCTACTCTACCCCTCGGGTCTTTTACAATGACACTTGACCAATTGCTTGCCAACCCACCCTTAGTTGCAAGACTTTACTTGCTTGTGTAACTTCACCCATAAGCCACAAGACTTTGACTTTATGAAGGGTATATGGTCTAAGTGTATATATGACACTACGCTCAAATGCAATAATGTGTAAGGCCAAACACAAAATGCTTAACTAGATGTTATAATGTAATTAAACCACCTAGTTATCAACAATGCCTACATGCCCATATATAAGGACTCAATTGAATGTATAGATAAAATTCAACAACCTGATTGTCAATAAAAGTCCAACCAACACAAGTTGTCACAACATATAATCAAGGGCAATAATTTTGCATTCAATAAATGCAATCAATGAGGCATAAAAATTAATGTCAAAATGCAATGCATAGAGACTTAATTAGATGTAAAGTATGACCTATATGCTAGCTATCACAATAGAAACCCCAAACATGTCCTTCGAAAGATATACAATAAATAAGAAGATTTGCTAACCTAAGCAATAAATGACATGTCTTGGTAAGCTAGAACAATAAATGAACATGAATGCTAGTTCTACTTACCAATTAACGATTACCCATGTTTTAAATGATGATAGAGATGCAAGATGAAGATGGGTTTGGGGTATGGAGAGTAAATGAAGCTTTAATAGAGCTTTCCCTCCCAAGACTCTCTCTATTTCTCTCTAGAGTTTCTTTAAATTCAGAAGAGATAGTAAAGAAGAAGAGATAAAGAGGTATATTTAGTAAGGTTTCACAAGCTGCGTGAAAAGACACAATTGCCTCTAAATCTGCGTAGTGCATGGGTAGGAAGACTCGCGCACCACGGGCACCATTGCCTAAAACAACGCAATGCGCAAGTAGAACCTGCGCACTAACTACGATTGTGCCCATGCACCAGGACTTTAAAAAACTCTCCCAGGCCATTGTACGGGTATTGCACGGGTAATAAGGATGGGCGTGGGGGCCCATTGAGGCCGGGGAGAGTCCTCCCACCCCCATTTAAGGGAAATGGGGATGGGGGTGTTTGGGGGTAGAGGAACCTGCCCCCACCCCCGTCCCCCATTTACTATATTTCCCCCATTTTCAATCCTAATATTTTCCAATTTGAAATCCAAAATTTCGAATTTGAGATTCAAAATTCAGTCATTCCAATCGTTCGATTCACCCTATTTCGATATCCAATCCAATAGATAATCTAAAATATATAATTGATTTAATTTAATTCAAAATTAATATAAAATATTATAGTAATATAGTATTACACACACACACACACACACACACACACACACACACACATATATATATATATATATATATATGTGTGTGTGTGTGTGTGTGTGTGTGTGTGGAAATGGGAGAAATGGGCAGAAAGTAAATGAGCAATTATTTTTTAAGAAAATTAAAGTAAAAATATGTAAATATATTTGGGGAAATGAGGCTCTACTCTCACCCCTGTTAAAAGAAATGAAGGAATAGGGAAATGAGGGTGGGGTGGGGGACCTACCCCTACCCCCACCTCTACACCCATTTAGATTTTGGGTGCAAAATTTACCTCCACCCCTAAACCCCAACTGGGGGTAAAATTCCCCCCCAAATGAGGGTGGGGATTCGTGGGGGTAGGGCTCCATGGGGAAAATGCTCATCCCTAGCGGGTAGCCTACCCGTACACTGACCCGCGCACTAGAGACTTAAACGTCTCTCTTCGCGCTTAGAAAAGCACACCATCGTTTAGGCACAGAAGTTTTCCATCAAACAACGAAAAATGAATTAAACACACAACAACCACACTTAAGACTAAGAATGAAGTGCAAGTGTGATTATGAGTAAGGATGCACATATAAGCAATATGATGCAAATGCATGTTGATACAAATGCATATAAGAGTGTGTGCAAAATGTAAATGATGCACACTTATAAGCAATAGACAACACAAATGAAAGATGAAACAAATCATGCATGAAATGTGTGTGTGCGCATAAACTCTTCAAGAGGCCAAGTCAAGTAAATATACATTTTGCTCTTGAAGTCATGGAGATGCTTGAAAGCTTGCCCATAAGGATTTAAGCTAGCCATTACACAATCATCCCCAATGTGGTGTGGTTTGTCATGAAACAAGCCAATCATAAAATGAAGGTCCTTACAATTCCTCTGTTCTTCAACGCTTTGTCTAACCTAGATTGGATCAAATATCTATGATTTGTAGCAAGCCAAATTCCTCCTCTATCAAATTCTTTAACATTGTCTTTAAGACATATCTTCTTGCTACCAAGTTCTCATACACTATCCAGAGTAGACTTGAAACCACCATAGAGAACCAGGCTCTGATACAAGTTGTTGAAAAAAGTGACGTAGAAGCATACGTATAATATTCACCACATTAAAAGTAACGTCTACTAGCAAAAAAAAAAAGATGAGAGAATCACAATCGCATAACACAATATTTATGTGGAAAACCCAAAATAGGAAAAAATCACGGTCGTTAGGACGATAAGAGAAAAATATCTTAATATAGAAAATTGTTAAAACTATACAATTTCAATATTCTTTATCTAAACCCAAACTTAAATTTCAATTTAGCCTTACCAATCCTGAGCTCATAGCCGAGCTAACAGTTTAGTTCTCAGCCCACAGCTCTCTCCAGGTTCCATTTGAGTGCACCCCTAAATATTCCATAGATCTCCATCGGGTCTCCTGATCGCTCTAAAAATGTACTTATTTTGACCCCCCTTTCCTATCTGTTGTCCCAGTTTCTTAAGCATTTATGTTGTCAAATGTGTTTTTGTGATCGTTTTTCATGTAATTGCGGTTTTATGGTCAAATGTGTTTAAAGTAAAGAATTCTAAGCAAATAGAGAAAAAAATCTCAATGTTTGGAGTCAAGTGCGGGTTATAAACCACACAAAGGAAGTTGCATTGAAGTCCAAAATATTGTGCAAGAAGGCTAGTGCATGCAAGAAGTAGCACTCCAAAATCCGTGCTCAATATCAACGATATGTGTGGGTTGGAGAGTGTGGGCCAAAAGCCACATTGAGGAACCCACACCGAATAGCAGAAACTTATGTGGAGCAAGTCAGTTCAGGAAGAAATGTGTGACTTGAAACCATACCGACCTCCACATTAGCTAAAAGCTAGATTTTCTTATCCCAAACCCTATCCACTATAAATATTCTCCTATATGCACTGAAAGAACAACACGAAGAAGAAAGCAAGTTTTTCTTTACCTCTTGAAAATACACAAGGTATGTCTAAACAACCTAGATGGGGTGAATGAGTTGTATATCGATTAATTACCAACCTTTTTGATCAGTCAATATAAATAAAAATCAAGCCATCACAACCCACATACAATCAAAGTAATAGAAATGCAGAAAATTAAAAAAAACTAGTTGAATGGTTTTCATGAGAAACTCTCCAACTTGGTAAAACTCAAGAGCTAGCCACATAGCCACTATGATTTTCAAATCCACTATTTGAATACTTGTTTACAACCTAACTCGACTTCCTAGTCACACTATTCGTAGAAGTAACACAAGTTATTTTACCCATAAGCCTTTAATAGTGATTCTAGACCAATTTTATGCCAGTCAACCCTTTGATTACAAGATTTTCTTGCTTGTGCAACTTCACCTAGGAAGCTATAAGACTTTGACTATTTGAAGAGAATCAATGGTCTAAGTGACTATATGACGATATCCGAAACGCAAAAAAGTGTAAGACCACACATAAAATGCCTAACTAGATGTTATAATGCAATTTAACAATCTAGTTATAAAAAATGCCTACATGCCCATACATGAGGTCTAAATTAGATGTATAGAGAAATTCTAACAACCTAATTGTCATTTAAATAGACATGAAACATTCAAAAGATCTTGACAAGATAAGTAAACATATATCTATCAACCTAGTCATTAAACAATCTCACAAGAATATTCAAGCCTTAGCTATTTTGGAAAAATCAACATAATCATGCAACCTACCACAAACAAATCCCAAATATGTAATAACTTCACTAGATATACCGGTTGAAAGGTATGAATGTCTATTTTCTTTTTCTTTTTTATGAAATAATATTCGGATGTCTATAGAAAGAGTTATGGTCATTTGAGTAATCAAATGTCAGATTTGTACAACAAAAGAGCTGCCCTATTTTAGTGGTCTCTCTGGAGATTTCAAAACAAATCTAAACGGTCATGAAATATAAAGATATGAGTGTCCAGTTTGTGTAGAATATTTCAAAATTCAATTTGAATCTTTATATAATGTTATTGTCACAAAACCATACAAATATCAATTTTGAAAAACATTTAAACCGTAGAAAAATCAATCATTCGAAATTGGACACTTTACTTTAAATAACCATACCATATGTAAAACATGTCAAACACATTCACATAACAAGATATCACATGATGAAATGGAATGCATGATCACACAAATCGAATGTGTGAGTGTGTTAGTATGATAATCAAATCGTGATAAAACATCGCGAAAGAACACAACACAATCTAATGATGCAAAAAGCCTAGAAATCAATCTAAATGATTAGTGCATGAACATATGATCAATATGTGTGTGTAAAGTGTTGCACAACGGTACAGAGACACAAGTATGCAAATTTCTTATATGTGCATCTATTCTCTTCAAGAATCAAGTCAAGTGATATACCTTTCGTTATTGTTCTTGAAGTCATGGAGATGCTTTGAAGTTTGCTATTGAGGCCTAGTCACACCAAAATGTGTGCCCATAATAGTACGGGGCCTTGGTGAAGCACAATGATATATAAAGTTCGTTCCACTTGGATTGATTTGTTAATTATCAAAATTTATCAATTCAACTACTATTTAGACAATTGAAAACAAGATGTTTATAATTACTCTACTCTAATTTAACTAAAACAAGCTATAATTATATTGCAATTAATGAAACTAACTACGTAAGCAAACAAATTCAAGCACTTGGTTATATATATAGTGGAAATTGTGAGAAATGTCACATTTTTTTGGGTGACTTGCAGTGATGTCAACAGTTTAACAAGTTAAGTTTAAAAGACATCTATTATGGTGAACTACCGAAATTGTCCTTAAATAATCGATTATTTATTCTTTATAATCCTCTCTCTAAAAAAGTTGTCTAAAAATCAATCAACTACTCCAGATATCTCTTCAAAAAACGAGCTCGATTCCAGATATTGCACAAGAAGGTAAACAAATATTTCTGATCTTCATTTTCATTTTTTTCATGCATTTCAGTGTGGTTTAACAATGTATGAATATTTATGAACATGTTGTCTCCATTTTTTTTATGTCTACGAGTTGTAAACTTTTTAAAAATAATGTATGAACATGTATGCATTTTTTTTTTGTATTTATATTTGACCGAGTTGAATTGACGTGGTGCAAATAAGTTTAAAATCTTAAGCATAAAAGCTCGAAATCATTTTAAAAAAGCTCGAAACATTAGTAAAAAAGGTCGATCCATAAAATAAATGCTCGATCCCTCACTAAAAAAGCTCGATTTCTCACAAAAAATGCTCGAGCCATCACAACAAAAGCTCGATCTCTCACAAAAAAAGATCGATCCCTCATAAAAAAAGCTCGATCGTGTACAAAAAACGCTCGATTATGTACAAAAAAAGCTCGATCCTTAAAATAAAAAGCTCGAGCCATATTAAAAAAAACTCGATCATGTACAAAAAGAGCTCGGTCCAAACAAAAAAAGCTAGATCAAGTTCAAAAAAGGCTCGATCATGTACAAAAAAAACTCGATTGCTTACACTTTTGATTTTTGTTTAATCCTTTATAATTGTAAATTTAATATTAAATATTATTTTCTTAATAATTGTTTTTTATGATGATTTTAACAGGACAATGGATAGGGTGAGAATAGTCATATCTTACAATGGTCGATGAGAGCAATTACCCGACGGAAATCAGAGGTATTTAGGTTCCGATAACCAAAGTTTGAATTTGACTTGCGACGAACTGGCGTCGATCGTGCAAACCATTGTGAAGTTTGATGAGAACAAATACAGTGCTGATCTACAGTCTATATCAATTGTTCCTGGGACTACATGTCGTACATTTATAAGAAACAATGATGATGTTCAGTTTATGCTAGGGGAAGATAGGGTGATCCCTCAAGTATGTGTTAGTCTAATCGAAAGGCCAGCAGGAGGTGTCATTGGTGAAGATATCCCTCATCGTGATAACACCCAACAATTTTGATCGTCATGCGGAAGCAACCAGCTGTTTACAAAAAGAAGTGGAATTGATGGTCGGAAAAAAATATGTGCTATCCCACCGGATGTAGCCGACCATGCTGATATACTGGGACCTCAATTCGACGATGTCTTTGGTTGTCAAATTGAGATGAATGGTAGGCAGTACAACCACCAATACAATGAGATCTACAATGATATCAACAATAAGCAGAATACAACACCGAATGTTGGGTCGATTCATGAGGTGGATAATGAGGGTAATTTTAATCCGGTAGATAATGTAGAGAACAATTAGGATGATGAAGAACCTGTCCAAAGGGAAATACGTGTAAAACGTGTACACAGATTTAGTTCCAGTGCAACAGATATAGATGGGACCTCCGAGGTCCGGGCTAATGTAACTTTAGATGATTCTGATAATGCCACAACATGGGTTATTCCAGGAGTAGAATCATACTCGTTTGGTATGGGTGGAAACAGGAACTTGGTTGAAGATGAACCTACAAGCAAGATATATAAAGGGCAATTTTTTCAGACGAAAAAGGATTTGAAGAGAATAGTAGGTCATTTTGCAATGCGGCAGAACTTCGAGTGGAAGGTGAAAAGGTCCAATAAGACAACATTACATCTAGTTTGTTTGATGGAAAATTGTACGTTGAAGTTAAGAGCTGTGAGGAGAGATGAAGGGATATACTTTCAAGTAATAAGTTTTGTCAACGAACACACTTGTCTGTTAGAGGAAATTCACTGCCACCACTGACAAGCTAGTGCAGTTATAATTGGAGAAGTGATTGCACCTAGACTTCAACAACAAGATGGTCGACTAATGTATCCGAATGACATAATCGCCGACATGAAATTAATGTATGGAATCCAAATCATGTACAGTAAGGCACACATCGCTCTCGATTATACGTTGTCACTAACCTATGGAACGCATGAGGAAACCTTCTAACTGCTTCCATCATTTGGTTACATTTTAAAACAAAAAAATCTCGACACAATCACTGACTTACAGTGCGACAAAGATGGTAAATTTATATACTTTTTCATATCGATTGGTGCCTCACTTAGAGGATTCCGGACGTGTATGTGTCTAGTAATTACAATTGATGGTACCCATTTGAAGGGATGATTCGAGGGTACAATGTTTGTTGCAACAACACAAGATGGGAACGAACAGGTGTATCCAATTGCTTTTGGGTACGGTGACTTAGAAAACAACCTTTCGTAGGAATGATTTTTGGATTGCTTGAAGGGTGCCCTAGGTCATATTGATGAGCTGGTTTTCATTTTTGATAGACATGCAAGCATTGAATCAGGGATTTCTAAAGTGTTCCCTTATATCACCCATACCATATGTTGCTGACACTTTGCTGAAAATATTAAGAAGCGATTTCATAGGAAGGATGTTGCCTCAATAATGGACAAAACAGCTCACGCGTACACCGAGTTTGAATATAATTGGCATATGGAAGAGTTAAGAAACGTACACCAGAATACATATGATTATGTAATTGATACCGGTCCACACAAGTGGTCCCGCGTACACTTCCCCGAAAGAAGGTACAGGGTGATGACAACAAATGTTGCAGAATGCATAAACTCATGCCTAAAATTTGCACAACAACTGCCTATGTTGACTCTGGCTGAGTTCATTAGGAATATGCTACAACGGTGGTTTCACGATCGTTATAGAGCTACACAATCCATGTGTTATCAGTTGACCGACACAGCAAATCTTGTGATCTTAAAACGTGTGGAGAAGTGTGGTTTTATGACCGTAAATCCAGTAGACTGGAATATTTTCTCGGTCAAGCGGTCTGAAAAACAGTGGACTGTTGACTTAGCCTAGAAGACCTGTACTTGCAACAAATTCCAAATGGATCATTTTCCATGTTCTCACACACTTGCGGCCGCATGGTACATTACTTTCAAGTTTTACTGTGAGGTGATTATTACTGAAATCGTGAAGCTCATCGTTTTCAATGTTTTTTGCAGGGAGCAAAACTTGGATTTGACAACTTTATCTTTGGACTACTACAAGAGACAGACACTTATTGAAGCGTACTCGGTTCCTATTATGCCGGTTGGACATCCTTCCACTTGGGTTGTGCCATATGACATTGCTCAGAGGGTGATTTTGAATCCAATCTCCAAGAGACAAGCAGGACGCCCGATGGCGGGTCGCCATGTCTCATCTTCGGAGAGGACAACTACACAATCGTGTAGAAGATGTGGACAACCAGGGCATAATTTCAAGAGATGTTCTAACCCACCTTTGATTAATGAAGGTCCAAACAGAGGTGTTCCCGATGAATACCGCTGCAAGTGTAGTATCTGTCATGCAATTGGACACAACAAACAGACGTGCCCTAACATGGACTCTAATAAGGAATTAATGACAAAGTTTTGATCACATTGTAAACATTTGGAATCGTATCAGATTGTAATAATTTAGAATTGCAATAATGTTCGTTAGCTTATTTTGTATGTGTTCGTTAACTTATCGTATCACATTGTCAAGGTTTGGTATGTGTTTCGTACATGTGACGGCAGACACTAGAAACAAAAACATTAAGAGAAATTGAAATAATATTAATGAATTACAATGTCTTTGTACATAAAAAATGGTAGGAAATATTAAAAATATACAACATTAAATATACAACCAATCACTAGGCGGGCCTAGAGTTACATAAAATCTCCACAACCATTTTCTCCTGAATGATCCCCATGTCGTCCTCTAACCAATCAAAAGGGCTTTGACCCGCCAGTAAGTACTCGATAAGTCTCAAGTATGGGGACCACAATTACCTCTACAATTGGACTTAGTAAAATGCGTTACAAATCATTTTTAAATAATATCTAAGCACATGAACGAAATAGAATGTCTTAAGATTTTTTTTGTTGGGGGACTGTAGAAGTGGAGACCACGCTGACCATTGTAGATATACCATGTCCGGGGGTGGTAAACCAAACCCTCTTATGCCTATACCTTTTTCGTTGAGGGTATGTCTGATATCCCTCATTGTCACTGGGCCTTAAACCCCCAGCATCGGGCTCAGATCCCTCACTGTCACTGCACTTGTCTATCAAACCCCCACCCTCTGTCCCACTGTTCACACCAAAGGTAGTCTGATCAGGGACTGGAGGCAAAATATGAAGCCTGTCCTCCTCTACATACAGGCTCCCCCCATCGTTTAGCCCCGTATAGTATGGTGCCTGTGTCTCAACTGGTGTGGGCACCAGTTCCTTCCTTACAAACATCTGAAATATTAGTTAGAACAATGTAATTGTACACATACTAACTAATATAAACATTAACAAATTAAATACATACCATGGCTTTGAAAATCTTGGCTAGCTTCTTCCTTCTCGGTTGTTTGGTCAACTCCCACTTCAAAATACGGGGAGACATATCCGTAACCCTCCGGGCACCAAACTCTTGGCCCAAATCAGGGATCACCTCGAAAGCAAATATCTGCATCAAAGATAAGTACGATAAGTATCCATAACATTGGGGACAACACCAATAAAGTACAACTTGTAATTCGAAGTTCTTACCAATAGGGCATGAGATATACAGTATATGTTGTAGGTCTCCATCGTATGTACATCAGTGCCCTTTTCGTGCTAGCGTCACTCGAACCCGTCTCGTCACCCGTTAAGCACATGATTGAATGAGTAAATAGAATGCTTGTACACGTGGGCACCCCACGGGAACGTGTCAAACGTATCGAGATCCTCAACCAGCCGAAACTGCCAAACTGGAATCTTGAATCTCTCATCCACCCTTATCAGTATCCAGTTCAGTATATATATGAGGTAGAGCTTCACAACATCGTACGCCTCTCCAAACTTTGCGACGGTGACAACACCCCCTATCTCCTCCAACGAGACCTCATCGGCTCCAGGAAAGTACCGCTGATATATGCCATTCTCCACTGCTGTATAATTGGTCGTGTCCGGTACAACTCCAAACTGTAATCCGGTGAACAGGAATAATTTCACCTTTGAAAACCTAACCGACTGGTTCCCTAACATGAACTGTATCCCATCTATTGGGCCATTATGATGTAGCTCCTTCAAAAGCAACCAATGGATAACACCACCCGAAAACTTCATCCCTCGATGCATCGTCAGGAAATGCCCCAAACATGACTCCATGAACCGACACCGATCTTCATCTGTAAATTCTGCAGGGACCCAGTTCAACTCGTCGTCTATATGGGCAAGGGCGTTAAAATGGTAGTGTCGAGTCAATTTTCCCTCGTATCAGTCTCCTTGTAACAACAATTTGAAGCCTTACACCATCTATGAGCAACTGGGGTTGATTGGTCTCAAGAAGACAACCATGTCACTTTTGTTGGCCGATGACTTAGTCCGTTACCCAAGGGTATATGTTCAAGATGAGTTGGTCCAGTGGACAATTTAATTATTCCAGAAGATTTTATGGTACTTGACATGGATGAAGAAGCCAATGAGTGAAATAAAAAACCAATTGTATTGGGGTTATGGTGTGAGGGAGAATCCTAGAGTATATGTTTGTAATACTTTATCATATAGTGAAACTTTCTTTGTCATTCTGAAGGCCCGTGGTTTTTTTATCCGATTTGGGTTTTCCACATATATATTGTGTTGTGATTGATTTATTTTTTCTCTCATCTATTTTTCTGCTATAGACGTTATTAATTGCTATGAGTTATGGGCGTATATTAGACATGATGATTCCGCGATCATCTGTTCAAATCCCCAACAATTGGTATCAGAGCCTTGGTCGACGATGACGATTTCAAGTCTTTACGGGATGGCGTATGAAAGACTTGGTAGCTATGATTTGGCGATGATATTTTTGTCAAGTCTTTACGGGAGATCGTATGGAGGACTTGGTTGTATTAGGATGATGATTTATAGTTGCCTAGTATTGTTTAGCAAAGGAGATACGTCTTGAAAGCGGTTTCGAACTTAATTGGTTTTATGAAAAGAAGAATATAGATGGATGAGAATTTTTTTTTGGTTTGTGGTGGCAGGTGCAAGTCTGGGTTAGACAAAGGCGACATATATATGTAATTGAACGCTGGAAGTCTCTGGTGGTGGTGTGAGGCTTATCCGGCAAAGCACTCCCAGTTCCAGTAACAAATCTTTCACCAGGTATGTGATACAAGAACAAAAAGTCTTTCATAGGGTTGGGTGATGTAAGGACATGTTTATCCTTTTCGCAGTTTTTCCCACAGGCCATAGAAGATGATATGTTGTTGTTAGTGGTCCATAATTGTGCACAAGGCATTTGTCAGAAAGTGATGTAAGGTGTATGGTGGACAAGGATGTCAATGGCTGATAAACTTCTTGGTAATCTGGCGTGAGGAGTTGCATCACAATTTTAGCAGGTTATTTTCAACGTGGTGTCGGAACAATGAACACAAAAAAGGAAGAAAAAAAAATCTTAGGATGGTTTGTTCCTAAGTGGTTATAACTTGTGATGGGGTATGTTGATTCTCGGTGATTAGAGTCGTGGCAGTGGACAAAAATCTTTAGAATTCAAGCCAAATGGGAGAATTATTAGGTTTTGGCTCGTATTCTCAAGTGAACCCATTGTTAACTAAACGAGACTCAACTGATGTGGAGCTTCCTGGAGACGTGGGATAACGTTTGGAAGTTGAAGATGGTGTTTGAGGGAGGTTTGAAGACCGAAGAAGAACCAAAGAAATGGATTCCGAGAGAAACTGCGGTGCGGACAAGGTGCATGGACTGCGACACAGGGAGCGGTTGATTCCAGGTGATCAAACGCGGTGTAGATCGCCGGGAAGGCAAAGACACCAACTGCAGCATTTTGAGCGGTGGATAGCAATGGTTTTACGCGGTGTAGGGCACGGGTGGCCAACCGCGACCTAGACCACGTTAGTAGTGGATTTCATCCAGATCAAGAATGTTGCGTGAAAATAGGAACAAGTTTTGTTCTGGAAGTTCTTGTGCTCATCGGAAAAGGAAAAAGAGTTTGTCTTCATGAAGATTAGAAAAGTCATATACTTAAAGGAAAATGATTTCTCCATAACAAGATGACTTATCATAAATAGGAAATAATATTTATGTGGAACAAGTAATTTTTCTACGTTTAGGTGTAAGATTTTATTTTATCTTAAATTCTCTATAACTAGTATAAATAGAACCTTGTATCTATATTATTTTGTGTAGAGCAAAAGTACTCCATGTAACATTAGAGAGAGTGGGTACGATCCAGGGGAGACCCTAGGAAATATCTGTGGAGGGATCTAAGAGAATATTAGTGGATCAAGTTAAAGATCCGTGGATGATATTCAGTGGAGACCTAAGAAATATTTAGGGGGTTCTTGGTGAGGATCTTGTGAGCGTTGTAAACTAAGAGTCATGATGTAAAGCTCGGTTGTGAGCTTGGGGACTTGGTAAGGCTCTGTGGTTTGGGGTTGTGGTGTGAGAGAAAATGTAGTGGAAATTTTTCTATCGTCCTGATGACCCGTGGTTTTTTTTATCCGATTTAGGTTTTCCATGTATATATTGTATTGTGATTGATCTATTTTTCTGTTATAAACATTATTAATTGTTATAAATTATTGACGTATATTAGACATGACGATTCTGTGATCATCGATTCAAATCTCCAACAATAAGTGCGAGTAGTATACCACTTATTAAACCATGCCAACATTTATCATCCCAGCATCAATTAATTTCCATGACTCAGTACAAGTGAACGGAAAATACAATATAAAAATTTACAAGTTTTTTTTTATTATTGAAATCAAAATTGGGAATATTATTACCAAATATCTATTTCAATTTTCACACAATAATTTCATTGACCATCTGAATTCTGAAAGCGATTCCTGCTCTCTAGACGAGTTCGTTCAGACTAGTGGTGTAAAAATGGACCGGCCCGGCCCATTAGGGACGGCCTGGCCAGTCCATTTCTGGAAACAGGCCAGCCGGGCCGGCCTGGCCTGTTTCCAGAGAAGCAGGCCCGGCATGGTACGCCGGCCTGCCTCAGGCGGGCCGTGCCAGGCAGGCTTGTCAGGCCCCTCTGGCGGGCCGGGCGGGCCAGGCCTAACGGGCCTGGTCAGGCGGGTTAGTTTTTTGGTCCAATTTTTTTCCAAATTACGTTTTTTTGGATTTAGGGTATAGGGTTTAGGATTTATAGTTTATGGTTAAGAGTTTAGAATTTAAAATGAATGAAGAGAACGAACAATTATTAGGATTTGAAATGAATAAAGAGAACGAACAATTTTTTAATTATTTATTTATTTTTCACTTATGGAATTCAGTAATACATATCTACATGATTGCCTCATTAAAAACCTTACCAAGAAAAACCCAGTGGGATAAAAACTTGGTAAGGGAAAAAGAGTGCAACCGTTTTACAACTTACAAGTAAATAATAAATAAATATGTAAAAGTATAACCTAGTTCTGGCCCTGGCCACTACCTGAAGGGTCATCAATATATAGATTGTCGAAATTTAGATTAAGTTCTTTATCTACAGTTAGATTTTGTAACCTTTTTTTAGCATGCTCCCAATCCCTAAGGCATGTTAATACCTCCACCATCTCTGGAGACAAACAGCTTCTTCTAGGTTCAATTATGCGTCCACTAGTGCTGAAAACTTGTTCTGAAGACACCGTTGACACTGGAATAACCAGTACGTCACGTGCTAAGTGTGACAGAACTGGATACCTGTACGTATAGGTCTTCCACCATAACAACAAATCAAACTCTTCATTGTCTTCAACAGCATCGAACTGTGCTTCAAGGTACCTAATAAGTTCGGTACAAGAAGATGGGCTAGATCTTTGCCCTGAAGAAGTACTTGCTGATTTGTCTTTTTTTCTTCTTTTCAGAAGGCTCCAACTTGTTTGCTTCGGCTCTGTCTCCGGTCGTGTTGATTGGGGGATGTCAATGTTACCAAATCTGGTCTCATAAATATGAAAAATCTCGAACAACTTGGTTCGAATGTCAGTAATTTGTTCTGAATAATCTATTGACAAATTAATACCAATAAACTCAAGCAAAACTTCTAAACCAGATAATTTAACCCTGGGATATATTATAGCACTTAAAGCATAAAGTAGGGGAATGTTAGCCCAATATTTTTTCAACTTTGTCTCCATGACAACAACTGCAGCGCCTAGATGTTCATCTTCTCTATAACTGTTTAACAGTTCAGACATTTCCACTATCTGATGGATTGCCTGTGAAGATGTGGGGTAATATACCCCGGAAAGAGTTACATTGGCATTGTAAAAAATCTTTAAAAATTGAACAAAAATCTTTGCCACATACCAATCGTCTGTGGAAAGTAATTTTGAACTAAGTTGTCCTGTTTCGGTCAATTTCATGTTATAAAAACATGTAATGGTTGTATCATATTCCAAACAATTTTGCAACATTAAATAAGTAGAGTTCCACCTTACCGGCATATCAGTTTGGAATCGTCGGGGTTTGAGACCGTTTAATTTACAATGTCTCTTGAATTCACTGAATCTAGGATTAGAACTGCAAATCCAAGAAATGGCATCTCTGATGCGATCTATTTGGTCGCTTACCTGCTTTAAACCAGCCTGTACAACTAAATTTATAATATGGCATGCACACCGTTAATGGAAGAAATAACCTCCATCTTGCGGGATATTTCTTGCAACAAACAATGCAATAGAGCTAGTATTTGCAGATGCATTATCAAATGTGATTGAAAGAATGAGATACGTGATTTTATAAGTTTCTAAAACTTCCATTATGACATTAAAAATGTTTTATGCGGTATGTGCAAAATCCATAGGACTAAAACCAAAATTTCTTTTTGTTATCCTCCAATCAGAATCTAAATAGTGTCCCGTGACACATAAATAGTCCTGTTTGGAACATGCATTCCAAATATCAGAAGTTAATGCAACAGAGACACTTAAATGTTGTATTTCAGCAACTAAGTCATCCCTTTCGGTTTCAAACAATCGTATCAAATCATTTCTAGTGGTGGTTCTAGAAACAGGTTCATATTGGGGGTTATATGTAGATGTGATTAATTCTTTATAAAATGGACTCTCACCAATACTGATCGGTTGATCAGTTTGTGAAATGTATCGTGCCAAGCACTCTCTAGCGTGCATGGCGTCGAACTGCCACGACGTAACGGACCCGTCTGGGTGCCGTTGAAGCTGTGTCTGGGTTGTAGTATCTACCTATCCATGTGCAGGCATACATTTGTGCATATGCCATCTCAAATGTCCGGTTCCCCCCGTACTTGTAGCATAATTCTTATGGCAAAACTTACATTTAGCTCTAAGGTCTGACGCCCCGTTTGGGAGTGTCATTTGTACTATGTTGAAACATTGCCACACATCTGATGTTAATTTTCTGGGACGTGACGTTGGTGTAACGCCGGAACCAGAAGGTCCCGCTTGAGTATGGGTCGGTTCTGAAATATCAAATTCATCGTTGAGCATATTCAAACCGTCCGGAAAATAAGTATGCTGGTTAGGATCCATTATCTGAATAAAAATATGAGCACTAGAGTAGTTAATAGTCAAATTAAAAATCAATATTTACTAACAGTAATCTTAATTTACTAACAATAATTACTATAACTAATACGACACTTACAATAATTTATTTACTTAAAAAACAAATTAAATAAACAAAAAAAATCATAATCTACTAACATAAAATTTTAAATTCACTAGTTCACTACTACAAATAAAATTGATAAATTTACTAACATAATATACTAACATAAAATTGATGATTTGAACCACTACTCTTAAATTTACTATCATAATCTACAAATGAAAAATTTTAATTTATGAAAAAAACAATATCAAATGTAATTACTACACTTAACATTCATCATTTACTTATTACAAAAAGTAATTTCAGTAATACAAATTGACTTTCTAAATTTATTAATAACAAATATTAAAATTACTACTAAACTTAAAAATCTTAATAAACTTAACAAATAATATTAACATTAAAGCCCAAAAATTGATAAACTAACTAACTAAATAGATAATGTTTTCATTAAGTAACTCAAATCTAAACACAAACATATAAATTTACTATGAGAATATGTTAGACCAAAAGTAATAACAAAATTATACCTTTAAAATTTGGTGTGTTGGTGGAAAACGTAGAAAATTTTGTAGAGAGAGTAATAACCAAAATGAATGAAAAAGTTTAGAGAATTGGAGAATATATTAGAGATTGAGATTTGAGAGAATGAGAGATTGATAGAATGATAGAGAGAGTTAATGGAAAATGAAATGGATGGAAGTATTTATAGAAAAATTTGATTTGTGGGTCAAAATGTAATTTAAAAGATTGTAGGGGGGGTTTTGGTAATTTTAATTTCCTCCAAAGGCTAGAAATCAATTCCAGCCGTTGGAGGTTTTTTGAAAAAATAAAATAAAAAAATATTTGGGCCGAACGGACCGGCTGATCGGTCCACCGGACCGGTCCGACAGGGCTGGCACGCCGGATTGGCGTTCCAGACGGACCGGCCTGCCAGGCCTCCTCCCAGCTGCCAGACACTCGGCCCGTCCCGTCCCGGTCCAGGTAGCAGCCTGGCCCTCTTCCTTCACGGACCGTTCCAAGAACGGTCCGTAAACTTTCTGGACCGACTGATCCATTTTTACACCACTAGTTCAGACCGACTAGTCTTCTGTTTATTACAAGTTTACAACCATCTACTCTGAACTTTTCGTCAATTAAAGTATGAGCTTGCCCTTTATTTTTATTTTTTTTATATATATAAATAATTATAAACACAATTTGCCAAAACTATTTTGCTTTAGAATGGAAGGGAAAATGTCTGAATCTTGTCTTTTAATTAGGACCATTTGACTATTTCTCTCAGTTTTTATTGGTGTCTGGGTAGGCGTTGATTTCTTCAAGATACATTATTTTTGTATTTTTTTCTGTTTATAGATCTGTCACTCATGATCTCATCAGTTTTAAATTTTGACTTGGGTGATTCTTTTATGTTATGAAAATCTTCTCATCTCTTTCTTCGATTCTGATTTTTGATTTTTTAAATAGTATTATAGTTTACATAGTTTAATTTCATCAAACTATAAATCATGGTTGGTTTGAATATACAAGGAATAAGATAAACTTGAATAAAACTATAAAAGAATATTTTCTTTATAAAAAAAAATACACTTTAAAAGAATATCAGAATTGACAATCTCGCCCGGGTCACCCCATGGCCCCATATTAAAAAAGAAAAAAAAGTACAATCAATGAAAATATTAAACATTATGTATAGGGTCCGGCAACAGGATGCATGAAAACTTTAGGCATCATACCTAGCAATTTAAAATTTAGTTACAGCCATTGCATGATAAAAAAAAACATCCAATGGCTGAAAAAAAGAACTATACTAAAATACCACTAAAACTTACTATCTATATAACCGGTTGTTTGATGATAAAAAAAAACATCCGATGGCTGAAAAAAAGAACTATACTAGTTTCTTATATGTAAAGTCAAAACATTTTTATATATACGCTTTCTATTATCAAGTAAATACAAACAAGTCAAAACATTTAAATTCAATAGTTCATATGTAATAACTGATATATCTTATATCAGTTCGAATTGACAAATAAAATTATATATATATATATAGGCTTTCTATTATCAATTCGAACTGATATAAAATATATCAGTTCCTTATATGTGAATCATTGGATTTAAAAGATATTTTGATAAGTAAATACAGTCAAGTCAAAACATTTAAATTCAACGACTTACATATAAAGAACTGATATATCAGTTCGAATTGACAAATATAATTATATATAAATATTTTGATTTGGAGTTTGGATTACTTATTTTTGTTGACTAGTTGTACTTTTAATTTGGAGTTATTTTATTTGTAATTTTAGTTTAAAGTTTGGATTTTTTTTTGTATGTATTGTTATGTAATGTACTATTGTTATTAATTTTTATTTTGTATTTTTTAGTTTGGAATGTATTAATATGTTTTTTTTTAATATTTTAGAATGTATTTATTAGTTGCTTAGATAGGTTTGATTTGGGGTTTTTATTTTTGGTTTCGGGCTATTCAAATGGCTAAAATTAATACCTAAAAACCCATTAAATTTAAAAACATATTAAAAGGCTCATTAAGTCCATCAAGCCCATTAGGCCAAAACCGAAATGAACCGAACTGGTTAAAATCAGTTCGGTTTAAACCGGTTTAATTTTGGGTTAATCGAAATATTTTCGGTTCAGTTCGGTTTTGTCCAAAATCGAACCGAACCGAACCATGCACACCCCTAACTTTAACCATTGACTAGATTGTAAACATGAAATGACTTAAAAGAAAATTATAAATTACATAATGTTGTATGTAAATTTTACCAAGCATACACGTCATTGACAGGAAGGAAAAAATAGTCAGATGGACGCCCAAATGGGCATCCAGGAAATATCCTATAAGGCATCATTAAAGAGAAAAAAGCCCGAGTAAGCATATACTGAATAAAACCTACTCGGGATCAGCTAATAGCACTCGGGACTGATTAAATAACACTTCCACTCGGGCTCAAACGGTACTACTCTAGACCGTCAGGTATTACTCTTACTCGGGAATAAATACAACCCGAGTAAGAACTTGGTGTTTATTTCATACGGATTGTCATTAAATACGTAACGATATCCATTAGGAAGGAATCCCAAATGAAACAAGAGTATTAAATTAGAAGAGTCCCCAATCAGGAAATAACTTGATTTCTTTACGAAGACTACATTCTTATAAAGAAACAAGTCCAAGTCGAACTGCACTACTAAAATCCCACTCGATTTCCATTAGAGACTCCGAAACAGGAAAGTAACCGAATCACAATTAAATACAAAGATCCTGTATTACTTGTACAAAGTAGAATAGGGTTCTATAAACATATAAATAGACCCATAATCTCGTCCAAAATATATAGGCAATATAGCATACAGTAATCACAGTAAATACAGAGAGAAAAAAGAGAGATCGATAGCTTGTAAAACATCTTATTCTCTTAGTGGATTTTGGCTGGGTTGATCTTTCAACCACCCGTGGATGTTTCTCCGGCCATCGGAGTTTTACCACTTAAAATTTGTCTTTGTTACTCTCTCTGCATCTCTTTCTCTTTGATTCAATAGCCAAAATCCAATTCTTGTTGGCTTTTCTAGCATAATCCAGAAATCGAAGTCAATAATTGGCGCTAGAAGGAGAGGTTGAACCTCCGAACTTGTTAAAAGAAATGGTAGGAAGCAGAAGTAGTTCAGGGAACGGCCAAAAATCACCAGGCGATTTCCATGTTGGCAATACGTCCCAAGATCCTGCAGCAAACACAGAAAACCAGACTGCACACCTGGCAGGGATCCAACAAATTCCCCCAACCAGCAGAGATCTTACGCTGCGTTTCCAAGAGGCCTTACAACAATTGGTGACGGACGTAGCAAGGGAAGGGATTGATCTACTGGTCGCAGGAGCACATACTCCCAATCCTCCACCCGTAAGGCTCCGTTCGATGGTGGTGGGGCCAGGAATGACTATGCCAGAAACCAGAAGGAACTCTTCCCCAAATCAATCCAGCTGGACAGAAAACACTGGAAGAGAAAAGTCACTAGAGGCTGGATCGCAATCAAACAATACGTGCCAGACATCGTAAATACGATCGGCGCAGAATATGGTCATCATCAGAAGACAGTGACCAACACCATCGTAAACGTCACCATGGAGTCACACGAGAGGTCCGGCATCAGAGTGAAGAATCTGAGGAAAGAATGACAGTTACCCAACGGTTCAACCGTCAAGGAAGCCCGGTGGGGGACAGAGATGTCACAATCCAGAGCCTAACTCGAGAAGTAGAGAATAACAGGCGACAGATGGAGGCACTAGTCAGACGTTATGACTGTAATGATCTATCTGACGATGACTCCGATAGTCCATTCACTAGGGAGATTTTACGGACCCCTTTTCCAGAAAGATTCAGGATGCCGCATGTGGAGCAATTCAAAAAAGATACAGATCCAAAGGAGCACGTTAGACGCTAAAAAAGTGCCATGGCTCAATATGCCCGCAGTGACCCCCTATTATGTCTCAACTTTCCACAAACACTGGGGGACACAGGGTCAAAATGGTTCAGAAGATTACCCCCGGCGAGCATCGGAAATTTCAGCGAGCTGAGCAGGAGTTTCTCAAGGCAATTCCTGAGCACCGTTCATAGGAAGAAGTCAGTGGCCTACCTCTCTCAAATAAAGCAGGGGAAGGACGAGTCATTAAAAAAGTACTTGGGCCGATTCGGCCAAGCAGTATTAGAAATTGGCAGTGCTAATGATGAAGCAATTATTGCTGCCTTCACCAATAACTTGCAGAATGGACGACTATCCTTCGATTTGAGAATAGCACGGCTGACTAGGTAAGCCGATATGATGGATATGGCGGAAGGATACGCTCTGGCCGGGGAAGAAGAGTTAGCTACAGGAGGAAGCTATATGCATGGGGGAAAGCCTGAACAGAAGAATACCGAATCCAAGAGGCATAATCAAAAGGAAAAACGGAAAGGGAACGGTAAGGAGAAAAACAAGGATGAAGGTAATGAGCTTAACGCCGAATGGTCCACAGAGAAATTCCGAGGCAGATATACCAATTATACCCCTCTTCGGAAGAAACAAGAAAAAATTCTAGCCATCTTGGAGGAAAAGAATATGGTGCAAGAACCGCAGAGACAATCACAGTTCGCCCGGAGAGATACAACCAAGTATTGCAGGTTTCATAAAGAAACCGGGCATGATACTTTAAAGTGTTTTCAACTCAGAGATTACATAGAGACTCTTATCCGGGAAGGGCACCTGCGGGATGTGATCTTGAAAAAAGACGAGAGACCAGAAACCAAGAAAGTCAAGGTTGATCGCAACCCTGGTCAAAACCAAAGAATCAGCCCCGAAGCCAATCAAGTAATACATACAATTTTCGGAGGAACTTCTACTGGGAGAAGCAACCGAGAACGAACTAAGGAAATCAGAGAAGCAATAGAAGCAATAGAAGCAAGGAATAACTTCGACGTAAACTCGGTTGAACCAGACCCGAAAAGAGTAAAGGAAGGATGAGACCCAATAGTATTTACAGAGGCAGATTCTCATCGCGTCGATGTTCGACCTAATGACGCTTTGGTTATAAGTGCCCAGATTGGCCGTAGGGAAGTCCAGAGAATTTTAATAGATAATGGGAGTTTAGCAGACATCCTAAGCGTGACCGTATACGACCAGGTAAGATTAGACCGAAAAGATTTACAGCCTTTCCATACTCCATTAAGAGGATTTGGGGGAATAGAGGTCAGGTCACTCGGGACGGTAAAACTACCCGTGAATATCGGAAAGGCACCATGCCAGAGAACTGTCCTGCTCTACTGCGTGGTAGTTGACTTGGATAATTGGCCGTATAATGCGTTATTGGGCCAGCCATTCCTGAATAAAACAAGGGCTGTGACGGCCACTTATGCATTAATGATCAAGTTCCCAACAGAACAAGGGGTTGGGATAGTCAAGGGATCCCAAGAGATGGTCCGAAGAGCAAGCCTGTCGGTATACAGAGACAAGCATGATGCCGAACAAGTGTGCACCATAATGCAGCCAAATCAGTGTGAAGAATCCTTGTCTTTCGAACTGGATCCAAGGAAGGGCTCGAATGAATACAAGACAGAATTGGTTGAAATATTACTCGAAGAAGACAAACCGGACAAGAAAATCAAGATTGGGGACAACTTGGATGGAAAAGTCAAGCGAGACTTGACCAATCTGCTTAGAGAGTACAAAGATGTATTCGCCTGGAGTCACGGAGATATGATCGGGATAGATGCCCGAGTAATATCCCACCACCTCGCAGTTAGCCCGAATTCAAAACTGGTAATATAAAAGAGAAGATCGTTCAATCTTGAAAGAAGTCAAGCAATCAAACAATAGGTGGAAAAGCTACTAGCGACTGGATCAATCAGAGAAGTCAGCTACCCTCAGTAGGTCGCCAACGTAGTCCTCGTCCAGAAGAAAAATGGACAATGGAGGATGTGCATAGATTTCACGGATCTAAACAAGGCATGTCCAAATGATAGCTTCCCACTCCCAAGGATAGATCAGCTGGTGGATGCCACAGCAGGTCATGAACCGCTCAGCTTCATGGACGCTTACTCGGGATACAATCAGATTCGGATGAACAAAGCTGATGAAGAAAAAACAGCTTTCACAACGGATAAGGGTTTATATTGCTACACAATAATGCCCTTCGCTTTAAAAAATACAGGAGCTACGTACCAAAGGTTGGTCAACAAAATCTTCACTCGGCAAATAGGAAGGAACATGGAGCTGTACATTGATGACATGTTGACTAAAAGCGTCTCAGCTCCGAGAGACATTTGATGTTTTGAGAAGATACCAGATAATATTAAACCCAAACAAATGTTTATTCGGAGTCCATTCTGGAATATTCTTGGGGTTTCAAGTCCATCAAAGAGGAATCGAAGTTAATCCCGAGAAGATCCAGGCTTTGCAATAAATGACCTCACCTAAAACATTGAAAGAGGTACAACGCTTAACAGGGTGTTTAGCCTCCTTGGGAAGATTCATCTCAAGGGCTACAGACAGGTGCGCACATTTCTTCAAGATAATCAAAAAAGGGAAAGGCCTGGAGTGGAATAAAGAGAGTGAGCAAGGATTCTTAAAAATAAAAGAGTACTTGGGGCAAGCTCCCATCCTCTCAAAATCGTAAAAAGGGGAAATACTTCAGCTGTATCTGTCAATAACCGAGCTTGCAGCAAGTTCAGTCTTAGCTAGAACAGAAGATGGAGTGCAGAAACCAGTGTATTATACTAGCAAGGCACTCGTACCGGTCGAGACCAGGTACTCACAGGCAGAAAAGATAGCCTTAGCATTGGTTTCAGCAGTAAAAAAGCTGAGACCATATTTTCAGGCCCATACGATCCAGGTTCTCACCAATTGCCCATTAAGACAAATCTTACAAAAACCAGAGACATCAGGAAGACTTACTAAATGGGTAATCGAGTTAAGTGAATTCGATATTCATTATGTCCTCAGAACCTCCCTCAAAGGATAAGTGGTGACAGACTTCATAGCCGAGTTCACAGAACCAAACCTGGAAGCAAAAAGACTGTTGGATAAAAGTTTCCCATGGAAATTATATGTTGATGGTTCTTCAAACACTCATGGCAGCGGGGCAGGGATCGTAGTTCGCAACCCAAAAGGAGATGATGTTGAATGTGCCATGAGATTTGATTTCAAAGCAACCAATAATCAAGCCGAATACGAGGCATTGTTAGCTGGACTCAGAGTCTGCATAGCTCTTGGGGCAGATGAAGTTGAGATATTCAGCGATTCACAGGTAGTTGTCAACCAGGTTATGGACGAGTACCAGGCCAAAGATGAAGGAATGATTGCCTACAGTGACATCGCAAAACAGCTCCTCCAAAAATTTAAAGAATACAAGATCGCCCAGATCCCTAGAGAAGAAAATGAAAAGGCAGACGCTTTATCTAAATTAGCGTCAGCAACAACCTCAATCAGACCAAGGACCATTCCAGTTGCACACCTCCTTTAACCGAGTACAACTGAACCTAAGCATTTGGAAATTTCAGAAATCCAAACACTGCAAGACGGTTGGACGGTCCAGCTGAGAAGGTTACTGGAAGAAGGTGTGCTCCCGGAAGATCCGGTATTAGCAAAGCGCATCAGGTATCGATTGGCTAGATATACCATGATCGGAGGAGAATTATACAGAAAGGGGTTCTCCCGAGCTCTCAAGAGATGTGTACCGGAGGAAGATACACATCGAATACTTCAAGAGATCCACAGAGGGGTTTGCGGAAACCACACTGGAGGTAGAAGCCTGGCGCATAAGGTACTCAGACAAGGCTATTACTGGCCTACGCTTTTCTCAGATGCACAACAGTGGTCGAAAAGTTGCAATACCTGTCAAAGGATTGCTAACGATATCCGACACCCAGAAAAGCTCAGAAACCTCACTGCCCCATGGCTATTTGCCATGTGGGGCCTAGACCTGATCGGTCCAATGCCAGCTGGGACAGAAGGTGGAGCAAAGCACGCCATAGTAGTTGTCGATTATTTCACAAAATGGGCAAAAGCTGAAGCGCTGGTGCATATCACGGAAGCCAACACCACAAATTTTGTAAAGAAAAACATACTTTATAGGTTTGGAGTTCCGGACACTATAATCACCGATAATGGCACTCAGTTTGATAACCAAAAGTTCAGACAGTTGTGCGAGAAGTATCATATTGCTAACTACTATGCGATACCAGCTCACCCACAAACAAACGGGCAAGTAGAAGCAGTAAATAAAATTATCAAGCACACCATTAAAGCAAAGTTAGATGACAAAAAAGGAAGCTGGGTTGAAAAGCTTCCTGAAGTATTATAGGCATATCGGACGACAACAAGGACTTCAACAGGAGAAACTCCGTTCATCCTAGCATTCGGAACAGAAGCTGTCATCCCCATAGAAACATCGTATGTGTCCCCACGGGTCAGGTTATACGATGAAGAACAGAATGTTGATATGCTACTACAAAGTTTGGATGAGCTAGAAGAAAAAAGGGAAAAGTCCCCAATAAGAAATACAGCATATCAACAAAGAGTGGCTCGCCACTACAACTCTCGTGTTCGGATCAGAAAATTTCAGCTAAGAAACCTGGTGCTTAGGAAGGTGTCGTTGAACACAAAAAACAGAGCCGCAGGATCCCTGGCTGACAAATGGGAAGGTCCATACAAGATCGAGGGGATAGCTGACCATGGAGCCTATTGAATTGCTCGACCCAATGGAGGGGTGTTACCCCGACCATGCAATGCCCAACATCTGAAGATTTTCTATCCTTAATATATATATATATATATATATATATATATATATATATATATATTTATATTGAATATTCTATTCTTTTATTGGTAGGATAAATATAAAATTGTAATTTAAATCTGTCGATTTTTTACAATAATAAATAAAATTACTCGGAATTTCCGAAAGGATAGCATCTAGTTCGGGATTTCCAAAAAAGGGATATGATAATAAGATTATATGGAAGCAGAGCATGATAATAAGAACATGCAAATAGAATTCTCGGGACCATAAAATCCCAAATGGGCGGAGAAGCTCGTAGGAGCATGCCAGCCGAGCAGGGTCAAAATGACCTTCGCAAAAAGGCAAACCCGATGCACTAGACTTTGGAAAAATGCTCGGGACGCTATAGGGAAAAATTCCGGTGAAATGCATAGCTGTGTTGAAGCACCTTTTTTTTTTAAAAAAAAAAGCTCAACGATTCGGTAAACCCTGGCGCATAAAAACTAGGGAGACGTCCTTGGTATTGCATAAGGACTCGAACGTATGATCATGGTGAGTCTTGATGTAACATTCGGGTAGCAACCGGGTATGAAACACAAGTGAAAAACTTCTGTTTCAAGATGACTCGGTTAATAATAAAGAAGTCAGTTTAATAAGATACTTGGCAATTGAAGTCATTCGGGTAACAACCGGTTTAATAAGATACTCGGTTAAGTTATCCGAACAACGAAGAAGCCAGTTTAATAAGATACTTGGCAATTGAAGTCATTCGGGTAACAACCGGTTTAATAAGATACTCGGTTAAGTTACCCAAACAACGAAGAAGCCAGTTTAATAAGATACTTGGCAATTGAAGTTATTCGGGTAACAACCGGTTTAATAAGATACTCGGTTAAATTACCCGAACATCGAAGAAGCCAGTTTAATAAGATACTTGGCAATTGAAGTTATTCGGGTAACAACCGGTTTAATAAGATACTCGGTTAAATTACCCGAACATCGAAGAAGCCAGTTTAATAAGATACTTGGCAATTGAAGTTATTCGGGTAACAACCGGTTTAATAAGATACTTGGTTAAGTTACCCGAACAACGAAGAAGCCAGTTTAATAAGATACTTGGCAATTGAAGTCATTCGGGTAACAACCGGTTTAATAAGATACTCGGTTAAGTTACCTGAACAACGAAGAAACCAGTTTAATAAGATACTTGACAATTGAAGTTATTCGGGTAACAACCGGTTTAATAAGATACTCGGTTAAGTTACCCGAACAACGAAGAAGCCAGTTTAATAAGATACTTGGCAATTAAAGTTATTCGGGTAACAACCGGTTTAATAAGATACTCGGTTAAATTACCTGAACATCGAAGAAACCAGTTTAACAAGATACTTGGCAATTGAAGTTATTCGGGTAACAACCGGTTTAATAAAATACTCGGTTATGTTACCCGACCATCAGCCAGTTTAATACAACACTCAACAATAATCAGCCAAAAATAGACCAAAACCATTCAACTCAGTAAAATTGAATTTTATTGCTCCTAAAAGAATGGTTACAGTTCAAAGAATGGTTCTTTACAAATAAAAAATAAAGAATCAGAATTTTCTGCAAATTTACAAAATCAAGGTTGCGAGGATTTTGAGCCTTTGCCAATACTCGGATATGGCACCATCTCGTACTTACAAAGCAGACTCTCATTAGATGCCCAAGTAATATCATCGACAGTATCATCCCTCCACTGGCTGTAATCTTCACCCGGGACTGGCCCAACATCCGGGACTGGCCCAACATCCGGGACTACACCCTCAACCGACTCTTGACTTGCGTAAAAGGTCGAGAGAGAATGCTCATACGGAATCTCTAAATGCATAGGATGTGGCTCTTTGCCTTGACTACGACACTAGACTCTCCATTCCTTCATCTGAATCTGAAGATATTCCAAGGACCAGTCCACATGGTGTTTGATTGACAACTCCCAATTAGCACGGGCTTTCTCGGTCGCTCTATTCTTGAATTTGAAGAACTCGCCGGCCGAAACTAGCCCACGTTGAAATTCCCAAAGAAGTAGGGCATCATATGCAGGGGATCTTTTAAAACGATCCACCCCTTGGACTTCCAGTTCCAACCTGGCCTCTCAGGAAATGGATTCAACTGTCAGCACTTAGCACTCCAAATCTTCAATTTTGTGGTCATACGCCGACTTCGCCTGCTCCGCCTCTTGCTCGGCCTTAAGCATGGATTCTTCAGTAGAAGATAGAAGATTTTGAAGTGATGTAACCTTCTCATTTGCCAGAGATGCCTTGTGCTCGGCTTCAATCTGCTTCGCCAGGCAGTGGTCAGCAAATATCTGTACAGAGCAGACCTACTGCTGATAAGCCTGCTCAGCTCGAGCACGACCTTCCTCATTCTCCTTCAGCTGAGCCTCCAGACCCCTTATCCGATCAGCTTGACATTGATGCGTCTGAACAAGTTCAGCAAATTCGGCCACCATCTGCAAAAGAATATACTTAGAAATCCGACAGAAGCAAAACAATAAAGGAGTCAGAATTAACTAAGTCAGAATTAACTGAGTCAGATTTAACTTACATAAGATGCGCCGTTGAAAACATTTTGGAGACGTTCGGTCAGTGAACCATCTCTAAAACTGCTCCAGCGGTCCTCCCCAATATAAGCCCGACCGAAGGACATCTCCTGTAGCATATCCCGGGGAGAAAGGAATGAAGGAACCCCGGAGGGTTCAACTCCCAGATTTCCAAACTCGGGGGCAGGAGAAGCCCTGTTCGGCTCTAAGGATGGAGAAGGTAACCCCGAAGTTTCAACCCTCATATCTCCAACTTCGGGGGTAGAAGAAGCCCTACTCGATTTTAAAGTGGCTGCATCTACTGATGCTCCAGCACCAACACTTGGGGCAATCTAGTCGGCAACATCTTCGTCACTGGAGTCAATGAATGAGACTACCCGAGGAACTTTGAGAGGACGAGACAGCGAACTGACTGCCTTTTGCTTCTCACCCTGAGAACGGTGGAAGTTAAGATAAGCAGCAGGATTTTCTAACGGATAGTCCCGAAAAGACTCAAAGAACTCGGCACCGGCAGGCACTTGATCCATCAAGATGTTACCACCGTTGCCAGCTTCAAACCGTCCAACAGGCTCTTCACCTAGACCCTCATACTGCCTCTCCCTATTTTCAGGCAGTTGGGTGTCAGTAGGCTCACCTTGGCCACTTGGACCAGCGAAATCTTGAGTAGAAGGCTAAGCACCCCGATCAATGCACTCGGGAATTTGTTCAGCGATATCAGTTTCCTCATCAGGCTCGGGTGGAACAATACCCTCATCGCCCTAACGGGAAGCTTCCTTTCTACTCGTTTGTAGAATCGCCTTCACCTGGCTAGCCTGAAGATCGCTGACAACGTCCGTATCGAACACTAAAAAAAAAAGTTAGAAAAGAAAATGGAAAAGCAGAGAAATACAACAGAGGGCGCCGGGTTACTTACAACGCCTGCGATGGCCCGAAATCTGTTTGAAGAAGCCGAGATTTATCAAGTCATCCTCTTTGAAAAGATAGCTCTTGCTTCTCTTTTCCAGAGTACGAACAGCTGCCCGAGTCAGCCTCTTCACCTCTGAATCGCTATAGTCAATTGTTTTCTTCTTCCACACTTTGGGGGAACAGAAGAAGCGGGGAACACTCAACACCATGTGGGAATTCCCATATTGAACAGTGATATCGAGCCCGAGGGCCCCTCCATTAAAAAACCAACTGTTCTTCCAAAATTTGTTGGATGTAGGGAATCCCCATATGAAACCCTTCTTTTTCGGGTCAACAGAAGCATCAACCCCCTAATTTACCTTGGCTTCTTTGGGGACCCAACCGTCCGAAGAAGTAGATGCAAGGAAATAGGTCCCCGTTCTGCTAACCTGCCTCAGCGTAAAGAAATGTCTGATTTCATTCGGGGAAGGCGGTGAAAGGTTCATTCGACTGAACATGTGCCACATACACATCAAGGCTTTGTAACTATTCAGGGCCAACTGAGCTGGGGCTATCCCTGCCTCAGCCAAAAACCAGGCAATAAAAGGCTGAAGGGGAAGTGTGACGCCACAGCAAAGCATCGACCCATAAATTGCGACCATGCCCTCAGGAGGATTCCATACGGCTCTATCCCCCGCAAGAACCAAAGTGACTGAGTCGGGCAAGTCAAATCTGGAGCGGTATTTTTCTATCTCAGCTGGCCCGACCACATTTGGCTTAGTATTAAAGCCACTCGGGCAAGTATCAGAAAACAAAAGACGAGACGCCCTGTACACTTCATCAACGTCACCCTCGTTAACAATCTGGTCTCTGGTCTCTGGTCTCTGGTCTGAACACTGCTCGATCCGTGCTTGTATACTTTACTTGTGCTCTGATGTTTACCCATCCTTCGAGAAGATACCCTGTGATCAGAAATATCAGAATCAGAATCAGAACTAGATGGAGAACTCGATACAAGGCTGAAAGTGACGTCAGGGTGAAGCCCAGAAACATCAACCTCTAAAAATGGAGGTTCATCTATTGGGATATCCCCCAGTAATCGTTTAATGCAAGATACTAACTGGAAATCCCCATGCTCTAATGCATCAAAAGCGATTTTAAAGAGACGATGGCGGGAAGATGGCCCTATTAAAACTAACCTTGAATTGAGACCGATGCAAGATCTTCAAGAGGAGAATCGCGAACTTCTGGACAAAGAAATCTGAGTTTGAAGAGATTTCTGCTGAATTTTTGAGAATAAACCAACAATATCTCTCAGCGAAGAATTTAAAGATGAGATGGCACGAAACCCTAGGATTTCAAAGCGGGAAAAAAATTTATGACAAAACTTGATGGCGTAGGCGGCGCTTAGGGAAACGCAAAAATCATTTCTCATAAATGGTATTGAAAAATGAAGAGACGAGGGACACGTGTCAAGACAGGAAGTAGCCCTCAACCGTCAAAACTTTAAAACGTCGTTATCATTTAAAATCTTGCGTGATAAAGCGAATCGAAATTACAGAGTCACCATTAAAACGCGTCATTATGACAAGACGGCTATTCTGACGAAAGAAAATCAAGATGATTAAAATACTCTTGCCTGAAATAAAATCTTCTCGGCAAAAATATTTTAAGGGGGTATTGTTGTATGTAAATTTTACCAAGCATACACGTCATTGACAGGAAGGAAAAATAGCCAGATGGACGCCCAAATGGGCATCCAGGAAATATCCTATAAGGCATCATTAAAGAGAAGAAAGCCCGAGTAAGCATATACTGAATAAAACCTACTCGGGATCAGCTAACAGCACTCGGGACTGGTTAAATAACACTTCCACTCGGGCTCAAACGGTACTACTCTAGACCGTCATGTATTACTCTTACTCGGGAATAAATACGACCCGAGTAAGAACTTGGTGCTTATTTCATACGGATTGTCATTAAATACGTAACGATATCCATCAGGAAGGAATCCCAAATGAAACAAGAGTATTAAATTAGAAGAGTCCCCAATCAGAAAATAACTTGATTTCTTTATGAAGACTACATTCTTATAAAGAAACAAGTCCAAGTCGAACTGCACTACTAGAATCCCACTCGATTTCCATTAGAGACTCCGAAACAGGAAAGAAGGCGAATCGACCTCAAGAAAGTAACCGAATCACAATTAAATACAAAGATCCTGTATTACTTGTACAAAGCAGATTAGGGTTCTATAAACATATAAATAGACCCATAATCTAGTCCAAAATATATAGGCAATATAGCATACAGCAATCACAGTAAATACAGAGAGAAAAAAGAGAGATCAAGAGCTTGTAAAACATCTTATTCTCTTAGTGGATTTTGGATGGGTTGATCTTTCAACCACCAATGGATGTTTCTCCAGCCATCGGAGTTTTACCACGTAAAATTTGTCTTTGTTACTCTCTCTGCATCTTTTTCTCTTTGATTCAATAGCCAAAATCCAATTCTTGTTAGCTTTTCTGGCATAATCCAGAAATCGACGTCAACACATAATAAAGAAAAAAAAATCTACGATAATCTTTTATTTTCATACTACCCAAACACCAAAATTCCAGATTTCAAACCAAAATTTCATTGACTCAACAATACCCAACTTCATCTTCTTCGGCTTTCAAAAACTAAAAAAAATAATCTTCATCAAAACACAATCATAACTCCTAAAATCCAATATACATCCCCCAAACATCTTTTCCAAATTTCATCAAAACACAATCATCAACTCACAAATAATCTTTTAGTATCAAACAATTACCAAATCAGCATTAAACACCATCAGCAACACAAAAAGAAAAAAAAATAGTGACAATAACAAACAACTTCATTGCACCGACGGATGAAAATCTGTTTCGTCACTTGGACGAACATATGTTTGTTGAGCGGAGGAGCAAATCTGCTCCTTGCGAGAGTAGAGGAGGAGCATATTTACTCATATAATCAGGGGTGGGAGTTTTCGGGTTGGGTTGGGTTGAAATTTTTTTGACCCAATCCAACCCAACGTAAATTTTAACCCAACCCAACCCAATCCAACCCAATATTTATCGGGTTGAGTTGATCGGATTGGGCTTTTTAATTCCAATAGAAAAAATGTATTTTAATTCCAATTTTGTTATATCAAAATTCAAATTTAAAATATTTTTTTACCCAAATATCATACCACATTGAGTTTATATTTTTTAAAAGTATCAAAATCAAATCACAACACATAATACAAATTGTTTAAATATTTGTTGCATAATTAACAAAAATAAAAAAATAAAATAATTTATCCAACTTGGAAAGTCTCCATCTAAGTCTCCCATCATTTTTACAATATAACCACTTCGATGAATATCTCGTAGTTAGATAATCTATTATTTATTTTAACCAACATAATAGTTTGAGTTTATAGACAATTATTAGACTTTTTTCTTTCAAATTCTTAATCAAATCATAAGAAAAAAATATATATTTTAAAGTATAATTAAGGATGTGCCAATTAATACAAAATACGTAGACAATATAATTGCATGTTTTTAATAAATGAATTATATATTTATGGTATAAAATATTTAAAGTATTTATATTTATCATTTATAATATTATAAATGGTGTATGAGTAAATTTTTTAAATATTTTAAAAAATGAGATTCAATAATAGATATAATAATAAATAAAACTATTTAATTTATTTTTTATTATTAATATCGGGTTGTCGGGTTGGGTTGGGTTATATTTTATCAACGCAACCCAACCCAACCCAACCCAACCCAACCCAACCCAACCCAATCTTAAAAGCAACCCAACCCAATCTAGTCGAATCGGGTTGGGTTGGCGGGTTGGATTGGATTGACGGGTTGGTGCCCACCCCTACATATAGCGACTGCAACGAGATCGTGCGAAGGAACTGCTTCTCAAAGTAATTGCATGTATATAGAGGTATCCACGGTTCAGTTTCGGTTACGAACCATCGGTTTCGGTTTCGGTTCCGTAAAATGGTCTAACCGTAACCGAAACCGAAACCGAAACCGTAACCGGATGGGGACGATTTGGTTCGGTTACGTAACCGTCGGTTTGGCGGTTACGGTTGGTTTTGTTTTTTACAAATGAATTGCCACGTGTCGAAATTCTATTGGTTAGTTTTTTTTTAATAAAATATAGCAAAACAACCGCCGGTTTTGAGGCGGTTTTTGGAATTGGATAACCGTAACCGAACCGCCGGAAAATCGGTTTCCAACCGATTTCGTAATCAACAGTTACGGTTCGGTTTCGATGACGGTTTTTGGAAGACGGTTTCGATTCGGTTTCGATTCGGTTTCGAACGGTTTAACCGAACCGTGAACATCTCTTCATGTATATACTACTTGAATATAATTATATTGCACACTTGAATGCAATGGCACATATTTTTCTCAATGTAATTGCACGTATCTTTATCTATAATTTACCGCAGTATCAATTTCATTTTTTTTTTACCTTATACTTATCAAGCTCAATAATCGTTCTTACCATCAAGAAGCATTGAAAAGTGGTTACCCAAGTTCTTTATTCTTTTATTCTTTTTTCTTTTTTCTCACGACATGCGTTGACGTTAACTCCGCCGTTTGCTCAAACAGGATTGTTTGTCAATTCATTTAACCTGTGCATTAGGTAACCGATAATTAATATTACGGTTGCAAAAGCACTTTGAGTCATATATACCGCCGTAAGCAAAAAAAATCCGGTCTACACCGATTAATATTAGTTTGTATTTTTAGAACATCTTTAATTCTATATCAAAATTGTATGTTAATGTTAAAATTTAATATAAAATATAAAAATATTTCTTTAATACAGTGATGAATACTATATTAAATTGAATATATATTATATTATGTGTCAAATTTAGTACACAATAAAATATATAGTAAATTTGATACAACAATAAATGTTTTTTTTTAATTATAAAAATACTATTTTATATTTATTTTAAATATTTAAAATAATTAAAATTTAATGAATATTAATGATATTTCATTTAAAACCTATCTTATCCAATTATTTTCCATCAATTTATTAAATATATTAATGATAAACATTGACTTTTATAATTTTAATTAATAACCTAATAAAAATAGTATCTTAAACATATAAAATACATCAAAACACAGTGATTGTTGCGTTGGAGATGTAAAATAAAAAAAAATAAAAAAAATGAAATAAGAAAACCTCGTATTTGTCAACCAAGGCTCAACTAGTCAACACGCTATTTTCCAACAGAGATTACATATTCATACATAGAAACAAAAAAACCCAGAACAAAACCCATCACGCAATCTTTAATATTAAACGAAACCCAGAGCAACTATCAACATTTTCCTCACAAGTTTCAATTTTTTTTTTTTTTCAAGGATCCAATTCATAAAAAGCTTTTTTTTTTCTTTTTAAATTTTCCATGAGCAGAGAGAGAGAGACTCATGAGCAAGCCCAAGAATTTCTTTCGAAATCTAATCAGACCCTTCTCTTTCAGTTCAAGTAAAGGTAACAAACGAAACCCATGAATCCCAGTTGAATTCTTCAGTGATATGTTATGATCTGCTGCTTCTCTGTCTATGCTTTGGTGATATTTTAAATTCTGTGATTTTGATTTGATCAGATGGACAGAACGAAGAGGATTTGGAGAAGATTGCTGCACAGGAACAGAAGAACTTTCCTTTTGAAATTTTAGTCACTGCTACCAAGAATTTCAACTCTGCACACAAGCTTGGTCAGGGAGGGTTTGGACCTGTCTACAAGGTGAGGATTTTATCTCAATTGGGTTTGCTTTGGAATTTCTTACCAATTCTGTTTGGTTGTTTAGAAAATTTGATGGGAAACATTTTGAAAATTAACTGAAGCCTCTTTACATTTATTGGTTAACTTAGTTTGTCTGTTACAAGATGTTGAGAATTATGTGTATGATTTTTGTTGGAAATTGTTTGAAAGTTTGTTGTTTGCTATCCATTGATCAACATTTTTGTGCTCAAAAATGGAGATTTTTGATTTTCTTTTATTTTAGAATGTCTTAAGAAATGAAACAGGTTTCAAACCCTTGTAAGTTACTGTTTTACTTGCAAATTCTTGAGAAAATAGGCACCCACAATGCAAACATCTATAATGTTGGTTTTTGTAACCTTGTTTAAATAGAAACCCATATTTAGGGCTGGCAATTCGGGTTCATGGGTCGGGTTGACCTCAACCCGACACGACCCGAATAGTATTAACTTTAATCCGATACGACCCGTTTAATTAAACGGGTTAACCTTTTGAAACCCGATACGACCCGTTTAACTAAATGGGCTTTACGGGTTGACCCGTAACACGTTTAATATTAGTGTTTGCTATATGAAGCCAAATGGTTGCTTTTGCTCTTGTGTTTTTGTTGACATTCCTGTGATGGGGTCTGCTAAGCTTCACATTATGTTCTTAGCATGGTATCTAACTTTAAAGGTGTAGAGTTTCATTAGTTTCTTGGTAAATAATAAGGTAATGAAGACTTGTGTGGTTGTGTTCTTTACAGGGCAAGTTGGATGATGGGAGAGAAATTGCCGTGAAGAAGCTTTCCCATAGCTCGAATCAAGGGAAGAAGGAATTTGAGAATGAGGCCAAGTTGTTGGCTCGTGTACAGCACCGGAATGTTGTTAATTTGTTAGGTTACTGTGTACATGGCATGGAAAAGCTATTGGTTTATGAGTATGTCGCTAACGAGAGTCTTGACAAGCTTCTCTTCAGTAAGCATCAGCTTTTACCCTTTACCTTCTCTGTTTCTGTTTAATTGTATCATTCTTTACTCATTTAACTGCAGATGTTAATTCAGTGAATGAATCTAGCCCAATCCTCTTATGTTTATTCTCATAGTCCAAATTAAGCATTATAGGTTGATTTCTGGATACCTGAACTGATGTTGATGCAGACCACAGAGGATTGGAGTTTTATATACAGTTAATATCGAATTTCGTTCTCTTGTTTTGTTCGTTCTTGCAAAAAGTTCTTAGATGGCATTGGTTACTATAAGCATGCTCCTTTCCAAAATCATCGAAGCTTGGATGAATTGGTAGGCATTCAATGTGGAAATGGTAACTAATTTATATGCAAATCCCTTCAAGAAAAATAATAATGTATTATTCATTCTTAAGGTGATATTGACATCTGTATGGCCTCAAATGCATCAATATTTTATCTTTTCTCTTCATAATCAATGGTCAATAGGTCAAAGTTGATTACAAAGTTTAAATTGCTGGATGTGTTTTTGCTGGCAGCATAAATTTGTCTTAAAACTCAATTAGAAATTTAGATTTATGAAAGCCAATGTAAGATGGAGGATAGTTTACACAGTGAACCCATTGAATTGTATTCAATGGGCTTGTAATATGCTCACATTTTTGCTACAAAGTTGCAATTAGCTTGTAGCCATTATTTCACTAACATCTTTTCTTAAAACTTAGGAGAAATGTAGAATGCCTTTTAAATCCAATGGCCCACATGCAAGGAACTAATATATCTTACATCAGTTCGAACCGACAATAGAAAGATTATATATATATATATATATGCTGGGATTCCTTTCACTTACTTCTTTTAGGGAAGGGTCGGGGAGTTGGTGTTGTCATTTAGAATTTTGTTGAAGTAACTTCAATTTATTTGTGCTATTATAGGTGAAGCTTTGTACTGTGATGTGTAAGATTTATGGTCTGATGCTGGAATTGGATTTTTTTTTATAAGGAGTTGATGTGTTGAATTACGAGAGATATTTATTTTGAATTACAAGAAATCCACCAATTTCATCCCATGTATTTTTCCATTACGTCGATGAAGGTTAAAATATAAATGACAATGTGATGCTTTTTTAAACTGTTATATGCATAGGCTCCAATACCATGGATCCACAATAGTCATGGTGATTGAAACAGTGATGGTCTCTATATACAGAATCCAATAGAAGTCAGGAGCTTGATTGGAGGCGAAGGTATGATATTATCACTGGCATTGCTCGGGGATTGCTTTACCTTCATGAAGATTCACACAATTGCATCATCCACAGAGATATCAAGGCCAGCAATATATTACTCGATGACAAGTGGATACCCAAGATTGCTGATTTTGGCATGGCCCGCCTCTTCCCAGAAGATCAAACACATGTTAACACCCGTGTAGCTGGTACCAAGTATGTTGTCGAGCGTCCTTATATAATCTATTGTATAGTCAAGTGCTCAAGTCATGTGCATTAATCTAACATAAGAAATCTATTGCTTCTAAACATTTGAAACCAGTGGTTATATGGCGCCAGAATACGTCATGCATGGAAATTTATCAGTTAAGGCAGACGTGTTTAGCTTTGGGGTTGTGGTTTTAGAGCTGATCAGTGGACATAGAAATTCAAACTTCAATTTAGATGTTGATGCGCAGAATCTGCTCGATTGGGTAAGAACATAATCTGAATCATTTCTTCAATAGAATATCGAAGATGTTATTCACAATATACTTTGTGAAAATCATCAATTTAGCCTCTAATGGTTCGTACGGTTTCGGTATAGCATCTTGCAACACGTTTGGCTGTTTTACCACTTTCAGGCAACATATTGAACTTCATTTAGAATACTAAGAAATTTCTGTAGACTTTCTATGATACATGAGATGGGAATGTTGGCACCGAATGGACACATGAAAACCTAGAGAGAAGTTTACATTTGACGATGCAAGAGATTCAGGAAAGAAAAAAAAGAAGCTTAATTGACTTTGTATGTTGTATTTGCAGGCATATAAACTCTACAAGAAAGGAAGGAGCTTGGAGATTGTTGACCCCAAATTAGCAGACTCAGGAGCCACGGACCAAATAGCAATGTGTATCCAGATAGGGTTGCTATGCACGCAAGGTGATCCGAAACTAAGGCCTCTTATGCGACGTGTAGCTGTTCTGCTATCAAAGAAACCTGGCAATCTAGAAGAACCAAGTAGGCCTGGAGTACCGGGTTCTCGATACAGAAGAGCTCCCCGGCCTGCAGCAATGTCGTCATCAACTCTTGGAACAGGTGGAAGTTCTAGAGATTCCAGTTCGCGTACATATGATACAAGCTTGAATAGCAATACAGCTTCGGCGTCTACTTCAGCTCTTTCAAGCCCAAGACCAGACCGGCATGGTAAGCGTCCAATGCAGAGTTAGGTTTAGTATTGTAAAATATTTTGATTATTCCTTTGTGTATTAGTGACATGGTTGTATTTTATTGATTAGTGTGTAAATGTTGATGAGAAATTAGTTAGAGAAGGATGAGCATCTGCTTTAAGTTCTACTTAAGAAAAGGCAATACTAAAATGTTTATATTCTTTGGGTTTCCGAAAGGGATTTCTTAGACCAACACAATCGCCTGTCAAAATTTATCCTAAAATGAAACAATTCCCAAAATAGTTTGTAACTCACCAATAAATTAGTTCTGTTTAATATGATTTGACAAACCTTATTATTATTTTTTTTAAGTATTACATTTTTTAAATTAAGAGTTAAATTTTTTTTAAGGGGAGGATTCGAACCCTCAGTAGGGGTGTGAATGGGTTGGTTAGGGTTGGGTTTGGTGATACCCAGTGTTGCAGAAGTTGGCGACTAGGGCCGATTAGTCGCTCGGCGGTAAGCTACCGCCGCGATTTGAAGGTAGTCGACGCCGTAAGGCGGCCTCAGTCAAAGTCGGTCAAAATCGGATATAGTCCGACTTCGTCGGACTTAGTCGGATCTAATCGGACCTCTAGTCGTCAAAAATGTCCACTCTCTTCTCTCATCACCGATCGTCGCTTCAGTCCTTCACCGCCTGTTGTCGATCGTCTTCCTCCGTCGTCGTCGTCGTCGTCGTCGTCGTCATCGTATGTCGCTGTCGTCACCTGTCACCGATCGTTGTTGACCTTCACTTCTTCAGTTCTCATCGACTAAACCAGTGCAGTGTTGTGTGTGGTGTACTTTGTAGATCCGGTTCGACCGCATCTGGTGGTATCGGGGACTGCAGTCAACCGTTTCCCCTGTAGTCGCCACAAGTTTTGAATTCACCGCTGGAGAATTCACACGAAAGGGAACAATGTGGTATGAGTTGTACTGGTGTGTGGTGTCTGGTCGAAGACGAAGACTAATTTAGTTTTAGTTTTGGTGGATGAAAGGTGTATGTGAGATTGTGAGGTGTGAAAGTTATGCTGTAAGTGGGTAACACGTGTAATTATTTATTAGTGTTAGTGTTAGTGTGTAATACACTAATACAATAATATGTTACAACTTTTTTTTTCTTTTGAATTATGCTTTGTTTATATTTTATAATTTATATATAACTATACAAGTGGTGGTGTGTAATGTACTAATGTGTTACAACTTTTCAATAAATAAAAATATATAAAATAGAATAATATTTACTCAATTAGAATTTAATATAAATAATAATATAAAAATATATATTTCCGATTGGCTGTCGGCTTCCCGTCGACCGGCCGACGACCAACTTCCGACCATTTGTCTAGTTTCCGATTAGTCCCCGACTAGTCTCCCTAGGCGCTAGGCGGTGGGTCGCCGTCCGACTGGCGCCTAACGACTTTTGCATCACTGGTGATACCTAAACGAAATCATTATTTAATTGATTTATTTATTTTACAATCCAAATCAAACCAATTATAAGGTAAAACCAAACCAATAAAAATCAGTTCGGTTCAGTTTGACGGGTTAAAAAAATAATTACATTATTTTTTTGTATTTGAACAAATATAATAATAACAATATAAGTAGTTAATCTCATCATCAATAAGATAAACAATAACTAAATTTAACCAAAGTGCATAACAATAATAGTTAAAAAGAAAAAAAAACTCTAATGTAGAACATATAAAACTTATATAAAAAAAACTAAACACTATCGTTTAATGCGTTTTTGTACGAAACAATAAAAAAAATAGTTACTTACCTTTAATAAATTTGTTTAGTACCAATAACTTTAGATGAGATGAAATAGATTTGAGATTAAATAGAGGACGTTAGAACTTGGAAATGGAAAAACGATAACCTTGGAAATAAATATAATATAAAATTAGGTTAATTTTAGTTTTTTTATATGATAATTTAACATGGGACAATCTATAGAACATCGGTGTTTTTATACACATTTTTTAAAAAATCCAACTCATCAAATTTTGACCATTGATTTGTCCAACATTCACATCTAATGATAATGTTTAAAGTTGTGATTCTCTATGCATCATAATATTACCTTCTTAGCAGGTCACAAAACCTCATTACCGTTTGTTTTTCACAAAACCCAATAGTTACAGTTTTTAATTTTCCTACTTCCCAATGCTATTTTCTTCTCCTTTCCAAATCCAACTCTTTTTATATAAACGTACAAAAACACTTTTTTCCGTTCCAAATCCAACTCTTCTCCTTCCTAACGCTATCTTCTGAACTATTCTTGTTTACTGGCTTAAAATCTCTTCTGAACTTTTCTTTGTTATTGGCCTAAACACTTTAATCGATCATTTGTCAGGCTCATTGTTGTTTCGGTCTGGTGTTCTGACTCGTCTATTTCCATTCGAATTGATATCTTGTCTCCTACCCATTCTTTTTTGCTTGCTTCATCAAGTTTGAACTCAAAGGTATGTCTCCCCCATGGCTTTTTTTGATTAGCTTCGAATTCAATATGAAATTACTTATTGTTTGAATCTTTATTTTTATCTCATCTCTACAATGAATCCATAGTTGTTTGATTAGTTTCGAAGTCAATATGAAATTACATAAGGTTCGATTTTTTTTCTTATCTCTAGGATTCATATAATCAATAATGTTTTCCTGTTTGTAATTGCTTTTTTTGTCTTTATCTCTATAATAATTTTTCTATAATTTTTTAAGCTGAATGATTCATGTTCAAAATTTCGGTGTTTCCTAACATCAATAATGTTGTCTATAATCTCTATATAATTTCTATGTTGAATGATGCGTGATCAAAATCTCGGTGATTCCTCGCATCAATATTTTTTTTTTTGTTATTATTTCTATTATAATTCGATCAACACATATTATTATGATTAAAATTTTACATATACTCTTATCATCCTGTTTTGACTTTGTCTAGTAATGGTTAAGAGTGGACTGCAAAGTAAGTCTGAGAACAAGGATGAATTGTTTTTTACACCAAATAATATGTGTTCTATCGGGGTTAATTTTGTACAAATTTCGTCATGGGAAGGCAATGGCAATCAAGATGTTGATTTGAATCATATCAAAAATATGAAATTTGATCCTATGGAAGATGCAATGTAGTTTTATCTTGGTTATGCTAGGGGTAATGGGTTTGGTATAAGAGCGACGAACTTGGACTATGACAGTTAATGAAGGTCGAGTATTAAGGAGAAAGTGGGTTTGTGATAAGTAGGGATCAAGAAGGGAGGAACATATGACCAATAAAAATAGGAAACACAAGCCAAAGTTGCAGACAAGACAGAATTGCAAAACTTGTTTTTTAGTTGGTTTAGACAATCATACGTTAAAGTACAACGTAAGAGTATTCCTCGATGATCATGCACACAAACTAGCAACCTTTCGTGAGGTTTCATCCCACCGATCTCATAGAAACGTAGATGAAGGTGACTATGCTCAAATTGATGTCATGGGCAAAAATTTCATACGAGGTTGTCAAACATTTGAGTACATGGTTGACTAGAAGGACGATACTCCAAAATTGGATTCACTTAGAAGGACATGTATAACAAGATTGCTAAGAAGAGACGATCAAAAGCTTTTTAAAGCGGCTCACAAGCAGCAATTTCGTATCTCGAGTCAAAGGTATTTACTGAACAAAAATTTTATTGCAGGTTCAACACAGATGATGATGATTTGCTTGCTAATATATGTTGGAGGGACTTCCATTCCCTATTTGAGTACAAGTACTTCTGAGATGTTCTTGTTTTTGACACCACTTACAAGACAAATGCCTAAGGTAAGCCTTTGGTTTTATTTATTGGTGCAAACAACCATAGTGCTACTTGTGTATTTGGTGTTGCACTTTGTTAGACGAGATGTTTACTTAATACAAATGGGACCTTACTAAACTCATGGATTTAATGGGCAAAAAGCATCCTCTTTCTATAATGACAGACATATAAAACAACGTGACAGGCAGTTGATGAGGTATTTTCAAACTGTCTGCATAGGATATGCCAATGGCACGAAGCAAAAAACGCATGTGCTCACATTAACAGCCATAAGAAGTCATCCACATTTAGATGTTTCATCTTTGACCACATAGACGAGGACAAATTCGATGAATTTTTGAAAGAAATGATAACATAACACGCTCTCGAAGACAACGATTGGGTTAATATGATATACGAAAAGAGGCATAAATGGGTAGAAACATATTCCAAGAGCCATTTTTTTACCGGAATGCGAAACACTTAAAGATCAGAGTCAATTAATAACTACATGAAAGAATATGTTTGTTGTAGTGAGAAATTGTTTGACTTATTCCCTCAAATAAATAGGGCACTCATGAGAAACAATTTCTTTACTGACGAATATGCTTCAACATTAAGAGTCCAGTGATCTTAAGCTACCTCAAATCGTTGGAGAAACATGCATCTTCCATCTACATTTATCGTATTTGTTGTGACAAAACTAAAGAGATCAACCATTCAATAAAGTATTCACACATTGCACCATGGAACGAGGAGAATGAAGTCTTATACATTCTCACCGAATATGATTCTCCAGATAAAAAGATTATAAGTGTTGTTTACCATAGGGATATAATTGGATTTCAACAAGTCATTATGGATGGTGATTAGGATTCATCAAAGCACAATGTATTAGTAGTTTCGTGTGAATGCAATTTGTTACAAAATAACGGAATTCCATGCTCTCATATGTTTTACGTTATGAAAATGGAGAACATTATAAAGATTCCAGAGTCCTTGATAATTAAGAGGTAGACAAAGTTAGCTACACGTTGTTACAAAATAATAGAATTCCATGCTCTCATATGCTTTATGTTATGAAAATGGAGAACATTACAAATTTTCCAGAGTCCTTGGTATTTAACTGGTGGACAAAATCAGCTACATATGACGTTCATATCCAGCTCCAGCTCGACAATGACTGTTCGAAGAGTGTTGATGTTACTCGGTTTGCTTCATTGAGTGCAAAGTGCAACTATTTCTATCACCAATGGAGATAAACTAAGAAGGTTTCAATTTGATCAAAAAGGAACTCAATATTTTGTGAAATGCTGTGCAAGGGTTGGATGATGAGTTTCGAAATAATTGCAACAAAAATGGTGATCATTCTGGTTCCAAGAGCCAAATTATAAAAGATCCTAATGTTGTTAAAACCAAAGGCAGATCCACTGGTTCAACTGCATCTACCACACGAGTAGCCAAGTTGCAGAAGCGTAAAAGACCAAATCAGTTTCGTATTTGCCATATTTCTGGGCACGACTGGCGTAATTGTCCAAACAAAGAATCAGACAATTTGTCACTTTCATTAGTGTTATGGGTTCATGATGCATTAAGATTTTGTTATTTGGGTTGTTTATTATATGCATTGGGTTGTCACTGTATTGTTATTTAATTCTCATGAATGTTAGTTACTTTCATTATTGTTTGCTGTTTTGATAATTCTCTTAGGGTTGTTTGTTTGATTTGTGGAGTTTGAACTGGACCACATCCATGTGGTCCAGATGACTTCCATTGAAATTTAACTAGTTTTGTTTGTATATTTTGTACTGGGCCAGTAAGCCAATATGTTTTAAGAGGTTAGTAAATGTAAAAGTTTAAGATTAGGTTTAGAGAAAGACGATCAAATAAAAGATGAACCGATTACATTATAAAAGAAGTAATTACGTGTCTATAAGCCCAACAAATGCTTCAAAGACAGTCCATAAGTTTTTATTGATTATAAAAGGCCTAACTTTGATTATGAAAGACAATATGTTTATGTTTTTATTTGTTGACAGTTGCCATATACGTACTTAACCAAAATTATCCTCCATCACAAAACCTGCACTTACTTTACCGCCGATGCCAATTATTAAGGTACAACATAAATAACCAAATATGAAGAACACACACCAAAATAAATCACATAAATAATGTGATCATGTCAAACAAAATGCAATTACAGGAACCATAATTTTACGTTACATAGGTTATCACATTTGCTATTAATTGATTACATCACATTACACAATGTTATGAGAATTTAGACAATAGCTAAAGAATGGCAATTGAAGACAGAAATACCAAAGCCCTAGTTTTCTGAATGGTTGCCCTTTTCTTAACCAAATCAAACTCCAACACCCGTACACGATCTTTTAAGCCTATATTTTTTCTATCGTATAATCGATGAAGTCGTTCTGACCTATGAAATCCCTTTTGTAACCTCTGCATTTCTTCATTCAACGAGATATCAATTAAGATAATTGTAAACGGTACTTTAGGACCAACCATTTGAAGTAATTACATCCACCAAAATCTTTTTGTAGTTTAACACCCAAAATGTAAGTTGTATTAATTCATAAATCAATCTATATGAGTATAACTTAAAATAGTTACTTACAGTTCATTAAATAGTCCGTTGGAACACCCTTCGAATAGTCTCTTAGGTGGCGTTTGGTTACCGTAGTGGAATGGTAATGAGAATGAGAATGAGAATTTGAATGGAAAAGAATGAGAAACTGATTTCTTTGTTTGGTTGGGACTTTAGAATCAATATCTGAATCAAAATTATTTTGTTTGGTTAACAACTTAATGGAATGAAATTAACTGTATTTTAACCAAAATACCCCTAATTACAAAATATTTATAATAACATGATATATTATGGATAATAATAACAACAAAATATGAAAGTATATATAATATTATATTTATGTTATATTATTATAATATATAATGTACATAATAATATATATTATAAATATTATTATATATAATATATAGATGAAATAACCTTTTTTAGTCAAAAATAAGGTGGTTTATTGTTTATACCAAACATTAGTTTTTTTATTGTTTTTACCCAATAATTGACTGTAAAGACCTAAATGCCCCTCATTATTTTCTTTATATCTTCTCTCTCCTTTGGTCAGAATCATTTTTTCTTTGTTCTCTCTCTTCCTTCTTTCTCTCTTCTCTCTTTTCTTTCTCTCTTTTTCTCTCAAGCCTCTCTCCTCTCTCCACCAAATTTTTTTTTGCAACCAGATCTCCTCTCCATATCGGCTCTCTTACGCCTCTCTCCTCTTTAATCTAAACTCATTTTTTTATTCTTCTTCTCTCTCATTTGGTTTGCAGATCTGGGTTGTGAAGATCAAATTCGAAATTAAGTGTTAGATGTTGATTATAAGGGTGGCTGTGGTTGTGTTTAAGTTTGGGCATTTTTGTTTAATTTTTTTTTTTAGATTTCATTTTGTTTGAAAATATTTTTAGATCTTAATAATTTCTAGGTTTTTTTTTTATTTTGAAAATTTTCCAGATTATGTTTTGAGTGTTAGGTGTTGATTTTAAGGGTGGTTGTAGTTGTGTTTAAGTTTGAGTACTGTTTTTTTTTTAAATTTCGTTTTGTTTAAAAAAATTTCCAGACCTTAAAAATTTCTAGGTTTTTTTATTTTGAAATTTTTCTAGATTATGTTTGTTATTTTTTTTTTCAGATTTGATTTTGTTTAAAGAAAAATTTCAGGGTTTTTTTATTTTGAAAAAATTCCAGATTGTGTTTGTTAATTTTTTTTCCATATTTGATTTTGTTTAAAGAAAATTCCAGGTTTTTCTAATTTTCAAAAATTTGCAGATTATGTTTATTACTATTTTTTTTCCAGATTAGGTTTTCTTTTAAAAAAAATCCAAATTTTGTTCCATTTAAACAAAAATTCCTTCCTAAAAAAACATTTACTAGAGATCTATTGTTTCAAAGTTTTTTTTTTTTTGTATGAGGAAATCTAGAAAATTTTCAAATCTATTAAAATCTGAATTTTTTTCCAGATTTCTTTAAACACACTATGCCACCTATTAAACATACCTGACCGCCAATTAAATGTTGGGATTATGCTCGATAGCAAGAGTGTAATAATGTATTTGACAATCATTTCATATTAGTAAAAGTGATTTATAGTTTAACAAATCTTATAGAATTTATAGTTTAATTATTGTCAAAAGTAAATAATCATAAGGTCAAAAGACTATGAGAAAAGAAGAATTGTTCATACATCTGAATATGTATGAGGTAGACACAATTCTATAGTTAGTCTTGAATAATATTCACAATTTAAGATAAAGGTTGGGAACCTTTATCTTGTCAAAGTTGTAGATTCTTTTGCTAGCATTTGAGTGAGATCAAATGTGTTATGATGAGTCTAAAATCATCAAAGTGTGGTATGTTTCGGTAAAAGAACCTAGTACACTAGGTGCATTTATAGGATCACAGTGAAATACTTTATCTAGAACCGTCAGTGGATAAAAGTTTTCACTTGAAGACAATTAGAGAGTCTATCTCAATCCTGAGATAAATGATGGACTTATGGTTGTAACTTTTATCATTTGAGCTATCAATGAGTACGATTATATAGTATAGTCTATCCTCGATAGTTTGGTGGTATTCATTTGTTAATCGATAGAGGACTTCATTTATAGATATGAACATTGTGGCTCTATTTATTAAATAAAAGTAGAATATCATCATATGAATGTTTTGAGGTATTGGATATTAAATCTTAACGTTAAGTTTTCAATAGTGTCTATTAAAATATGGCTTCTGGACAAGTCAAAATATCCAAGTTCAAAGTGTGGTCATATGAGTAAATATGGTAACTTGGAGAGCTATAGACGGTCTATGAGCTCTTGTCAATTACTGATATTCTTCAAGAGGATACACTTTCTCCATTAAGATTGTATAGGGTATGAATGAACAATATTAACTTATTCTATATTTATTTAAGAGGTCAATTTTAGTTCTTTAGTCGAATGAACTAAAATTAATAGATCGGACCTAAGTGAATCAGTTGTTGATCGTGATTATGTTATGTCTATTAGGGCTTAAATTTAGATAGCCTGCCAAGATCCCCAATCCATACGAACGTGGATGGATCACTTGATATATTCTACCGGATCAATTTATGAGTCTATCTAGAATTGTATTAAGGCATGTGGACTTGTTTCTTTTAGTAAGAATGAGTGTTGCTCACATGTGAACATTTTTATTTAAGTCTAACAGATTTAATAAAATAAGAAAAATAATATTTGGCCCATGTATAGGCTTGGGCGGCTAGGGCTTGTAGAATAGCCATATATATTGTTTTTTATTTTATTATTTAATTAAATAGAAGTTAATTAATTTATTGTTTAATTAAAAGTCAAAATCTTTTTCATAGTAGGAGATGGTCTCCTAGAGTCATATTGTTGGTAATATGATAAGTATCAAATACTATATTTGATAAGTAGATATTATTTATCTAGTTAAATTAGGAAGTATTTGATTTATATTCGGACTCTAATTGACAATTGGTCAAATTAGGAAGTTTTTTGATTTAGACACAATTTAATTATATTCAATAATTGGTTATTGAATAAATACACTATTTGAGTTGGATTATGAGTCTTAGTGTAGAAAAGAATTCTTCTTTCAAAAGGATTCTTGGTCACCAAGTAAATCCTTCTTAGGAGAGGATTTGATCTCTTAAATTAAAAGGATGAAGAATTCGGCCAACCTAATTTTGGAGAGAAATTTCAGCAACTTCCTTTTCTTGGAGAGAAATTTCCGCCAAGAGAGAATTTTGAGTGTAGAGAATCCGAATCTTGCTCTAGATAAATTCTTCTAACTCTAAAGATTGGTGTGTGAAAATTCGGTAAAGAGGAAAATGAAGAAAGAATGTTTTGCATTCGATAGTGCACTAGTAGCCTTTATATTAAAAGGTTTTTGTGTACAACATTGAATCTAGGTTCATGCGAGTTTCAATCAAATTGATTGATAATTTACAAGTGACCTAACGTTCTTTGCTTTTCTTCTTGGAGGATTATTGTGACTAACAAAGAAAAAGATTTTGTTTATTTCCATCCTCATGTATACAATTAAAAGAAAGAGAACCCACACTCCTAGGATATTCACATTCGTGATTGGATTGAAAAATCTTACGGATTCAATTCGGTACTAGTTTAATCGTCACGAGAAAAAAGGTACAATACTTTTAATATACGTAAATTAATCTAGGGTTAAGATTCTTTCTATTAAAGGGATTTTTTTAAATATACCAAACCCTCATTCTACGCTTCCATCGCGTTTTGAATCAATTTTTCCCTTCATTAAACACACCACGGTAATCTAATTAAACATATCAGGGCAAACCAATTAAACACACAAACTCAGACTAACTAAACACACTATGTGTAAATCAATTAAACACACCACGACAACCCAATTGAACTCACCAGGGCAGATTAATTAAACACACCGTGACAAATCAATTAAACACACAAGAGCAGCATAATTAAACACATCAGGACATACCAATTACACACACTAGGACAACTCAATTAAACACATAATGGAAAATCAATTAAACACATTAGGACAATACCAAATTAAACACACCAAGTCTAACACAATGAAACACACCCGAGGAAGATGAAGAAGAAGAATACTAGAGGTCTGGGAAGAAGAAGAAAAAGAAAAAGAAGAAGAAAAAATAGAGAATTTTTTATATAATAAAGATGGTCAATTTTGTCCAAATAGTGGATATTTTGGTAGAAACACGAAAAATATTAATATTGGGTAAAAACAATAAACCCACTAATTTTATGGTTAGTTTTAAAGTTCTCTCTAATATATATTATATGTTATATATTATATATTAGTACATATAATATATATTATTATATAATATATAATAATATAAAATATATAATATATATTTTGGATAATAATAATAAAATATAAAAGTATATATATTATAATAATATATATAATAAAATAAAATATAATATATATATTATAATATAATGTAATACTTATATATATATATATTATATTATATATATAATATTATTTTTGGAAAGGAGGATATTTTGAAATAGAGTTGGGGCATAGAGGGTTATTTTTGGAAGAGAAAATGTATTAATAGAATAGAATAGGCATTTCATTGATTTTTGTATGGAATGTTCATTTCACCAAACTGGTTTTAACAAACCAAACAAATTGAATGACTTTCATTTCATTCCATTCCATCCAACCAAATATGATCTTATAGTTCTAAGGTGTTATAACAAGATATTCTCTCGATGGTAGCCCATATTTGCATTTTCCCTTCCCACACATATACCTTTGAAGAAGAGGAAGATGACATTAACAAAACCTTTTACTATGCAAGTAAGAGAATATGAATACAACCTTTCCCAACAAAACAAACAATTTGCAACTACTATCGTTTTTCAATAAAAGAGAAGTCTAAATATCATATTTATCAAATTTACAAAAATCAAAATCTAAAAGTGAGATTAAGTACATGTAAACATTTAAGCAAATATATAATTGCAGAATATTATATATAAAATTTAAACAATTTCAAACTTAGCTACAGCTATAAATTTAAGACAATTTTTTTTAAAATACAACAATTATAAACTTATGATTAACTTTAAACAAACTCAAAATCATGAAAACTTTGCTACACCATCGAGGTATGAATGCGATAAACAATCACACCATTATTAGACCTAATCAAGCACAACTTTTCACCTTTTCGACTTCGAACTACATATGACAACCAATAATCAACACAAAAAGTTGAAATATATTAAATCAAAATTATTAAATTACAAAAACAGTAATTGGGACGAAATAACAGGATAAAAAGTAAGCAACTTGGTGTGGTGTAAATTGTTCTAAGATTCATGGATGTTGACAAGTGCAATTTTATATGTATAAAAGAGTTTGTCAAACAAAATTTAAAAATCCCAAATGTTGGAACCCTGTTTACCGGTTATGTAACGGAATTAGGTTTTAAATTTTTTAATATAGATCATAATCTGTATCTGGGACCAGTGAACTTGGGATCTTAATTATTTTTCGAAACTAATACATATAATATGTAAACACAGGAAATTGTAATCAATATAATCAGAAGGAGAAAATCTTACCAACGTTTGGAGGCTCCTTCACTTTATGATATGTTTCTGTCTGAACCACTCTTACAAACGTTTGAAGACTCTTTCACTTTACGATGTGCTCCTGTCTGAACCACTCGATCTTCCTCGCTATCTCCCGGAACTGGTAACTGCGTATGGACGCGTCACGGTCTTAGGAACTTGAATGGAGGATGTAGAGAAATACTTGAAGAAACTCTTTCTTCTCAATTTGATGTATTGATTTCATATACACATAAATTGCATCTCATGTATATATATATATTAATTATTCTTTTCAAATATATCTAATATATTAAAAGTGATAATAAGTATTTTAAATTTAAACTTAAATTCAAATACTTAGATAAATGATTTAGTAAAATAAAATAATCATATTATTTTATTTTCACCTAAATCCATATATCAACTAACACCCTCCAATTAATATTTAATAAATAATTCATAATTATCAATATAAATAAATAATTTAATTATTTAATTAATTAATTAAACTATTAACATTAATTAATTAAATAATCTCATTATTCAATTAATTCCCGAATATATACGTGTCACTTTTGTAAAACAATTAATTGGACAATCCAATTAATTAACCGTGACCCTTGTTACCTAAATCGACCGGGCTAGCAATGGGACCTAATGGACCCACAATATTTTGAGCTTCAATAATCCTCAGAATCATTAATTAAACTTTTTAATTAATATTCCTTGATTATTAATTCCGGTGTTATTCCACTAAAAACCCGAAGCTGCACTCTTTCAACTGTAGACGTTTTTACACAGACCGATACAACTCGGTGTCCATCGATATAGCTATTACATATGATGTGATCCTCCACAGTAGTTCATAATTAGAGCTAGGTCATAATGTCTGTTATATCCCTCTAATTACATATATCTTTTAAATACCATTGATTCTCTAATGGATAATAAATCCTATTTCCTCACGGAATTAGGAGAGCGCTCATATTGTCCAAGCCCCGAATCAACCCTTAAGGGAACTACCATCTACTTCTCACAAGAAAGAGTGGATTCCATTATTGTGTACAAACCTTCCCAGCCACAAGCCAAACCGTAATCCCAACATACAGAGCATATTGATCGGGAACTTCATCCGACCTTACCCATGGTATATCAAAGACCACGATCTAACCTGAAGGAGTCGATAAGACACTCAAGATTAAGATCACCCACATATAGTCATCATTAGTTGATATATATGAATCTCATCGGTAAATGGATCTTGTTGAGAGATTCATATAGATCACGACCTAGCCCTATATGATCACATCATACAAGGTGCCTCCATTCTCATATCTTCATATGAATGATTTAGGATAGAATCACCGTACATTACTCAATGGACTGTAGCTATAGATTAACCACAGATAAAGTACCCAACTTTATTTGCTATCTATGGACTCTTTAGATTGCACGTCTCTTACTGTATCCATCCGTATATGACACTTATATACATAGTTTGAGATTACATCTGGCAATCTTGAATGTTAATTATATGCGCAAGTTATAAAATAAACAATACAACAAGAATGAATTGAACTTTTCTTTTTATTTATTTCATAAATCCATTTACAAATTACATCTTTAGGGTATAAACCCCAACACCAAAGTGCGCTTAAAATTGCTTAGCAAAAACAATATAATGGCAAGTCGGGTATCGTCCATAGGGATCGAGCGATAGCTATGACCAAATTAAACTCTAGTTCTAAAAATCAATAAAAGTAAATGCAATGGTTTTGGTTTTGAAATTATACTAAAATGTAAACTATGATTAAACTAATTAAATACAACTGAGCTATAGGATAAATGTGTAAATGAATAATAAAGAGACTAAGAATTTGATGGATCCAATATGCAAACAATGGGCAAATTAAGAACTTTCATGAATGTACATCAATCTATTTTAACCAATCTAGAGTCTATAGAATTGGTTGAATATCTCTTATGGGTGTCCAATCTAGAGTGTATATTATTGACCGCCCACTAGTAATCTTACACGAATGTACATCTATCAAATAAGGAACTAATCTCTTTATAATGTCACCAATCTAGAGTGTATAGTATTGATGCTTAATCTATTACAAGTTATCAACCTAGAGTGTATAAAATTGATTACCCATTTGAGATTAGATAGAAATTGAGATTAATATGTCCGGATTTCACTTGAGAAGTATTTTCTTGTTCAATCCTTCCATTCAATTGAGCTTAAGAAAACTAAGTAGAGTGTATACCTAATTCTCTACCCAAATAATTTCTAAACAAATTAGCAAAGAAAGTAGTGTTCAATCAAATATCAATTCATTTTTGAAATCAGTTAAATGAATGAAACATACTTGAAAGATTAATAAAAAAGATAGAGTTCATTACAATACCCAAAGTTCATAAATGGGTCACATCAACCCCTTAGTAGGGATTTGGTTACTCATAGTAATTACGAAGCACAAACTAAGAGAAGAGAGAGAATGAACCCATAAAGAGATTCTCCTTTCATGAAACATCAAATCTAATCTCTTAGAGCTCTTGTTGAGTATAAAATCAAAGAAATGATGTGTGGATTTTTGGATGTAAAGGGGGAAAATGATTTCGAGATCTAGAGAGAGGAAAAATGATAGAAATGTATGTGTGGGCATTTTTTTTAGAAAGTGGAAGAGAGAATTCGTGGTCGGAAGAGAGTGGAAGAGAGTTTTCAAAATAAGAACAAGATATATTAATAGGGTTTCCAAAATTAGGTCTAAAAATACTGACGTGGTGAGATCTGGCGAACGTAGTGCGCGAGTATATCGCGGGTATGGTGCTCGCATAGTTACCTAATGGCCTCTGATTTGCTTCTCTGGTCTTGGCATTTTTAAGGTGCCGAAAGTGTTCTATATTTTGGCCATCAATTCCATTTCCTTTGTCTCGTTTTCATGCGTTTATGTGTATCTTAAAGCTCTTTCGATATGTATGCAGGTAATTAGGTACATTTTGGAAGAAAGGATGGAAAGCGTGGAATTGTGTAGAAAACATGCCAAATTGATGAAGTAAATAAGCATCAGTGCGTTGGTACTGCGTGGATCTCTAACCGCGCACTACCAACTCACCAAGAGATGGAAATTGAAGAATGCCAACTGCACGAGTACTTACCCACGCACTACCAACGCACAACCCGTGCACATGAATAGACCAGAGAAGCAGTGTTGGAACCCCGTTCACCGGTTGCACAGCTAAACTAGGTTTTAAATTTTTTAATACATATCATAATATGCTGGGACCAGTGAACTTGGGATCATAATTATTTTTCAGAACCAATACATAAAATATGTAAACATAGGAAATTGAAATCGGTATAATCAAGAAGAAAATTTTACCAACGTTTGGAGGCTCCTTCACTTTTCTATATGCTCATGTCTGAACCAATCTTACCAACGTTGGGAAGCCCCTTCACTTTACGATGTGCTCTTGTCTGAACCACTCAATCTTCCTCGCTATCTCCCGGGACTAGTAACTGCGTGTAGGCGCGTAATGATCTTATGAACTTGAATGGAGGATGTAGAGAGAATCAAATAAACTCTTTCTTCTAAGAGAAAACTGACTAGAACAATTCTAGTTCTTATATATATATATATATTAAACAGTGCATGATTGCATAGCACTCAAAAAAATATATTTTGTTTCCCTTTTTTTGTGCTTCATGCACCTCTCATATTTTTTTTTTCATTTGACTTTTTTTTTTCTCTTCTTACGCAGACCGTTGTGTTATATATATTATGTGTGTATCAAGTTTTTTCATCCTATGCAAATTCTTCTTTTGACTAATGTTTCATGTGCACACACCAATTTGCATCCAATGCAATCTCTTGTGTTATTAATTGATATATATCTTTTAACTATCATTTTCAAATATATCTAATATATTAAAAGTGATAATAAGTATTTTAAATTTAAACTTAAATTCAAATACTTAGATAAATGATTTAGTAAAAATAAAATAATCCTATTATTTTATCTTCACTTAAATCAATATATCAACTAACACCCTCCAATTAATAGTTAATTAATAATTCATAATTATCAATATAATTAAATAATCTAATTATTAAATTAATTTAACTATTAACATTCATTAATTAAATAATCTCATTATTCAATTAATTCCTGAATAAACATGTGTCACTTTTATAACACAACTAATTGGACAATCCAATTAGTTAATCGTGACCCTTGTTGCCTAAATCGATCGGGCTAGCAAGGGGACCTAATGGACCCACAGTATTTTGAGCTCCAATAATCCTTAGAATCATTAGTTAAAATCTTTAATTAATATTCATTGATTATCAACTCCGGTGTTATTCAACTAAAAACCCGAAGCTGTACTCTCTCAACTGTAGACGCTTTTACAAAGGCCGATACAACTCGGTGTCCATCGATATGGCTATTACATATGGTGTGATCTTCCATAATAGTTCATAATTAGAGCTGGGTCATAATGTCCGTTAACCCTTCTAATTACATATATCCTTTAAGTACCATTGATTCTCTAATGGACAATAAATCCTATTTCCTCACGGAATTAGGAGAGTGCTCATATTGTCCAAGCCCGGAATCAACCTTTAAGGGAACTACCGTCTACTTCTCACAAGAAGGAGTGGATTCCACTATTGTGTACAAACCTTCCTAGCCACAAGCCAAACAGTAATCCCAACATACAGAGCATATTGATCTGAAACTGCATCCGACATCACCCATGGTATATCAAAGACCACGATCAAACCTGAAGGAGTCGATAAGACATTCAGGATTAAGATCACCCATATATAGTCATCATTAGTTGATATATATGAATCTCATCGGTAAACGGATCTTGGTGTGAGATTCATATAGATCATGGCCCAGTCCTATATGATCACATCATACAAGGTGCCTCTATTCCCATATCTCATATGAATGATTCAAGATAGAATCACCGTACATTGCGGAATAGACCGCAGCTATAGATTAACCACAAATAAGGTATCCAACTTTATTTGATATCTATGGACTCTTTAGATTGCACGTCTTTTACTATATCCATCTGTATATGACACTCATATACATAGTTCGAGATTACATCTGGCAATCTTGGATGTTAAATATATATATGCATAAGTTATAAAATAAACAACACAACAAGAATGAATTGAATTTTTCCTTTTATTTATTTCATAAATCCATTTACAAATTATATCTTTAAGGCATAAACCCCAACAAGCAGAACCTAGGCATCAGGTCTATATGCAGGTAATTGCACGGGGACCCGCGTATCTCACCAAAACCGGAAAAGAAAATTAGAAGCATTAGGTCATTACGAGGGTACCACACGGGTTCCTACCCGCGCTATACCCACGTAATTTGCACGTCAAGATCAACCATATCATCATTTCAGACCTATTTCAAGATTCCTATTTAAAGAATCAGGTGTCAAGTCAGCCACACGCCCACACACCATTTTACATACCACTGTTCTCTCTCTAGATCTAAAAACCATTCTCTCCCAAATCATCCAAAGCCCATACATCATCTTCATCATTTTCTACTCAAGAAGGACACTGGAGGTGGATTCAACCTTGAAGGAGATGGTTTTACATGGGTCCTTTCTATTTCCCTCCTCTTTGTCATTTTCTTACATTTGTCTTGTGTAGCTAAACCCAATATGGGAGTGATGTAAAAACACATGAATTGTAGGTGATCCACTATATTTTTGTTATTTGATTATTGATTTTCATTCAATAAATTTATTGCTTATTGATTATCTCTTGAATTAAGTAGATATGCCCTCTCTTGGTTCTTATAAAATATCAATCTCTTTTGAGTTTTTAAAATTGGAATATACATCTTCTTGGATTGGGTAGATATGCCCTCTCCCAAGCCAAGTTAGATACTCACTTTTAAGGTGTTAAAGCTAGCTAAATTGAGTGGAATGAATGTGTAATGAATATGCCCTTCTTATGTATTTGGGCTTCATTGGAAATGGGTGGATTTTGAATATGCCCTTCCAAGCCACCCTCAACCATTTGAATCTATCTAAGATTCACAAGGGACTCTCTTCCAAGCCAACCAAGTAGTTGAGTAGTAGAGAACTGATGTGATTAGAGTATCTAAAGAACAAATGCAAAAAGAAAAGGCAAAATATGTATAAAAAAGTAAAGAGCCTTATGGTATAAATGTCAAGTACTCACAAAGTAGAGTACAATTGTGTAGCACTAGTATGAATGAAAGTAATACATAGTCATTAGAGTGTATTTTTTATTTAATAGAGCTTTGTATGGGATGTGTGAGTGTGATTGAACATGATTGGTGATCTTTGATCTTAAATTTTCCTATCTTCTTTTTTCACCACATATGAACCCATGGCCCCGTTACAACCTAAGGGAAAAACCTAATTGATCTATGATATGTATCGATTGGGAATGCTTATTAAGGCTTGATCTTCCACGTTCGTGGCATAGTGAATACTTCTTAGGATAGTTCACAAACATTTACGTTTTCAATTCACTGTGTATGAAATGCATTTAGAATCCTTTACATGAATTTCATATTTGCATACCTTGTATATGAGTGAACTTAGAACTCTGAGCGGAAAGAAGAGAGGGAAGCCATGTGAGGATTAGAGTTGAAGCGAATTACACTCAAGGTGTGAAAGTGAGTAGTTCCTAACATATGAGTGCTCTTAGGTGTGGGATTTGTGATTGTGCGAGTTTCCCTTTGGTGCCTTCGAGTTGCTCTAGAACTTGTTGCATATATCTACTTCTCCCTATCACATTTCCTTGCATCTCATCACCGGTTGGCTTTCAACTATTTGAATTATTTATCGAGTCTAGGGAATTTTTAGACCAAGTCTTTTGTTTGTCTTTGGTTGTTGAGTCTTGTTTTGAGTTTTTGTTCTAGGACGAGCAAAAGTTTGGTTCGGGGGTATTTGATCGTGCTAAAAGTGTTCTATATTTTGGCCCTTATTTCCATTTCATTTGTCTTGTTTTCGTGTGTTTTTATGTATCTTAAGGCTATTTTGATATGTTTGTCGGCAATTAGGTACATTTCAAAAGAATGGATAGAAAACATGGAATTGTGCAGAAAACAGGCCAAATCGATGAAGTAAAGAAGCATCAGTATGCTAGTACTGCGCGGGTCCCTACCTGCACACTGAGAGATTGAAATTGAAGAATGACAACTGCACGGGCACTTACCCGTGCATTATCAGTGTATAACCTGTGCACATGAAAAGACCTGAGAAGTAGAATATGGACATCAGGTTCGTGCGCGGGTCTCCACCAGCCCACAGCTCGCACATCTCATGAAAACAAGAGAAGAAAATTAGAAGTATCAGGTCATTGCATAGGTACTACATAGGTTCCTACCCGTACATTTTACGCGGTAGGATCAACCACATCAGCATTTCAGACCTATTTCAGGAATCCTATTTAAGGAATCAGGTGTGAAGTCAGCCACACGCCCACACACCATTATACATCACACTTTTTTCTCTCTGGATCTAGAAACCATTCTCTCCCAAATCATCCAAAACCCATACATCATCTTCATCATTTTTTACTCAAGAAGGACATTGGAGGTGAATTCAATCTTGAAGGAAGAAGGTCTTAAATGGGTTCTTTCTATTTCCTCATTTTTGTCATTTTCGTCATTTTCTTACATTTGTCATGAGTAGCTAAACCCAAAATGGGAGTGATGTAAAAACACAAGAATTAGGGGTAATCCATTGTAATTTTGTTCTTTGATTATTGATTTCCATTCAATAAATTTATTGCTTATTGATCATCTCTTGAATTACGTAGATATGCCGTCTCTTGGTTCTTGTTGAATATGAATCTTTTTTAGGTTTTTAAAATTGGAATATACGTCTTCTTGGATTGGGTAGATATGCCCTATCGCAAGCTAAGATAGATACTAACTTTTAAAGTGTTAAATCTAGCTAAATTGAGTGGAATGAATGTGTAGTGAATATGCCCTTCTTATGCATTTGGGCTTCAATGGAAAGGGGTGGATTGTGAATATGCCGTTCCAAGCCACCCTCAACCATTTGAGTCTATCAAAGCTTCAAAAGGGACTCTCTCATAAGCCAACCAAACAGTAGAGTAGTAGAGAGTGGATGTGATTAGAGTCTCCAACTCTCCAAATCCGACCTAGTAGTCACGAGTGAGCGTTGTTGACTCCAATCACTCTTGAAGATAGATTGGCCCTCATTAATCAATTGAATTGTAAAGGTTAAATGGATTCCCCATCATTTATGTTCTGATTACATCACCTTTCATGCCTTTATCGTATCTTATCACTCCATATCACATTCTTGTAGTTTAAATTGCATTTTACTTTTATTAGTTGTTAATCACAATCTCAAACTTCAATTTACCTTTATTGCATTTATTACTACAGTAAATATTTGATCATAACTATATCTCGATCTCTGTGGATGATACCTTAACTTGCCACACTACTTGTTTAATACATTTGAGTGCGTAGTTACGATTTTATAAATTTGTTTTGATATTGTGTATATGTCAAATGTCTGTCACATTAGCGAGGGTATGTCGCTGGTATGGACACGCACAGTACTGTATATTTAGTGACTATGAGACTCTATCTTTCGATGCACGGTTGGTGCGCTGGTGCAGACCCGTGCAATGTGTAACCTTCTCGACTTTTTATGTGCGGGTGGTGCACAGGTATGGCACAGTACCTATGTATTTTGGTCGCACCATTTGATCCATTTTTGTGTTCAAAAGTCCTGATTCCCGTTCCCGACACCTAAGTTGCACCGACTGTGTGCAATCACTAAAAAGAGTCAATTAGACACGTAAAAACACACAAAAATGAGACAAATGACATGGATAAGAGGACCAAAATATAGAGACTTTTGACACTATCAAATACCCTCAAACTAAACCTTTGCTCATCCTTGAGCAAAATTCAAGACAAGACAAATAAGACATGAACAAAAATGACTTGATCTAATATTTTCCTAGACTCAAACATTTGCTGCAACGCCAACTAGTTAAGAGATAAGCAAGAGAAAGTGTGAGTGAGGAATAGGTTCATGCAAAATGTTCTAAATAACTCCAAGGCACCACATGGGTAACTCGTAAAACATGAATCTCACACTTAAAGTGCCCTCGCCTTGGAAACCATTGTAGGGAAAAATTAGGATTTTAATAAAAATTGAGCAGCAGAATATATATATGCTTCAAAACTTTTCCTTCAGAAAACATATTTTCGGAACCAATCTTTGTATATACACGCATAAAAAATCACTTCAAGTATACCTGATTATTCCTTGAAACTTTGATTCAATATCACCACCAAGCTTTTCGAGCTATGACCAACGATTTGATAACTTGTGTGTGGGCACGTCACGGATATAGACAGGACTAGATGAAGGATACAGTGAACAAGAAGACAACACCATGCCCTCTTTTTATGTTTTCTGTCGGCTCCCAAAAGAAGAACAATTTTTTTTTCTTTTTGTCACTCTCTCTCTCTCTCTCTCTCTCTCTCTCTCTCTTTCTCTCTCTATCAGGTTTTAGGTTGCTTACTTTTATTTTGTTTCCTGATATATATCTATTTTTATATATCAGGATCCTAGGGTTTAGTAGTTCAATTCAAAATAAGATTATATATCAAATTTTAATTTGGTTACCACTATGACTTGAACCTGTGACCTCTAGGATTAAAATAATCTATATTATTATTTTTGTAATCCTTTTGTATTAGTCATGGTTCGAACCTGTAACCTCATATTAATAATTAAATAATTAATAATTAATAATTAGTAATATAATTTAATTATTAATATACTAATCAAATAATCTTATTATTTAATTAGTTCTCTAAATTTATTCGTGTCGATTTTGTAACACAATTAATTGAACTATCAAATTAATTTAATCGTGACCATTGTTATCAATAATCATAAACGGCTAGCTAGGGGGACTTAATGGACCCACAGTTTTGAGCTCCAAAAATACTTAAAAGTATTAATTAAACTTTTTAATTAATATTCCATGATTATTAACCTCGGAGTTACTCCACTAATAATCTGAAGCTGCACTCTCGAAACTGCAGATGTATTACACAGACTGAAATCTCAGTGTTCATCGATATAGCTATTATATATGATATCCTCCACGAGTAGTTCGTAATTAGAGCTAGGTCATAAAGTCTGTTATACCTCTCTAATTATATCTTTTCCTTTAAGTACTATTGATTCTCTAATAAACAATTATATCTTGTCTTCCATTATAGAAGAAGGAGGGCACTCTTAATTGTTTAAGTCAACCCTTAAAAGAACTACTCCTCTGTTTCTTTCAAGAAGGTGTGGACTCCTCTATTGTCTGTGAAACTTTCCAGCCATAAGCTAAACTGTGACTCCAAGATACAGAGTTATTGACTGGGAATATTACTCTGATCTCACCCATGATATGTTAAAAGCCACAATACAACCTGAAGGAGTCAGTAAGACACATAGGATTAAGATCACCCATATACAGCCATCATTTATCGATATACATGAATCTCTTCAAATAACGGATCTTGGTGACAGATTCATATAGATCGTGGCCATGTTCTATATGATTTCATCATATAAGGTGACTTCATCCCCTTATCACTACATGAGTAGTCTAGGATAAGACCACCCTACATTATGGAATGGCCCGTAACTGTAGATTAACCATAAACAAAGTACCTAGCTTTATTTGCTCGCTATGGACTCTTCAGATTGCAAGACTCAAACTAAATCTTTCTGTATATGACACTCATATACTCAACTTGAGATTACATCCTGCAATCTTGGATGTTTTTCACACATGCTATAGGTATATGAATGTAAATAAATCAATATTTAAATAATGAAAAAGTAACTTCTTTTCTTCTTGTTTTTTACAACATTTACATATTACAAGCTTTATGACATGAATACCAACAATCTCCCACTTGCACTAAAGCATGTGGGACATCTCTCGTAATCCTAAACCCTTTAGGTGATCTTCAAACACTTTAGCTGTTAAGGTCTTTGTAAATGGATCAGTTAGGTTGTCCTGCGATACCATTTTGGTCATGGTCACATCTCCTCTCTGCACTATCTCTTTGATGAGATGATATCTCCTCTCTATATGCTTTTTTTTTGTGGCTTCTTGGTTCTTTGGATTTAGTCACTACACCTCTATTATTGAAATAAAGCATGATGAGCTTATCCAAGTCTGAAACAACTTCCAAATCACTAAAAAACTTACGGAGCCATACAGCCTCAAAGCTTATTCACAAGCCGCTACATATTCAGCCTCCATGGTGGAATCGACAATACAAGATTGCTTGACTCTCTTCCACACTTTGGCTCTACCACCAAGGGTGAATACTGACCAAAATGTGGATTTCCTAAAATTCTTGTTTGACTGAAAGTCAGAAACCGTGTATCCTAACGTGATCAAATCCTGTCCTAATTATACAAGCATATAGTATCTCATTCTTCGAAGATACTTGAGAATAACCTTCATAGTAACCCAATGATCAAATCCTAGGTAAGATTGGAATCTACTGGCTACTCCCACCACGAAGCAAATGTCAGGTCTCATGTATAACATAACATACATGAGACTGCCCACTGCTAACATATAGGGAAACCGTCTCATATCCTCAATTTCCTGAGATGTCTTAGGACACTATTCCTTAGATAAGTGAACTCCATGTCTAGAAGGTAGATTAACTTTCTTGGAGTTCCCCACCTAGAATCTTACAAGTATCTTATCGATATACGATGTCTGAGACAGTGCTAACATTTTGTTCTTACAATCCCTTATTAATTAGATCCCTAGAACATAACATACCTTTCCAAAATCTTTCATTTTGAATTGGTTAGTGAGCCAACCTTTTACTTTTGATAATATTCTTACATCATTCCTAATAGGTAGGATATCATCAACGTAAATGACCAGGAAAACAACTTTCTTGTCAACGATCCGCTTATAGACATAAGGTTCATCAATGTTTTGCTCAAAACCATAGGTTTTGATGGTAGTATCAAACCTAATGTTCCAATATCTAGATGCTTGTTTCAGTCTATAAATAGACCTTTATAGTTTGCAAACTTTTTACCCTTGATCTAGGGACACGAATCCCCTAGTTGTATCACGTAGATGCTCTTATTAAGATTGCCATTCAAGAATACAGTCTTGACTTCCATTTGCTAAATTTCGTAATCGAAAAATGCTGCAATGAATAAGAGTAGCCTAATAGACATAAACATAACCCATGGTGAGCTTGTCTTTTTATAATTGCCTCCTTTTAAGTATAACCCTTTGCCACTAGCCTTACTTTGAAGGTGAAAAATTCGTACAAGGTTATACTAAACAACCTAGAGAGGGGGGGGGGGGGGTGGGAGAGTGAATAGGTTGTCTCTCACTTTTAACAAATCTTTCGAAACTAGTGACAAAACCTTGATAAGCCTACAAATTAACATTTAACATGATTGTTAAGAGAAAAGAATATATTCAAGTATGCTCAAATCTCCACTTTTAGTCTACAAAACATACAACAAGAATCAATGTATCTTATGAATAAATATATTCAATGTAGAATAAAATTTCATAAGTTGTACTTAGAGTATTTCAATGTGGTACTTTACAACTTGAATGGATATCACAAAATACAAAGTTATCTAACATATACAAACAATATTGTGTAAGGAAGTCAATTAAAAACATGACAATATACAAAATATTATTCACACACACACACACACACACACACACACACACACACACACACACACACACATATATATATATATATATATGAGAGATAGGGATAATGAAAAGTTGAAACAAGATATAACGTGGTAAACCTTCGAAGAGGAAACATCCATGGGTTAGCAACCACCGGCAAACAAAATCCACTAGTAGATAACAAAAGTACAATCTCTCAAGTGACCCTTTCACCTAGAAACTACCCTCCTATCCTACTCATGAATATGTCACCCTCTTGCTCAATATTCCAAGGCCTCACACCTCTTGTCAAGACTTCCTCGCTCACCCTTCCGGATCCTCACGACCCTAGGCAAGACTTCGTTGCTTGACATTCCGAGGTCTCACACCTCTTGCCAAGATTTCCTTGCTCAAAAACTTATGTCTCACACCTATTGTCAAGACTTTCTTCTCACAAGGCTTCTAAGTGATCATGAATGCAAAACGCAAACAAGCATGCAACATAGAATAAGATGATCAACAAATTCTATGGAAACTAGAATTAATCAATGAGCACACAAAGTATATTTTCTAGTTTATAATCCAATAATGACATCACACAATATGATGCATGAACATATGAAATGTATGTATTAGGTACACTCCATGAAGATCTAGACATAGACAATAAAGTTCACAAAAAAAGATTGTCTAGATCTTAAGCATGAATAAAAATCTAGAGCATGCCAAATTTCCAAACACACACTTTAAACCTAGATTTTATTCATGTTACTAAAGCTTGAAATAAATATGTTCATGAAGCACATATTCAAGACTGTAGAACTAAAATAAAAATGCTAGAAACATAAGATATGATCAATCAAATCTCTAGCAATCATTTAGAGCATATATTCACAAAATAGTCAATTAAACTCTAATAAACTCTAATATAAAATCAAATGTGCTAATCCTAGATCTATTCAACAAATTAGTTCCAACACATGATAAGACTGTTAATCATGAAAATAAAGTCAATCAAAGCACAAATAGCCCTAGATAAGATGATAACACAATACAACTCACAATCATATGAAAACATAGGTTTGATTGAAACCTAACTCACAATCAAGTTTCTAATTAAGCACAACTAGCATTTAATTGAAGATCTATCACTCATCAACATATGTTCAAGTCAAATACACACAAGTAGGAAGAAGACCCAAGGTATTTGAATATTAGAATCAAGGAAATCAAAAGATAAACCAATACCTTGTCAATTTCGAGTACAATCATGAAAATGGTGCGATCCACCAGATAAACTTGAACAAATGACTTCAAGGTTGCTTGAAGATGATAGAGTACTTCAATACAAAACTTCTCCAAGTTGAATCACTCAAATCGGATAACAAATGAGAGAGATATGGTGATTCAAAGTTGAGAGAAAAAACCTGGAAATTTTCTGCACTACATTTTCTTCTCCCTTGGATTCAAATGAGAGAGATAAGAGATATATAAAGGAGAGGGAACAAAAGAGCATGAAAGGACCAAACTAACCCCTTTCAGAATGCTTCCTGGATATGGCAAATGGGAATCTCAGGGCAGCGAGGAGTTGTGGCCGAGATGGCCACGCGCCATCTCGGACATGCCTTTGGCCATGGTGCTCCTCTCTTGCGCTCCTCTCGTGTTCTTCGACCGTTCTTTGGCCTCCGAACTAGGAATTCAAATCCGTTTGTGGATTAAGAACCATAACTCTCTCACGGACATGGACATATAAGATACTCAATCCAAAAAATAATAATTCTACTTGATACATGAAGACAAAGATAATGTACGTAACATGAGTTGAAAAGTATCATAACTTTTGACTCGGAACTTGAAATCAATAGTATGAGTAACTGAAATGACCAGAAATCAATCAAGAATGTTTTAAGACTAAAATCAAGTTTAATATCCATGTTATGCAAATATATAAACATATAAACACATTTCACACAAGAATACAAACTACATAGACATAGTCTCCAATCATGCATTTTCCAAAGCATGTTATTTTCATACCAATGCATGAGCATTCATCTTCAAGTCTGTGAATGTGTTATACCAAATGATGAGCTACGATGTAGGGACACAAATGTATGAATTGTGTGTGTGTGCCTAAGCCTTAAAAGAGAAAAGAAAGGTCTTAATATACCTTTTTAGAATCATGAAGCGCTTTTCCCTTTGAAAACTTGAACTTGCTTGAATAGTTGTCATTTCATCTTTGAAGCTTGAATCATCATAAATCCTAGACAACTAAACAATACAAAGGAAATGTTGTTTTGATATAGAATAATGCCAACATAACTCACAAACCTAACAACCCCCCCCCCCCCCCCCCCCCCCCCCCTCCTCTTTGGCAAATTCTATATCAAAACACCTATTCAAAATACTAAAACATACAACGTGAAGATTGGTCACAAAATCACACCCTCACATTACAATGAGTTAGTTCCTTAAGACTAATCTTCAACAAGTCTTGAAATTCTTCTTGATCTTCTCTTGTAGCCACCTAAAATCAAGTTAAAGCACAAAGCATACCCAAGAGAAAGACACATATGACAATATATAATTATGGCAATAATATAAACGTTTAAATCCAAACGAATCATGTATCTCCCCCTTAATACATGCTATCTCAAAGATATTCTTAACCAAAGGAAATCACAATATTACATGCCATAAGAAGTTCAATACTTGACAAATATTCAAAGAAGATATGCTAAAACAATATCGTATTTCTCCCCCTTTTTGACATAAAATGATGCCAAAGAAAAAAAAACGATATCTTGAGATCAAATAGTGAAACAATTGGTGATCTCATATAATGTTTGGAGATGGATGTCTTACTTGAAGAATTGGTTTATTTCAAGCATCTAGCTCCCATATCTTCTCTTTTGATTCCAGTTTGCCTTTAGTTGTAGGAGAATCCACTTGCTCATCTACAATGCTTAAGTCACTTGAATCTCCATGAAGATTACCAAACTCTTTGGCCTTCATGATTGCCAACTCCTCTTCCTTGCCTTTGATCATTACCTTCAAGAAATAAAAACAAATTATTAGCAAAATCATTTGTTAAACTGTCTAACACACGAGCCTCTTCAACCGTCTTCTTTTCTAGACATTTGATCACTTTATTATTCACTTTAACTTCTTTTAACACTTCATCTCTTTCCTTGTCAAGAGTTCTTTGAACTTTTGTCATCAAGTAGAAGTTGGTGGTTTTTGACATGCAATTTTCTTCATTGAGTTGCAAAGACAAGTAATCATGTCTAGATCGATCATCCTCCAAAAAGCTTCTTCAATTTTGCTTTTGTCAATAACATTCTTTCCAAGCTTATTAACAAATTATTAGTAGACAAATGAAATATAAAACAAGAAGAACCTTTTTCACAAACAACGAAGGAGGACAACCAAAAATAAACAATTATAGACTGAAGGTTGTTATCCATGATTAATAAATAGCCTTGTAGATCCCGAATCACACTAACTACTTTTAAGTGACCCACTATGATACCAATTGAAAAATACGTACAAGGTTATACTAAACAACCTAGATAGGGGGGGGGGTGTAAATAGGTTGTCTCTCACTTTTAATAAATCTTTTGAGACTAGTGACAAAACCTTGATAAGCATACAAATTAACATTCAACATGATTGTTATGAGAAAATAATATATTCAAGTATGCTCAAATCTCCACTTTTAGTCTACAAAACATACAATAAGAATCAATGTATCTTATGAATTAATATATTCAATGTAGAATAAAATTCCATAAGTTGTACTTAGAGTATTTCAATGTGGTACTTTACAACTTAAATGGATATCACAAAATACAAAGTTATCTAACATATACAAACAATATTGTGTAAGGAAGTCAATTAAAAACATGACAATATACAAAATATTATTCACACACACACACACACACACACACACACACACACACATATATATATATATATGAGAGATAGGGATAATGAAAAGTTGAAACAAGATATAACGTAGTAAACCTTCGAAGAGGAAACATCCATAGGTTAGCAACCACCGGCAAACAAAATCCACTAGTAGATAACAAAAGTACAATCTCTCAAGTGACCCTTTCACCTAGAAACTACCCTTCTATCCTACTCATGCATATGTCACCCTCTTGCTCAATATTCCAAGGCCTCACACCTTTTGTCAAGACTTCCTCGCTCACCCTTCCGGATCCTCACGACCCTAGGCAAGACTTCCTTGCTTACCCTTCCGGATTCTCACGACCCTAGGCAAGACTTCCTTGCTTGACATTCCGAGGTCTCACACCTCTTGCCAAGATTTCCTTGCTCAAAAACTTATGTCTCACACCTATTGTCAAGACTTTCTTCTCACAAGGCTTCTAAGTGATCATGAATGCAAAACGCAAACAAGCATGCAACATAGAATAAGATGATCAACAAATTCTATGGAAACTAGAATTAATCAATGAGCACACAAAGTATATTTTCTAGTTTATAATCCAATAATGACATCACACAATATGATGCATGAACATATGAAATGTATGTATTAGGTACACTCCATGAAGATCTAGACATAGACAATAAAGTTCACAAAAAAAGATTGTCTAGATCTTAAGCATGAATAAAAATCTAGAGCATGCCAAATTTCCAAACACACACTTTAAACCTAGATTTTATTCATGTTACTAAAGCTTGAAATAAACATGTTCATGAAGCACATATTCAAGACTCTAGAACTAAAATAAAAATGCTAGAAACATAAGATATGATCAATCAAATCTCTAGCAATCATTTAGAGCATATATTCACAAAATAGTCAATTAAACTCTAATAAACTCTAATATAAAATCAAATGTGCTAATCCTAGATCTATTCAACAAATTAGTTCCAACACATGATAAGACTGTTAATCATGAAAATAAAGTCAATCAAAGCACAAATAGCCCTAGATAAGATGATAACACAATACAACTCACAATCATATGAAAACATAGGTTTGATTGAAACCTAACTCACAATCAAGTTTCTAATTAAGCACAACTAGCATTTAATTGAAGATCTATCACTCATCAACATATGTTCAAGTCAAATACACACAAGTAGGAAGAAGACCCAAGGTATTTGAATATTAGAATCAAGGAAATCAAAAGATAAACCAATACCTTGTCAATTTCGAGTACAATCATGAAAATGGTGCGATCCACCAGATAAACTTGAACAAATGACTTCAAGGTTGCTTGAAGATGATAGAGTACTTCAATACAAAACTTCTCCAAGTTGAATCACTCAAATCGGATAACAAATGAGAGAGATATGGTGATTCAAAGTTGAGAGAAAAAACCTGGAAATTTTCTGCACTACATTTTCTTCTCCCTTGGATTCAAATGAGAGAGAGAAGAGATATATAAAGGAGAGGGAACAAAAGAGCATGAAAGGACCAAACTAACCCCTTTCAGAATGCTTCCTGGATATGGCAAATGGGCATCTCAGGGCAGCAAGGAGTTGTGGCCGAGATGGCCACGCGCCATCTCGGACATGCCTTTGGCCATGGTGCTCCTCTCTTGCGCTCCTCTCGTGTTCTTCGACCGTTCTTTGGCCTCCGAACTAGGAATTCAAATCCGTTTGTGGATTAAGAACCATAACTCTCTCACGGACATGGAAATATAAGATACTCAATCCAAAAAATAATAATTCTACTTGATACATGAAGACAAAGATAATGTACGTAACATGAGTTGAAAAGTATCATAACTTTTGACTCGGAACTTGAAATCAATAGTATGAGTAACTGAAATGACCAGAAATCAATCAAGAATGTTTTAAGACTAAAATCAAGTTTAATATCCATGTTATGCAAATATATAAACATATAAACACATTTCACACAAGAATGCAAACTACATAGACATAGTCTCCAATCATGCATTTTCCAAAGCATGTTATTTTCATACCAATGCATGAGCATTCATCTTCAAGTCTGTGAATGTGTTATACCAAATGATGAGCTACGTTGCAGGGACACAAATGTATGAATTGTGTGTGTGTGCCTAAGCCTTAAAAGAGAAAAGAAAGGTCTTAATATACCTTTTTAGAATCATGAAGCGCTTTTCCCTTTGAAAACTTGAACTTGCTTGAATAGTTGTCATTTCATCTTCGAAGCTTGAATCATCATAAATCCTAGACAACTAAATAATACAAAGGAAATGTTGTTTTGATATAGAATAATGCTAACATAACTCACAAACCTAACAACCCCCCCCCCCCCCCCCCCCCCCCCCCCCCCCCCCTCTTTGGCAAATTCTATATCAAAACACCTATTCAAAATACTAAAACATACAACGTGAAGATTGGTCACAAAATCACACCCTCACATTACAATGAGTTAGTTCCTTAAGACTAATCTTCAACAAGTCTTGAACTTCTTCTTGATCTTCTCTTGTAGCCACCTAAAATCAAGTTAAAGCATAAAGCATATCCAAGAGAAAGACACATATGACAATATATAATTATGGCAAGAATTAAACGTTTAAATCCAAACGAATCATGTATCTCCCCCTTAATACATGCTATCTCAAAGATATTCTTAACCAAAGGAAATCACAATATTACATGCCATAAGAAGTTCAATACTTGACAAATATTCAAAGAAGATATGCTAAAACAATATCGTATTTCTCCCCCTTTTTGACATAAAATGATGCCAAAGAAAAAAAAACGATATCTTGAGATCAAATAGTGAAACAATTGGTGATCTCATATAATGTTTGGAGATGGATGTCTTACTTGAAGAATTGGTTTATTTCAAGCATCTAGCTCCCATATCTTCTCTTTTGATTCCAGTTTGCTTTTCCTTGTTAACCTAGCAAAGGTTACTCAAAACTATACACCATAACAAACTCATCAAGGTATAGGGAATCAAAAATGCATAAATTTTACTCTTAAGAATATAGGTCATTTCTACCAAGTTCAACAATTGCATTAACAATCATATCAACCCCAAATATGAAGGAATTGGTATCAACAACAATCATATCAACTTCAAACAAGAAAAGATTTGATTACAACCACAACCACTATCATTCAAAGTAAGGACGAATTTTCTGCAATTACAATCAATTAAATTTATTTAAACTACAATTACTATCACCCTATGCAAGGAGGAAGTTTTTGCAACTATAACCAATTGGATTGATTACAACTACAATTACTATCGATCCCAAACAAAGAGGAATTCAATGTAACTACAATCAATTTAATTAATTACAATTACAATTACTATCGACCCCATAACAAAGAAGAATTCATTGCAACTATTCTCATTTCAATTTCAAGAATGAAGGAATTGATTGCAATCTTAACTACTATAAACTTCAAACAAGGAGAAGTTGATTGCAAATACAATTATACAATTATTACAAAAATGTCTCATGCATTATTTGTGATCAACAATACAAAGGCATATGGTAATACAAAGAATCATCATGCAAATCAAGAAATATGAAATAACATCTACAAGATTCATTATATCAACCAATGAATATGCCAATAAATATCAACTTGAAACATGTGAACAAATCATAAAAGAGAACAAAGTCTAGCATACTATGCTCCCCCTTGATAAATGCTCTATCTAAGATCAAGATAGAATAATGTTCATAATAAATCCACACAATCACACATCCAAGCAATTTTAAAGAAATCTAACAAAATAAGCTCCACAAACTATGAGAGATACATCAAGATTTTCAATCTCTCTCATAATTCTTCTAAAAATTGCTAGAATATCAAAATACTCTATAAGCAAAAGTGTGTGTGTGAATTTTGCTTCAAGTATATATAAAAGGAGCAATTGTGATATCAACATGTAAACCACATCAACACTCATCCATTTAAAACTTTTTCGATCAAGGTCAACCGATTATCATCCAGATTTTTGCTTTAAAGAGAATAGATTTCAATATATGAGCGTTGTGTGTGCATATGGCTCGTCATCCCATTTCTGTTTTTCAACCCGAGCATTCATAATTTTCAACTATACTCCATTTTAAGCCTTCCTCCATTTTTTTTAGGCTTTGAATCAAAAAATTTCTTTTATTGATTCTATTTCAACACTTCTTTGATTTTGCGTACATAAACATAAAATCTTCATGACGGCTTTCACTCATCACAATGGTGTAGCCCTTTCCTACATTGGGCGACTTCACAACTAATGTGTGTAACCTTTTCCTTGAAGGTGCTAAGTGAGTTCTATGTAGTTGCCAAAGCAAAATGGATACTAACCATTGGTCATCTATTATGTACTAAGCAATAAAATTTTAGATTTATCTATAATCTACACATTTTCAAACTCAACTATTCAAACTTAAATATATAAGAGAAGCAAAATGCAATTTTTGAAAATCAAGTTTTTTATGGCTCATAAGCACATGATCTAAGAGCAATAAGTAGAGACTTATTCAAGATCATTACTTCTCTAATAAGTAGCTTTCAAAGAATATGAAGCTCATATTTTCAAAAAGTATGCCACTCATCATTCAAATAAGCATTTCAAGCATCATGAGTAAGATCATTATGAATACATCACTATAAGATCTTTAGAGAGCAAATGTCAACAAGAACCATATGAATGCTATACTAGTTCTCTAATATGACATGCTATATGATGCAATGCAAGCATAGAAATGACTTTCTCCAAAAGTCTTAACAAGATAATCACCAAATAGATTTCATAAGAGCAACTTCTCAAAAGTTAATCAATCGATTTTAACTATAAAAAAAAAGTTAAGTGAGATAACTAAGTTCATGTCTAGACGTGGAGTATTCCAAGCTAGCTAGCTAGAATTCTCAACACACTTGACACTTAGCTAACTCACACGCGCTACTTACACTAGAGGTAAGAGCACTCACCCTTGAACCATTTGTTCTTGGGTGAACTTTCACACAAAAATCATGATCATTTATCATGGAAAAAATATATATAGAAGATAAATCATCAACTATCTTCTCTATAAAGATATTACTCATGTCAAACACATCATTATTGCCATCAACAAAGATATTATCAAGACTATACATATGACATGTGAAACACTCATTTTCACCCAAATCTTCTCAATTATTTTCTTCACAGGATTATCATATGCACACATAAAATTCAAAGTGTTATCATGTAAGAAACATTCATAGAAGATTTTCACATCTCATTAGCATGCATCACATTCCCTAGTTTGCATCGTCTAATATACTCACGACAATATAGCAAAAATAGCAAACCGGAATAAATTTTGAGATGTTACTATTTAGGTGAGAGTGTACCGATGGTGAAGACTCCTTAATTTCCTTAATTTTAGACTTGACCTTAGAAGACTTGGCCTTTGAAATCCTCTTGTTAATTAGTGACTTGCCTTTAGTTGTAGGAGAATCCACTTGCTCATCTACAATGCTTAAGTCACTTGAATCTCCATGAAGATTAACAAACTCTTTGGCCTTCATGATTGCCAACTCCTCTTCCTTGCCTTTGATCATTACCTTCAAGAAATAAAAATAAATTATTAGCAAAATCATTTGTTAAACTGTCTAACACACGAGCCTCTTCAACCGTCTTCTTTTCTAGACATTTGATCACTTTATTATTCACTTTAACTTCCTTTAACGCTTCATCTCTTTCCTTGTCAAGAGTTATTTGAACTCTTGTTATCAAGTAGAAGTTGGTGGTTTTTGACATGCAATTTTCTTCATTGAGTTGCAAAGACAAGTAATCATGTCTAGATCGATCATCCTCCAAAAAGCTTCTTCAATTTTGCTTTTGTCACTAACAATCTTTCTAAGCTTATTAACAAATTATTAGTAGACAAATGAAATATAAAACAAGAAGAACCTTTTTCACAAACAACGAAGGAGGACAACCAAAAATAAACAATTATAGACTGAAGGTTGTTATCCATGATTAATAAATAGCCTTGTAGATCCCGAATCACACTAACTACTTTTAAGTGACCTACTATGATACCAATTGAAAAATACGTACAAGGTTATACTAAACAACCTAGATACGGGGGGGGGGGGGGGGGGTGTGAATAGGTTGTCTCTCACTTTTAATAAATCTCGTGAGACTAGTGACAAAACCTTGATAAGCATACAAATTAACATTCAACATGATTGTTATGAGAAAATAATATATTCAAGTATGCTCAAATCTCCTCTTTTAGTCTACAAAACATACAACAAGAATCAATGTATCTTATGAATTAATATATTCAATGTAGAATAAAATTCCATAAGTTGTACTTAGAGTATTTCAATGTGGTACATTACAACTTGAATGGATATCACAAAATACAAAGTTATCTAACATATACAAACAATATTGTGTAAGGAAGTCAATTAAAAACATGACAATATACAAAATATTATTCACACACAAACACACACACACACACAAACACACACACACACACACACACACACATATATATATATATATGAGAGATAGGGATAATGAAAAGTTGAAACAAGATATAACGTGGTAAACCTTCGAAGAGGAAACATCCATGGGTTAGCAACCACCGGCAAACAAAATCCACTAGTAGATAACAAAAGTACAATCTCTCAACTGACCCTTTCACCTAGAAACTACCCTCCTATCCTACTCATGAATATGTCACCCTCTTGCTCAATATTCCAAGGCCTCACACCTCTTGTCAAGACTTCCTCGCTCACCCTTCCGGATCCTCACGATCCTAGGCAAGACTTCCTTGCTTACCCTTCCGGATTCTCACGACCCTAGGCAAGACTTCCTTGCTTGACATTCCGAGGTCTCACACCTCTTGCCAAGATTTCCTTGCTCAAAAACTTATGTCTCACACCTATTGTCAAGAATTTCTTCTCACAAGGCTTCTAAGTGATCATGAATGCAAAACGCAAACAAGCATGCAACATAGAATAAGATGATCAACAAATTCTATAGAAACTAGAATTAATCAATGAGCACACAAAGTATTTTTTCTAGTTTATAATCCAATAATGACATCACACAATATGATGCATGAACATATGAAATGTATGTATTAGGTACACTCCATGAAGATCTAGACATAGACAATAAAGTTCACAAAAAAAGATTGTCTAGATCTTAAGCATGAATAAAAATCTAGAGCATGCCAAATTTCCAAACACACACTTTAAACCTAGATTTTATTCATGTTACTAAAGCTTGAAATAAACATGTTCATGAAGCACATATTCAAGACTCTAGAACTAAAATAAAAATGCTAGAAACATAAGATATGATCAATCAAATCTCTAGCAATCATTTAGAGCATATATTCACAAAATAGTCAATTAAACTCTAATAAACTCTAATATAAAATCAAATGTGCTAATCCTAGATCTATTCAACAAATTAGTTCCAACACATGATAAGACTGTTAATCATGAAAATAAAGTCAATCAAAGCACAAATAGTCCTAGATAAGATGGTAACACAATACAACTCACAATCATATGAAAACATAGGTTTGATTGAAACCTAACTCACAATCAAGTTTCTAATTAAGCACAACTAGCATTTAATTGAAGATCTATCACTCATCAACATATGTTCAAGTCAAATACACACAAGTAGGAAGAAGACCCAAGGTATTTGAATATTAGAATCAAGGAAATCAAAAGATAAACCAATACCTTGTCAATTTCGAGTACAATCATGAAAATGGTGCGATCCACCAGAGAAACTTGAACAAATGACTTCAAGGATGCTTGAAGATGATAGAGTACTTCAATACAAAACTTCTCCAAGTTGAATCACTTAAACAGATAACAAATGAGAGAGATATGGTGACTCAAATTTGAGAGAAAAAACCTGGAAATTTTCTGCACTACATTTTCTTCTCCCTTGGATTCAAATGAGAGAGAAAAGAGATATATAAAGAAGATTGAATAAAAGAGCATGAAAGGAACAAACTACCCCCTTTGAGAATGCTTCCCCAAGATGGCACATGGGCATCTTGGGGCAGCAAGGAGTTGTGGCTGAGATGGCCACGTACCATCTCGGGCTTGCACCATGTGATGGCCTTTGGCCATAGTGCTCCTCCCTTGCGCTCTTCTCGCGTTCTTCAACCTTTCTTTGGCCTCTAAACTTGGAATTCAAATCCGTTTATGGATTACGAACCATAAATATCTCACGGAAATGGACATATAAGATACTTAACCCATAAAATAAGAATTTGACTCAATATACTAAGACGAAGACAATGTACGTAACATGAGTTGAAAAGTATCATAACTTTTGACTCGGAACCTGAAATCAATAGTATGAGTAACCGAAATGACCGAAACTAAATAAAAAGTGTTTTAAGACTAAAATAAAGTTAGGAATCTATGTTTTACAAATATATAAACTTACAAACATATTTCACACAAGAATTCAAACTACATAGATATAGTTTCCAATCATGCATTTTCCAAAGCATGTTATTTTCATTCCAATGCATGAGCATTCATCTTCAAGAGTATGAATATGTTAAACCAAATGATGCGCTATGATGCAGGGACACAAATGTATGAATTGTGTGTGTGTGCCTAAGCCTTAAAAGAGAAAAGAAAGGTCTTAATATACCTTTTTAGAATCATGAAGCGCTTTTCCCTTTGAAAACTTGAACTTGCTTGAATAGTTGTCATTTCATCTTCGAAGCTTGAATCATCATAAATCCTAGACAACTAAACAATACAAAGGAAATGTTGTTTTGATATAGAATAATGCCAACATAACTCACAAACCTAATAGAAGGTATTCCTGTCTATTCCTCTCTTTATCTTGTAGATCCACTTACACCCTATGAGTTTTATCCCATCAAGTAAGTCTATAAGTTCCCAGACTGAGTTGGAGAACACATATTCCATCTCGAGATTCATGGCTTTAAGCCATTCCTCTTTGTCAGAATCTTCCATTGCATGTTTAAATAATAGTAGATCATTTACAACATCATTTAAGACGACACCATGTGCCTCTCGAATGCCAAAATAGTGATCAGTTTGTCACTACATCTAGGTGGTAGTGAGTTCTGACTAGGAATCATCTAACTACCAGACGTTGATGGAACAATAACTTTTGTTGATTGAGCACTGGTCGTACCAAGTTCTAATTCATTTAATATAATCTTACTTCGAGGTTTATGATCACTCATATTGTTTTACTCTAGAAATGTTGTGTTTACCGATACAAACACTTTGTTATCTTAAGGATTATAGAAATGTTCTCCTCTAGTCTCTTTGGAATAACCTACAAATAGGCATACTTGTGAATGAGGTTCCAAGTTTCCACTTATACTCTTCAGCACATGTACTTGACACTTTCATATGCGAAAATGTCACAAACTAGCTTTATGTCCATTCCACAACTCTAAAAAAGTCTTAGGAACATATTTGGATGGAACTACATTCAATACATAGGTTGCTGTTTGTAGTGCATAACCCCAAAAAGAGTTTGGTAATGATGAGAAACTAATCATAGATCTCACCATTTCCATCAGGGTTCTGTTTCTCTTCTCCGTAACACTATTCTATTGTGGTGTTCTAGAAGTTGTGAGTTGGGATACAAGCTCATGCTCAACCAAAAAGTCTTCAAACTTTTTGTCAAGATACTCATCTCTATGTTATGACTGTGTTAGGTTTTAGATTATGTTGACATTAATTCCATATCAAAATGATGTTTACTTGTAATGATTTAGTTGTCTAGGTTCATGATGATTCAAGCTTCAAAGAAGAAATAACAACTAGTCAAAGCAAGTTCAATTTCTTCACAGAGAAAGTATGCTATATGGTTCTACAAAGGTATATTAAGACCTTATCTTTCTCTTACAAGGCTTAGGCACACAAACACAATTCATACATTTGTGTCCCTGCATTGTTATGCACCATTAAAGGCACACACATAAAATTCATTCATATGTGTCCCTGCATCGTTGTGCCCCATTTATAACACATTCACACACTTGAAGATGAATGTTCATGCACTGGTATGAAAATAACATGTTTTGAAAAATGCATGATTGGAGACTATCTCTATGTAGTTTACAATCTAGTGTGAAATGAGTTTGTATGTGTATATGTTTTTAAAACATGGATAATAAACTTGATTTTAGTCTTAAATCATTCTTGATTGAGTTCTGGTCATTTCGATTACTCATACTATTGATTTTAAGTTCTAAGTCAAAAGTTACTACACTTTCAACTCATATTGTGTACATTGTCTTCATTTTCGTATATCGAGTCAAATTATTATTTTTTTGGGTTGAGTATCTTATATTTCCATGTCCATGAGAGATTTATGGTTCATAATCCATAAACAGATTTGAATTCAGACTTTGGAGGCCGGAGAACGGTCGACGAACGTGAAGGGAGCGCACGAGGAAAAGAAGTGCAACCAAACACTCTTTCCCGAGATGGCGGGTGGTTTCTCAGGCCATAATGCTTACTGCCCTAAGATGCCCACATGCCATCTCAGGTAGTAAGTGTGCTTGGTGCACTTAAGCCTCTTTTGATTTCACACTCTATTCTTTTCCCTCTCCTTTATATATCCATTCCCTCTCACATTTCATTCAAAGAAGAGACTCAAAATTTTAGTGTAAAATTTTCTCCTAAATTTTCTCACCTTCCAAACACCATAACTTCTTTATTTGAATTATGATATGAGTGATTCAAAGTTGAAAGTATTTGTCTATTCAGCCTTCATCTTTTCTCTGAAGGTTTGAGTTAGTTTTATTATTGTTTTTGGAGTCTAACCTCACAAAATCGGGACTGCACCAAATCAACTAAAGTATTGATTTTACCTCAAAATTTTCTTTTAAAACTTGGTCAATTACCTTGGGTTTTCTTCTTCAACATGTATATATGTCTTGTGATTGTTTTGATTTGAGTTTTGAACTCATTTAAAGCTAGATTAAGTTTCAATTGAAATCTCACATGTTGAGTTAGGTTTTGATTTTGCCTATATTTTCATATGTTTGGGATTGTATTGTGCTAGCCTTGATTCTAGGACTATTTGATGATCTTTAATTGATTGCTTTTGTGAAAAATAGTTCCTCACATGTATTAGGCTCTCTTTGGCTAAAATCTAACTATGATACATGTGCTTGTGTTCTTATGAGCTTTTCATGTGCTTTGTTGAATCTATGAATAGAAAATATGCTCTAGAACTCTTGTTTTAATCTAAATGACTTTGTCAGATGATTTTAGCATTTTTTGGTATATGAGACTTAAGACTTGATTATGTATTAATTGAACATATCTTGTGACTTAAGTTTTAGATCTATGCATGTATGTAGGTTGTAATTCATGTTTGAACATATATTACATGATCTAGATGAATTAAACATGCATGATTAACCAGACAACAATTTGTTATGTGCATTTATGCTTATGTCTAGTATTTTCCATAGGATGTGTTGATCATAACATTCTATGTTGCGTGCTTATTTGCGTTTTGCATTCATGATCACCTAGATGCCTTGTGAGAAGGAATTCTTGATAATAGGTGTGAGACCTATGTTGTTGAGCATAGAAGTATTGGCAAGAGGTGGGAGACCTCAGAATGTCAAGCAAGAAAGTCTTGCCTAGGATTGTGAGGATCTGAAAGGGTGAGCAAGGAAGTCTTACCTAGGGTCGTGAGGATCTGGAAAGGTGAGCAAAGAAGTCTTGCCTAGGGTCTTGACGATCCGTAGGGTGAGCGAGGAAGTCTTAACAAGAGGTGTGAAGCTTCAGAATGTTGAGCAAGAGGGTGACTTATTCATGAGTAGAATAAAAGGGTAGTTTCTAGGTGAAGGGGTCACTTGAGAGATTGTACTTCTCTTATCTACCTATGGATTTTGTTTGTAGGTGGTTGTTAACTCATGGATATTTCCACTTTGGAGGTTTACCACATTATATCTTTTGTCAACTTTTCTCTATCTCTATCTCTATCTCTCTTATATTTGTATTTGTTATTTGAATAATATGGATAGAACTTTGTATGTAACTTGACTTCATTACTATAATATCAATTGTGTATGTGTTATGGTTGCTTGTTTGTATCACACTTTACATGTTTTATATATTGATTAAGTGTCTTTAATTGATATATATACATACATATATATATATATATATATATATATATATATATATATATATATATATATATATATATATTGTGATACAAGCAATCTAGAGGGAAAAATTTTAGTTTGTTTCTAAGGGAGTCGAAAAAGGTGTTTAACCTATTCACCCCCCTCTCTAGGTTAGCATTGAGCATTTAACCGTGTTAGTATTTTCAATTGGTATCAGAACAGGTTACTGTATTGTACTTAGTGAGAATCCAGGTGATACATTCACTGTTTTTGTAAAGCTTTTGATGTCATGGGTTTACTAGATGATGTAATGGCAGAAAGAGCCTCAATTACTAGGCCACCATTACTTCGAGGCACTAATTATGGGTATTGGGAGTTGAGGATGAAGGCCTACATCCACTCTATTGATGAAAGGGCATGGATGGTCGTGGAAGAAGGTTATAGTCCTCCTACTAAGGTTCAAGAGGATGAAACCATGATACTTAAGCCAATGAGTGATTGGACAACAAATGAGTTTGAGGTTGCTAAATGGCACCACCTTGCTATGATTGCCATATTTGGAGGAGTTGATGGACATTAATTCTCCTACATTCAAAATCTTGAATCCACACGGAAGGCTTGGGATACTCTCCAGGTTACTAATGAAGGAACCTTAGCGGTGAAGAAATCAAGGCTTCCAATTGTGTCAAATGTTGGCATCACAATTTGAAGGTTTAAGTATGGGTGAAGAAGAAAAGTTCAAAGACTTCCAATTCCGGCTTCTTAACATTGCTAACCAATGTCAAACACTTAAGTACCTATCTCAAAAGAGTGTTTAAATTGGAAAATCCTTAGGTCTCTTCCTAAGAGATTTAAATCAAAGGTGACGGCCATTGAGGAAATCAAGGATATGGATAACATGAACATCGATGAGTTGCTTGGGTCTCTCCAAACTTATGAGATGTGCTTGAAGCCAAAGATTAAAAGTAAGGGAATCACTCTCAACGCTATAGAGGAGGAGAGTGATGATAAAAATGAAGAGATGGCTCTTTTGGTTAGAAAGTTCAAGAAGTTTCTAAAGAAGAATGCCAAGCCTAGAGGCAAGTTTTCTAAGGAAAAAGAAGTTAAGAAACCATCATCTCCACGGAATGAGAAGAATAGTCAAGCCATGAACATGAAAGGTGTTCAATGCTACAATTGTCATGGTCTCGGTCACTTTGCTAGTGAGTGCACTAATAGGCCATCTAAGAAAGATAAGAAAGGCAAAGTGTTGGTAGCTACTTGGAGTGATAATGATTCTAGTGATGATGGGAGCTCTAGTAGTGAGTTTTCAAGTGATGAAGAGTTGGTAAGAAACTTTGTAGCTCTAACGGCTTCTCATTCTCCACTAGATCTTGATGGTACAATATCTTTGAATAAGAACTTTGATGCAAATCATCATGGAAGCTCTAGTTCCATTCCTACTAATCTTGAGTTGTTGGCCAAAATAGAAAATCTTGAAGAAGCTAGAGATAATGCTCTAAGAGAGGTAGTTGAGAAGGATGATTTGATCGAGAAACAACTAGATGAGTTTATGATTGTTACTCGTAGACTTCTAGGTAACAAATGTGATATTATGAAGATGTTTAGAGAACTAGAAAAGATAAACCTTGAGAAGGATAAGGTGATATCTTCTTTGAGGAAGGGAGAATAAGAATTAATGGAAGAGATAGACACGGCTAAAGTGGCCATCAAGGACTTAATAAATGATTCGGTAAGTGTGTCTGGTGTTAGGAATCTTGTTAACTCTCATAGTGGTAAAGATGACTTAGCAGTTGAAGAGGAGCCCTTGAAAGCACCACTTCTTACTCACTTGGATGAAGTCGTGATTGACAAGAAACCACACAAGAAGAGAAGATCAAAAGCTAAGAAGAAGTTTGCAAGCAAGGTATCTTTGCAAACTCCTAGTGAAGCTAGTTCAATTCCAAAAGGTAAAATCTCATCTTTTATTCCAATTTGCCATTATTGCAACAGAATATGTCACATTAAGTCTAAGTGTTATAAATTTATTAAAAAATGCAAATTAGGAAATGAATCTAGAGATAAGGAGATTAAACTTCAACTTGAACATGCTAAGGCTTTGAAAGTTGAAAAACATGATAATATTACTAAGCATGAAAAGAAGTTATGAAGTAGAAAGAAAGCTAATCTTGTTCAACTTGACAATGCTTGTGTTGAAAATGTTAAGGAAGAGTGTATTAATGATATTCTTGTTAATCAAGTCATTGAAGGACTTTTCTCTAGATTTAACATTGTTATCAAGGAGGCTATTGGAAATGTTTTTGTAGGTACAAACAAGAACAAGTGGTTCAATGGTGAGTGCTCTTATCACTAATGTAAGAAGCACATGTGAGGTAGCTTTGAGGCAATATATCAATTGTGTTGAGAATTCTTGCTTGCTAACTTTGAATACTCCATGTATTGATATGAACTTGGTAATCTCACATCATGTTTGTTATGATGGTCGAAATTTATTGGTTAACTTTAGAGAAGTTATTTTGATATATATGTGATGGTTGAGTTGAGATATTATGCTTTTTATACTCTTGTTGTGAAACATCGTCAACTTGGTGTCATGAGGACATTCAAGGCAAAAGTGCTCATAAAAAGGGTGGAAGTATGATATTTGGTGAATATAATGTGCAAAAGGTATCTCTAGACTCTAATGCATGTTCTCTTAGATATTCATATTTTGACACAATTTTTGATATACATCTCATAGCATGTCATATTAGAAAATTTTGTATAGCTTACATATGATTCTCATTGACATTTGCTATTTTAGGATCTAATAGTGATATTGTTCACATTGATCTTAATTTTGATGATTGTTTGTTTATAGTATATTGAGTGTCATTATTTTTGAAAATATGAGCTTCATATTCTTTGAAAGCTACTCATTAGAGAAGTAATGATCTTGAATAAGTCTCTACTTATTGCTTTTAGATCATGTGCTTATGAGTCATAAAATCTTGGTTTTCTAAAATTTCACTTTGCTTCTCTTATATGTTTTGCTAGTAGGTTGAGTTTACTAATATGTAAACTTTGGATACACCTTGAAGTTTTTTGTGCTTAAGTACATTTAAAATGACCTATGGTTAGTATCCATTTTGCTTCGGCAAATACATAGAACTCAACGAACACCTTTATGGAAAGGGCTACACATATTGGTTGTGAAAGCTACCCAATGTTAGAAAGAGCTACACCATTGTGATGAGTGAAAGCAACCATGAAGTGAATTTTATTTATGTTTAAAAAAAGGGAAAAATAAAAGAAGTGTTGAAATGGAATCATGAAAAGAAAATTCTTTGATTCAAAGTCTAAAAAGAATAGGAGGAAGGCTTAAAAAGAAGTATAGTTGAAAAATCAAATGAGCTTGGGTTGAAAAACAAAAATGGGATGACGAGCCACATGCATACACACTCATATGTTGAAATCTATTCTCTTAAAGGAGAAAATTCCGGATGATAATCGGTTTGACTTTTTATGGAAAAAGCTTAGGATAGATAGATGTTGGAAATTGTTTGCATGTTGAATATCAAACTACTTATTGATATATATTTGAAGCATATCTCCCTCTCACACAAACTTTGTTTATAAGTATGTTGATATTTTAGCAATTGTTGAAGATTTATGAGAGAACTTGAAAATCTTTGAGTATCTCTCTTAGCATATGAAGCTTATTTTGTTGAGATTTCTTCAAATTGCTTGAATGTGTGATTGTGTGAATATCTTTGTGAACTTTATGCTATCATTGATTTTAGTTATGGCATTTATCAAGGCGGAGCATTGTATGCTAGACATTGTTCTCTGTTATGATGTGTTCACATGCTTCATTTTGTTACATGTTGGCATATTTTGACTTAATGACACTTGTAAGATATTACTCACTATCTTTGTCTTGCATGATGATTCATTCTTAAGTCATATGTATTTTTTTATGATAAACGTGTGTCATACATGTCCTATAAGAATAAGGGTAAGACTTGTGATACTTTTGGACTATTTAGTAGTTCTCAAGTTGATAGTCATGTGATTAGCACATATATTCTTCCGGATTGGGCTATACAATTGAAGGAGAAGGTTGATGAACTTAGTGCAAAAGTTGTTCAACAAGATGATAGGATTAAAGAGTTGGAAGAGTACATTGCTTCAAGCTCAAGACCACCTCTCAAGCATTATGTTAGATCTACTACTCGCACAATTTTATTTGGTGGAACAAGTGGCTAGTATTTGAGCTTTGAGGTACATTTCTTAACCTTTTGGCGTGATTTCATGTCAAAAAGAGGGAGAAAGAGAATATGCCAGTTGCTTAGTTTCTTTGTATGTTGTTTTTGTGAACTTTTGAACTTAATGGCATGTAATAATTAGTCTTAAGATTTGGTTTTTTTGTGATTTGGCATGTATTGAGGGGGAGATACATGTATTTATGGACTTTATTGTATATTCTTATATATGTTGACACATTTGTTGTTTTCTCTTATATATACATTGTGCTTTGAGATGATTTGTAGGTTGCTTCAAGAGAAGATCAAGATGAAGTTCAAGAGTTGATGAAGATTAGTTCTAGGAATCTTACTCATTGTAATGTGAGGGGGTGATTTTGTGATCTATCTTAATTTTTATATTTGTAGTAAATGCATAGGTGTTTTGACATGTAATTTTCCAAATGGGGAGATTGTTAGGTTTTAGATTATGTTGGCATTAATTCCATATCAAAATGATGTTTACTTGTAATGATTTAGTTATTTAGGTTCATGATGATTCAAGCTTTAAAGAAGAAATAACAACTAGTCAAAGCAAGTTCAAAGTCTTTAAAGAGAAAGAATGCTATATGGTTCTGCAAAGGTATATTAAGACCTTATCTTTCTCTTACAAGGCTTAGGCACACACACACAATTCATACATTTGTGTCTCTGCATAGTTGTGCACCATTATAGGCACACACACAAAATTCATAAATTTGTGTCCCTGCATCGTTGTGCACCATTATAGGCACACGCATACAATTCATTCATATGTGTCCCTGCATCGTTGTGCCCCATTTATAACATATTCACACACTTGAAGATGAATGCTCATGCATTGGTATGAAAATAACATGTTTTGGAAAAAGCATGATTGGAGACTATCTCTATGTAGTTTGCATTATAGTGTGTAATGTGTTTGTACGTGTATACATTTGTGAAACATGGATTATGAACTTGAGTTTAGTCTTAAATCATTCTTGATTGAGTCCGGTCATTTCGATTACTCATACTATTGATTTCAAGTTCTATGTTCAAAGATACTACACTTTCAACTCATGTTGTGTACATTGTCTTCGTCTTCATATATAGAGTTGAATTATTATTTTCTGGGTTGAGTATCTTATATTTCCATGTCCGTGAGAGAGTTATGGTTCGTAATCCTTAAACAATTTTAAATTCCGAGTTTGAAGGCCGGAGAACGGTAGAAGAACGCGAAGGGAGCGCGTGAGAAAAAGAAGCGCAATCAAGCACTCTTTCCCTAGATGGCGCGTGGCCAATCTAGGACCAAAATGCTTGCTGCCCCGAGATGCCCACGTGCCATCTCGGGCAACAAGTGTGCTCGGTTCTCTTAAGCCACTTTTGGTCATTTCGCACTCTATTCTTTTCCATCTCCTTTATATATCCATTCCCTCTCATATTTCATTCAAATAAGAGGTTTAAAATTTGAGTGCAGAATTTTCTCTCAAATTTTCTCACCTTCTAAACACCATAACTTCTTCATTTGAACTCCGATCTGAGTGATTCAAAATTGACAGTGTTTTTCTATTCATCCTCCATCTTTACTCTGAAGGTTTGAGTTAGTTTTATTGTTGATTTTGGAGTCTAACCTCATAAAAACGAGACTGCACCAAATCAACAAAGGTATTGATTTTCTCTCAAAGTTTTCTTTTAAAACTTGGTCAATTGCCTTGGGTTTTCTTCTTCAACATGTATATGTGTCTTGTGATTGTTTTGATTTGAGTTTTAAACTCATTTAAAGCTAGATTGAGTTTCAATTGAAATCTCACATGTTGAGTTAGGTTTTGATTTTGCCTATGTTTTCATATGTTTGGGATTGTATTGTTCTAGCTTTGATTCTAGGACTATTTGATGATCTTTAATTGACTGATTTTGTGAAAAATAGTTCCTCACATGTATTAGGCTCTCTTTGGCCAAAATCTCACTATGATACATGTATTTGTGTTCTTATGAGCTATTCATGTGCTTTGTTGAATCTATGAATAGAAAATATTCTCTAGAGCTATTGCTTTAATCTAAATGACTTTGTCACATGATTTTAGCATGTTTTTGGTATATGAGACTTAAACTTGATTATGTATTAACTGAACATATCTTGTGACTCAAGTTTTAGATCTATGCATGTATGTAGGTTGTAATTAATGATTGAACATAGCTTACATGATCTAGATGAATTAAACATGCATGATTAACTAGACAATAATTTGTTATGTGCATTCATGCTTATGCCTAGTATTTTCCATAGGATGTGTTGATCATAACATTCTATATTGCGTGCTTGTTTGTATTTTGTATTCATGATCACCTTGATGCCTTGTGAGAAAAAAGTTTTGATAATAGGTGTGACACCTATGTTGTTGAGCATGGAAGTCTTGGCAAGAGGTGGGACTGTGGGAGACCTCAAAATGTCAAGCAAGGAAGTCTTGCCTAGGGCTGTGAGGATCCGGAAGGGTGAGCAAAGAAGTCTTGCCTAGGGTCATGAGGATTCGGAAGGGTAATCGAGGAAGTCTTGACAAGAGGTGTGAGGTCTCGGAATGTTGAGCAAGATGGCGGCATATTCATGAGTAGGAAAAAAGGGTAGTTTCTAGGTGACGGGTTCACTTGAGAGATTGTACTTCTCTTATCTACTAGTGGATTTTTTTTGCCGGTGGTTGCTAACCCGTGGATATATCCTATTTGGAGGTTTACCACGTTATATCCTGTGTCAACGTTTCTTTATCCCTATCTCTATTATATTTGTATTTGTGATTTGAATACTATGGATAGAACTTTATATGTAAGTTGACTTCCTTACTATAATATCAATTGTGTATGTGTTATGGTTGCTTGTTTGTATCACACTTTACATGTTTTATATACTGATTAAGTGTCTTTAATTGACATATATATATATATATATATATATATATATATATTGTGATACAATCAATCTAGATGGACAAACTTTTGTTTGTTTCTAAGGGAGTCGAAAAAGGTATCGAACCTATTCACCCTCTCTAGGTCAGCCTTGAGCATTTAACCGTTTTTATATTTTAATATCGTAAAGCTTTGATGTTTTTGCCTAATTGGTTCTCAACTTCAGCTTAGAATTCGTTGAACTTATCAAAAGTTTTGGACTTACGTTGCATTAGGTAAACATATATGTATCTAGAGTAATCGTCAATGAAAGTGACTTAATACTGATAGCCACCCCTAGCTTTAACATTCTTAGGTTCGTAGACGTCTGAATGTATAGGCTCTAGTGGTTGTGTGGCTCTAAGCCCTTTTCCAATAAAAGGTCTCTTGGTAATTTTACCTTTTAAACAAGACTCACAGACAGGTAAAGTGTCGATCTTTAACTGAATTAAAGGTCCGCCTTTTATTAGTCTATCAATCCTGTCAAGGTTGGTGTGACCAAGTATTAGATGCTATAGATACATTTCATTATATGGAGAAACCTTTTGTCACTTTGTTTTAGGTTTTTCAACTTTAAACAATTCAGCATTAAGCAGTGATGTACGAATTGATGGTCTTAAAACATACAAGTTGCTTTCAATCAAACTTGAACAAATATCCAAACCGTTTCTAGAAACAATAACTGATTTATTGTTAAAAGAAACTGAATATAATTGTTCCAACAATCTGGATACAGAAATCAATTGTTTTGTAATGAAATAGCCAATATGGGAGATTGTAAGTGCAATTAGTTTTGTGTTTGGCTTATTTATGTGAAAAAATTTAGGGGTGCTTTTGTATGGGTATTTTACGTTTTTCATGTGATCATCAACATTATGATCATGATCGAAGACAACTTTCTAGACATCCCATGATCTTTAAGAGCCGAGCTTCAAAGGTATAAACTACTCGACTTGTTTCTCTTATAGAGACTAGGTGTATACACTCACAATTCAATTTTAGTGTGCAATTCACCCACTTCACACTTGCACATCATGCATATAGGTTAGTGTGCTCGTCGCATGAGAAGGTCAGCCGCCGTTACTTCTCTTCGATTCCTTTACTAGAAATTTGTGTGGTCAAGGTTGTGTGGTTAAGGATTGCATTTTTGACAGCATTTTTTTACAGGAATTTGTCCAGGCAAGGTTGTGCAGTTAGGGTCCGTATTTTTGCCAACAATTTATGCAATTTTGTTTAAACAATAAATTTTGAACGGGAGTCCTATTTAAACACCAGTTTCTTTCTATTTTAAAGACTTTAGAAAAAGAGAAATTGGGGTTTCTAGAGAGAGAAGCTTCAAGCTTTGTTCTTTAACTCTTAATCTCTCAATCAATATGCATTTAAAGCTCAAATCATACATGGATCTTCACTAATGGGCTCCATTGTAAGGTAAGAATAAAACTCCATTCATTTATTGTTCTTTTCTATAAGTGCAATTATTATGTAATTGGCTTATTTCTATGTTAAAACCATTAAGGTGATTATGTATAGGTAGTTTATGTTCTTCATATGGTCATCAAGATTGTGATCATGATGAAAAAAACTTTTTTGACATTCCAAAATTTTCAAGATTCGAGCTTCAAAGGTATATCTACCCAACTTGTTTCTCTTGAAGAGATTAGGTGTGCATGCACACAATTCATTCATGTGTCTATGCATTGTTGAGCAACCTTATGTGCACACATAAAAAATTTATATACTTGTGTCCTTGCATCGTTGTGCAACACTTATACATACACATATTGATCATATGTTCATGTATTAAGCATTTAGATTGATTTTAGGCTTGTTGCAACATTAGAATGTGTTGTGTTCATTCGTGACGTTACATCATGATTTGGTTATCATACTAACATACTCACACATCTAATTTTTGTGATCATGCATTATATTTCATCATGTGATATCATGTTGTGAGCATGTCGTTTGATATGTGTTAGATATGGTGTGGTTGTTTGGAGTAAGGATTCCAGTTTCAAAAGATTCATTTTTCAATGGTTTAAATATTTTTCAAAACTGACCTTTGTATAATCCTGTGATAATAATATTTGATATAAAGGTTCAAATTGAGTTTTATTTGATAAACTAGACACTTATATCTTTCCAACAGTATATTATTCATAAAATTCCATGACTGTTTGGATTGATTTTGAATCTCCAAAGACATTACTAAAACAGGGGAACTTAGTTGTTGCCCAAATATGTCCATTGACACTTCAAATGACTACAACTTTTTCTACATATACTCAAGTCTCATTTTGTATGAGTATTAGAAAGTAGACATATATTCCTTTCCAACGGTATACTATACGATAGGTTTCAATGTCGTTTGGTCATGTTTTGAGTCGTTTGAAAATCAAGTTGTGTTTTGGCATTTTGCTATGGCCCAAGTGTTGTTGAGCTAGACAACGACAAATAGGTAGCTATAAAATTATCATTAATTGTCATGGCCCAAGTGTCGTTGACCTAGACAACATCAAATTATCAGTGATTTTCGCTCCCCAAATGCCGTTGACTAGGATAGTGGCAAATAGGCCACGAAAAGGCATATTTTTTCCAAACGACGCCGTTTTGACAGGACCTCTATATAAAAACCTCTTTCTTTTGTCTTTCAACTTGGAACTCAAAATTTTAGGATTTTAGGGAATTTTAGGGAGAGGTTAGAGTTCCTAGAGAGAGAAAGCTACAAGAAAGCATCTTTAACTCTCTATCTCCAAATCCATGTGTGATTAAATCATTATCAAGCATCATTAAGCATGAGTTTTCATGAAGTCTCCTTGTGTTAGGTAAGAACAACAACTTACATATTTTATCATTCTTATTCTTTCTTTTACTTCACATTTATTGCATCTTTTGAAGTAATTGGAGATTTTATGGGGTTAGTTGATAAAAAGGTTGTTTGGTAGTTGATTTCTACACCTAGTTAAGCATTGTATGTTTTGTTTAGCATATTTTGCATTATAACATCTCCATTGTTAGGGAAGAAAAAATCTCCATCTTATTTATTGTTCTTTCCCATTTAGACTTTACATTAATTGCATGTGTTTGAAGTTGTGGAGATTGTTCTGGGGTAAGCTCTAATTAGGATTGTTGGTTAGCTAATACCACACCTAATAAGACATATATTGTTTTTTCTCACATTCTATGTATTGATCATTTATTGGATGTTCACACTTGGACTAAAATCTCTTCATTAAGTTCAAGTCTTATAGCCACAAGTGGTGGTTGACAAGCAATTGGAAAAATCTTATGGCCAAGGTGTTGGTTGCACAAGCAAGCGTAAAGTGCCACTATAAAAGGTCAACTGGTAGATTATGAGGTGCTCATGTTAAGAGTAGTGGATCAAGAGATATTAGTAGGATTGAATCAAGAGTGTTGATTTGTAGTATCCACAACCTGAGGTTATTGAGAGTAGGAGTCCGTGTATCACTTGATAGTATAACTTCTTTTTCATATGGTGGATTTCTGTGGCTCAAATGGCTAGCAAGGCTAATCCCATGGTTTTTCCTAGTTGGAGGATTTCCAAGTAAAAATCAAGTGTTATTTAATTTCTGCACTTTTAATACTTTATTTAATTATAGTGTTGTTTGCCATTAAAATTGACTAATCGAAAAAGTTGATAACATAATCGATTAATTAGTAAATAACCTATTCACCTCTTCTAGGTTGATTGTATTCGATTTTGACACATTTTCAATTTCTTTCAAGACTTCACATTTATTGCATTTATTTGAAGTTTGGAGATTGTTTGAGGGATTAGATAATAACTAGGTTGTCGGGTTGATTTCTCTACATCTAGTTAAGCATTATATGTTGTTGTCTAGCATATTTTGCATTGAGCATTTACATATGTTCATTTAGGAATTTTTATTAACTAGGATTGTTGGGTATTTTATTTTCACATCTAGTTAAGTAATTTTGTGTCAGTCTAACATAAATTTGTGTATGTGTCTCATTTTATGATTGACTTATTTCGTTGACAAAATAACAATTGGGCTCCAGTATTGTAAAAGGTAGATTAGGTCATCAATGCCATTGCACTCTAAGTGCTTCAAGGAAGGGAGATTACTTGACTCTACTCCTAATTGAAGAGAATTAGTAGCACACACTCACTTGCATGCATTTATATTGATTGCAAATTTTTGTATGGCTTTAGCTTGGTGCATTTTATGCCTCTCATCACACACGACACTAACAAATCATGCATTTAGGATAGTGTGTTGTGTTTGCTTGGAAAAGAGAAGTCTACACTTTACCGTAGTGCAGATCGTTGGCTATACACCTGCCTAAACCGAGGTTCCAACAACTGTTGGTTCCAGAAGTTGCATGCTTAGGGACCCGCAGCTTGTGCACATGCCTGCACAGCGTTCCTGATCGTGATATTCTTCAAAAGGCACTTGTTGCCTCTACCGCGGCCTGTGCACTTGCATGCACAACGGTCCCAACCATGGAGTTGTCCAGACGGTGCACTGATGTGTGTACCGCAATCTAGACAACTTGCCCGAGCCGTGGTCTAGCCAACAGTAATGACGAGATTTTGTTGCCTATTTTCAAAATAATATCATTTCGTCTAGGGCTTCATATATAAATCCTTTCCCCTTCTTTGCCTCTTTAGAGTTTCAGAATTCAATTAAAAACTCCATCTTTAAAGCTCAAGAGTGACATGCAAGAAAAGTTAGCAAGATTGCATTTTCCTTAATCAAAACCCAAACACCCATCATTCATTCATGAATCAAGCATCATCTAGCTTCATTTAGGATGTGTTTAAGCATGGGTCTTCATCAACATATTTGACTTGGTAAGTAGAACACCATCTTCATTCATTATTGTGTTCTTACTTAACAAGAAATCTCTTTTATAACTTGTTTGCATCTAGATTAAGATTTTAATTACAAGTTGAGATTTTTGTTGATTATTGGGTTGTTGTTTTGTGATAACATTGTATCTATGTGTGCTTTTGTTTCATATAGCTAAGTTATATGTATGTCCTATAGCAACTTGATATCTAGGATTGTTTGAATCATTCATTTATGATTAGATAAACATTAAATGTGTTAACTTAGCATTTGTGCATTTAGAATATTCTCATATTCACATTAGGTTGCATATCTCTTCTTTTATGAGTTAAGTCTTGTATGTACCGTGGGCAGTATACAAGTAAGAGCCGATAATCACTATTAAAGGTCTGTGGGTAGCAAAAGTGGATTAGTGGCCATATATGTGTGATGTGGTCAACCTAGATTGTAATCAATTTGCAAATAATGGATTTAGGGGCTCAATTGACTAGCCTAAGCTAATCCCATGGTTTTTACCTTGTCGAAGGCTTTCCATGTAAATTCAAGTGTTATTTACATTATGCATTTTACTTGAATTAGTTGTAAATTTGTGTTAGGGTGTTTATTTGAGATTAATATTGATTAACCAAAAAGTTGACGATTAATTTGGTTAAAACCTATTCATCAATTAAACACACGTGTAAGTTGATTTCAATTGGTATCAGAGCTAGTTCCTGTACATAATTAAGTGATCCAAGCTCTTGCTGTGTGTGTCTTGCATTTTTGCATTTGTTTGTTGCATTACATTTGCATCTCATTTATAATTCCTAAACACTATGAGTGGGAACGGTGGTGGACATGAGGAAGCCTCAACCACAAGTCCCCCTTTGTTCAATCAGGTGAATTATACCTTATGGTAAAGCAAGATGGAGTCCTATCTTTGCCAAATAGATGATCATGCTTGGATTGCAATTGAAGATGGCTACACTCCTCTAACAATGACCATTGAAGATGGAAGTGAAGTCTTTGAGCTTAAGTCTCAGTTTAGCACACAAGAAGTTTAAGCTTCCAAGTGGAACAACAAGGCAATGCATGCCACCTTGTGCGCCATGGATGACAATCAGCACAAGTTGATTCAAAGAACTAGGAATGCTAAGGAGGCATGGGATATTTTAAAGATGGATCATGAAGGAACCGAAGTAGTAAAAGATTCTAAGCTCTAAGTTCTCCAAATGCAATTTAAGACGATTAGGATGGAGGAGCTAGAGTGCTTCAATGATTTTCAAGTGAAGTTGATGGACATTGTCAACCAAAGCCATCAACTAGGTTACCTGTACTCAGATAGAAGAATCAAGCAAAAGATCATGATGTCACTTCCCGAGAGATTTGAGTCCAAGGTGACAACACATGAAGAAAATAGTGACTACAAGACAATGAAGCCAAGTGAAGTGATTGGAAGGCTTCTAGCCTATAAGTCTAGGAAGGCCACTATAAAATCATCTCCAAAGAAACAAATAAGCATTACTTTGAAGACCTCTAAAATTAAAAAGGATGAGGAGGAATCAGATGAGGAGATGACCCTCATGGTGAAAAGATTTAAGAAATTTATCATGTTTGAAAAGAAAGGTTTTTGATCCAATGGATAGGAAGTGAAGAAGAAGACTCATTTTAAGAAGGTTGAGAAAACTCACGTGATGGATTCTAAGAAGGGCATTCAATGTTATGAATATAGTGGGTTCGGTCAGATTGCTCCCGAGTGTGTAAATTTGAGAATAAGAATAAAGGAAAGGCTATGATGGCCATCTGGAGTGATAGTGAAGACTTGGAAGAGGAAGAAACCAACTTCATTGCCTTCTATTCATCTCGTAACGGTAAGGAAGTTATGAGTGACAAAAAAGAAGAAGATGACTCAAGTGATGAGAGTACTTTATCTAATTCCAATCATGAATTTGTTGATGAGATAAACTATAAAGGCTTTAAGAATTACTTTGAGAGTTCAAGATTGGAAAAGAAGGAGATTTAAAAGCTAAAAAAGGAAAACCTTCAAATGACTTCCAAGATGACTTGAGAGTTCAAGATTAAAGAAGAAGAAGGAAATTCAAAAGCTAAAATGAGAGCAAAAAGGAAGGAAGAAAGTTTAAAGATAGAGCTGGTTATGGTCAAAAAGAGTGAAGAGAGTTTAATGAAGGAACTATTGGAGGCAAAAAGGTTGATTGCCAAGATGACCTCCGAAACCGAAAAACTTGACAAGATGCTTTCAAGTGGGAAGAGCCCTAGTGATAAAAGATGTTTGGGATATATGGAAGACATGAAAACCACATCCTAAAAGAAGATAACTTTTATCAAGAGTCAAGAGATTGAAGAAATCCTAATCCTACAACAACCAACAAAAATGGTTGAAATTAGAGAATCCTCTAAACATGCTCAAGTCAAGGTTCCAACAAAGACTCAACTAATGCTCAACCATAAAAAGCTATAGAACACAATCAAAGCCATCACATTCAAGGATCTTTCAAGCCTAACAAAATAATCCATACACTCAATCAAGAAGGCTTGCAACCTCGGCTCAACCATAAAAAAAAAGAGTTGACTCAACATCAAAGGACAACTTAAAGGAGAAGGAAGGCCCAAATGTTTGCATAAAGCTATGGTATGAATTCCCACTTCACTTCTACTTGTCATTACTATGGTAATGAAGGTCACATAAGACCTAATTGCTTTAAGTGTATCAAATTATGTAAAATTGAAAGCATGATTAAGAAAAATATGCTAAGGAGAGCCGAAAAGCTTACGCTTAGGAAATTTAGAGCCAATTAACCCCAAGGCTCCTGGAAATAAAAATGTTGTTCTAGGTGGAATAGAAAAAAATGATTATTTTTGCTACGTGGCTCAAGTTGCCTTGAAAGCCAATGCCTCTAACATTTGGTGTTGATCGAAAATTCGCTCAATGTGAGGAATTTCAATCAACAACCTCAAGACTGCTACCCAGTAGGTTACAGTCGGGGTAGGTACCTCGTACCTAGGTGACAATGTGGTAGCAAGTATAGTTATGTAAATAGCTTATAAATAGGAAAAATATGTAGAAGTGTAATCTGGGATACTGTTTTATCGAAAGACTTATACATTGATGTTAATGAAAATAACTCAAACTCTCTCGTTTAAAAGGATTAGTGGTGGAAAAATTTTGTTTGTTGATAAGTGAACAATACTCTCAACAATGGTGATAATCTTACTCAATTTTGGGTGCAGAACTGAGAGCTCAGACTGAAATCACAAGTATGCCTTTTGGGATTTAAGATTTTGATCTTCGATGCCTTGCATGGATCTTGACTTTCCTTTTAAACTCCTCCTTATCTATCAATCAAATCCCTGTAATTTAGACCAATTGATTGGCCGTGTTACTGGAAGTGATTTACGTTTATGGAGGGAATCAAATCATGTCGGAATTACTTCCGTTGATTACGTCAGGTTTCCGTTTAAGTTTAAATATGGATGAATAACGATATAGTTTACTTGTGTAGTCTCTTTTATTGTGCTTTAATGGCGTTAGGGGTCAACCATTTATTCTATGTAGCTTGGAGAATAATTCAGGTTCTGTGTGCTGATGGCCTGGTACATCGAGGTACCAGTCTAGTGGCATGGCGCTTGATCGATTGTGCTGGAGCTTTCCGGTTAACTTTCTTTTTACTAGTTGGGTGAGATATGTAAATTGGAGGGGTGGCGAGACAACATCGAGATACTTGGGCCCCAGGTAGACATCCTAGTACCAGGGTGCTATATAAAAGGTACCACGATACTAATGGTACCTAATAGTTTCTAGAGATGTGAATGTTGATCATCTTTCAGATAATGATGTCGAGGTACTTAGGTGGTGCAGGGCCTGGTATCTCAAGATAGGTCATAGCATTTGGACTTTATCCAATATAAGGAGGTACATCCTACTAGGTAATAATATGTGGAAAATTTCTCTTTCATCCCCTACCAAAAATGGCTATTAATAGAAGTCATCCCTGACTTTAACACCGGTGACTGGTTGGGGTTGGAGTCAAGTTTCTTATAACGCTTGAGGAATTTTCCACTTTTGACGGATTACCATAATCTAGAAGGAAATCTTCACATTAAATGCGTGGTCCACATGTTGATCTAGGGTTCATTCACCTGTTCTGAAAAAGTGAAAGGATTTTTATTGTCACACGTATCTCGAGATTACCTTTTCTGCTGGCTGAAAATCTCACCTCCCAAATCATGCTCCCGTCACTGGTTACTGTTCCATTCCCTCTATTTAAACAAGCAACCCCCTTCGTATCCATCATGCCTTAAAAACTCTTCTTTTTAAAATTCAAAATTTCTAACCTACTTTCTACCTTCTTCGTCTTCTTTAAACCTTCTTCTTTCAATATTCTGCTTATTTTGTTACTACTACCATGTCTACTTCTGACAACGATAATGTTGATAGAATCGAGGAGGGAGATTTCTCCAGGTTAGCTTTTGGGAAGAGCTCGTGAGGAGGATAGTGGTGGAAGCGACACCTGTAAATTCCCTTAACCAATTATAGTGTAAAATATACCTAGAGGGGGGGGGTGAATAGGTATATGCTCAAATTTTAATCTTCTTTAAAAACATAAGCAATCTTATACAACACTTAGTATAATATCCAAAATGATATATGACAAAGCAAATGTTCAAGCGACACAAATCAATTAAGAGAAGAAATTAAATATGCTAAAAATCAACACAAGATATTTACGTGGTAAAACCTCCTAAAAGGAAACATCAACGGGTTGATACCACAACCACCGGTAAAAGCAAATCCACTATTTCAAATGAGAGTTACACACTCAAGCAATCAACACATGCTCTCCAAGCTATCACTCTTACTCTACTCTTGAACTTAGTGATCTACTAAACCGACTTCCTATCCAAGACCTCCTATCTCTAGGAAGATTCCTTGCTCACCTTTCTGGATCCTCCCGACCCTAGGCAAGATTTCTTACCTAACTATCTGAGTCCTCCCGACTCTAGTTGAGACTTCCTTGCTCAACAATCCGAGGTCTCACATCTCTTTTCGAGACTTCCACTTGCGACTCTAGCTAAGACTTCCAATTGCTCAAATCAAAGAATCACTCTAAAATATGAGACTTCCTACCTCTTCACAAGGCTTCTAAGTGATCATGAATGCAAAATGCAAACAAGCACTCAACATAGAAAATGATGATCAACAAATTCTATGGACATGCAACTAGATAGCTAGATTATGCTTTCAAGGAACAATCACAAATGTATCCAGGCAACCTAAGCATGTTATCAACTAAGAACAAAATCAATGAAATGAATATACCAATTGATGTAGACCTAGTTCTTAGAAAATGAAATTAAATATAGAAATAGTCAATCAAGCATAAGAACAAAAGATTTCTAGAAACAATTTCATGTTTATAAAGTTTAGCACAAATCAATCAACTTATCACAAATCTTGCTAAACTTGAAAATCAAATAAACAAACCAAAAAATGATATCAAAATCATCTTAGTCATGCTTCTTAATCAAAATGCATCAAACAATAAGAAGATCTAAGAAGAAAACTAAAAAGAAGATTATTTTATCAACAATGATGAAATCTCGAACTGAAAATCTGAACACTGTGAATAATCAAGATATCCTTTGGTTCTTAAAATACTTGGGTTTTGTATATATTTTCAAGACACTCGATTACTGTTTTTGAATTAAGTCAATCCGAGTTGTAATGAGAGAGATATCACCAAAACAAAAAATGAAAAGTTGCTTCTAAAATATGCAGGTAAAAAATGAATATATAAAAATATTCAAGGGACCTCTCAAAATATGCCGCGCCAACAACCACAATAGGAAATCTACACCAAACATTATATACATGTAATATATGTAATAAAAACCTCTTTAATTCATGAAATAAAAAACAGCCGAGATATGCCGTGGGCATCTTGTGACCAGAGAGGGAATGATGGCAAGATAGTTTCGCGCCTACGCGGTCAGGGGATGCAAATGGCAATTTCCCATTATTTTTTCTCTTTTGCTCCCTTTCACATACCTCTCGTATTCTTCGACCATTTTCCGGTCTCTGAATTCCGAATTCAAATTCGTCTACGGATTACGAACTGGAACTCCCTCACAAACATGAATGACTATGAAACTCAACCCAAAAAATAAAAATTCGACTAGATATACGAATACGAAGACAATGCATGTAACATGACTGGAAAGTTTCATATCTCTTAACTCGGAACTCGAAATCAAATGTATGAGTAACCGAAATAACCGAAACTCAATAAGGAATAATATAACATCAAATTCAAGTTCAATATCCATGTTATACAAATATATAAACATACAAACACATTTCACACAAGAATGCAAACTGTATAAAGATAGTCTACAATCATGCACTTTTCCAAAACATGTTACTTTCATACCAATGCATGAGCATTCAACTTCAAGTGTGTAAATGTGTTATACCAAATGATGCGCTATGATGTAGGGACACAAATGTATGAATTGTGTGTGTGTGCGCCTATGCCTTGCAAGAGGAAGAAGAATCTTGATACCTTAGCATCCAAGTAAGCATATATCATCTTGAAGATGAACTTTGCATACGAAGTCGCTTTCCATCTTTGAAGCCCGATCTAATCATGAACCACCTAAGCAACTAAGCAATACAAACAAAGAGCGTTTTGTTATGGAATCAAGCCAACACAAATCTAAAACCTAACAACGCCCCATACTGATGCATCACCGCTCCAATAGGAACATCTCTATCGAAGCTGGATTCTCAAACAATCATGGTACTCCAGTTGAAATAGTTGATGAGGACTCGGGCAAGGTGTCAAACGAGATCAGGGCTTGTGGAGAACTACCCAGAGTTGATTCGATCTTACCAGAGGCACTTACTCTTCCATATGAATTTCGCGTCGTCCCCGATTCTACTGCTACGACCGTCTGAATCCGTCTTCTAAGTATGAGGTTCTCTATTCTCGACAGCATCGTGATTACCATCCCATATCGGGGGTACCACGTGTACACTCCTATTCAGGTGAGCTTCTGATTCATGTTACTGTTTTTGATAGTGGAGTTAGGCATCCTTTCAATCCTACACTTCTCAGTGCTCCCCTCCAATTGACCCTGGGTTTTTGAAAATACCAGGTTAGTTTTCTCACATTATAGGGGAGGATTGCGAGAAAGATAACCTCAACAGGGAATCAGGATCGGTCGAGTTGAGGTACGTTTTCCAGGTTACCATCAATTCTCCTGGTCCTAGGGGATAGTTTTACGCTCAGGTAAAGAACAATTTAAAATTTGTGATACCGAGGGCCACAAAAAGTGACATCTTCTAGAAGGAGGAATGGGTTTTAAGTGGTAGTGATTAGGGTAGGTTAGTCCATATCAAGGGGACATAGTTTGAGGTTCTGACAAGATTTAGTGGTAAACCAGCCTAAGAGAAAACTACCCTCTCCGCAGAATCGAAGGCGATCCTGAATGCCATCGTTGACGAGACTTTCATCAACCTGTAGTATCCTACCTTAGATTCCTTTGATGCTAGTAGGGTAGACTGTTACTTGCGTATCTACATTGCTTCTCCAGGTAGATGAAATGTCCTGAGTCTACTTTATTGTGTTTCTTTGTCTATCTTGGTAGACTTTAACCCTCTCTTGTTTCTTGCAATTTTTATGGTACCCCTACCGGTCTAAAGGGAGCCTGAACCTTTTGTCGAATTCTCTTTCTCTCAACATCCTACTCCTCCTAAGTCCCCTATCGTTCAGACTGCTAGAAACCTTCCTCCTTCTACCTCGGCAGGAAATGACAAATGTGTATCTATCCCAATCAAGGTACCAAGGGCACCACTTCCTCTTCCTTCTGGAACCAGATCCTAGATGAATGTATTTGTATCCAGGTTGATGAGGGTGAGGGTGAGGGTGAGGGTGAGGGGTCAAGATTCTGCTACCCTTGCTGTTATTGTTAGCACTTATATTGCTGCTTCCTTTTTTACTGTTGTTCTCCCCTTTACTGTTATTCCCTCTCCCCAAACTACTACAATCTCTACCAAGGTAAAGGGGGTATTGATCCTATCATGACTACTGTTGTCATTGGTCATCAAGAACAACCCCGATCCCTGCCAAAGATCAATGGCCAATATGAGGTTTTGGATTAGTTTGCAGCTTCTTACCCAGGTGGGGGACTAGGATCCAGAACCTCCATGCCGGTGGAAATTTTGATCACCAAGGGTTCTTCCCTCTTGATCGAGGTAAAGCTCTTTGTTCCCAACTTCTTCCTTATGTACATGCTAGATACCTGGTAGGTACCTGACATATGTGTTGTAGCGTGTAAGCCTTTAAATTTAATGTCGCTATGAGCCAACAGATTATCTCTCTCAGAGGGTGTACTAAAACTATTGTGGTCGAGCTTGGAGTAGCCTGGAGGGAGCTCGCTCAATCACAGAGTATCGCTTAGAATTTGAACCACGACCTGGACAAAACTGGGAAAACTCTAAATGAGGTTTGATATGATTTTGAGCAGTTAAAGCATGCCTATGACCAAGAAACTCTTAGGTCAAAATGTCATGCCTTAGAGAGGGATGTCCAGAGGGGGAAGGTCAAAGAACTAGAATGGGAGAACCAACCTCTATGTTCCCATGTTGCCAGTTTGGAGGCCGGCATGAACCCCCCCTTCGGAGACGTTTACTTCTATGTTGATTTCCATGTGACACAATCCCTCTCTCATTCATTTGATTTGAGCTCCATTGAGAACTATAATAAAGGGAAGATAACGAAGAGAAGATGGCAGCCCCTGCTACTGATGAAGTTGCCACCTCTTTGGCTGCTGGAGTTATGGGCGTGGAGGATAATGATAAAGACTAACGGCCAATTTCCTTTCTTCTTCCAAGTATAGGGCTACTGGAGCAGATCCCACCTTGAAGTCCCTTGACGATGTTGTGACCCAGGCTGAAGGAGGAGTCCATGTCTCACCTACTCTTGGTCTTATAGAGATGGTAGAGGATCATCCTGCTTCCAAGGAAGTGGTAGAGGATTAGCCTAATACCAAGAAGTTGGTGGAGCAAGCTGAACTGGATGTCGCGGTGGACTTTCTGACCGGTCTAGCTCAAGTAAAGGTTCTAGATGATAAGGTACAAGCAGAGGTAGAGGAGCAGGAGGTTTGGGGAGGAGCAAAAGGAAAAGGCAACCATGAGGAAGCCAGTGTACGATCCAATAGTATGATTTCATTTTGTATATTGCCCGAAAATAGGGGTACACACCCCGTTTAATCAGAAAAATCAATCATGTCATTCCATTTATTATTATACAAGCAAGTTGCCTATAATTTGGGGATATGCTCCTTGGTTTGATGATTGAAACTTTTTCTACTTCTTCTTTATATTGGTATCTAGCTGATCCCTTCCTTGGTTGAATATATATAACTCCACATCTTTTACAAGCTTGATCTAGAAATCAGTCCCCTACATACACCATACACCTGACTTAACAATTTCTAGTAATATAAAGAAGGCTTAAAATCTATCAAGTACAAGAAATCAAGCACATCAGGTAACTTGAAAATACAAACACGGTTAAATGCTCAAGGCTAACCTAGAGGAGGGGGGGTAGGGTGAATAGGTTAGGCACCTTTTTCGACTCCTTTAGAAACAAACAAAAGTTTGTCCATTTAGATTGCTTGTATCACAATATATATATTAATTAAAGAAACTTAATCAATATATAAAGACAAGTAAAGTGTGATACAAACAAGTATGGTAACACATACACAATCTATATTATAGAAATGAAGTCAACTTACATAAAGAGTTCTATCCATAGTATTCAAATAACAAATACAAATACTAGAGAGATAGGGGTAAAGAGAAGTTGACACAAGATATAACGTGGTAAACCTCTGAAGAGGAAACATCAACGGGCTAGCAGCCACTGGCAAACAAAATCCACTAGTAGATAAGACAAGTACAATCTCTCAAGTGACCCCTTCACCTAGAAACTACCATTCTATCCTACTCATAAAGATGTCGCCCTCATGCTCAACAATCCAAGGCCTCACACCTCTTAGCAAGACTTCCTCGCTCACCTTACCGGATCCTTACGACCCAAGGCAAGACTTCTTGCTCAACTATCCGATTCTTCCCGACTCTAGTCAAGACTTCCTCGCTCACCTATCTAGATCCTCACGACCCTAGGTAAGACTTCTTGCTCGACTATCCAAGTCCTTCCGACTCTAGCCAAGACTTCCTTGCTTGACAATCCAAGGTCGCACACCTCTTGCCAAGACTTCTTGCTCAACAACATAGGCCTCACACCAATTGTCAAGACTTTCTTCTCACAAGGCATCTAGGTGATCATGATTGCAAAACGTAAACAAGCACGCAACATAGAATGCTATGATCAACACATCCTATGGAAAATACTAGACATGAGCATGAATGCACAAATCACATGTAGTCTAGTCAATCATGCATGTATAATCAATCTAGATCATGTAAGATATGTTCAACATTAATCACAACCTAGATACATGCATAGATCTAAACTTGAGTCACAAGATATGTTCAATTAATCACAAGATCAAGTTTGAATCACACAAACCAAAAACATGCTAAAATCATATGACAAAGTCATTTAGATTTGAGCTAAAGTTCTAGAGCATATTCCTAATCATAGATTCAATCTAAACACATGAATAGCTCAAAAGAACATAAGCACATGTATTGATGTGAGAATTCGGCCAAGAGAGACTAATACATGTGAGGAACTATTTTTCACAAAATCAATCAATCAAAGATCATCAAATAGTCATAGAATCAAAGCTAGCATAATACAATCTCAAACATGTGAAAACATAGGCAAAATCAAAACCTAACTCAATATGTATGATTTCAATTGAAACTCAACCTAGCTTTAAAAGAGTTCAAAACTCAAATAAAAACACTCACAATACACATATATAAGTTGAAGAAGAAAACCCAAGGCAATTGACCAAGTTTTAAAAGTAAACTTTGAGAGAAAATCAATACCTTAGTTGAGTTAGGTGCAGTCCCGTTTTTGTATGTTTAAACTCCAAAAAAAGTAATAAAACTCACTCAAAACTTCAAAGAAAAGATGGAGGATGAATAGAAAAACACTCTTAACTTTGAATCACTCAAATCGGAGTTCAAATGAAGAAGTTATGGAGTTTGGAAGGTGAGAAAATGTAGAGAGAAAATTTCTGCACACTAGTTTGAATTTCTTCTTAGAATGAAATGTGAGAGAGAAAGAGAATATAAAGGAGAGGGAAAGAAATAAGCCAAAATATGAAAATGCCCCTCTTTTTTATTGCTTCCCTGAGATGGCGCATGGGCATCTTGGGGCAGCAAGGTGTTGCAGCCGAGATGGCCACGTGCCATCTCGGGCATGCACCACTTCATGGCCTTCGGCCATGGTGTAAACCACTTGTGCTTCCCTCGCGTTCTTCAACCGTTCTCCAACCTCCGAACTCGGAATTTGATTCGGTTTACAGATTACAAACCGTAACTCTCACATGGAGATGGAAATATAAGATACTTAACCCAAAAAATAATAATTAGACTCGATATACGAATATGAAGACAATGTATGCAATATGAGTTGAAAGTATAGTATCTTTTGACTTAGAACTTGAAATCAATAGTATGAGTAACCGAAATGACCAGAACTCAATCAAGAATGATTTAAGACTAGTGCATTTTGGCATCTATTCATTTGCACTAACATTATTGGATCTTCGAATTCAACAGAGTTGAATAAGGACAAGATCAAAATAGTGTATGCCTTGGTGACTAATCAATATATAAACCTTGGGGATCTTCTCATGCTTTATATTGATAGTGCGGCTTTTTCTACTAGAGGTGATAAAAATCTTGCATTACCGGGGTTTATAACTTCAATGTGTTTAGCTCATGGGGTTAAGAGTAGAGAAGATGATGTGTTAGTACAACCCTTGGAGAAGTATAGTGATAAACGTGTGTCATACATGTCATATATGGATAAGGGTAAGACATGTGATACTTTTGGACCATTTAGTAGTTCTCAAGTTGATTGTCATGTGATTAGAACAAACATTCTTCCGGATTGGGCTATTCATTTGAAGGACAAGATGCTATTCATTCATCTGTGTCCCTATATCGTTGTGCACCATGCATAACACATTCACACACTTGAAGATGAATGCTCATGCATTGGTATGGAAATAACATGTTTTGGAAAATGCATGATTGAAGACTATCTCTATGTAGTTTGCATTCTAGTGTGAATTGTGTTTGTATGTGTATATGTTTGTATAACATGGATATTGAACTTGAATTTAGTCTTAAATCATTCTTGATTGAGTTTCGGTCATTTTGGTTACTCATACTGTTGATTTCAAGTTCTAAGTTAAAAGATATTACTTGTTCAACTTATGTTGCATACATTGTCTTCATCTTCATATATCAAGTCGAATTATTATTTTTTAGGTTGAGTATCTTATATGTCCATGTACGTGAGAGAGTTACAGTTCATAATCCGTAAACGGATTCAAATTCAGAGTTCAGAGGCCTGAGAACGGTTGAAGAACGTGAGAGGATTGCAAGGGAGTTGCACCTTGGCCGAAGGCCATCAGAGGTGCAAGCCCGAGATGGCGCGTGGCCATCTCGGTTGGAACTCCTTGCTTCCCCGAGATGCCCACATGCCATCTCGGGGAAGCAATACCAAATGAGGGCATTTTTGGTCTTTTGCTTCTATCATTCCCTCTCATTTATATTCCTCTTCCCTCTCACATTTCATTCTAAGAAGAAATTTAAAAAATGAGTGTAGAAATATTCTCTCTACATTTTCTCTTCTTCCAAACACCATAACTTCTTCATTTCAACTCCGATTTGAGTGATTCAAAGTTGAGAGTGTTTGTATATTCATCCTCCATCTTTTCTTTGAAGGTTTGAGTGAGTTTTATTGTTGTTTTTGGAGTCTAAACTCATAAAAACGGGACTACACCAAAATAAACTAAGGTATTGATTTTCTCTCAAAGTTTTCTCTTAAAACTTTTTCAATTGCCTTGGGTTTTCTTCTTCAACATATATATATGTGTCTTGTGATTGTTTTGATTTTAGTTTTGAACTCTTTTAAAGCTAGGTTGAGTTTCAATTGAAATCTTACATGTTGAGTTAGGTTTTGATTTTGCCTATGTTTTCACATGTTTGGGATTATATTGTGCTAGCTTTGATTCTAGGACTATTTGATGATCTTTGATTGATTGATTTTATGAAAAATAGTTTCTCACATGTATTAGGCTCTCTTGGCCGAATTCTCACATTGATACATGTGCTTATGTTCTTTTGAGCTATTCATGTGTTTTGTTGAATCTATGAATAGGAATATGCTCTAGAACTTTAGCTTTAATCAAAATGACTTTGTCATATGATTTTAGCATGTTTTTTGGTTTATGTGATTTAAACTTGATTATGTGATTAATTGAACCTATCTTATGATTCAACTTTTAGATCTATGCATGTATCTAGATTGTAATTAATGTTGAACTTATCTTACATGATCTAAATGGATTAAACATGTATGATTGACTAGACTACATTTGATTTGTGCATTCATGCTCATGTCTAGTAGTTTCCATAGGATGTGTTGATCATAACATTCTATGTTGCGTGCTTGTTTATGTTTTGCATTCATAATCACCTAGATGCCTTGTGAGAAGAAAGTCTTGACAGTAGGTGTGAGACCTATGGTGTTGAGCAAGAAAGTCTTGGCAAGAGATATGAGACCTTGGATTGTCAAGCAAGGAAGTCCTGGCTAGAGTCGGGAGGACTCGGATAGTCGAGCAAGAAGTCTTGCCTAGGGTCGTGAGGATCCGGAAAGGTGAGCGAGAAAGTCTTGACTATCTTCATGAGTAGGATAGGAGGGTAGTTTCTAGGTGAAGGGGAGAGATTGTACTTGTCTTATTTACTAGTGGATTTTGTTTACCGGTGGTTGCTAACTCGTGGATGTTTCCTCTTCGGAGGTTTACCACATTATATCTTATGTCAATTTTTCTCTATCCCTATCTCTCTTATATTTGTATTTGTTATTTGAATACTATGGATAGACCTCTTTATGTAAGGTGACTTCCTTTTTTATAATATAGATTGTGTAAGTGTTACAATTACTTGTTTGTATCACACTTTGCTTGTTTTATAAATTGATAAAGTGTCTTTAATTGATATATATATATATATATATATATATATATATATATTGTGATACAAGCAATCTAAAAGGACAAACTTTTATTTGTTTCTAAGGGAGTTGAAAAAGGTGTCTAACCTATACACCCCCCCCCCCCTCTAGGTTAGTATTGAGCATTTAACCGTGTTTGTATTTTAAGTTTCTTTTTTAACTACTTCTTTATAGTCTTATTGGTGGATTCCACTAGCCCATTAGTCTGGGGGTGGGCTCCTAAAGCGAACCTAAGGTCGATTACCAAGCCCTCGTAAAAGTTTTTGAAGCGGCCCTTATCAAACTGCTTGTCGAGGTCAGATATAATGGCAAGATGGGTCCCGAACCTGCAAACCACATTTTTTTTTTGATGAATCTGGTTATATTTTCTTCCAATATCTGGGAGAGTGGTCCAGCTTCAACCCATCTTGTGAAGTATTCGATTGCTAAGATAGCATGCTTGGCTTGACCATGAGCAGTTGGAAGCGGTCTGATCAAGTCGACTCCTCATATAGCAAAGGGGTATGGTGAATTAAGGGATGATAATCACTCCGGCGGTATGTGACTCAAGTTTGCAGTATTCTGGCAAGCTTCGCATGATTGTACCAAGATCTTTGCATCTTGATGGATGGTTGGCCAATAGTACCCCATGCGGAGTACTTGATATGCCAGTGCCTCCCCACCAATATGGTTCCCGCATTCCCCCGAGTGAACCTCTTTCAATGCCCATTTGTCATCCTCAGGGTGTAAACATCGGAGCAAAGAAAGGGATCTGCCCCACCTGTATAAGTACCCATCCACAAAGCAATACCTGACTGAGAGCCTCCTGACTTTCCTGTCTAGGTCAGGCTCCCCGGGAAGTCTCCCTTCTTATAGATAATGCACTATCGGGTCCATCCAGGGTATAAATCTTCTTACCTGCCACTGTGCTAGGTAGGGGGATCACTTGAAGAGGAACCCCCTGGGGTAAGATCTGGCCACTATTTGCAGCTATCTTGCCCAGGACATCAACTCGACGATTCTGTTTTTGAGGTACCTGATCAATCCTGAAACCTTTGAATTTGCTCATAAGCTGTTGAACTAGATTTAGGTAGGCAATTATGTTATCCCTTTTTGCCTGATAATCCCAGAGACTTGGTTGACTATGAGCAATAAGTCACTCCTGACCCGCAGGTAATCGACACCGAGCTCTGCTGTTGCCCTTATTCTGGCTAAAAGGGCTTCAAACTCTGCCTCATTGTTAGTGGCTTTAAATTCAAATCTGAAGCAGTGGCAGTACTCAGTTTCTTCTGGATCGATTAGAACTATGCCCGCTCCTCCCCCAGCTTACCAGGAAGCTTTATCAGTGTAAAGAATCCACGACTTGCAACCCTCCGGCCAGCTGCCAGATTCTGGAATCTTTTTAGGGGCTACGTTTGTTGCTGCAGAGGTTGCTTGGCCTGGGGGCATTGAGAGCTCTTCTACAAAGTCTGCTAGAGCCTGGACTTTAATTACGGTCTTAGGCTACCTTAAATCAAATTAGGTGAGCTCCAGGGCCCATAAAACCAGCCTTTCGGAAACATTCGCCCGTTGTAAAAATTGACGGAGGGGTTGATCCGTCACTACTGCTATCGAATGAGCTTGGAAGTAGGGACAGAGCTTCCTTGCTGAGGTTACCATGGCATAAATGAGCTTCTCCAAAAGGGTATAGTTCATCTTGAGCTTGGTTAGAGCATGACTCACGTAGTAGATAGGCTGCTGGACCCTATCTCTACATTTCTTGACCAAGGCCCCGCTTACTGCAGTTTCTGAAACAGCCTAGTAAATTTGTAGCTCTTCTCCCAGACTTGGTTTAACCAGTAGTGGACAGCTTGACATGTATTTTTTCAAGGCTTAAAAAGCTTGTTCACTCCCTTTGTCCCATTTTTTGTTTCTTCCCTACTTAATGGCTTTGAAGAATGAGAGACACTTGTCGGTTGATCGAGAAATGAACCTGTTGAGTGCTGCGTCCTGCCCGGTCAAGACTTGAACCTATTTAAGTGACGTTGGGGACTCCAGATCTAGGATGTCCTTAATCTTTTTCGGGTTAGCCTCTATGCATCTCTCATGGACCATAAAGCGTAAAAACTTCCCTAAGGTCACCCCAAAGGCGCATTTGGTTCCCCCTTAAGATCATGATAGTTCTGCAGATGTCTTCTAGATGCCCTTCGAAAGTTGATGACTTGGTGATCATATCGGCGATGTATACCTCCACTGATCTTCCAATTTTGGGCTTGAACAACCGGTTGACCAACCGTTGGTACATAGCTTCTGTATTTTAAGCCCGAAAGGCATCACTTTATAGTAATACAGACCCCGTCTGGTGATGAAATTGGTCTTTTCCTGGTCGGCGGGGTGCATTATAATTTGATTGTACCTTGAAAATGTGACCATGAAGCTCAAGAGCTTGTTTCCGTAGGTAGAGTCAACTAACAGATCAATTTTTGGTAGAGGGAAACTTTCTTTCGGGCATGCCGAGTTGAGGTCAGTAGAATCGACGCACATGTGCCACTTCTCATTTACCTTCATGACCATTACCACATTGGCGATCCATTCGGGGCAACATGCCTCTATGATAAAGCCCGCTCGGGTCAATTTGTCCACTTTTTCCTGAACTGCCATATTTCTTTCAACGTTGAAGTGCCGTCATTTTTTGTTTGGTGGGTTTAAAAGTCGAATCCACTGCTAGTCGGTGAGCAACAAAAGTCATTGGGATCCTAGGCATCTCGTCGTGACTCTACGTAAAAATGTCATTGAACTCTACGAGGAGCTTGATCAAGCCCTCATTCATTCCCGGTTCAAGGGTGGCTTCGATTTTGACGACCTTCGAGGGATCGTCCATTCGAATAGGAATCTCTTCTAGCTTATCCACTAGATGGCCGCTGGCCCATTCCCTTCTCTGCTCTTCCTCGTCGGGCACCACGGGGTCATCCTTAGGGTGATTTATGGGCCCTACGTCTTCTAGGGTAAATACAGGGGTTTCCCCATCTTGGATTGTTATCACCTGGGCAAGTTGTTTTGCTAGAGTTATTGGGTAGGCAGACACTACGTAGCATCTTCTGGCTGCTTGCTGATCAACCCAAACTTCCCCCACCTTGTCTCCTACTAGGAACTTCAAGATATTATGGTAAATGGGTAGGACCCCTTTCAAGGATGATAAAAACGGTCTCCCTAATATTACATTGTAGGCTGATGGGGTATCCACCACCACGAAGTCTGTCATGATATTCTACTGGAAAGGTGTGGATCCAATGATCACTGGTAGTTTTTTTGATCCTATGGATATGATTGAGTCTCGGTGAACCCATTTAGCAGGGTAGTGTAACTATTGTAACACCATTGTTTCAAGTTCAGTTTTTCCAATGTGTCTTTAAATAGGACGTCAACGCTGGTACCAGTGTCAACGAGCAAACAGTGTACCATGCAGTTGGCAATCTGTACCGTGATCACCATAGGGTCATCATGAGACTGCACAGTGTTGTAGACATCTACTTCAGTGAAAATGATATGTGACAACTGGAAGGGATTGGTCGGGCTCTGGTCGACTTTGAAGATACCCCGCCCTTCGTCCAAACAAGGGACTTTTCATGCAAGGTTTTTCCTAGAATTGTTGAAGGTCCTGACTAGAGTAGGCCCTCCGCTGATGGTATGTATTATCTGGATTTATTGCATCAGATCCGTTTGCTTTCCTTTTCTTTTCCCAGCATGCTCACGGATCTTGACTTGTACTTCCCATCCAGTCTGAATGTTTTCCCTGATTTGCTGTAAGAATTCTACCAAACATCCTCCCCTTATCAAAGCCTCGATCTGATTTCACAGGTTATAGCACTCTGAAGTGTTGTGTCCCACATCTTCGTGAAAGTCACAATACTTATAACGATTCCTCTTATCGACAGGGGCTTTCATAGGTGCAGGCTTCTGTAGCAACCCCTTGTTCCGAATGGCGAGATAGATTGTCTCACGAGATGAATTTAAGGGGGTGTAAAGATCATACCCTTTCTCATCTCGAGCTATTGGGGCCACTGTCCTGGAAGAAGGTGAAGCTCACAGAGGAGTTCGTTTTGCATGATATTTTTCCAATCTGGGTTGAGAAATGGGGAAGCGATACGTCGACTTATTGAGGGGTTTGTTCTGTCTTTTCTGAGGTTGCTCAGGTTTGGAGCTTCCTTCTTTTGTCGCCTTACAGCTCTTATATCGTCGTGTTCCATTTTGACCTTAAGCTGTTCGTCGACCTCAATTTGCTCAAGAACCCGATCATAGGCTTCTTGGTAGGTCTCTGGAGGTCTCTTGGCAAAAGAACAGAAAAGCTTGTCTGCCCACAAGTTCCTTATGAAGTTGGCGAGGGTTTCTTTCTCGGTGAAGACCCTCGTCTGGATGAATTCCTTATAGAAACACTCGATATAAGCCCAGAGGGTTTCCCCTCTCTCATAGATCACGTACTGTAGATGGATTGAGTTCTTCAATCGGGGCTTAACTCTCTGGAATTGTGAGAAGAAATTGGTCGACAGCTTCGTGAAGGAATCCATACTGCCAGTAAGTAGCTTTCTAAACCAGGTCTTAGCGTAATTCGTGAGTGTAGTTGGGAACATTCGACACATAGCGACCTTAGTCGTGTTCTGGACCTTCATCTGTCGGACGAAACTCTCCAAGTGGCTCAAGGGATCCTCGGTCCCTGAAAATCTATCAGTCGGCATTTTGAATTTTGGTGGGAGCTCCGCCTCCCAGATCCTTCTGGTAAAGGGAGCATTCATCTTACTTAGAGGATCTTTCTTATCCCCCTTGTACCTTCCTTTCTTCATCAGTTGGACCTCTTTTTGAAGCTCTACCAACTGGTCTCTCAGGCGTTTGCTTTTGGGTTTCCTTGAGTTGATCTTAGTCTCCTCGCTATCGGACCCTTCTAACAAACTAGCGACCTCTACCCGGTCCTTTAGTTGGAGAGGGTCTGCTTGGGGGCTTTACTGACTTTCTTCTTCCCTACCTCGGGCTTCCCTCCTTAAAGTCGTTGGGTTGAGAAACTTTTCCCACTCTCAAGGACGAATATCTACCGCGGACTTGACTTGCCTGGGTTGGTAGCGTGGCAAAACTTCGGGAACGGGGGGCATGGGCCCTAACCTATCCCGGATTGAGGGTGAAAGTCCCGTTCTGTTACGAGCTGGCTCTGGAAAAGTAAGTCCCAGGCGATCAAAGACGGGTTGTCTACCCCTGGGCCTGCTTGACTTCACTCGATTGCAGAGGTTTGCTTGCTGGATAGTAATACCCTCATCGAGCAGTCGAAGGCGGACGGTTTCCACTAAGGCCGCCACTTGTTGCTCAAGCTCGACCTGGTTCTCCATAGGGGGATCCAAAGCTCGCACGGTGGCTGGCTGGTCTGGGACCTGGCTATGGAGCCTGGATTTTCTTGCTTTCTTCAGGACCTTTCATGTTGATGCAGCGGAAGGTTGTCCCAATGTGCCCGTCTGTCCTTGGGAGGAGCAAAGCCTCATGACTCCTGTAAGACAATAAACTTGTGAATATAAAGATGGTGGTGTGGGAGTTTCCCACAGACGGCGCCAGAAAGTGTTAACCAAAAATTCACTCAGGGTGAGGAATTACAGCTGACGCCCTCGAGACCACTACCACGGAGGTGGTGGCTGGGGTCGGTACCTTTGATACCTAACTTACTTAGATAAAAATGAGTATTTGTATAACAATAATAAGTGGGGAATTTAGTATCGATTACTCATGGTATACAAGATTCTCTCTCATATGTTCACTATCTCTCTAGAACATAGGAATGTGGTAGCTTTGTACTTGTCGAATAGTGGACGTCATGACAGCCGTGTTTTGAACACAGAATTAAGGTCTGACGTACTTCTTTCTCCCTTTCCTCTATCGTCTCCCTTTCGTAGGAATGTTTTTGGTATATTTATATACGGTCGAATCACTTTGAACGGATGTATCTCCCGCCTTTATTCTCTGAACCTACTCCTTCCTTATCGGGCGGGATCCTTTATTTGAAAGTTGTTGACTTCGAGTAAATAACGGATTTGCCATTGGTGAAGATAAGTTTGTTTTCTCTTTGGAAACAAACTCTTGTCTTACATGTATGCAGAATTAATGTTGGTTACTACATAGATGTGACCATGTGTGTACTCACGGTATGATTCTTCATGGAGGTTACCGAGTTAGCTGCTCATTGTCTTCTAGAGCGAGGTAGATACATGCTTTGGTTCTGTTTTCAGAAGCTTGGGATGGACTTTTCTGTAGTCATTCCTGGGAGATAACATGGATCTGATTCACCGAGAGGCCCTATCCCTCCTCGTATCATGAAGGGGACAGCGGGCACCTGGAGAGGTTGGTGCTTCTTGTTTAGGCTATGAATTAAGTTTGACCTCTGAAAGCCTTAATCCGGAGGGGGCTTGCTTTAGTTGTCGGGCTTCTTTGAGTGCTTTCACGGGGAGGTTTTGGAGCCCGACCCTAGGGACCTAGGGTCCTGGATAGGTGGTCTCGAGAAGCCCGGATTCCAGTGTTCGCGTGAGGGCTCGACTTGGTCATGCCTAGCTTCATCCCTGATAGTATCGAAGCCTGGCGATCCCTCCTTGCTTCTGCGGGGTAGTTTAATGGTCCGTTCGGGGTCTCATGGATGTCAAATTTGGGCTTTGAGTGGGGTTTAGAGGGTGGAAAATTTCTCTTTGACCCCTAGCCAAATTTTACTATTAACAGTAACAAATAGTTAGAAGGGCATAGATGTAAAAGTATTAATTTTCATATATTTATTACTTAAAAAAAATAAACTGCTTATCACTTACATTCAATTTTCAATAAAAACAAACAAACATGGTTTTCAGTCATCAGTCACTATTCAGTCTTCAGTAATACAAAAAATCAAACGGGGCCTAACTAAAGAATTATGTCTACCTCATACATATCCAGATGTACGAACAATTTTTCTTTTATTATAGTCTTTTGACCTTATGATTATTTACTTTTGATAATTATAATAATAAAACTATAAATGCTATAAAATTTGTTAAACTATAAATCACTTTTATTAATATGAAAAGATTGTCAAATACATTATTACACTCTTGATATCGAGCATAATCCCAACAAGCCCAACCAAAGAGAGCAAATTGGCATAAAATTACGTTGTGCTCATCGATAATCTTTATGCTTATTTATTTATTGCTTGAGATGATTGGTTGTACATATGCTTATATGTTTGTTTTTAATATGTGTGCAACTTTCCTTTATTTGCAATCCATTTCTTATTTACAATCAAACATGCATTTTTGGAATAGGAAAATTTACTTTGGAAGTACATTTTGAATGACATAGGATTGATCTCCATGACTGGATGATTCTCTCGATGATATGCTCTAAATTGATATGCGTGAAGAAACTCTTGAATGCTTAAAGATTAATGCAAAAATTATGTTTGAAAGCAATGTTGAAACTTTAATCAATAAGGATCTAGTATCTATTCAAAGAATGTTACAATCCAAAAGTCTCTCTCTCTCTTTATTTGTTGAACAAGACTACTATCATACGGGTTTCTCAACCGAAAAATCTAAAAGGGCACAATAGTCGATCATGTCTTGTTTTGTTTATAAAGTTTGATATAGTTGCTCTTAAAATTGATTTTATTTTACAATATATATCTTGCTTAATTCCATGACAAAGGGTGAAATTGGTTTGAATTCTATTGGAAATCCTTGTTGTTTTGGTTTGCCAAATACCATTCTTTTGATCTTGAATACAGTTTGTCTTGTATACAAAGCATATTTTCTCACAATTTTCATGAAATAAAATTCCTTGAATCTCTCTTACTTAATTGAGTTACATAAATTTGCTTATATGATTATGCATCTGTTTTTGTGCCATAAGCTCTCATTGCCAGTGCTTATTTATTAGGGGAGACTCCCTTTGCCTAGCTCACTACAAAAAGAGAGAGAAAGGTTGTGGGCTCCTTGGCATCATATTTAGTGGGAGTGATGCTTATTCTTTGAGAGAGTTTATGCTTATTCTTTGGGGGAGTTGATGTAATCATTTAAGGGGTTGCATGATTACATTATTTGAATGTATTGGTTTAATTTGCTAAGGATATTGCAATTTTTTTTAAAAGCACCTCACACACGATTGTTCTTGGAAGGTATTTTCTTGTTGATTGTGTGTAGGTTGGAATTTTCTACATGATTTTGATTGACATGAAGATGCTCAAGACTTAGATTATAGGTTTTATTGTTATGTAGAAAATTTTGTTAACCAATTTCTTTTTGTTTTTTGTGAAGTTGCATTGGGAGTGGTGGTTTTATCACGAAATAGCCAAAGAGGGAGATTGTAAGTGTCTCATTTTATGATTGGTTTATTTCGTTGACAAAATCACAATTGGGCTCCAATATCGTAAAAGGTAGATTAGGTCTTCAATGCCATTGAACTCCAAATGCTTTAAGAAAGGTAGAATACTTGACTGTACTTCGAATTGAAGAGAATTAGTAGCATACACTCACTTGCATGCATTTCTATTGATTGCATATTTTTGTATAGCTTTGCCTTGATGCATTTTACATCTATCATTACACTTCACACTTGCACATCATGCATTTTGGATAGTGTGTTGTGTTTGCTTGGAAAAGAGAATTCTGCTCTTTATCACGGTGCAGGTAGCTGGCTATACACCTGCCTAAACTACGGTCCGATCAGCGGTTGGTTCCAAAAGTTGCATGCTTAGGGAACCGCAGCTTGTGCACATGCTTACACAGTGGTCCCTACCGATATTCTTTAGAAGGCACATGTTGCCTTTACCGTGACCAAAGCACTTGCGTGCACAGCGGTCCCAAAAGTTGCATGCTTAGGGAACCGCAGCTTGTGCACATGCTTACACAGTGGTCCCTACCGATATTCTTTAGAAGGCACATGTTGCCTTTACCGTGGCCAAAGTACTTGCATACACAGCGGTCCCAACCGCTGTGTTGTCAAGAAGGTGCACTGATGTGTGTATCGACACTTGTCCGAGCCAAGGTCTAGCTAGTGGTAATGACGGGATTTGGTTATTTGTTTTCAAAACGGCGTTATTTCATCTACGGCTTCATATATATATATATATATATATGTGTGTGTGTGTGTGTGTGTGTGTGTGTGTGTGTGTGTGTGTGTGTATCCTTTCCCCTTCTTTGCCTCTTTAGAGCTTCAGAATTCATTAAAAACTCCATCTTTTAAGATCAATGGTGACTTGCAAGAAAAGTTAGCAATATTGCACTTTTCTTAACCCAAACCCAAACACCTATCATTCATTCATGAATCAAGCATCATCTAGCTTTATCTAGGATGTGTTTAAGTGTGGACCTTCATCAATATATTTGACTTGGTAACATGTACATTTTTGTCGATAGAAAATGACGTTAAAGATATTTATGAATAGTTTATGAAACTAGTACAATGGCAAGTCGGATGTCGTCCATAAGGAAATGGAAATTAAATGGCTAAAACTAGTTAACTAATATTAAAATAAAACAAAACATGAAAAAAGTAGAGATGATAGTTTGAAAGTTAATAAATATAATGCAAACTACAATTATATTAATTAATCTAACTTGCAACTAAGTTAGTTAGAATGCAAATGGTGAGATATGATATGATATGCGAATGAGGGAGTTAATGCAATCAAAACACAAATGATAGGCAATCGGCAATCCATTTAGCCTTTGAATATCAAATTCGATTATTGAGGGCTAATCTACATTTAAAGGTGACTTAGAATCAATAGCTCTCACTCACGACTACTTGGCCGGATTTAGAGAGATAAAGACTCGTATCACTTCAACTCTCTACTACACAACTACTTGGTTGGTTTATGTGAGAGTCCCTCTTTAGGCTTAGGTAGATTCTAATGGGTAGGGATGGCTTGGAAGGGCATATTCACAATCCACCCATTTCCATTGAAGCGTGAATGCATAGGAAGGACATATTCACTACACATCAATTCTATTCAATTTAGCTAGTTTTAATCACCTTGAAAGTGGGTATCTAACTTGGCTTGAGAGAGGGCATATCTACCCAATCCAAAAAGATATAAATTCCTTTTCAAAACTCAAAATAAACTGATACTAATCATGAACTAAGAAAGAGCATATCTACTTAATCCAAAAAGTAATCAATTGCATTAAAAACCATTGAATAAAACAAAATAATCAAATACTTCTATAAATGATGGAATACCCAATACTCATGTATGATTACATCACTCCCATATAGAGGTTTAGCTACTCATGCTAGATACAAAATAAAAGGTAAGAGATAAGAGATAGAGAAGACCCATGTGAAACTCATCATTCTTGAAGCTTGAATCCAATCTCTTAGGAGCCTTCTTGAGTAGATGATGAAGATGATGATTAGATTTGGTGAGGAATGATTCCTAGGTCTAAGGTTAGTAATTAGATAAGGGAAATTTTGTGTTTTGAAGAGAGAAGAATGGAATAGACGATTACGAGATATCTTTTTTCGTTTAATGAAAGAATAAATTTATAGGGTCCCAAGATTAGGTCTGAAAATGTTGATGTGGCAGTCTTGATGTGCCAAATGAGCAGGTATTGCACGGGTGAGGACTCGCGCAGTGTCCTAATACTTCAACTATTCTTCTCTGTTTCTGGCAAGTGTGCGGGTTGTGCACGAGAAGGGACCCGTGCATTGACCTGTTGACCTTTAGTTTAAGGACCTGCATACTAAAGCCTTTCTTCATTGATTTCGGTCTGTTTTTACCCAATCTTCGCGCTTCTTATCCTTTCTTCCAAATTGTACCTAATTGCCTGCAAACATATCAATCGAGTCATAAGATACATAAAAACAACTGAATATGAGACAAAGGAAATGAAATAAAGGGCCAAAATGTATGACAATTTTGGCACGGTCACTTGATAAGTAGAACTCCATCTTCATTCATTCCTATGTTCTTTCATAACAAGAAATCTCTTTTATGACTTGTTTGCATCTAGACTAAGATTTTAATTACAAGTTGAGATTTTTGTTGATTGTTGGATTGTTTTATTGTGATAGCTATTGCATCTAGGTGTGCTTTTATTTCATATAGCTAAGTTATATGTATGTCATATATCAACATGATATCTATGATTGTTTGAATCATTCATTCATGATTAGATAAGCATTAAATGTGTTAACCTAGCATTTGTGCATTTAGAATATTCTCATATTCACATTAGGTTGCTTATCTTTTCCCTTATGAGTTAAGTCTTATATGTACCGTGGGTAGTATACAAGTAAGAGCCCACAATAACTATTAAAGGCCTGTGGGTAGAAAAAATGGGTTAGTAACCATATAGGTTTGATGCGGTCAATCTAGGTTGTAATCATTTTGTAAATAGTGGATTTGAGGGCTCGATTGGCTAGCTTTAGCTAATCCCATGGTTTTTACCTTGTTGAAGGTTTTCCATGTAAATTCAAGTGTTATTTACATTCTGCATTTTAACTTGAATTTGTTGTATATTTGTGTTGGGGTGTTTATTTGAGATTAATATTGATTAATCAAAAAGTTGATGATTAATTCAGTTAAAACTTATTCACACCCCTTCCCACCCTAGGTTTATTAGACATACCTTTAACTTAATTTCAGGATATAAAACCAATACTATACTCTCTAAATTGGTTACAATAGATTAATGTACATTCATGAGAATTATTGATACGCTCGTCGTTTGCTTGTGGGATCCATCGACCCCCCTAGTTCTAATATCTTCTCATTTCACATTCTCATAACATTAGTTGCATGTTAGATTAACTAGCCTAATTGTAATTTTGTGTCATAGCTATTAACTTTTCAAAACCCAACCGTTGATATTTACTTTTTCATGTTTTATTTTAGTTTAGTAGTAGTTAACTAGTTTTAGCATTTAATTCCCCTTTCCCTATGGACGATACCCGACTTGCCACAATACTTGTTTAAAACATTTTGAGTGCATAGTTACAGTTTTTATAAATTTTGTTTTGATATTGCATACACGACAGATGCGTGTCAAAAATATTTTGACGAACCTTTTCTATCGACAAAAATGTACATTTTAGTCTCCATGTAAAAATCAAGTGTCTCTTAATTTATGCATTTAATACTTTATTTTTAGTGTTATTTGGCTTTAAGATTGACTAATCAAAAAATTGGTAATTAATTGGTAAATAGCCTGTTCACCCCCTCTGGATTAATTGTATTCGCATTAGACAACATATTTACAACGATAACACCCTCAATTGAAATGTTTGGATCTTTATAGAGATAGAAGGGATTTAAGATATAGACCACAATAGGTAATCGGGTATCGAGCTGATCTTTGGCTTTACCATCAATAACGTAAATGATTGGCCAATAAGTATTCTCATTATTTTTCAAGGTTACGTTTGCTTGTTTGAGCTCCATATATAAAAAGCCCATCAATGGCTTTCGATCCCTATCAGCTAGTCGAAGTACTTTACCAAAGAAACAAATACTTTCAAGCACATTATCACCCCATTCCAAAAAGTGATGCTCAACATGGTAGAGTAGGGTGTCTTCCCTTTAGCAATCTTCAACCATTTACACTAATCCCATTCCGTGCTAGTAAACATTGCCCTTAAGCTATCCTTTTTCTCTACCAAACCTTTCAATGTTTGGAAAGCCAAGGCAAACCTAGTGACGCTCAGCCTCATTATATCTCTCTCTTTTGTGAAGGACCTCATCAATCATAAGTTTTTGTGATGTGAATAAATAAAGATAGTGAAAGTTTTGGCATTATTGATGGTTCTTTGTAACCTTGGTAATTTGACAATACCTCAAAGCATGAGGTTGAAAGCGTGAGTAGCACATGAGGACCAAAATTTGTTAGACATCTTCTCCTTCAACATCTTTGTCGTGGCCATGTTGTCTGAGGCATTGTCGATCACTACTTGAACAACATTTTCTGGCCTAACTTGTCCAATGCATTTGAACACATACTCAAAAATGTGTGTCCCCGGTATATGCCTCGTCGGAGCTTTGCTTGGAAGGAAGGAAAATGGTACATTCCCTACAATTCACACACAAGTTCTTATTGCTCCTCATTTTCCTGTCGATCTAAGCATCAGTCAAAATCGAGCATCCAATCAATTTCCATTATTCTTCGTGTTTTTTTTTCGCCTCTTTGGTATTGCCAATTGACAATCGCTTTTGCCGTCTATGCAATTATCAAAACAAAATTTATAAAACCTCAACTATGCACTCAAATGTAATAAACAAGTAATGTGGCAAGTTAGGGTATTGTCCATAGAGATCGAAATATAGCTATGATCAAATTGTGACTCTAGAATTAAATGCAATAAAAGTAAAGTACAAATAAAATGAATTGAAATGGGTGATTGATTGGAAATTACCAAATGAAAATGAAATTACTATTAAGCTAAAGGAAATAAACAAAATAAAAGATAATGTAATGTGTGTGAAGGGATACAATGAGAGGTATGAAAGTCAATGTAATATAAACACAAATAGTGGGAATTCTGATATTAGGCCCGATTCGATTACAATACAGGGATAATCTTCCTAGCTAGAGTTTCTAGGATGGCTTGGATTCGAATGCTTCACTTTTGCTTTGGATAGATATAAGGTAGTTGGGATGGCTCGGATTGGAATGCTCACAATCCACCTTTTTTACCTAGCCGGGATATGAATGATTGGAATGCTCACAACATATCTCATCTGATTCAAATGAGCTTGATAAAACACCTTATGTGTGTATGGTTAAATATAAATATATGTATATATATATATATATATATATATATATATATATATATATATATATTGGTACCTAATGTAAACCAAGAGTTGGAATGCCTACTTGGCTCACAAAAACACCATAATTCAACCTCTACAATGAATTAGGAGTTGAAATGCCCACCTAAACCAAACTGAGTATTGAATGCGCTAACAAAAAATCAATCACTAAGTGATATGGGAGTTGGAATGCCTACCCACTTCACAAAGATTACAATTAAAGCACAATTACTCAAATAAGTTCAATCAATCAACAAGAACAAAGAGTTGAAATGCCTACTTAATTCAAGAGAAGATTAAACACAAATAAGCACAATGAATGGAACTACGCTGATCAAATCAAAAGGTGGAAATTCCAAAATTCATGAATTAATTACATCACCACCTAAAATGGGTTTGGCTACTCATGTCTATTACAAGAATAAAGAAAATAGAAGAAAATAGAAGAAAACCCATAGAAGAATTTCTTTAAGCTTCAAGTTGATCTCTTTGCTTCCTTTTATTGAGTAGATGATGGAGATGATGTAAGGTTTTAATGGATTTGGGAGAGAGGATGATTCCTAGATCTAGAGAGAAAAAATATGTGTTATGAATGGTGTGTTTTAAAATCAAAATCCATCTGATATATATATATATATATATATATATATATATATATATATATATGTATGTATGTATTTGTGTGTGTGTGTCATGAAATGGGTCTGATTTGCTGATTAGGCAACACTTGATGCACGTAGTGCACGGGTAAATGACCCTATAAGTTTCTCATTTTCGATTGGCTTATTTCGTTGACAAACCACCATTAGGATTTAAATGTGTAATAGTATATTAGGCCGACTTTGTTCGTGATCAAACTTCAATGGCAACATCAAACCCAAGAGCCCTTCAAAGGTACATCTCTTGCTTATCCTTCTTTGAAGAGATTTAGTTGCACACACACACACACACACACACATACTTCTTATGCGTAACTTAGTCTCTTTGCATTGGTGTTCTTTTCTTGCATGTGTTTATTCTCTTCACACTTCACTTTCACTTTGTTGATTTTGGGCGTTGTTGAGTCAGTACGCTGGTCATGCACATGTTGACCAGCGCATCACGGACGATAGGTGTGCGCTGGTCATACGTCTAACGACCAGTACACCATCACCAGCACATCTCGGGTAGTAGGTGTGCATTGGTCATGCCCTTGTCGACCAGTGCACCAACACCAACGCATATTATGTCATAGACCTACACTGGTCGTGTGCTACTTGACCAGCACCACACATCATCACACAGTACGGGTTCTAGGTAATTTTTCCAAAACGATGTACCTTTGCTTTGCTCGATTATATATGTTCTCTTTTCTTCTCCACTTCTTTTTTAAGAGCAAAAAATTCTAATCCAAGTGTGAGAAAATATTTCCTGGTGAGAGAAACTCCCAAGAATCATTTTTTACTCAACCAAACTTCAATCCATGAGCATCTAGCATCCCACAAGCATCATCTCATCATGGATTCATATTGCTTTTTTTGACTATGTAATTAGAACATGCTTTATATCTCCATTGCATCTCTTATGTTCTTATTTATCTGGGTTTGGTTTTATTTGTTGATTCAATGCATGTTTTTGTGTTTAATGAGTTTTATAACATGCTTGAGTTATTGTTTGATGGTTGAGAATATGTTTTACTGATAAGCAGCATTTAGGTATATTTTGCCCTTTCCATCTAAATCTTCTTTCATTTACATTTAGATTTTGATATCTAGGATTTGCACTTATTGTCATCTTTAAATCCTTAGATAAGCTTAAATGTGTTGAACTAGCATTTTTGCATCTAGAATATTTCCATATATTCACATAGGTTGCATATTCTCTTCATTGATTGTAAAGCCTTGTGACTAAGTGGATTAGTGCACAAGTTTGCTGATCCATAATTATTATAAAGGCCTGTAGGTAGTAGTGATGGGTTAGTAACCGAGTATGGTGTGACGAGTGGTCAACCTAAGTTGTAATCATCATTACAATAGTGGATTTGAGGATCAGAGTGGCTAAGTGGTTAGCCCGTGGTTTTTCCTTTGTTTAAGTGTTTCCACATAAAAAATCATGTTTTTTTATTTCTACATTTTTTACTTTATATATATATATATATGTGTGTGTGTGTGTGTGTGTGTGTGTGTGTGTGTTAATGGGGTAAATTTGTAACTTTGAATAATCAAGAAAAATTGGTAATTAACTTGATTAAAACCTATTCACCCCCTCTAGGTTAGGACAGACATACCTTAGGGTAATTTTCAATTGGTATCAGAGCCGGTGTCTAAACATAATTAAGTGATATGTGCCTTGTGTGTGTCTTGCATTTTTCATTTTGTTTTTTTGCATTTTTTATTTTGTTTGTTGCATTACATTTGCACTCAACTCATTCATAACCCTCAAATACTATGAGTGAGAATGGTGGATGAACCGAGGGTGCTTCAAGCATAAGACCTACTCACGTGGGTAAACTAGGCCTCTTGGAAAGGAAAAATATAGTCTTATCTTTGCCAAATAGATGATCGTGCATGGATGGCAATTGAAAATGGCTACACTCCTCTAACAATGACCACCAAAGAAGAAGATAAAGTTCCTAAGCCTAAGTCTCAATAAAGTACACAATAATTTAAAGCATCTAAGTGGAATAACAAGGCAATGCATGCCATCTTTTGTGCCATAGACGACAATCAATATAAGTTGATCCAAACCACTAGGAATGCAAAGGAGGCATGGGAGTTATATAGACAGCACATGAAGGAACTGAAGTAGTCAAGGATTCCAAGCTCCAAGTCCTACAAATGCAGTTTGAGACGATTATGATAGATGAGCATGAGTGCTTCAATGAATTTCAGGTGAAGTTGATGAACATTGTCAATCAAAGCAATCAACTAGATGACCCATATTTGGACATTGTCAATCAAAGCCATCAACAAGGTTTGAATCGAATGTGACGACTCTTGAGAAAAATAGTGACTATAAGAATAGCAAGCCAAGTGAAGTCATTGGAATGCTTCTAACTTAAGAGTCTAAGCAAGCTTCTACACTGACACCTCCAAATAAGCAAAAGAGCATTGCATTAAAGACCTTCAAGGTTGAAAATGAGGAGGAGTCTGATGAGGAGATGACTCTCATGGTAAAGAGATTCAAGAAATCTTAACGCTTGAAAAGAAAGGCTTTGGGACCAAGGGAAAGAAAGTGAAGAAGAAGACTCCTTTCAAGAAGGTGGAAAAATCCTAAGAGAATGACTTTAAGAAAGGCATTCAATGCTATGAATGTAGTGGGTTTAGTAACATCGCTCCTAAGTGTGCTAATTTAACGAAGAAGAAGAAAGGAAATACCATTGCAGTCACTTGGAGTGATAATGAAGACTTGGAAGATGAATAGAAATCTTCAGATGATGAAGACCAAGTTGCCAACTTTATTGTCTTCTCATCATCTCACAATGGTAAGGAAGTTATAAGTGACAAAGGAGAAGAAAAGGACAAGCAAGAAGAAGAAGTTGACTTAAGTGAAGAGAGTATTTCATCTAAGTCCAAGTTTGAAATTGATGAGGAGATGGACTATGTAAACTTTATGAAGTTCTTTAGGAGTTCTAGATTGAAGAAGAAAAAGAGGATTCAAAAGTTAAAAAGGGAGAATCTTGAATTGACTTCCAAGGTGACCCATCTAAGTGAGAAAGAGAATAATGGAAGAGAAGTGGAAAAAGTATGAAGTTGGAGCTAGTCATGATTAAAAATAAAGAAGAATGCTTGAAGAAGAAGCTTGGAAAGGCAAAAGAGTTGATTGCCAAGATGACCTTTGAAACCGAAAAGCTTGATAAGATGCTATCAATTGGGAAAAGCCCTAGTGATAAGAAGGGTTTAGGATATGGATACCACTTCCTTAAAAAAGAACATTTTCGTCAAGAGTCAAGAGGTCAAAGAAGTTCAAATCCCATAGCAACCAACAAAAAGTATTGAAATTGGAGAATCCTTAAAATAAGCTCAAGTCAAGGCTCCAACAAAAGCACAAGCCAATGCTCAACCACAACATGCTAGAGCATATCAAACAAGACCTCAACTTCTAGGGACCCCTCAAACTCAACAAAGGACTCATTATACTCAATCAAGAAGGGATACAATCTTGGTTCAACAACAATGGAGAGAATTAGCTCAACATCAAAGGACAATTCAAATGAGAAGAAAGCCTCCCAAGTTTGCACAAGGCTACGGTATGAAATCTTACTTTACTCATATTTGTCATTTTGTGGTATAGAATGCCACATAAGGCCAAATTGTTTTAAGTATATTTATTTGTGTAGAATTGAAAGCATGACTGAGAAAAATATGCTTAGAAGAGCCAAAAAGCATACACCTACGAAACTTAGAGCCAATGAACCCAAGGCTCCTAATAAGAAAAGGTTGCTACTTGGTAGACTAGAAAAGATTATTATTTCTGCTGTGTGGCTCAAGTAGCCTTGAAGGCCAAAGCCTCTAACACTTGGTATCCTGATAGTGGGTGTTCTAGGCACATTACCGGAAACAAGAGTTTCTTTGAGACTCTTGAGATGAAGGATGGTGGATTTGTACCTTTGGTGATGGTTCTCGGAAAAAAGGTTATAGGGACAGGAAAGATATCCATTCCCGGTTTGCCCTCCATACCCAATGCTCTTTACGTAGATGGCTGCAAGCTAATCATATTATTATATCACATTTAAGTGATGAAAGGCTTCAGTTATGTTTGGCAAAGTTGATTGCTCTATTTTAAGGGAAGATGGGCAAGTCTTATTGAAAGGTAAGAGATCAAGTGACAATTGTTATCGTCTTGAATCCAATGATATTTCTTATAATTTGTCTAACTATGAGCAAGTTGAATTATGACAGCAATTACTCGATCACATGAACTTTAGAGACTTAAAAATCCTTGATAGGTTAAATGTTGTGAGAGACATTCCCAAGCTTGGGAAGAAGATTGATGGAGTTTATGGACATTGTCAACAAGGGAAACAAATTAAGAGCACGTATAAGAAAGGCAAATATCTCACCACCAAGGTGCCATTAGAGCTCCTACATATGGGCCCTATGGGTCCCATGCAAACTGAGAATCTCGGTGGTAAGAGATATATTTTTGTATGTGTTGATGATTTTCTAGATTTACATGGACATACTTTCTTAGAAAAAATATGAAGCTTTCAAAAAATTTAAAATGCTTAGCACTAAGATTCAAAATGAAAAGAGCTCTCACATTAAAAGCATTAAAAGAATTAGGAGTGATCATGGTAAGGAATTTGAAAATTTTATAATAGCATTAACATTTCTCATGAGTTTTCAGCTCCTCAAACTCCTCAACAAAATGGGATTGTAGAGAGGAAGAATAGGGTCCTCTAAGAGATGGCCTGAGTGATGTTGCTTAGCAATAATGTGCCTAGGAATCTTTAGGCCGAGACCATCAATACTGGTGGCTATATAGGAAATACAGTTTTTCTAAAGCTCGACACTAGGCAAACCTCCTATGAATTATGGAAAGGTCGAAAGCCAAATGTAGGCTACTTCTACTCATTTTGAAGAAAAAGCTACATTCTTAATAACCGAGATCAACTTGGCAAGTTTGATACAAAGAGTGATGAGGGGATTTTCATTGGCTATGCCCTAAATAGTAAAGCATATAGAGTTTTCAATTTAAAGACTCGAAGTGTTATGGAATCATCTAATGTTGTCATAAATGATTGTAGGCCTAAGACTAGTAATCATGATGAGGAGGTTATTTTGGTTGATGATTCTTCCATGGAAAAGAATGGTGAGACTTCAAGTGGTGTAAAGTCAAACCTTGATGAAGAGGCCATTCAACCTCTTTATAGAGATCCTTCTTTAGACTCTAAAGAACCCGCTCTATAGATTAGGCATCTCCACAACAAGAATGACATTTTTGTAGATGTGAATGAGGATGTAAGGACTAGGCGTTAATTAGTTAATCAAATTAGCTATACTTGCTACACCTCTCAAATGGATCCCAAAAAGGTTGATGAAACCATGAGTGATGAGTTTTGGGCTTTTGCTATGCAAGAAAAGCTAACCAATTTGAAAGAAATGAGTTTGGACTCTAGTTCATAGACCTAAAAACACAAATGTCATTGGCACCAAATGGGTTTATTGAAACAAGTTAGATGAGGATGGCAACATGGTGCGAAACAAGGCTAGACGTGTATCACAAGGATACTCTCAAATTGAGGGTGTCAATTATGAGGAGACATTTGCTTCGGTTGCCCGTCTTGAGTCTATAAGGCTTTTTTTTATCCATATCATGTGTGCTTAAGTTCAAATTGTATCAAATGGATTTTAAGAGTGCATTCCTCAATGGCATCTTGCAAGAGGAAGTGTTTGTTGAGCAACACAAGGGGTTTATGGATCCACACCACCCCAATCATGTCTATCACCTCAATAAGACTTTATATGGGTTGAAACAAGTACTGAAGGCTTGGTATGAGCATCTCACCCTTTGTCTTGTTGACAATGGCTACTCTAGAGGTAGCGTTGACAATACCTTTTTTCTCAAGGGCAACTAAGATGAGCTTTTCATAGCTTAAATCTATGTTGATAACATTGTTTTTGGCTCCACCAACAAGGCCAAAGTCGAACAATTTATTGATGTTATGTCTCATAAATTTGAGATGAGTCTTGTTGGGGAGCTCGATTACTTCCAAGGTTTGTAAATTAAGTAATTGCATAATGTAATTTTCATATCTCAAGCTAAGTATGCAAAAAACCTAGTGAAGAAGTTTGGCCTTGAGAATGCCAAACATTGTAACACACCCATGAGTACCACATTGAAACTTAGCAAGGATGCTAGTGGCAAGAGTGTGGACCAAATGCTTTATCTTGGCATGATTGGTAGTTTGCTTTAGTTGACAGCTAGTAGACTAGATATAGCTTTTAGTATGGGTCTTTATGCTAGGTACCAAATAGATCCTAAGGAGTCCCATCTCTCTACTGTGAAGAGTATTCGATATGTGAATGGGACATTCAACTATGGGATATTGTACTCTTTTGATACTAATGTGAGCTTAGTTGACAGTAGTGATGCAGACTGGGTAGGGAATTGTGATGATAGGATGAGTACTTCGAGAGGTTGCTTCATTATAGGAAACAACTTAGTGTCTTAGTTTTACAGGAAGTAAATCACAATCTCTCTATCTACAACTGAAGCAGAATACATAGCCACTGAGAGTGCTAGCGCACAACTCCTATGGATGAAGAAAATGCTTGTGGATTATGGCTTTACCAAGGTATTACCCTTTATTGTGATAACTTAAGTAAATTTCCCTTTATCTTTATATTATAAAAAATACCTGAAGGAGAGGGAGGGGGGTGAATAGGTATATGCTCTAATTTTTGTCTTCTTTTAAAACAATGCAATTTTAATAATGCTTATAGAAAATTGCAAACAAAGACATAAAATATTTACGTGGTAAACCTCGGAAAATGATGATCAACAAATTCTATGGACATGCAACTAGAAAGCTAGATTATGCTTTCAAAGAACAATCACAAATGTATCTAGACAACCTAAGCATGTTATCAACTAAGAAAAAAATCAATAAAATGAAAATATCAATTGATATAGACCTAGTTCTTAGAAAATGAAATTAAATCTAGAAATAGCCTATCAAGCATAAGAACAAAAGATTTCTATAAGCAATTTCATATTTATCAAGTTTAGCACAAATCATTCAATTTATCACAAATCTAACTAAACTTGAAAATCAAACGAACAAACCACAAAATGATATCAAAATCATCCTAGTCATGCTTCTTAATCAAATAGCATCAAACAATGAGAAGATCAAAGAAGAAAACTAAGAAGAAGATGATTTTACCCAATAGGATGAAAATCACAAACTGAAGATCTGATCACTACAAAAAATCTAGACATCCTTTGGTATTTGAAATTCTTTTGGTTTGTATATCTCTTCAAGACACTCAAAATTGGTTTTTGAATCAAGTGATTCGAAGTAGAAATGAAGAGGTTATCATAAAAACAAAAATCAAAATGTTGAGAGAAATTCTGCACATGTTCTTCAATTTCAATTTTCTCAACTTTTCATGAATGAGAGGGAATGAAAGGATTTTAAAGAGAAACACACCAAACAAAAAAAATTCCCTCATGCCTTAGTGCCTCCCAGAGATGGCACATGGGCATCTTGGGGTAGCAAGGCTTCCTGACCGAGATGGCCACGCTCCATCTAAGAAAGATGCCCAAGTGATGGCTTATGCCATCTTACCTCCTCTCTTGCGCTCAACTCGCATTCTTCGACCGTTCTTTGGCCTCCAAACTTTGAATTCGAATCTGTTTGAAGATTATAAACTGGGAATCCCTCACAAACTTGGACATATAAGATGCTCAACCCAGAAAATAGGAATTTGACTCGACACGACGAAGACAATGTATGCAACATGAGTTGAAAGTGTAGTATCTTTTGACTTAGAACTCGAAATCAATAGTATGAGTAACCGAAATGACCGAAACTCAATCATGAACAATCTAAGGCTAAAATCAAGTTCAAGATCCATGTTATATAAACATATAAACAAACAAACACATTTCACACAAGAATGTAAACTACATAGAGAGTCTCAATACATGCATTTTCCAAAAAACATGTCACATTCATTCAAATGCATGAGCATTCAATATCAAAATGATGCACAAAGATGAAGGGACACGAATGTATGATATGTGTGTATCTGCACATTTAATGGTGCACAACAATACGGGGACACATATGTATGGGTTGTGTGTGTGTGCGCCTTATGCCTTGCAAGAGGAAGAAGAATCTCGATACCTTAGCATCCAAGAATAGTACCAATCCTCTTAAAGACGAACTTTGCATCATGAGTAGTTGCTTGTCTTCCTCGAAGCTCTTATCATCACGAACAACTTAAACAACTAAGCATTACAAAGAAATGAAGTTTTGTTATGGAATTAAGCCAACGCAAATCTAAAACCTAACAATCTCCCCCTTTGGCTATTCCATGACAAAACCTCTACCTCACCATACAATGATCACTCATAATCAATGTTGATTGCATTCTCACATCCTCACATTACAAAGAGATATCTCTAGATTAAAATGTCTTCATGTGTCTTCAAGAATATCTTCACACATTCAAAGCACCTGTGAGACAAGAACAACCAAAAGCAATCTTCTACAAAGAAGATAAGTGAGATAAACAAACAATATACGAAACAAAACAAAAATTCCCATATCTCAATAAGAATTATTTCTCCCCCTTAATGAATTGTCTCTCCTTTTATCAAAAAAAAGTAACATGGTGAGGAAAACACTTTCTCCCCCTTTTTGGCAAGGAATAGACAAAAACATATTACACAACCTAGAGAGAGGTGAATGATAATTGAAAATACCTACAAGGTTATAAGGGATGCATAATAAAATCATGAGATAATGAGCAAACAAGTTGTATAGAGAACTAAGTTAAACAAACTAAGCTCCCCCTTAACATATGCTCCACATATTAATAAGCAAGTAAACTTGTTCACAAGGGAATCACATAATCACACATTTCAAGCAATAGAAGAAAGTAAACCATTTTTTTTTAATAAAAGAGAATCATAGATTTCATTACTCTTTCAAAAATAATTTCTCATTGCTAATGAATCAATCACATTAAGCAAAATCGTGTGTGTGTGAAAATGCTTCTAGCATATATAAAAGGAGTAATTGTGAAATCAACATGCAAACCATTTCAACACCTATTCATCTAAAACTTTTCCAATTAAGGTCAAACCGGTTATCATCTGGAAATTTGCTTTAAAGAGAATAGATTTCAACATATGAGCATTGTGTGTGCATGTGACTCATTTTCCCATTTCTGTTTTTCAACCCAAGCATTCATAATATTTTTCAACTATACTCCATTTTAAGCCATCCTCCATTTATTTTTAAGCTTTGAATCAAATATTTTTCTTTTGATAATTCCATATCAACACTTCTTTGATTTTTTTTTAACCAACAATAAAATATATTTGACTTCATGACGGCTTTCACTCATTACAATGGTGTAGCCCTTTCCTACATTGGGTGGCTTCACAACCAAGGTGTGTAGCCCTTGCCATGAAAGTGCTCGTTGAGTTATATGTAATGCTGAAGCAAAATGGATACTAATCATTGGTCATTTTAAAAGTACTAGTCAAAAGACTTCAGATGTATCCATAATAGGCATATAGTCAAACTTTACTACTCAAACTTAAACATATAAGAGAAGCATTTGTGCACTTTTCAAAATAAGATTTACAAAGACTTAAATGCATGATCTAGAAGCAATAAAAGCTATTTTATTAAGATCATTACTTCTCACATGAGTAGCTCTCAAATAAATAGATATACAATATAGTTTTGTTTATCAAGCCTCTCACAACCATACACAAGCATTAACCAACACAAATCATGCCATAGATCTTCTAAGAGATTTAAATCTCTCTTTATCCAAGGGCTTTGTCAACAAATCCGCAAGTTGATTTTTAGTAGACATATGCTCAAGAGTTACTATTGAATGTTCAACATGTTCTCTAATGAAATGATGCCTAATGTCTATATGCTTTGTGCGTGAATGTTGAACCGGATTTTTAGAGATGTTAATGGCACTCATATTATCACAATAGAGAGTCATTTTACCTTGTTTAATCTCATAATCCTTAAGAATTTGCTTCATCCATAGAATTTGTGTGCATGCACTTTCGGCCGTAATGTACTCGACTCCGGATGAAGAAAGAGAGACAGAATTTTGCTTCTTGCTTTGACAAGCAACCAAGTTATTTTCCAAGTAAAAGCAACCGCCCGATGTGCTCTTACGATCATCAATGTCTCCCGCCAAATCTGCATCACAATAGACAACAAGAATATCATTAGTATCAAAGGAATATAATAAACCAAGATTATGTGTTCCTTTTATATATCAAATGATTCTTTTAACGCCTTTCAAGTGAGATTCTTTAGGATTAGCTTGAAACCTAGCACTTAAACCTACACTAAAACAAATATTCGGCCTACTAGCCGTTAGGTAGAGAAGGCTACTTGTCATGCTCCTATAAAGACTTTGATCAACGTTTTTTCCTTTTTCATCTTTGTCAAGTTTTAAAGTAATACTCATAGGTGTTTCAAATTCTTTTCCACTTTTAAGGCCAAATTTCTTAACAAGATTTCTAGCACAATTAGATTGAGACAACATAATACCATTGCTAGATTGTTTCACTTGCATGCCAAGAAAGTAATTGAGTTCGCCTACCATACTCATTTCAAATTCTCTTGACATAACATTCACAAAATCATCAACCTTGGTTTTACATGTAGACATAAAAACTATGTCATCAACATATATTTGTGCAACAAAAATGTCATTATCATAATTCTTGACAAACAAAGTTCTATCAATACCACCTCTCCTATATTGGTTGTCCATAAGATATTGAGTCAACCTATCATACCAAGCTCTAGGAGCTTGTTTAAGGCCATAAAATACCTTTTTCAACTTAAACACATGATTAGGAAAGTGTGGATCTACAAAACCCTTAGGTTGTTCAACATACACTTCTTCTTGAAGGTATCAATTGAGAAAAGCACTTTTGACATCCATTTTGAAACAATTTGAATTTCTTCAGACATGTAATGGACAACAAACGTCTAACAGACTCAAGACTTGCAACGGGTGCAAAAGTCTCATCAAAGTCTACACCCTCAACTTGAGTGCATTATTGAGCAACTAGTCTTGCTTTATTTCTCACTATCTTGCCACATTCATCGGTCTTATTACTAAACACCCATTTTGTACCAATCACATTGATATCTTTTGGTCTAAGAACTAAGGACCACACTTTATTTCTCTTAAATTGATTTAAATCTTCTTGCATGGCACCAACCCAATATTCATCAACAATTGCTTCATTAATATTTTTGGGTTCAATTTGAGAAGTGTAGCAAGCATATGAAATTTGGTTAGCTAGTTGTCTTCTAGTCCTAACCCCTTCATTCAAATCACCTATGATGTCTTCTTGATAATGCATATTTCTAAGTCTAGAAATGGAATTTTCAACATCTTGTTCATTATGTTGATTATCATTCAAAGCATTCTCTAACCCATGACTTTCTTCTCTAACATCACTATCATCATCATTATTATGGCTAGATTCAATTTCACAACTAGTCACATCAATAGGTATTTTAGTATCATTTAACAAATGTTCTATAGGTTCATTGACACTATTATAATCATACAAATCAAGCATGCGAAGATCATCCATTTTCACATTAATAGATTCCATAATAGTTTTAATTTTCAAGTTGAACACTCTATATGCACGACTATTATTAGCATACCTAAGAAAGTGACCAATATCACTTTTAACATCAAACTTTCCTAACTGATCTCTATCATTCAAAATAAAACCCTTACTCCCAAAAGTGTAGAAGTAACTCACATTGGGCTTCTTGCCCTTCCAAAGCTCATAGGAGGTTTGTTTTGTGTCGGGCCTTCTAAAAACTCTATTAGTGACATAGCATACGGTATTGACCGCTACTGCCCAAAGATTTCTAGGGACTTTCTTGCTATTGAGCATTACCCTAGCCATCTCTTGCAAGACACGATTCCTCCTCTCAACAACACCATTTTTTTAAGGAGTTCTAGGAGCCCGAGAACTCATGTGAAATCCCATAATTCACTAAATCTAGCATTTTCAAATTCACTCTCATGATCAATCCTAATGCGACATTTTCTTGATCCCAAGTCCTTTTTCATTTTGAACTTGTTTACAAAACTTCTTAAAGTAACCAAAATTTTCGGTCTTATCTCTAAGAAAATACAACCAAGCAAACCGAGAAAAATCATCAACACATACAAAAATGTATTTCTTACCATTTATGCTTTCAGTTTGGATTAGTCCCATTAGGTCCATATGCACAAGTTCTAAGGGCTTATTGTTAGAAAAATTAGTGTTCTTTTTATGAGACACATTGGTTTGTTTACCTAGTTGTGAAAATACAAACACGGTTAAATGCTCAAGGCTAACCTAGAGGGAGGGTGAATAGGTTAAGCACCTTTTTCGACTCCCTTAGAAACAAACAAAAGTTTGTCCCTCTTGATTGTTTGTATCACAATATATATATATCAATTAAAGACACTTAATCAATATATAAAACAAGTAAAGTGTGATACAAACAAGTAATCATAACACATATACAATTTATATTATAGAAAGGAAGTCAACTTACATATAAAGTTCTATCCATAGTATTCAAATAACAAATACAAATATAAGAGAGATAGAGATAGAGAAAAGTTGACACAAGATATAACGTGGTAAACCTTCGAAGAGGAAACATCCAAGGGTTAGCAACCACCGGCAAACAAAATCCACTAGTAGATAAGACAAGTACAATCTCTCAAGTGACCCCTTCATCTAGAAACTACACTCCTATCCTACACATGAAGATGTCACCCTCTTGCTCAACAATCTGAGGGCTCACACCTTTAGTCAAGACTTCCTCGCTCACCCTTCTGGATCCTCATGACCCTAGGCAAGACTTCCTTGCTCACCCTTCCAGATCCTTACGACCCTAGGCAAGACTTCTTGTTCAACTATCCGAGTCCTCTCGACTCTAGTTGAGACTTCCTTGCTCACCCTTTCGGATCCTCAGGACCCTAGGCAAGACTTCCTTGCTTGACAATCCGAGGTCTCCCACCTCTTGCCAAGACTTCCTTGCTTAAAAACATAGGTCTCACATATATTTTCAATACTTCCTTCTCACAAGGCATCTAGGTGATCATGAATGCAAAATGTAAACAAGCACACAACATAGAATGTTATGATCAACACATCCTATGGAAAATACTAGACATGAGTATGAATGCACAAAACAAATGTAGTCTAGTCAATCATGCATGTTTAATCCATCTAGATCATGTAAGATATGTTCAACACTAATTACAACCTAGATACATGCATAGATCTAAAACTTGAGTCACAAGATATGTTCAATTAATACATAATCAAGTTTAAATCTCATAAACCAAAATTATGCTAAAATCATGTGACAAAGTCATTTAAATTAAAGCAATGAGTTCTAGAGTATATTTCTTATTCATAGATTCAACAAAGCACATGAATAGCTCAAAAGAATACAAGCACATGTATTATAGTGAGATTTCGGCCAAAGAGAGCTTAATACATGTGAGGAACTATTTTTCACAAAATCAATCAATAAAAGATCATCAACTAGTCCTAGAATCAAAGCTAGCACAATACAATCCCAAACATGTGAAAACATAGGCAAAATCAAAACCTAACTCAACATGTGAGATTTCAATTGAAACTCAATCTAGCTTTAAATGAGTTCAAAACTCAAATAAAAACAATCATAAGACAAATATATATATATATATATATATATATGTTAAAGAAGAAAACCCAAGGCAATTGACCAGGTTTTAAAAGAAAACTTTGATTGAAAATCAATACCTTAGTTGATTTGGTGCAATCCTATTTTTGTGAGATTAGACTCCAAAAACATCAATAAAACTAACTCAAACCTTCAAAAAAAAGATGGAGAGTGAATAGAAAAACACTCTCAACTTTGAATCACTTAAATCGGAGTTCAAATGAAGAAGTTATGGTGTTTGGAAGGTAAGAAAATTTGGGATAAAATTCTGCACTAAAATTTTGAATCTCTTCTTTTAATGAAATGTGAAAGGGAAGGGATATATAATATGGAGGGAAAGAATAGAAGTAAAAAGACCAAAATGACCTTAAGTGCACCAAGCATGCTTGCTGCCCGAGATGGCGCATGGGCATCTCAGGGCAGCAAGTATTCTTTCCCAATATGGCCACGCGCCATCTCGGGAAAGAGTGCTTGGTTGCACTTCTTTTCCTCGTGCGCTTCCCTCGCGTTCTTCGACCATTCTCCTGCCTCCGAACTCGAAATTCGAATCCGTTTGTGGATTACGAACCGTAACTCTCTCAAGGACATGAAAATATAAGATACTCAACCCAAAAAATAATAATTCGACTTGATATACAAAGATGAAGACAATGTTTGCAACATGAGTTGAAAATATAGTATCTTTTGACTTAGAACTTGAAATCAATAGTATGAGTAACCGAAATGACTGGAACTCAATAAAGAATGATTTAAGACTAAATTCAAGTTCAATATCCATGTTATACAAATATATACACATACAAACACAATTCACACTAGAATACAAACTACATAGAGATAGTCTCCAATCATGCATTTTTCAAAACATGTTATTTTTCATACCAAAACATGAGCATTAATCTTCAAGTGTGTGAAGGTGTTATACATGGTGGACAACAATGCAGGGACACATATGAATGAATTGTGTATGTGTGCCTATAATGGTGCACAACGATGCAGGGACACAAATGTATGAATTGTGTGTGTGTGCTTAAGCCTTGTAAGAGAAAGATAAAGTCTTAGTATACCTTTGTAGAACCATATGGCATCCTTTCTCTTTAAAGACTTTGAACTTGCTTTGACTAGTTGTTCCTTCTTCTTTCAAGTTTGAATCATCATAAATCTAAACAACTAAATCATTACATGTAAACATCATTTTGATATGGAATTAATGCTAACATAATCTAAAACCTAACAATCTCCCCCTTTGGCAAATTCCATGTCAAAACACCTATACATTTACAACAAATATAAAAATGAATATAGGTCACAAAATCACTCCCTCACATTACAATGAGTAAGACTCCTAGAACTAATCTTCATCAACTCTTGAACTTCATCTTGATCTTCCCTTGAAGCAACCTACAAATCATCTCAAAGCACAATGCATATACAAGAGAAAAACAACAAATAGAAATATATAATATGGATAAGAATATACAATAAAGTTCACAAATACATGTATCTCCCCCTTCCCCCCCCCCCCCCTAATACATGCCAAAACACAAGAATTCTTAACTCAATCTTAAGACTAATTATTACATGTCATCGGAAGTTCAAAAGTTCACAAAACAACATAAAAAGAAACTAAGCAACTAGCATCTTTTTCTCCCCCTTTTTGACATGAAATGATGCCAAAAAGTTAATAAATGTACCTAAAGACTCAAATACTAGCTACTTTTTCCACCAAAGAAAGTCGTGCGAGTAGTTGATCTAACATAATGCTTGAGAGGTGGTCTTGAGCTTGAAACAATGCACTCCTCTAACTCTTTTATCCTAGCATTTTGTTGAACAACTATAGCACTAAGTTCATCAACCTTCTCCTTCAATTGTATAGCCCAATCCGGAAGAATATTTGTGCTAATCACATGACTATCAACCTGGAAACTACTTAATAGTCCAAAAGTATCACAAGCCTTACCCTTATTCTTATAGGACATGTATGACACACATTTATCACAATACTTTTCCAAGGGTTGAACTAACACATCATCTTCTCTACTCTTAATCCCACGAGCTAAACACAATGAATTAATAAACCCCGGTAATGCAAGCTTTTTATCACCTCTAGTAGAGAAAGCCGCACTATCAATGTAATACATGAGAAGATCTCCAAGGTTTTTAGGTTGATTAGTTACCAAGGCATACACTATTTTGATCTTGTCCTTATTCAACTCTGTTGAATTCGAAGATCCAATAATGTTAGTGCAAATGAATAGATGCCAAAATGCACTAGCCTTAGTTAACTCATGTTGACTAAGATAGGCTCTACCTTTCCACTTAAAAGAAGCATTCTCACAAAGAGTTCTACCCATGATATTAAGATTCTCAATGACATCTACATCTAGAAAACTCGAATCTATATCATTAGATAGCCCAACAAACTTGTTAATGTTTTCCAGGTTAACTCTAAACACAACACCCCTATCTCCATTAAAGCATCCAATAAGGTGGCACTTTCTCTATATTCAAGATAAAACTCTCTAACAAGAGTATCATTCACAATTCCTAACATGCTCACCCAAGATTCCCAATTTCTATCCTTCAAGCACTTAAAAACATAAGAATCTTTACACTTACCAAAGTCAATGCCTCTCTCTTGAAATATCTTCTTTGTTCCAAAGATCCCTAAATCTTTTTTCCTTGAAGCTTTGGATCCTTTTGAGGTAGACTTGGCTTTCATAATGGGATTAAATTGATTTCCACTTTCGGTAACCTTAGTTCTTCTCATTTGTTCTTGTGTTATAAGATGATATATACATACAACAAAAGTGAGTGAAAGACAAAACAAGCATATTAGTTACAAAGATATAAAAACAAAGACATATGACTTAAAAAATGAATCATCATACAAGAAAAAGATAATGAGTAATATCTTACAAGTATCATTAAGTCAAAATATGCCAACATGTAACAAAATGAAGCATGTGAACATATCATAAAAGAGAATAATGTCTAGCATACGATGCTCCCCATTGATAAATGCTATAACTAAAATCAATGATAGCATAAAGTTCACAAAGATGTTCACACAATCACACATTTAAGCAATTCGAAGAAATATCAACAAAATAAGCTTCATATGCTAAGAGAGATACACAAAGATTTTTCAAATTCTCTCATAATTCTTCAACAATTGCTAAAATATCATTATACTCATAAACAAAGTGTGTGTGTGTGTGAGAGATATGCTTCAAATATATATCAAGAAGTAGTTTGATAATCAACATGCAAACAATTTCCAACAACTATTTCATCTTCCATAAAAAGTCGAACAGATTATCATCCGGAATTTTTGCTTTTAAGAGAATAGATTTCAACATATGAGAGTGTGTGTGCATATGGCTTGTCATCCCATTTCTGTTTTTCAACCTGAGCACATTTGATTTTTCAACTATACTCATTTTTTTAGTCTTCCTCTTTTTCTTTTTAGACTTTGAATCAAAGAATTTTTCTTTTCATGATTCCATTTCAACACTTCTTTGATTGGTTTTTAAACATAAACAAAATTCACTTCATTGCGGCTTTCACTCATAACAATGGTGTAGCTCTTTCCAATATTGGGTAGCTTTCACAACCAATGTGTGTAGCCCTTTCCATGAAGGTGCTCATTGAGTTCTATGTATTTACCGAAGCAAAATGGATACTAACCATAGGTCATTTTAAATGTACTCAAGCACAAAAACTTCAAGGTGTATCCAAAGTGTACATATTAGTAAACTCAACCTACTACCAAAACATATAAGAGAAGCAATGTGAAATTTTAGAAAACCAAGATTTTATGTCTCATAAGCACATGATCTAAAAGCAATAAGTAGAGACTTATTCAAGATCATTACTTCTCTAATGAGTAGCTTTCAAAGAATATGAAGCTCATATTTTCAAAAGTAATACCACTCAATATACTATACACAAACAATCATCAAAGTTAAGATCAATGTGAACAATATCACTATTAGATCCTAAATAGCAAATGTCAATGAGAACCATATGTATGATGTACAAAATTCTCTAATATGACATGCTATGAGATGTATATCAAAAATTGAGTCAAAATATGAATATCTAAGAGAACATGTATTAGAGTGTAGAGATACCTTTTGCACATTATATTCACCAAATATCATACTTTCGCCCTTTTTATGAGCACTCTTGCCTTGAATATCTTCATGACACCAAGTTGATGATGTTTCATAACAGGAGTATAAAAAGCATAATATCTCAACTCAATCAACACATATATCAAAAGAACTTCTCTAAAGTTAACCAACAAATTTTGACCATCATAACAAACATGATGTGAGATAACCAAGTTCATATCAATACATAGAGTATTCAAAGCTAGCAAGCAAGAATTCTCAACACAATTGATATATTGCCTCAAATCTACCTCACATGTTCTTCTTACATTAGTGATAAGAGCACTCACCCTTGAATAACTTGTTCTTGGGTGTACCTACACAAACATTTACAATATCATCCTTGACAACAATGTTAAATCTAGAGTAAAGTCCTTCAATGTCTTGATTAACAAGAATATCATTAATATACTCTTCCTTAACATTTTCAACACAAGCTTTGTCAAGTTGAACAAAATTAGATTTCTTTCTACTCAACAACTTCTTTTCATGCTTATCAATATTATCATGTTTCTCAATTTTCAAATCCTTAGCATGTTCAATTGAAGTTTAATCTCCTTATCTCTAGATTCATTTCCTAATTTGCATTTTTCAATAAATTTATAACACCGACGCTTAATGTGACCTATTGTGTTGTAATAATGGCAAATTGGAATAAAAGATGAGATTGTACCTTTTGGAGTTGAACTAACTTCACTAGGAGTTTGTAAAGATACATTGTTTGCCAATTTCTTCTTGGCTTTTGATCTTCTCTTCTTGTGTGGTTTCTTATCAATCACGACTTCATTCAAATGAGTAGGAAGTGGTGCTTCTAAGGGCTCATTTTCAACTACCAAGTCGTCTTCACCACTATGAGAGTTAACAAGATTCCTAACACTTGACACACTTACCGAATCATTCACTAAGTCCTTGATGGCCTCCTTAGCCGTGTCTATCTCTTCCATAAATTCTTGTTCTCTCTTCTTTAAAAAGATATCACATTATCCTTCTTAAGGTTTATCTTTTCAAGTTCTCTAAACTTCTTCATAATATCACCTTTCTCACCAAGAAGTCTACGAGTGACAATCACAAACTCATTTAGTTGTTTCTCTATCAAATCATCCTTCTCAACTACCTCTCTTAGAGCATTATCTCTGGCTTCTTCAAGCTTACATATAAAGTTCTATCCATAGTATTCAAATAACAAATACAAATATAAGAGAGATAGGGATAGAGAAAAGTTGACACAAGATATAACGTGGTAAACCTTCGAAGAGGAAACAACCACGGGTTAGAAACCACCGGTAAACAAAATCCACTAGTAGATAAGACAAGTACAATCTCTCAACCTAGAAACTACCCTCATATCCTACTCATGAAGATGTCGCCCTCTTGCTAAACAATCTGAGACCTCACACCTCTTATCAAGACTTCCTCGCTCACCCTTCTGGATCCTCACGACCCTAGGCAAGACTTCCTTGCTCACCCTTCTGGATCCTCACAACCCTAGGCAAGACTTCTTGTTCAACTATCCGAGTCCTCTCGACTCTAGTTGAGACTTCCTTGCTCACCCTTTCGGATCCTCAGGACCCTAGGCAAGACTTCCTTGCTTGACAATCCGAGGTCTCCCACCTCTTGCCAAGACTTCCTTGCTTAAAAACATAGGTCTCACATATATTTTCAATACTTCCTTCTCACAAGGCATCTAGGTGATCATGAATGAAAAATGCAAACAAGCACGCAACATAGAATGTTATGATCAACACATCCTATGGAAAATACTATACATGAGCATGAATGCACAAAAAAAATGCAGTCTAGTCAATCATGCATGTTTAATCCATCTAGATCATGTAAGATATGTTCAACACTAATTACAACCTAGATACATGCATATATCTAAAACTTGGGTCACAAGATATGTTCAATTAATACATAATCAATTTTAAATCTCATAAACCAAAAACATGCTAAAATCATGTGACAAAGTCATTTAGATTAAAGAAATGAGTTCTAGATATTTCCTATTCATAGATTCAACAAAGCACATGAATAGCTCAAAAGAACACAAGCACATGTATTATAGTGAGATTTCAGCCAAAGAGAGCCTAATACATGTGAGGAACTATTTTTCACAAAATCAATCGATAAAAGATCATCAAAGAGTCCTAGAATCAAAGCTAGTACAATACAATCCCAAACATGTGAAAACATAGGCAAAATCAAAACCTAACTCAACATGTGAGATTTCAATTGAAACTCAATCTAGCTTCAAATAAGTTCAAAACTCAAATAAAAAAATCAAAAGACATATATATGTGTTACAGAAGAAAACCCAAGGCAATTGACCAAGTTTTAAAAGAAAACTTTGATAGAAAATCAATACCTTAGTTGATTTGGTGCAGTCCTGTTTTTGTGAGATTAGACTCCAAAAAAAAACAATAAAACTAACTCAAATATTCAAAGAAAAGATAGAGGATGAATAGAAAAACACTCTCAACTTTGAATCACTTAAATCGGAGTTCAAATGAAGAAGTTATGGTGTTTGGAAAGTGAGAAAATTTGGGAGAAAATTCTGTACTCAAATTTTGAATCTCTTTTTTTAATGAAATGTGAGAGGGAAGGGATATATAAAGGAGAGGGAAAGAATAGAAGTAAAAAGACCAAAATGACCTTAATTGCACCAAGCATGCTTGCTGACCGCGATGGTGCATGGGCATCTCGGGGCAGCAAGCATTCTGTCCCAAGATGGCCACGCGCCATCTCGGGAAAGGGTGCTTGGTTGCACTTCTTTTCCTCTTGCGCTTCCCTCGCGTTCTTTGACCATTCTCCAGCCTTCGAACTTAGAATTCAAATCGATTTGTGGATTACTAACCACAACTCTCTAAAGGACATGAAAATATAAGATACTCAACCCAGAAAATAATAATTCAACTCGATATACAAAGATGAAGACAATGTATGCAACATGAGTTGAAAATGTAGTATCTTTTGACTTAGAACTTGAAATCAATAGTATGAGTGACCGAAATGACCAGAACTCAATAAAGAATGATTTAAGACTAAATTCAAGTTCAATATCCATGTTATACAAACACATACACATACAAACACAATTCACACTAGAATGCAAACTACATAGAGATAGTCTCCAATCATGCATTTTCCAAAACATGTTATTTTTCATACCAATGCATGAGCATTCATCTTCAAGTGTGTGAATGTGTTATACATGGTGCACAACAATGCAGGGACACATATGAATGAATTGTATATGTGTGCCTATAATGGTTCACAATGATGCAGGGACACAAATATATAAATTGTGTGTGTGTGTGCCTAAGCCTTGTAAGAGAAAGATAAAGTCTTAGTATACCTTTGTAAAACCATATGGCATCCTTTCTCTTTGAAGACTCTGAACTTGCTTTGACCAGTTGTTCCTTCTTCTTTGAAGCTTGAATCTTCATGAATCTAAACAACTAAATCATTACAAGTAAACATCATTTTGATATGGAATTAATGCCAACACAATCTAAAACCTAACAAGTTGACATGGTTCACAAACACCATCAAGCTTTTTACCAAGTCTAGGAAGACCTCTAACAATGTTATATTTCTCAAGTTTCTTTAATTCTTTGTAGTTCATGTGGCCCAATCTTTCATGCCATAATTCAAGCTTGTTGCACTCATGTTCCATATTACATGTTAGTGGATCAATCTCTAGACAATAGCAATTGCCCGATGATCTTTTGACTTTCAAAACGTTCTTGCAATTTTTATCAATTATGGTGCACATATCCTTGATAAAGCTAACCTCATGAAAGATCACACATAAATGTGTAATGCTTATTAGATTAACTTGGAGATCGTCAACATACAAAGTATCTTTAAGTTTAGGTAACCCGGGAATGCAAATAGTTCTTTTACCTAAAACCTGTTTCTTAGTGCCATCACCAAATGTAACCCATCCACCATCTTTCATAACAAGATTCTTAAAGAATTCCTTGTTACCGGTCATATTCCTAAAGCAATCGCTATCTACGTACCAATAATAGGATGGATTAGCTCTTAAAGCATATTGTGCAACCAAACATTATGTTATGTTTTTCTTATCCCAAACTTTCTTGACAAGTTTCTCATTCGTACTTTTATTAACATGTTTTGACTTGTTTTTAGGTACGATGACACCATTAGTCATATTTTAAAACAAATCAAACAAAACATTATCAACTTTCTTATGTATAGTAGAATGAGGCACAACACAAGATTTATCAAACAAATCATCAGCACATTTATTCTCAACAATCTTTTCCAAGGTCTTCTTAGGTCTAATTCTAGGTCCATACATGGATGATTGACTAGGACCATTCAAAGACATATCATGCAAATCATTGGCAATTCTACATTTATGAATGTATTCAAAACATTTAGGTCTTATGTGTCCTACCATGTTGCAATAATGACAAATAGGTATAAATTTGGGAAGTTTACCATTCGTTTGAGCATTCAACTCATTTTGCCTTCTCACATTTTTACCTCTTTGGTGTGCAACACTAGATGTCTTGCCTTTTGCATTTGATAATGGCGTAGCTTGTCTTTGGCATTGTTGAGTCTTTTCCTTGACCTTCATTGTTGATGTTGAGGCTCCTTCGGTAGCATCCACGGCTTTACCGTTAGAGAGTGTACCTATATTCAAATTACTACAGGCTTTGATAAAAGTAGATTTGTTAGATGAAGGAGTTGATTTTTCATTAACATATCCTAAACCTCTTTTGTCGCTTAAAGGCTTTCCAACATTAATGAGAGCTTTCAATTTGTTAGAGCTAGATAACATCTTATTAATCATCTCTTTAGCCTCATTAAGTTTGTCATTAAGCACTTTCTCTTGATTCTCATGCTCATTAAGTTTGGCTCAAAGCACATTTTCAATTCTCCTAGCAATATCAAGAAGTTCATCTCTTTGCTCAATTTCATGCTTCAAAATACTTAATCTATCATTACTATCAATCAAGTTTTTCTCAAGATTAAGATTTTTTTCATTAAGATCATTAACACATTTTGAGCTACAATCATAATTTTCTAACTTCTTAGTGAGAGACTTATTGATCTTAGAGATCCTTTCATTCTCTTGAATAAGATCTTTGATATTTTGATCATCTAAGTCAATAGACTCACTTTCAACAAGAGAAGCCACAAAAGAACACACTTATTTAATCATGATGAAACACACAAAACAAGATAACAAACACTACAAAGAAGATCAATCTAAGTGTGTCTAGACACCCGCTCTGATACCAATTGAATTTCCTATCTTTATAATGTAAATATACACAGAGGGGGGTGAATAGGTATATGCTCCAATTTTCATCTTCTTTTAAAACAATGAAATTTTAATAATGGTTAAAGAAAATTACAAACAAAGACACAAGATATTTACATGGTAAACCTTCAAAGAGGAAACATCAATGGGTTAGCAACCACCAACAAAAGAAAATCCACTAGTAGATAAAACAAGTACAATCTCTCAAGTGACCCTTTCACCTAGAAACTACCCTTTTATCTTACTTAATGAACTTGTTGCCACCTTGCTCACCTTTCTGGATCCTCTTGACCCTAGGTAGGACTTCCTTGTTTAGTTAACCAAGTCCTCCCGACTCTAACTAAGACTTCCTTGCTCAACAATCAGAGGTCTCCTACCTCTTGTCAAGACTTCCACTTGCTTAGCTATCCGAGTCCTCCCGAATCTAGCTAAGACTTCCAATTGCTCAAATCAAAGAATCACTCTAAGATATGAGACTTCTAACCTTTTTACAAGGCATCTAAGCAATCATGAATGCAAAACGCAAACAAGCACGCAACATAGAAAATGATGATCAACAAATTCTATAGACATGCAACTAGATAGCTAGATTATACTTTCAAAAAACAATCACAAATGTATCTAGACAACCTAAGCATGTTATCAACTAAGAACCAAATCAATAAAATGAATATATCAATTGATATAGAACTAGTTCTTAGAAAATGAAATTAAATCTAGAAATAGTCAATCAAGCATAAGAACAAAAGATTTCTAGAAGCAATTTCATGTTTATCAAGTTTAGAACAAATCATTCAATTTATCACAAATCTAACTAAACTTGAAAATCAAATGAAAAAACCACAAAATGATATCAAAATCATCCTAGTCATGCTTCTTAATTAAATAGCATCAATCAATAAGAAGATCAAAGAAGAAAACTAAGAAGAAGATGATTTTACCAACAAGGAAGAAAATCACGAACTAAAGATCTGTTCACTACTAAAAATCTAAACATACTTTGGTTCTAGAAATGCTTGGGGTTTGTAGATCTCTTCATGACACTCGAAATCGGTTTTTGAATCAAGTTACTCGGAGTAGAAATGAAGAAGTTATCACAAAAATCAAAATCAAAATGTTGAGAGAAAAAATCTGCACTTGTTCTTCAATTTCAATTTTCTCAACTTTTCATGATTGAGAGGGAATGAAAGGATTTTAAAGAGAAACGAACCAAACGACCAAATTTCCCTCATACCTTAGTACCTCCCTAATATGGCACGTGAGCACCTCAGGGCAGCAAGGCTTCCTGGCCGAGATGGCCACGTGCCATCTCAGGAAGGTGCCCAAGTGATGGCTTATGCCATCACACCACTTCCCTTGCGCTCCTCTCGCATTCTTCTGTCGTTCGTTGGCCTCCAAACTCCGAATTCAAATCTATTTGAAGATTAAAAACCAATAATCCCTCATGAACATGGACACATAGGATACTCAACCTAGAAAATAGGAATTCGACTCGTTATATGAAGACGAAGACAATGTATGCAACACTAGTTGAAAGTGTAATATCTTTTGACTTAGAACTTGAAATCAATAGTATGAGTAACCAAAATGACCATAACTCAATCATGAACAATCTAAGACTAAAACAAATTTCAAGATCCATGCTATACAAGCATATAAACAAACAAACATATTTCACACAAGAATACAAACTACATAGAGAGTCTCAATACATGCATTTTCCAAAAAAACGTGTCACTTTCATTCCAATGCATTAGCATTCAATATCAAGTGTGTGAATGTGTTATACCAAATGATGCACAATGATGCAGAGACACAAATGTATGATATGTGTGTGTGTGCACATTTAATGGTGTACAACTATACAGGGACATATATGTATTAGTTGTGTGTATGCGCGTCGTATGCCTTGCAAGAGGAAGAAGAATCTCAATACCTTGGCATCCAAGAATAGTACCAATCCTCTTGAAGATGAACTTTGCATCATGAGTAGTTGCTTATCTTCCTCGAAGCTCTTATCATCACGAACTATTTAAGCAACTAAGCATTACAAAGAAATGAAGTTTTGTTATGGAATTAAGTTAACACAAATCTAAAACCTAACATTAAGTGCTATTAATATTTCAAAAAATCATGTTCAGCATTCTAGGACTAAGCATATAGATATTATAAATCAGTTCATTAGAGAGCTAGTTGAAAACCAATGCGTTGCACCTGAACATGTAGGCACAAATGATCAGCTAGCATATCTTTTTACAAATCCCTTAGACTAGACTAGGTTCAGGTCACTTAGTAGGTCTATTGGGATTTGTCATATACCTTGATGAGCTTTGTGATTGACCCCATATGGGGAGCTCTTGCAAAGAGAGCGACCTTGCATCATTGAAATAAGCAAAAAAATATTCAATTTTATGCTCTTTAATTAATTGCTTGAGAATCTTAATTGCACATATATAATTATATGCTTTTAATCAATAAGTGTAAATTTGCTTTGTTTGCAATCCAAGTCTCATTTATGTTCAAACATGCATATTTGAACTAGAAAAATTGATTGGGGAGTACATTTGATTAACCTATAATTTATCTCCATGTTATGAGAACTTGATGTTGACATGCTTAAATATTATGCATGAGTTATGTGTGTAAAATTGTGTACAGAAGCAACTTGAAACAAATATTATGGTGTGTTTAATATTAATCTAGAGGGGGGGTGAATAGATTTTAATCAAATTTTACCCAATTTTCATTAATGGTCAATTAGACGATGTAAAGTCCTCATTTATTGATTGGCTTATTTCGTGAACGAACCACATTTTTGGGGTTTTATGTAAGGGTAGCTTAGGCTCTCAAGACCTCAAGAGGGGAAGCACCGAAGATAAAATTCTTGTGCTAACTTACTTTGAAGAGATAGTTGCACACACTCACATATTCATGTGTAGCTCTTGATCATATATATTGATTGTTTACTTGTGTGCATTTTAGTTTAAATGACTCTTGTTGACCTATTTGCATCTTGCTATGAAATTTTTATGTCTTGCTAGGAATTAGTATAGGATGCAATCTCATCACTCTAGAACTTATTGATTTTGTGCATTTGAGTGTTGAAAAAATAGGTCTTGCGCTGGTGGTGCGCTACTCGACCAGTGCACCTCACCAGCGTAACATTCACAGTGGACCGCAGCTAGACATGCGCCACTGAGCTGCGCTGCTGCACCCACGCGTAGTTGTAAAATATGGGCGTGCGCTGGTGGTGCGCTACTCGTCTAGCGCAGCCTCACCAGCGTAAACATCCCAGAGAATCTGCACTTGTGCTGTGCTACTGGGATGCGTAACTCGTCCAGAACCTGTTTTAAAAATAGGTTGTGCGCAGGCGGTGCGCTACTCTACCAGCGCACACAGAGGAAGCTAGAACATTTTTTCCAAAATGACCTCACTTTATTTGGATCTTATATATATATAACTCAATGTCTTAAGGTCGTGTATGAGTTCAGAATATCACATTTTTTTCCTTAGAACACATTTCAAAGGAAAAACACTTTCAAAAACTCATTTTTAATCACTCAAAGCATTCCCATGAGCATTAAATCTTCATCTTGCATCATCTAAGTTCATCTAGAGTGCATCTATGGATAGAGTTGCTTCATCACATCTTGTTTGGTAAGTTCTTTACTATCTTCTTACAAGTTAAGTGTTTTACTTACTAAACCATCTCTTTAATTATTTGTATGCTCTTAGAATATTCTTAGATACAAATTAGAGATTGGTGTGATGTCATGATTGAGTGTTGTATTGTGATAGCTTCATAGGATTGTTTGATCTATGTTTAGCTAAGCTTTTTGAACATGTCATTTAGCTTTTGATATCTAGGATTGTATTAATTGTCATCTCATTATTCTAAATAAGCATATAGGGTTTCCTAGCCTTGTTTGTTCATTGAATATCATCATATATTCACTTAGGACACTTTATATCTTCATTGAGAAGTAAGACTTGTGTTGCTTCTGGGAGTAGGTAGTTTAAAGCACAAGCATGATGAACTAGGTTCACTTACCGGGATTAGGTTGTAATTACTTTATCATTAGTGGATTCGAGGTTCTAGTGTGGGGCACTCATCAGCCAGTGGTTTTTCCCATTTGGAGGATTTCCACGTATACCTCAAGTGTTTTTACTATTTCCGTATTTATTACACTTGTGGTATCTTCGTAACTAGATAGGGATATTTTTGTCAACTTGACTCTTAACGAAAATTGGGTAAACGTTAATTAAAATCTATTCACCCCCCCTTTAGATTAATATTACACACCATATTATTTGTTTCAATTGGTATCAGAGCAGGTTCCTAGACATACATAGGTGATCCTTGCTTTGGTGTGCGTTGCATTTTGTGTGTTTGTGTTGACCATTCAGACACTTGCATTCATATCATTCATTCATAAACACAATGAGTGGAAACGGTGGCAATGAGAGAGCTTCCAGCACTAGACCTCCACTCCTCACCGGATTGAATTATGCCTATTGGAAAGGCAAGATGGAGTCGTACATATGCCAAATTCATGACAGGGCATGGATGGCAGTTGAAGATGACTACACTCCACCATGATGAGTCCTGCAGATGGAGGAGATGATGTACTCAAACCAAAGGGTCAGTGGAATGCACAAGAGTTTGAGGCTTCAAAGTGGAATAGGAAGGCAATGCATGCCATTCTTTGTGCAATGGATGATAACCAATACAAGTTGGTTCAAAATACTAGGATAGCTAAAGAAGCATGGGACATCCTAGAAGTTACACATGAGGGAACCGAGGTGGTTAAGGAATCGAAGCTTCAAGTTCTCCAAACGCAATTTGATTTGCTCAAAATGGATGAGAATGAGTGCTTTAACGACATTGAAGTGAGGTTGATGGACATTGTGAACCAAAGTCATCAACTTGGTGATTCTTATTCAGATAGGAAGATCAAACAGAAGATTATGAGATCTCTACTCGATAGATTTGAGTCTAAGGTGATGGTTGTGGAAGAGAATAGTGGGTATAAGAACATGAAGCCTAGTGAAGTGATTGGGATACTTTTAGCTTATGAATCTAGGAAATGTCCTAACCCCACACCTTCAAAGAAGCAAAAAGATATTGCTTTGAAAGCTTCCAAAGTTGAGAAGGAGGAAGATGATGACTCGGATGAAGAGATGGCCTTGCTAAAGAGGAAGTTCAAGAAATTCTACAAGTCCGATAAGAAAGGCTTTGTATCCAAGGGTCAATACTTGAAGAAAAATGCTCCCTTCAAAAAGTTTGAGCCTAGGCAAGAGAAGACCTAGAAGAAAGGAGTCCAATGCTATGAATGTGGTGGAATAGGTCACTTTGCCCCGGAATGTGCAAATCACAAGAACAAGAAGAAGGGAAAAGTGATGGCTGCCATATGGAGTGAAAGAGATAACTCTAATGAAGGAGATGAGTCTTTGGTTGATGAAGAACTCATGGCTAACTTCATAGCATTTACATCCTCTCTTAGGAGCAAAGATGCTAGTGAAGAAGAGAATGAAAGTCAAGAGGAAGACTACTCAAGTGATGATGGATCTTTATCACAATCCATAAATGGAAGTGTGGATAGGATGGATCTCAATGACTACATGGCTAAGTTTGAGAGCTCAAGGTTAAAGAACAAGAATGAGATCAAAAGATTGAAAGAAGAAAACCTAGACCTCTCAACTCAAGTTGACCAACTAAATGAAGAGTTGGAGAGATCTAAAAGGAGTGAAAAAGGATTAAAGAAAGAGTTTAAAGATGCTAGAGAGTTGTTGGCCAAGATGAACTCTAGCACCAAAAAACTTGACCATATGCTAGAAGTTGGAAAGAGGCCAAGTGACAAGAAGGGGCTTGGGTTTAAAGATGACAAGATTTCCTCCACTCCAAGCAAGACCACTTTTATAAGAAGCATGAACTTCAATGGGTCCTCTTCTCATCAAACTCCTAGGAAGAAGCTTAATCTAGGAGAGTGTTCAAGTAGTGCTCAAGTAAAGGTGGCACCAAGAAGCCCACCTCAAGCTCATCCTACAAGGGCTTCTCAAGTTAACCTCCCTCAAGTAAAAGCTCACAAAGGGAAGGCACCTATCATGCAAGCTCAACCAAGGAAGCAATCAAGTCTTGCTCAACAACAAAGAAGGAAGGCTTCTCAACAACAAGCAAGACAACCACAAAGACATGGGAAGGCTCCAATGCATCCTTAAGGATATGGTATAATTCCTAACTTCTTACCTACATGTCATTTTTGTGGTATTGATGGTCACATTAGACCAAATTGCTTTAGGTATTTCAAATTGTGTAAGATTGAAAGCATGATAGAAAAGAAAAAGGCTATAGCCATGAAGCATGATCCTAGGACATCTAGAGCCATGATGTATGATCCTAAGAAACCTAGAGCCATGATGCATGTCACTAGGAAAAGTGGAACACCTTTGCATGATCCTAGAACATTTAAAGCCCATGTACCATTGACCACTAGAAAGAAAAATACTGCACCTAGGTGGATTAGAAAGGATGAACACATTTGTCATGTTGTATAAATTGCTTTAAAAGCTCATTCTTGTGATTTTTGGTATTTGGATAGTGGGTGCTCTAGGCACATGACTGGAGATAAGAGTTTTTTTGAGACTCCTATGATGGAGGAGGAAGGAAATGTCACCTTTGGCGAAGGATCCAAAAAGAAGGTCAAAGGAAAGGGAACCATTTCCATTCCCGGATTACCTTCCTTGTCCAATGCTTTGTATGTTGATGGTATAAAAGCCAATTTGATAAGCATTTCACATCTTAGTGATGATGGACTCTCCGTCTTGTTTAGGAAAAATGATTGTTCTATCCTATTACCTAATGGACAAACCTTGTTAAAAGGTATGAGATCTAGAGACAATTGCTATTGTCTTGAGGCTAGAAGTGTGTCTTGTAATGTGTCCAAGGATGAACAAACGGAGTTATGGCATGAAAGACTTGGTCACATGAACTTTAGGGATTTAAGAATCTTAGATAAGTTCAATGTTGTGCGAGGCCTTCCCAAGCTTGGGAAAAAGGTTAATGGTATTTGTGGACCTTGCCAACAAGGGAAGCAAACCAAGAGTATGCACAAAAAGGGCAATTATGTTACCACCAAGGAACCTCTAGAGCTTCTCCACACGGATCTTATGGGTCCTATGCAAACCGAGAGTTTAGGTGGAAAGAGATACATTTTTATGTGTCTAGATGACTTCTCTAGGTACACATGGACTTATTTTCTTAGAGAAAAATCTGAAAATTTTGATAAGTTTAAAATGCTTTGTTCCGAAATTCAAAATGAAATGAACTCCAAGATTAAAAGCATTAAGAGAATTAGGAGTGACCATGGGAAGGAATTTGAGAATGCCCATTTTGAAAACTTTTGCAATAGTCTAGGCATCTCTCATGAGTTTTCGGCTCCTAGGACACATCAACAAAATGGAGTTGTTGAGAGGAAAAATAGGGTTTTTCAAGAAATGGCCCGTGTGATGTTGCTTAGCAACAATGTCCCTAGGAATCTTTGGGCTGAAGCCGTCAATACGGCATGCTACATAGGAAATAGAGTTTTTCTTAGGCCCCACACTAGGCAAACCTCCTATGAGTTATGGAAAGGTAGAAAGCCAAATGTTAGCTACTTCCACACCTTTGGAAGCAAATGCTACATTTTGAATAACCGTGATCAACTTGGAAAATTTGATGCTAAGAGTGATGAAGGTGTCTTCATTGGCTATGCCTTGAATAGTAGAGCCTATAGAGTTTTCAATCTAAGGACTAGGACCGTAATGGAATCATCTAATGTTGTCATTGATGATACTAGGCTCAAAACTAGTGACCATGAGGAGGAGATAGATCTATTTAATGACTCCCCTTTGAAGAAAGTAGTTAATATCTCTAATGTTTAAAAAGCTAATCTTGATGATGACATAGCACAACTTAGTGATAGGATTCCTCACTTGGACTCAAAAGAACCTGCTTCATGGGTTAGGAAACTTCATGACAAAGATGACATTATTGGTGAGGTTAGTAAGGGTGTTAGGACTAGGCGTCAAATGGCTAATCTAATTAGCTACACTTGTTACACCTCTCAAATAGAACCCAAGAAAATTGATGAAGCTTTAAAAGATGAATTTTAGGTTCTTGCCATGCAAGAAGAGCTTAACCGATTTGAAAGAAATGAGGTTTGGACTTTAGTTCCTAGGCCTAAGAACACCAATGTGATAGGCACCAAGTGGGTATATAAGAACAAATCCGATGTGGATGGCAACATTGTGCGAAACTAGGCTAGGTTTGTAGCGTAAGAATACTCTCAAATTGAGGGTATTGACTTTGAGGAGACATTTGCTCCCGTTTCTAGGATTGAGTCCATTTGACTTCTTTTATCCATTTCTTGTTTGTACAAGTTTAAATTATACCAAATGGATGTTAAGAGTGTCTTCCTCAATGGTTTCTTGCAATAGGAAGTGTTTGTTGAGCAACTCAAAGGGTTTGTGGATCCTCACCACCCTAATCATGTCTATCACCTCAAGAAAGCTTTGTATGGGTTGAAACAAACACCTAGGGCTTGGTATGAGCGTCTCACTCAATTTCTCATTGATAGTGGCTACACTAGGGGTAGTGTTTACAAGACTCTATTCATCAAGAAAGACAAAGATGAGCTCTTTATAGCTCAAATCTATGTTAATGATATAGTCTTTGGTTCCACAAATGATACTAAAGTCCAACAATTTATTGATGTGATGTCTCATGAGTTTGAAATCAGTCTATTTGGTGAGTTGAGTTACTTTCTAGGTTTACAAATTAAGCAAATTGATGATGGGATTTTCATATCTCAAGCTAAGTATGCCAAAAACCTAGTGAAAAAATTTGGCCTTGAAGGTGCCAAACATTGTGATACACCTATGAGTACCACTTTGAAGCTAAGCAAGGATGTTAGTGGTAAAAGTGTGGACCAAACTTTATATCGTGGCATGATTGGTAGCTTGCTCTATTTGACCGCAAGTAGGCCCGATATCTCTTTTAGTGTGGGTATATGTGCTAGGTACCAAGCGGATCCTAAGGAGTCCCATCTCTCTTCTGTTAAGAGAATCATTCGATATGTGAATGGGACATCCAACTTTGGGATTTGGTACTCTTTTGACACAAATGCTAGTCTTGTAGGCTTTAGTGATGCAGATTGGGCAGGAAATTATGATGATAGGAAAAGTACATCGGGCGGTTGCTTTTTCCTTGGGAACAATCTTGTCTCTTGGTTTTGCAAGAAGCAAAATTCAATTTCCTTGTCCACGATTGAGGCCGAATACATTGATGCTGGGAGTTGATGCACACAACTCCTTTGGATGAAGTAAATGCTAGTCGACTATGGATTCAATCAAGGTACTCTTACTCTCTTTTGTGATAACATGAGTGCAATTAATATTTCCAAGAATCCGGTTCAACATTCTAGGACTAAGCATATTGACATTCGTCATCATTTCATTAGGGAACTAGTTAAGAACAAATGCATAGTACTTGAGCATGTAGGTACTAATGATCAACTAGCGGATTTATTTACTAAACCTTTAGATGCTACTCGATTCAAGATTCTTAGTAGATCTATTGGGATTTGTTTAATGGAGTGATGTGTTGTGGTCTTTGACCATATGGGGAACTCAAGCAAAGAGAGCTTTTGTATACTTGTTGCATCCATTTTTCTTTAAATGTTTATGCTCCTTTATTGATTGCTTGAGTAGCTTGGTTGCACTTATATATTATATTGTATTTTCTTCAATAAGTGTGAACTTTACTTTGATTACAATCCATGTCATATTTATGTTCAAACATGCATTTTTGGACTAGGAGATTTACATAGGAAGTACATATTCAATGACCTATAATTATCTCCATGACATGATGATTCTTAAATGACATGCCAATGAAAAATGATAAAGCAAGAATTGTTGATTGCAATTGTTGAATGCAAAATATTGTGTGAAAATAAGCTAGTGAGACTAAATGTTGTATCAATGTCTCTCTTTCTTTATTCGGTGAACATGGCTACTATCATACGGGTATCCTCCCGGAAAAATCAAATAGAGTGCAAAGTTGCTCATGCCATGTTTAGCTTATAAAGTTTGATATAGTGCCATTCAAAACTTGATATCTATAAAACTCTATATCCTTGCTTCTCTCATGACAAATGGTGAAATTGGTTTGAATTATATTGGAAACCTTTGTCATATGCTTTGTCAAATACCATTGTTTTTGGACTTGAATGCAACATGTCTTGTATGCAAAGCACTTTTGTTTCACACATTTTCATTCAAATAAATCTCCTTGTTTCTCTACTATTAATAGAGTTGCATAAATGTGGCTTATATAATTATGCAACAATCTTGTATGCTCTTTTCTCTCTTTGCCTTGAGTGACCCGGTTGGGGACTTCTCCTTTGCCTACATCATGACAAAAAGGGGGAGTAGCATTGAACCTATTGAACCTATTAAACCTAGCATTGTGATGTTAGGGGAGTAGCATGTGTTGGCTTTGAAGGGGAGAATTGCATGAGTGTACTTGTTTGAGGGGGAAATTACATGTAGGGGGAGTAACCCATTGAGGGGGAGCATTGCATGAGCATTTCACGATGTCATACTCATATTATTGAATGCAATTGCTTTTGTTTTATATTCACTTGATCATCTCACATGCACTTGGTTGGAAAGTGTATTTGTGCTTACTCTGTGTGTAGGGTTGATAATTCTACAAGAGATTGAAGATTTGAAGTTTTTTTATGTTTATCTCTTTGTAATGTAGAATATCTTCCCGGTGTTTTATTTTGTTTTGTGAGGATCAATGTGAGTGGTGGTTTTGTCACGAAATAGCCAAAGGGAGAGATTGTAAAGTCCTTATTTATTGATTAGATTATTTCGTGAACAAACCACATTTTTAGGGTTTTATGTAAGGGTAGCTTAGGCTCTCAAGACCTCAAGAGGGGAAGCACCGAAGGTAAAATTCTTATGCTTACTTACTTTAAAGAGATAGTTGCACACACTCACATATTCATGCATAACTCTTGATCATATATGTTGATTGTTTACTTGTATGCATTTTAGTTTAAATGACTCTTGTTGACCTATTTGCATCTTGCTATGAAATTTTTATGTCATGCTAGGCATTAGAATAGGATGCAATCTCATCACTCTTGAACTTATTGATTTTGTGCATTTGAGTGTTGAAAAAATAGGCCTTGGGCTGGTGGTGCGCTACTCGACCAGCGCACCTCACCAGCGCAACATTCACAGTGGACCGCCGATAGTCATGCGCCACTGAGCTGTGTTGCTGCACCCGCGCGCAGTTGAAAAATATGAGTGTGCTCTGGTGGTGCGCTACTCGTCTAGCGCAGCCTCACCAGTGCAAACATCCTAGAGAATCCGCACTTGTGTTAATCTACTGGGATGCGCCACTCGTCCAGTGCCTGTTTTAAAAATAGGTTGTGCGCTGGTGGTGCGCAACTCATCTAGCTCAGCCTCACCAGCGCAAACATCCCAGAGAATCAGCACTTGTGTTGCGCTACTGGGATGCGCCACTCTTCCAGTGCCTGTTTTAAAAATAGGTTGTGCACTGGTGGTGTGCTACTCGACCAGCGCACGTCACTAGCGCACACAGAGGAAGCTGGAACGTTTTTTTTTTAAAAAATGACCTCACTTTGTTTGGATCTTATATATATATATATATAACTAAATGCCTTAAGGTCGTGTATGAGTTCAAAATAGCACATTTCTTACTTAGAACACATTTCAAATGAAAAACACTTCCAAGAACTCATTTTTAATCACTCAAAGCATTCCCATGAGCATTAAATCTTCATCTTGCATCATCTAAGTTCATCTAGAGTGCATCTAAGGATAGGGTTGCTTCATCACATCTTGTTTGGTAAGTTCTTCACTATCTTCTTACAAGTTAAGTATTTTGCTTACTAAACAATCTCTTTAATTATTTGTATGCTCTTAGAACAATCTTAGATACAAATTAGAGATTGTCGTGATGTCATGATTGAGTGTTGTATTATGATAGCTTCATAGGATTGTTTGATCTATGTTTAGCTAAGCTTTTTGAACATGTCATTTAGCTTTTAATATCTAGGATTGTATTAATTGTCATCTCATTATCCTAGATAAGCATATAAGGTTTCCTAGCCTTGTTTGTTCATTGAATATCATCATATATTCACTTAGGACACTTTATCTCTTCATTGAGAAGTAAGACTTGTGTTGCTTCCGAGAGTAGGTAGTTTAAAGCACAAGCATGATGAACTAGGTTCACTTATACCGGGATTAGGTAGTGGTGGAGGATTAAACCGGGATTAGGTTGTAATTCCTTTATCATTAGTGGATTCGAGGTTCTAGTGTGGCGCACCCATCAGTCCGTGGTTTTTCCCATTTGGAGGGTTTCCACGTATATCTCAAGTGTTTTTACTATTTCCGCATTTATTACACTTGTGGTATCTTTGTAACTAGATAGGGGTATTTTTGTCAACTTGACTCTTGACGAAAATTGGGTAAAAGTTAATTAAAATCTATTCACCCCCCCCCCTTCTAGATTAATATTACACACCATATTATTTGTTTCAGATGAAAAACCCCTAACTAGTCTTAATATTATCACAAGTGTAATAAGTGCAGAAACAATAAAAAAAACTTGAGATATACGTGGAAACCCTCCAAATGAGAAAAACCACGGGCTGTTAAGTGTGCCACACTCGAACAACGAATCCACTGATGTTAGAGGCGTTACAACCTACTCCCGGTATATAACCCACTACCACTACCTAATCCCGGTATTAAGTGAACCTAGTCCAATTTGTTTACGCTCGAAGCAACCTACTCCCGGATGCAACGCAAGACTTACTTCTCAATGAAGAGATAAACACCCTATGTGAATATATGATGATATTCAAACAACAAACAAGACTAAGGTGCCTTATTTGCTTATCTAGGATAATGAGATGGCAATAAATGCAATCCTAGATATCAAGAGCTAAATGACATGTCATAAAGCCTAGCTAAACATAGAACAAGCAATCCTATGAAGCTATCATAAAAGCCAAATCAACACATGTTGTCATTAAGCATGGCAATGACTATAATGCAATCACTAAATGCAATCAATGAGTCCTAAGCAATATCTAAATGCAAAGCATAAAGATTTAGCTAGAAGTTATCAATACCATCAATCCTAGCTATCACAATACAACACTCAATCATGTCATCACAGTAATCTCTAATTTGTATCTAGAAAATATTCTAAGAGCATACAAATAATTAAAGTGAAGGTTTAGCAAGTAAAACATTTAACTTATAAGAAGATAGTGAAGAACTTACCAAACAAGATGTGATGAAGCAACCCTATCCATTGATGCACTCTAAATGAACTTAGATGATGCAAGATGAAGTTTTGATGCACATGGGAATGCTTTGAGTGATTAAAAATGAGTTCTTGGAAGAATTTTTCCTTTGAAATGTGTTCTAAGGAACATATATGATATTATGAACTCTTGCATGACCTTAAAGCACTGGGTTATATATATAAGATCCAAATAAAGTGAGGTCGTTTTGGAAAAAATGTTTCAGCTTCCTCTGTGTGCGCTGGTGACTTGCGCTAGTCGAGTAGCGCACCACCGGAGTACAGCCTATTTTTACAATAGGTGCTAGACGAGTGGTGCATCCCAGTGGCGCAACACATGCGTTAATCCTCTGGAATGTTTGCGCTGGACGAGTAGCGCACACCCACTTTTTTCAACTGTGCGCGGGTGCAATGGCACAGCTCAGTGGCTCATGACTAACGGCGTTCCACTGGAATGTTACGCTGGTGAGGTACATTGGTCGAGTAGCGCACCACCAGCGCATAACCTGATTTTTCAACACTCAAACACACATTTTCAACAAGTTCAAGAGTGATGAAAGTGCATCCTATTCCAATGCCTAGCATGACATAAAACTCTAATTACAATATGCAAATAAATCAACAAGAGTCATTTAAATCAAAATGCACACTAGTATAAACACTCAACATATATGAATAAGAGTTATGCATGAATATGTGAGTGTGTGCAACTATCTCTTCAAAGCAAGTAAGCACAAGAATTTTACCTTCGGTGATTTTCCTCTTGAGGTCTTGATAGCCTAAGCTACCCTTACATAATACCTTAAACATGTGATTTGTTCACGAAATAAGCCAATCAACAAATGAGGGCTTTACAATCTCCCCCTTGAGGATGATTGTGTAAGGGTAGTTTAGGCTTTCAAGACCTTAAGAGGAGAAGCACCGAAGGTAAAATTCTTGTGCTTACTTGCTTTGAAGAGATAGTTGCACACACTCACATATTCATGCATAACTCTTATTCATATATGTTGAGTGTTTATACTTGTGTGCATTTTGATTTAAAAGACTCTTGTTGATTTATTTGCATCTTGTAATTAGAGTTTTATGTCATGCTAGGCATTAGAATAGGATGCACTTTCATCACTCTTGAACTTGTTAAAAATGTGTGTTTGAGTGTTGAAAAATCAGGTTATGCGTTGGTGGTGCGCTACTCGACCAACGCAACATTCCAGTGGAAAGTCGCTAGTCATATGCCACTGAGCTGCGCCATTGCACCCGTGCACAGTTGAAAAAAGTGGGCATGCGCTAGTGGTACGCTACTCGTCCAGCACCAGCGCAAACATTCCAGAGGATTTGCGCATGTGTTGCACCACTGGGATGAGCCACTCGTCCAGTGCCTATTGTAAAAATAGACTGTGTACTGGTGGTGTGCTACTCGACCAGCGCACGTCACCAGCACACACAGAGGAAGCTGGAACGTTTTTTCCAAAACGACCTCACTTTATTTGGATCTTATATATATATATATATATAACTCAGTGCTTTAAGGTCGTGCAAGAGTTTAGAATATCATATATGTTCCTTAGAACACATTTCAAAGGAAAAACTCTTCCAAGAACTCTTTTTTAATCACTCAAAGCATTCCCATGTGCATCAAAACTTTATCTTGCATCATCTAAGTTCATTTAGAGTGCATCAATGGATAGGGTTACTTCATCACATCTTGTTTGGTAAGTTCTTCACTATCTTCTTACAAGTTAAGTGTTTTACTTGCTAAACCTTCTCTTTAATTATTTGTATGCTTTTAGAATATTTTCTAGATACAAATTAGAGATTGTTGTGATGACATGATTGAGTGTTGTATTGTGATAGCTAGGATTGATAGTATTGATAACTTCTAGCTAAATCTTAATGCTGCATTTAGATATTGCTTAGGACTCATTGATTGCATTTAGTGATTACATTATAGTCATTGCCATGCTTAATGACAACATGTGTTGATTTGGCTTTTATGATAGCTTCATAGGATTGCTTGTTCTATGTTTAGCTAGGCTTTATGACATGTCATTTAGCTCTTGATATCTAGGATTGCATTTATTGCCATCTCATTATCCTAGATAAGCATATAAGGCACCCTAGCCTTGTTTGTTGTTTGAATATCATCATATATTCACATAGGGTGTTTATCTCTTCATTGAGAAGTAAATATTGCGCTGCATCCGGGAGTAGGTTGCTTCAAATATAAGCAAATTGGACTAGGTCCACTTAATACCAGGATTAGGTAGTGGTAGTGGGTTATATACCGGGAGTAGGTTGTAACGCCTTTATCATCAGTGGATTCGTTGTTCGAGTGTGGCGCACTTAACAGCCCATGGTTTTTCCCATTTTGAGGGTTTCCACGTATATATCAAGTGTCTTTATTATTTCTACACTTATTACACTTATGTTATTATTGTGACTAGTTAGAGGTATTTTCGTCTAATTGACCATTAACAAATATTGAGTAAAATTTGATTAAAATCTATTCACCCCCCCCCCCCTCTAGATTAATATTAAACACACCATAATATTTGTTTCAATTGGTATCAGAGCGGGTTCCTAGACATACATAGGTGATCCTTGCTCATTTTGGTGTGTGTTGCATTTTGTGTGTGTATTGATCATTCATACACTTGCATCCATATCATTCATTCATTAAACACAATGAGTGAAAACGGTGGCAACGAGGGAGCTTCTAGCACTAGACCTCCACTTCTCACAGGATTGAATTATGCCTCTTTGAAAGGCAAAATGGAGTCGTACATTTGCCAAATTCATGACAGGGCATGGATGTTGGTTGAAGATGGCTACACTCTACCCAAGATGACTCCTACAGATGGAGGAGATGATGCACTCAAGCCAAAGGCACAGTGGAATGAACAAGAGTTTGAGGCATTTAAAATGGAATAGGAAGGTAATGCATGCTATCCTATGTGCAATGGATGAGAACCAGTATAAGTTGGTTCAAAATACTATGATAGCTATGGAGGCATGGGATATCCTAGAGGTTGCACATAAGTAAAACTGATGTGGTTAAGGAATCGAAGCTTCAAGTTCTCCAGATGCAATTCGAATTGCTTAAGATGGATGAGAACGAGTGCTTTAATGACTTTGAAGTAAGGTTAATGGACATTGTGAATCAAAGTCATCTACTTGGTGACCCTTATTCGGATAAAAGAATCAAGCAAAAGATTATGAGATCTCTACCCAAAAGATTTGAGTCTAAGGTGACGGCTTTAGAAGAGAATAGTGCTTACAAGGATATGAAGCCTAGTGAAGTGATTGGGAGGCTACTAGCTTATGAATCTAGGAAGGGTCTTACCACCACATCTCCTAAAAAGCAAAAGGGAATTGCCTTGAAAGCCTCTTGAGTTGAGAAGGAGGAAAGTGATGACTCGGATGAGGAAATGGCTTTAGTAATGAGGAATTTCAAGAAATTCTACAAGTCCGAGAGGAAAGGTTTTGGATCCAAGGGTCAAGACTTGAAGAAAAAAACTCCTTTCAAGAAGTTTGAGCCTAGGGAAGAAAAGATCGGAAGGAAAGGGGTCCGATGTTATGAATGTGGTGGGATAGGTCACTTTGCCCCCGAATGTGCTAATTCGAAGAAAAATAGAAAGGAAAGGTAGTGACCACCCCATCAATTGATAGTGGAAGTGATAACTCCAATGAAGGAGATTATTCCTCTAGTGATAAAGAGATTATTCCTCTAGTGATAAAGAGATTATTCTTAACTACACGGCTTTTAGAGCCTCATTTGTGGAAGATGTAGAAAAAGGCAACAAGGCCTTAGTTTGCAACCTTGAAGAAGGATGTGATGAAAAAGTAGCTAAGAGAGTGATAAGTGAAGCTACTTACATTGATGATGCCATCATGGCAACAATTGACACTAGTGATGACTCTAGTGATAAGAGTTTTTCATCTCACTTTACAAATGGAAATGTAGAGAGTATAAACCTTGAAGGGTTCATTGAGCATTTTCAAAGCTCAAGGTTGAATATGAAGAAAGAGGTTCGAAAGCTAAAGGAAGAGAACCTCAAGCTATCAACCGAAGTGACTCACTTAAGTGAGAAAGTGGAGAATGGAAGAAAAGTGGAAGAAAGCTTGAAGGATGAGCTTAGAGAAGCTAGAGAGTTGATTGCTAAGATGACTTCGAGTACGAAAAAGCATGAACATATGTTAGGAGTTGGCAAGAATCCAAGTGACAAGAGAGGTCTAGGGTGTGAAGATGACAAGAAGACCTCAACTCCTAGCAAGACGGTATTTGTCAAGAGCTTGGACTTCAAAGAACCTCTTACTCCACTTCATCATAAGAAGAAAATTGAAATAGAAGAGTGTTCTAGAAATTTCCAAGTCAAGATGGCACCAAGAAGTCAAGCTCAAGCTCAAGCTCAACCAATGAGAGCACTTCAAACAACTATCCCTCAAACTAGAAGCCATCATGCCAAGAAGCATTTCCTACATGCTCAACAAAGGAAGCAATCTTCTCCAACTCAATAACAAGAGAGAGGAGAATCAATACCACACCAAAGGAAAGCTCAAAGACATGGGAAAGCACATTTGTCCTCACCTCATTTTATTCATTCATGTCATTTTTATGGTGTTGATGGCCATATTAGACCAAATTACTTCAAGTACATTAACATGTGTTGAACTAAGAGCATGATTGAAAGAAAAAGGGGTAGAGCCAATATGCATGAGCCTAGGAAAGCTATTGTTAATGCTCCTAGGAGTAATATGATGATCTTGACCACTAGGAATAACAATGTGTCACCTAAGTGGATTAAAAAAAAAAGATGAACCCGCTTGTCATTGTGCTAAGTTTTCACCCATAAGCTCAACCAAGTCCAATGAATTTAGTATATCTATTGGGATTTGTCACATGGAGTGATGAGTTGTGGTTTTTGACCCCATAAGGGGAACTCAAGCAAAGAGAGCTATTGTATACTTGTTGCATGCAATTTTTCTTTGAAAATATTTATGCTCCTTTATTGATTGCTTGAGTAGCTTGGTTGCACTTATACTATAGTATATTGTATTTTCTTCAATAAGTGTGAACTTAGCTTTGATTACAATCCATGTCATATTTATGTTCAAACATGCATTTTTGGACTAGGAGATGTACATAGGAAGTACATGTTGAATGACCTATAATTTTCTCCATGACATGATGATTCTTTAATGACATGCTAATGAAAAATACAAAAGCATGAATTGATGATTGCAATTGTTGAATGCAAAAAGTTATGTGAAAAGAAGCTAGTGAGACTAAAATGTTGAATCAAAGTCTCTCTTTCTTTATTAGTTGAACATGGCTACTATCATACGGGTATCCTCCCAAAAAAATCAAATAGGGTACACAGTTGCTCATGCCATGTTTAGCTTATAAAGTTGGATATAGTGCCATTAAAATTTAATATCTATAAAATATCTATATCCTTGTTTCTCTCATGACAAATGGTGAAATTGGTTTGAATTATATTGGAAACCTTTGTCATTTGCTTTGCCAAATACCATTATTTTTGGACTTGAATGCAACATGTCTTGTATGCAAAGCATTTTTGATTCACACATTTTCTTTCAAATAAATCTCCTTGTTTTTCTCCTATTAATAGAGTTGCATAAATGTGGCTTATATAATTATGCACCAATCTTGTATGCTCCTAGCTTTCTTTGACTTAAGTGACCCGGTTGGGGACTTCCCCTTTGCCTATATCATGGCAAAAAAGGGGAGTAGCATTGACAATATGGTGTTAAGAGAGTAGCATGTGTTGGCTTTATAGGGAGTAGTACTTATTTGAGGGGGAGATTACATGTAGGGGGAGTAACCCGTTGAGGGGGAGCATAGCATGAGCATTTCATGATGTCATACTCATATTATTGAATGCAATTGCTTTTGTTTTATATTCACTTGATCATCTCACATGCACTTGGTTGGAAAGTGTTTTCGTGCTTACTTTATGTGTAGGGTTGATAGTTCTCCAAGGGATTGAAGATTTGAAGTTTTTTTTATGTTTATCTCTTTATAATGTAGAATATCTTCCCGGTGTTTTATTTTATTTTGTGAGGATCAATGTGAGTGGTGGTTTTGTCACAAAATAGCTAAACATAAAATGGAGGTCCTTACACAACTGACTAGGTTAAACTCTATAAAAACCTTGTATCCATTCTATAAATAAGGATGTCTCATCCAAATTTAGTCTTGTCTCTTTTCTTAATGATTGAACAAGGCAACAACCAATAAGGATTTCATGTCCATTCAATCAATATGGATTTTATATCAATGTCTTGGTAGGTCAATAAGAATTGGAAAAGTTACTTGTGTTTGTGTTGAAAGTTTTTAACGATATATCTTGTTTTCTTATGACAAAAGGTTACTGTAAGTTCCTCATAATTTTATTGGCTCATTTCATTGACAAACCACATTGGGGATTTTCTTATAAGGGTATGTTAGGCCTTCTTGTTCCCGATCAAGCTTTGATGACATCATCAAACTTAAGAACACTTCAAAGGTATATCACTTTGCTTAAAATCTTTGAAGAGACTTAGTTGCACTCTCTCTCTCTCTCTCTCTCTCTCTCTCTCTCTCTCTCTCTCTCTCTCTCTCTCTATTCTCATGCATGTATATTGATCTGGCATTGTGTTATTGCTTACATGTGTGCATCCTCTTCTTTTCACTTCCTTGCTTGTTTGGTGTGTCATTTTGTCTTACGTGTATTCCCTAAAAAATCCCTTCAAAATCTGTTTGGTATGCATGTTCTGCATCTTCTGCTCGAGCCTCCCATAAAGAACTCTTCTATGGTTTCCGCAGGACATGCTTCCGTAAAAGCCTTCCACGGAGTCTCCTGTGTAAAACCCTCCAGTGGTTTCCGTGGGACATGTCTCTGCTGGAGCCTTCCGTGGAGTCTCCCGCATAAAGCCCTCTATTGGTTTCTGCGGGACATGTCTCCGAAGGAACCTCCCCCGGAGTTACCCGCATAAAGCTTTGAAGGTCTGTTCGTGAGACATGTCTCTGCAAGACCATCCCGCAGAGTCTCCAGTGAATGACGTAGTTTAGGGGCTATTGGAACCTCGCTCACTGGTCACGCAACGAAAATAGGTTTAAATTTTTTATTTTACAGATCGTAAACGATCTAGGATCAGTGAACTTGGGATCACAATTTTTCAGAACTTATACATACAACATTATTACAGTAATAAAATATATGTATACACAGGAAATTGAAATCTATAATAAGAAGTAAATTTTATAACCTTACCAATGTTTGGAGGCTCCTTCACTTCTTGCAATGCACTTGGTCTATACCACCGATCTTCCTAGTTATTTTCGAAACTGGTAACTACGTGTAGGTGTGTCACGTACTCAGGCACTTAGGAGGATGTTGAAGAGAGAATAAAAAGAAACTCTTTCTTCTATGTTTTTCAAAAAACACAAAAATATATATATATTATATTTTCTTTTTGTTCACTGTGCAACACTGATGCACACACTCAACCAAACGTTTTAGTTTCTTTTCTTTCTTTTTAGTCTATTCACTCACGCACACACTTTCACAAATTAAAGCACACTCATGCGTGTGTATCTCTTTTTTGCTTTTGTATGTTTTAGTTTGATATCAATTTGGTTTTTTTAAATAAAAATATATCTAAAATATCTTTTGAAAAAACTGATAATATATTTAGATTTTAAAATCTTTTAAAAAATATCTCACATCTTTTATTCGCTTTTCAATGAACCAATAAATATCTTATATATATTTATCTTTTTAAAAACTCATGATATCTTTATTTGATTTTAAAATCTCTTAAATGATATCTCATATCTTATATTTTAAAAGATAATTAAAAAATTATTTTGAATTTAAACATTTTAAATTCAATTTTAAATATTTAATTTAATAAAATAAAATAATCATATTATCTTAGTCTATTCAAAATCAAATATCAACAAACACCATCTATTTAGTGATTAATAACATAATTAAATAATCTTATTATTTAATTTATTTAATCATCATTATTCATTAATTAAATAATCTCATTATTCAATTGATTCCCAAATAAGTACATGTCACTTTCGTAACACAATTAATTGGACAATTCAATTAATTAACTGTGACCCTTGGTACCTAAATCGATCGGGCTAGCAAATGGACATAATGGACATAATAGACCCACAATATTTTAAGCTCCAATAATTCTCGAAATCATTAATTAAACTTTTTAATTAATATTCATTGATTATTAACTTCGGTGTTATTCCACTAAGAACCCGAAGCTGCACTCTCTCAACTGCAGACGCTTTTACACAAACCGATACAACTCGGTGTCTATCGATATATCTATTACATATTGTGTGATCATCCACAGTAGTTCATAATTACAGCTAGGTCATAATTTTCGTTATACCCCTCTAATTACATATATCCTTTAAGTACCATCGATTCTCTAATAAACAATAAATCCTATTTCCTCATGAAATTAGGAAAGCGCTCATATTTTTCAAGCCCTGAATCAACCCTTAAGAGCTACCATCTACTTCTCATAAGAAGGAGTGGATTCCACTATTGTGTATAAATCTTCCCAGCCATAAGCCAAACCGAAATCCCAACATACAGAGCATATTGATCAGGAACTTTATCCGACCTCAACCATGTTATATTAAAGACCACGATCTAACCTGAATGAGTCGATAAGACACTCAGGATTAAGATCACCCACATATAGTCATCATTAATTGATATATATGAATCTCATCGGTAAACGGATCTTGGTGAGAGATTCATATAGATCATGGCCCAGTTCTATATGATAATTTCATACAAGGTGCCTCCATTCCCATATATTCATATAAATGATTCAGGATGGAATCACCGTACATTACAGAATGAACTGCAACTATAGATTAACCATAAATATAGTAACCAGCTTTATTTGCTATCTGATAGGTGTAAAATCGTAGTTATAAAAACAATACTCGCAAATGCACGAATCGTGAAGATATCGTACAATGGCAAGTAAGGATCGTTCCCACGAGGACTAGAGATTTATCGATTAAAACTAATTCTAATTAAAGCTAAATTAAAGTAACAAGAAGATTGTTGAGTTTGATTTAACACAAAAACTAAATAAAATTAAAACAAAGAAAGCAATTGAAAAGATTTGGTTGTGATCAAAGGTGAGAAAGCGCTAGGTCATCAATGCTACCCTACTATATTTACTCAATGTTTCGAATTGACTGTGAAAGATATTAATCAAGTTAAGGGTTCGTTCTTATCTTAAGTATGATTGTTACCGTATGATCCTGGGATGAATCAAGCGTTCTCAATTATAATTTACCCATAGATCAATGGCGCAAACTAAATCAAAACCCATTAAATGCAAGAACAATGAACCAAAATCTACTTGCATAGATCAATGCTAAGATTAGTTTTATTTATTCAATTGAATATTAATTAAGATTACGTATAGATCAATACTCCAATCTCAATCATTAAATTATCAAAACCCTAAATTCACGCCAACGTATGATCATGCATTAACAAGAGTAAAGAATTAAGACATAGGATGAATCGAATAAATCAAAACTTAATTTAATTGAATATAGTAAATTCTAACAAAGAGCATTCATAGAGGTTCAAATTGATTCCCCAGTATGGAATTAGTTACACATGGCGAAAATAGAAAGAGAAGAGAAAGAAACGATAAAACCCATTGAGGCCTCAAACGGATTTTTCAAATCTTCAATGATGAATTCTTCTTCGTCTTCGAATCTTCGAATGCACAATGATGAATGAAAGAATTGTTATGTGTTTTGAAAGATATTGAGAGGTGATATTCGTTGTTTCCCCCTTTGGAAAAATTCATAACTATGTATATATAGGTTCTCTTTAAAATAGAGTTCAGAATTCCCAAGACAACAAGGAATACGCACAACCTCTCCCTAGACTGCAGCACGGATAGCTTGCTCAGACTGCGGTACATGAAATGAAGTGCTCTCTGTGAAGTTCTGCGGTGTAAACCACTCTGAATGCATGACCTGAAAAGAGGTACAGACCGCGGCTATGGAAGGTGTGTCGTCAGTGATTCTCAGCTCTTCAGACTGAGGTAGAGGTTTTGCTTGGGCAGCGACCTTCGCAGCGGTAATTGAAAAAAATTTCCTTCTTTGCTTCAAATCTTCCAAACACAACATTAAATTCCAATGTCCTGAAACATGCTCAATCACAATAATTAAATACCTAAAAATACTCAAGAAACAAACAATTGATTGAAGAAAAGGGGATTAAAAACGTATACAAATAATGATGGATCAAATACCCCCAAACCTATCTTTTGCTAGTCTTCGAGCAAAACTAAGAAAGATAAAAACTGAAAACTAAACTTAAACCTAGAAATAAAATCCTAACTAAATAAGCCACTTTCGTAGGGAAAACGATAGCATTGAGCGTATGCTACAAGCTGTAGAGAAAAAACAACGCGCAGAGGAAGCATGAGAAAATTATAAAAAAATAGGGTTTGCGTATAAATAAAAATTTTCCCTTTTAATAACAAGAACCTTAACCCTATATTAATTGACGTATATAAAAGTATAGTACCTTTTTCTCGTGGCGATTGAACGAGCACCGAATTGATTCTGCAAGATCTTCCAATCCAATCATGAACGTAAATCACCTAAGAATGTGGGCTCCCTTTCCTTAAATTGTATACCTGAGGATGGAGACAAACAAAATCTTTTATTTGTTAGTTACGAATCTCCTTTAAGAGAAAAATCCAAGAACGTTCAGCCACTTATGAATTATCAATCTACTTGATTGAAACTCGCGTGAACCCGATTTAATTTTGTACACAAAACCCTTTTGATGTAAAGGATACAAGTATACTATCAAAAACAAAAACGTTCTCTTTTTCTTTTTTCTCCTTGGCCGTATTCCACACCCTATATCTTAGAGTTGATTGAATTTTGTCTAGAGTGAAATACTAAATTTTCTCTCTCAAAATTCTCTCTTACCAAGCAAAATTCTCTCTTAGAAAAACACTTAGGTTGGCCAAAATTTTCACTCTGAAAATCATAGGGCTGGCCGAAATTCACAAGGGTATATATATAGGATCACAAATCCTTTCCTAAGAATGATTCACTTGGTTGGCAAGAATCCTTTCGTTAGGTGGATATATTTGGTAGTTAAGAATCCTTTTCTAAAAGGAATTCTATCCTCTTATATATATTTATGAGCTGGCCGAAATTCACAAGAATATATATTAGGATCACAAATCCTTTCCTAAGAAGGATTTACTTGGTTGGTAAGAATCCTTTCCTTAGGTGGATTTACTTGGTAGTTAAGAATCCTTTTCGAAAAGGAATTCTATCCTCCACCAAGACTCCTAATCCAACTCAATAGTGTATTTGTAACCATATTAAAGACTTTCTATTTTGATTAGATAAATAATTCCTTTTAATTATCTACTTATCAAATATAGTCTTTAATATTAATTATACTACAAACAATAGCATAATTTTAGGAGACCATCTCCTACTAGAAAAAATATTTTGACTTTTAATTAAATAATTAATTAATCACCAAATTAATTAATTTTCATTTAATTAAATAATAATATAATATAATATAATATAATTAAGCTATTCCAAATAGCCTTGCCGCCCAACTCATATATATGGGCCAATATATTATTTTCTTATTTTATTAAATCCATTTGACATTTATAAAAAGTCCACATGTGAACTAGACTCATTCTTACAAAAAGAAACAAGTCCACATGCCTCAATACAATTCTAGATGGACCTCTAAATTGGTCCAGTAAAATATATCCAGTGATCCATGCAAGTTCGTGTGGATTGGGGATCTTGGCAGGCTATCCAGATTTAAGCTCCAATAGACACAACCCGATCACAGTCAACAAATGATTCACTTAGGTCTGATCTATTTAATTTTAGTTCATTCCACTAAAGAACTAAAATTGAACTCTTAAATAAAGATAGAATAAGTTAATGTTACTCATTCATACCCTAAACAACCTTATTGGAGAAAGTGTATCCTCCTGAAGAATACCAGTAATTGCCAAGAGCTCATAGACCGCCTATAGCTCTCCAAGTTACCATATTTACTCATATGACCACATTTTGAACTTGGATATTTTGACTTGTCCATATGTCATGTTTCAATAGACACTATTGAAAACTTAACATTAAGATTTAATATCCAATACCTCAAAACATCCATATGATAATATTCTACTCTCATTTAAAAAATGGAGCCACGATATCCATATTTATAAATGAAGTCCTCTATCGATTAACAAACGAATACCACCAAACTATCGAGGATAGACTACGCTATATAATCGTACTCATTGATAGCTCAAATGATAACACTTGCAACCATAAGTCCATCATTTATCTCAAGATTGAGATAGACTCTCCGATTGTCTTCAAGTGAAAAACTTTTATCTATTGACGATTCTAGATAAAGTATTTCATTGTGATCCAATTCAATGCACCCAGTGCACTAGAATCTTTTCCCCAAAGACACCACACTTTGATGATTTTAGACTCATCATAACACATTTGATCCCACTCAAATGCTAGCAAAATAATCTACAGCTTTAACAAGATAAAAGCATCCAACCTTTATCTTAAGTTGTGAATATTATTCAAGATTAACTAAAGAATTGTGTCTACCTCATACATATCTAGATATATGAACAATTCTTATTTTCTCATATTCTTTTGACCTTATGATTATTTACTTTTGACAATTATAATAATTAAACTATAAATGCTATAAGATTTGTTAAACTAGAAATCAATTTATTAATATGAAAAGATTATCAAATACAGTATTACACTATTGCCATCGAGCATAATCCTAGCAATCTCCCACTTGCTCTATAGCAAATGTTTCATCTCCCATCCCCATGTTCTCTATATGGCCATCAAAACTCTTTTATGGAAGAGCCTTTGTAAAGGGATAGGCTAGATTTTCTGCTGACACGATCTTGGTAATCGTCATGTCACCCCTATGCACAATTTCCCTTAGAAGGTGATACTTTCTTTCAATGTGTTTCCCTCTCTTATGACTTCTAGGTTCTCTTGAATTAGTCACTACTCCACTATTGTCACAATAGACAGTGATCTGCTTATTTGCATTAGGAACCACTTCCAAGTCAATCAGGAATTGGCGGAGCCAGACAGCCTCTTTAACAGCCTCGCATGCGACAACACAGCAATTCAAGATTGCTTGATACTTCTCATATGAGTGCCCCTCCTCCAATAGTAAACACAGATCCTGATGTTGATCTCCTGGAGTCAGAATCTGACTGAAAATCAGAATCTGTATACCCAACAGGAATTAAATCCCCTCAAGAGTATACAAGCATATAATCTCTTGTTCTCCTTAGATACTTGAAAATATGTTTGACTGTTGTCCAGTGATCAGGACCAGGCTTCGATTGAAACCTGCTAACTATGCCCATAGCAAAACAAATATCTGGTCTAGTACAGAGCATTGCATACATGAGACTTCCAACTGCCGATGCATATAGAACCCTACTCATGAATTGCTCTTCATGCTCATTCTTAGGAACTTGTTCCTTAGAAAGTTTGATTCCATGTCTGAAAGGTAACATATCTTTCTTGGAATCTTGCATGGAAAACCTAGACAAGATTTTATCTATGTATGAAGCTTGGGATAATGCAATCGTTTTGTTCTTTCTATCCCTTATGACTTGGATACCAAGAATATAACTTGCTTCTCCTAAGTCCTTCATATCAAATTGTTTTGCTAACCATTCTTTTATTGATGTCAATACACCTACATCGTTTCCGATGAGTAGTATATCATCAACATAAAGAACTAGGAAAACCAACTTGTCGCCTTTAATCCTTTTGTAAACACAAGGTTCATCAAGGTTTTGAATAAATCCAAAAAATTTCACGGCTTGGTCGAACCTTATGTTCCAGGATCTGGATGCTTGATTCAATCCATATATGGATCTTTACAACTTGCATACCCTTTCCTTTTGGCCCTTTTCAATGAATCCTTCTGGTTGCATCATATAGATGCTTTCGTCAAGACTTCCATTAAGGAAAGTTGTCTTGGCGTCTATTTGCCAAATCTCTAGGTCTAGAGATGCCGCAATGGATAAGAGTATCCTAATGGATTTAAGCATGGCCACAAGAGAGAAGGTTTCTTCATAATCAATACATTCCTTCTGTGTATAACCTTTAGCTACCAATCTAGCTTTAAAGGTTTCCACCTTTCCATCCATTCCTCTTTTCCTCTTGTATACCCACTTGCACCCAATGGGTTTTATCTCTTTAGACAAGTCTACAACATACCAGACTTTGTTTTTTAACATAGATTCAAATTCAGATTGTATTGCCTTTTGCCAATGCCGATAATCAACATCTTCCATTGCTTCCTTGTACGTATAGGGATCATCGTCGTCCGAGAGATTCTCTATAGATTCTTTATAGATTCTCCTAGACCGATGTATCTCTCGGGTTGTCTACTAACCCTCCTACTACGATGAGGTATGATAGATTGTTGATCTTGTATTGGTACAGAACTTACAATTGGGCTTGGTTGCAAAACCTCTTATGGAATTGTATCTTCTAAAAGCTCATTCAGGACAATTCTACTTTTAGACACAAAATTATTCATATAGTCATTTTCTAGAAATTTAGCATTTATCGAAACAAATACTTTAAGATCTGAAGGACTATGAAAATAATATCCTTTTGTTCCTTTTGGATACCCTATAAATATGTTTCTGAACGAGATTCCATCTTTTTCTGTCTTTCCTTTTAACACATGCGCAGGACATCCAAATATCCTTAAGTGTTGTAAACTATGCTTTCGCCCGGTCCACAACTCATATGGTGTTTTAGGAACCGACTTAGATGGTTCATCGTTTAGAATGTACATTGCGGTTTGTAAAGCATATCCCCAAAAAGAATTAGGAGGCAAAGAATAACTCAACATAAACCTAACCATTTCCAAAAGAGTTCTATTTCTCCTTTCTACCACCCCATTTTGTTGAGGTGTGCCTGGTGCAGAAAAATGAGAAATTATTTCATTATCAATAAGATATTGCTGAAACTCACCAGATAGATATTCTCAACCACAATCGGACCTCAAGACTTTTATGTGTTTCTTAAGCTGATTTTCTACTTCAGCTTTAAATGCTTTGAACATATCAAAAGCATCCGACTTATGTCTCATGAGATACACATAGCCAAATCTTGAGTGATCATCCGTGAAAGTGATGAAGTACTCATATCCACCTCTAGCTTGAATGCTCATAGGTCCACACACATCAGTGTGTATCAATCCTAAGCATTCGATGGCTCTTGCACCTTTAGTCGTAAACGACTTTTTGGTCATTTTACCTTCCAAACAAGATTCACAAGTTGGTAGATCATCAACCTTTAAGTCACTTAGAGGTCCGTCACTTACCAATCTTTTAATCCTAATATGGTTAATAAGACCTAAGCGTAAATGTCTTAGGTAGGTTTCATCTTTTGACAATTTTACTCTTTTATGATTAGGTTCCGTTGATTCTGTGTCTAACAAGTGAGAGATATTTCCATGCACATAGAATAAATCGTTTCCAATGTACCTTTGCAAATAATTTTGTCATTCTTACTAATAATAAAAGCTTTATTAAAAGTAACCAAAAAACCAAATTTATTTAAACAAGAACCTGAAATTAAATTCCTCTTGAGTTGAGGTACATAATAAACGTCTATTAAATCTAAATGCCTATAAGAATCTAAACTAATTCTAATATCTCCCACTGAACTAGCAGACACCAATGCTCCATTGCCTAAACGCAAGTTGAATTCGTTCTCATTAAGCCATCTCCTTTCCTTGAACCCCTCTAAGGAAAAACAAACATGATTAGTGGCTCCGGAATCTATGATCCAAGAATCCATAGAATCTGCCAAAAAACCTGTTTCAAGATAATTAATATTACTTTCTTCCTTTTTGTCTTGAGGCTTTGGGCAATTTCTTTTCCAATGTCCCTTTTCTATACAAAGGAAACACTTCCCTTTGATCTTGGTTACTTTCTTTGTCTCCTTCTTAGTAGGTCCTAGTTGCCTTTTCTTCTGTTGTTTCTTGACCTTTTTACGGGTCTTAACAGTAACAACTTTACCTACGGTAAGAATCTCTTGACCCTTGCCTTTCACTAGGATTTTTTTCACGCTTTGAACATCTTGCATCAAGCCTTGCAAGGTGTATTCCTTATTATTCAAGTTGTAGTCCAACTTGAATTGATCAAAGGAATCCGACAGTGAGTTGACAATCATGTCAATTTTGGTCTCACCATCTATCTCAGCACCATTCAGTTCAGCAATGTTGAGATGTGCTATGACTTTCATCATGTGATCTTTCATAGTCTGTCCAGGTTTCATCCTAAGATTCATAAAAGCAGTCACTGCCTCTCTCTTAGTCGTCCTAGACCTCATAGCAAACATCTCCTCTATAGACATCATTATATCGGCAACAGTCTCAATTCCTTCATGTTGTTGTTGCAACACGTCGGAGATGGTGGCCATAATGTAACATTTAGCCATCTCATCAGAACACTCCCACTGTTGATACTCATCTCTTTGCTCCTGAGTAGATTCATTAGTAAAAGTAGGTGGTTTAAGAGTGCATATAACAAACTTATGCTTTTTGGATTGCAATAAAAGCCCAATTTTTCTTTTCCATGTGACATAATTATCACCAGTTAAAGTATTGTCTTTAAGGATGTTGATTAGGGATGGGGTCATGATTTCTGAACAATAACAAAAATTATATAAGTAAATAATCATGATAAAACACTTTCGAATATTTATCTTGAATTAAATAAAATAATTCAATCATAAAAATTCAACGGTGATCCAACACCCATAAATGTCACGCCTCCTTTGGGAGTTCGCAACATTTACTAGTTGGACTAGGTCCCACCTAATTGTTAACATAACAACCAACGTTTTCAATTTTAGCATTTTAATTTTTATTAACAAGAACTCTTGGGAGGATATTAATAAAATTACATTGAGTGTAATACCAAGTTATCGACCTTCAATATAATCCCTCACGAATATCCCTCCTTTAGGAGTAGATATCGTTTGGGCTAATTGTCTAGTCCATCATTGTAAGGAAGTATCTTGCTAAATTCCATTCATGAATTATTCACGAAACATAAAGCTCAACTAAACTTGGAGGCCGTAGGTGTTCCAAAACACTTTCTCCCACTCAATTGTTTAAGGCATGTGATCGAATTCCAAAGAATGATTTACCAAGTTATCTAGATGCCAATCTAGATACTTAAACCATTCAATGCATGTTCATGCCAAAAGAGATATATGAGTGGCACTCCTATTCTATATGACATGTTATCAAACAATGACAAACATTGCAATATTTACAACAAATATAAATAGCTTAAATTTTGGTTCATCCTAGAAAAGCAAGTAAATTACATGTCTTGGAATACAAAAAACTCCTTTCTTGGTGAACAAGTCTTCACGTGACCTTCGTCGTTTGGACTCTCTCGGCTGCCTCCCATGGGCGTGCGCACCCTTGGCCCTTACCCATGGGCGTGCGCATGCCACAGCCCCATAAAGGGCTGCCATGTGCATCCCATGGCTTCCATAGGGTTGCCGTGAGCAGCCCATGCCAAAACAAACGTGGTTGCGTGCTCTTCGCACGCACGTTCATTGTTACTGCTCGCACGGTCCAAAACTTGTTCCGGTTGCTCCTAATTCTTCAAACCTTTGAGTCTTTGAAACTTGAATGTATTACAGAAGAATTTAAATAATAAAGTACTGCAGTTTTTTTTTATTACAACAACAAAAATAAAAAAAACTTAGCAACTACCAAGAAGAAAATTATGGCGATGATAGACCACCCTTCTTATTACAATCCCAAAACAAAATACATTGAAATTCTATGACCAAAATTGAGCAATAACAAACCACATATAAAACATATATATATATATATATATATATGTATATATCGTACCTTTTGTACGATATATGTGAATACCTAAAGTGTCATCTCTTTCTAAAACATGCATATATTTAATAAAAAGAAAAAGATTCACAAGCACATGCATCAATTAATCAAGGGTACAACCAGGCTCTGATACCAATTGTAGGGAAAAAACCACGTGCAGCGGAAGTGAGAGAAAATTTATAAAAATTAGGGTTTGCATATAAATAAAAGTTTTCCCTTTTAATAACAAGAACCTTAACCCTAGATTAATTAACGTATATAAAAATATCGTACCTTTTTCTCTTGACGATTGAACAAGCGCCGAATTGATTCTGTAAGATCTTCCAATCCAATCATGAACGTGAATCACCTAGGAGTGTGGGCTCCTTTTCTTTAAATTGTATACCTGAGGATGGAGACAAACAAAATCTTTTCTTTGTTAGTTACAAATATCCTCCAAGAGAAAAATCCAAGAACATCCGGTCACTTGTGAATTATCAATCTACACCGATTTGATTTGGTACACAAAACCCTTTTGATGTAAAGGATACTAGTATACCATCAAAAACAAAAACGTTCTCTTTTTCTCTTTTCTCCTTGGCCGAATTCCACACCCTATATCTTAAAGTTGATTGAACTTTGTCTAGAGTAAAATACTAAATTTTCCCTCTCAAAATTCTCTCTTGCCAAGCAAAATTCTCTCTTAGAAAAACACTTAGGTTGGCCGAAATCTTCACTCCGAAAATCATAGGGCTAGCTGAAATTCATAAGGGTATATATATAGGATCACAAATCCTTTCCTAAGAAGGATTCACTTGGTTGGCAAAAATCCTTTCCTTATGTGGATTTATTTGTTAGTTAAGAATCCTTTTCTATAAGGAATTCTATCCTCTTATATATATTTATGAGCTGGCCGAAATTCACAAGAATATATATTAGGATCACAAATCCTTTCCTAAGAAGGATTTACTTGGTTGGTAAGAATCCTTTCCTTAGGTGGATTTACTTGGTAGTTAAGAATCCTTTTCGAAAAGGAATTCTATCCTCCACCAAGACTCCTAATCCAACTCAATAGTGTATTTGTAACCATATTAAAGACTTTCTATTTTGATTAGATAAATAATTCCTTTTAATTATCTACTTATCAAATATAGTCTTTAATATTAATTATACTACAAACAATAGCATAATTTTAGGAGACCATCTCCTACTAGAAAAAATATTTTGACTTTTAATTAAATAATTAATTAATCACCAAATTAATTAATTTTCATTTAATTAAATAATAATATAATATAATATAATATAATTAAGCTATTCCAAATAGCCTTGCCGCCCAACTCATATATATGGGCCAATATATTATTTTCTTATTTTATTAAATCCATTTGACCTTTATAAAAAGTCCACATGTGAACTAGACCCATTCTTACAAAAAGAAACAAGTCCACATGCCTCAATACAATTCTAGATGGACCCCTAAATTGGTTCGGTAGAATATAACCAGTGATCCATGCAAGTTTGTGTGGATTGGGGATCTTGGTGGGCTATTTAGATTTAAGTTCCAATAGACACAACCCGATCACAATCGATAAATGATTCACTTAGGTCAGATCTATTTAATTTTAGTTCATTCCATTAAAGAACTAAAATTGAACTCTTAAATAAAGATAGAATAAGTTGATATTACTCATTCATACCCTAGATAACCTTATTAGAGAAAGTGTATCATCGTGAAGAATACCAGTAATCGCCAAAAGCTCATAGACCGCCTATAGCTCTCCAAGTTACCATATTTACTCATATAACCACATTTTGAACTTGGATATTTTGATTTGTCAAAAATCCATGTTTCAATAGACACTATTGAAAACTTAACGTTAAGATTTAATATCCAATACCTCAAAACATTCATATGATGATATTCTACTCTCATTTAAAAAATGGAGCCACGATGTCCATATCTATAAATGAAGTCCTCTATCGATTAGCAAATGAATACCACCAAACTATCGAGGATAGACAATGCTATATAATCGTACTCATTGATAGCTCAAATGATAACGTTTGCAACCATAAGTCCATCATTTTATCTCAGGATTGAGTTAGACTCTCCGATTGTCTTCAAATGAAAAACTTTTATCTATTGATGGTTCTAGATAAAGTATTTTATTGTGATTCAATTCAATGCACCCAGTGCACTAGATTCTTTTACCCAAAGACACCACACTTTGATGATTTTAGACTCGTCATAACACATTTGATCTCACTCAAATGCTAGCAAAATAATCTATCACTTTAACAAGATAAAAGAGCCGAACCTTTATCTTAAGGTGTAAATATTATTCAAGACTAACTAAAGAATTGTGTCTACCTCATACATATCTAGATGTATGAACAATTCTTCTTTTCTCATAGTCTTTTGACCTTAGGATTATTTACTTTTGACAATTATAATAATTAAACTATAAATGCTATAGGATTTGTTAAACTAGAAATCACTTTATTAATATGAAAAGATTGTCAAATACAGTATTACACTCTTGCTATCGAGCATAATCCTAACAGACCCGACACAATTTTGGGTTGTTGATTTCTAACCCATTTTCAGTTATTTTGTACAGCTAACCTGACCCAACTTTTCAAATTCGGGTTGGGTCAGGTCGGGTCAGTCAGGTCGGGTTCAATATTCCTACCCCTATATAGGTGAACGAATTCGTCCACTACCGGGGTCTAGGTATAGACCTGGAAGGCCGTCTCAGCAGCGGTTATGCTTTATTTTTGTTTACCTGAAGCTACAAAATGCACCGTTTTACTTAATGTACCGCGGTGTAGACTGCTGTGTATTCATTGCTTCTCCAGCGGTTTGAACCGCTGTGATTCACAGAGGATCATCATTTTGCATATCGCGGTACAGACACCATGTCTGTGGAGCTGTCTGTGCAGTGAGAAAGTCCAATGGGTACCTGCTTGCTGGGCCGTGGGGTAGACGTACGCCTCAAGAGCAATCTGTACCGTGAATAATGGCAGAGCCTTTATGCTTTGCGTACCACGGTCTAGACATGTGTCTAGAGAGCGATCTGGCCAGCGGTGGATGAAAGAAATTGTTCCCAAACTTCATCTGCACAATTCAAATATGCACACATTAGAAGCACCTATTCTTTTCACTTAAAACCACAAGATACTCTAAAACCTGAATTAAACAATGTCCTTAAATTAGGCATGAGATTAAAAATGTGACAATGTTCAATTCTAGTTACAAAGGATCTTGAGAGAAACACTAATTATGACTCTAAAATAAAAACAACAATAATAAAAATAAAAATAAAAATAAAATAAAATAATTAAAAGAATTAAACTTGGGTGGGTTGCCTCCCACCAAGCGCTTTATTTAATGTCTAAGCAAGACGGCGTAGAGCGCTACGACTCTAATGGTGATGCAACAATCACATATTCATTACCAATTTTCTTTAACCTGAAAGTTCCACCACTCTCAACGTTTCTTAGCTCAATCTTTTTGATCCGTACTTTCTTCACATTTGTTGGATTCATTCTCCCTTGTTTATATTTTCTTATATACTCGTAGCATCTTGGTTGAATGTGACCCTTCTTGTTACAAAAGTGACAAACGAGAATAAATTTATGAAATTTACCTCTCTGGTGGCTGTTGTTCAATGATCGATCTTGATTCATTCTGTTTCTCTTTCTTCTTTTTGGAATTGGATCTTCCTTTTTGGTGATGGAATCACTTAACTTATCATTATTCACCTCATTGATCTTGACTTCCGCCAATTGCTTTTTCTCATCCATGACCATTGTCTTGATCTCTTGTTCCACCCTTTTAAGCTTTACAATGCATTCAAGCTCCATAATCTTCATAATCTCTAAGACTTTATCTCTTTGCCAATCTCAGCCTTCATTAGCTTCATCCGGTGATCATACTCTTCTTTGATCTCTTCAACCTCTTGAAAAAGTACTGCATACCTTTGTTCAATCTCAGCCTTCATAAGCTTCATCCGGTGATCATACTCTTCTTTGATCTTTTCAACCTCTTGAGAAAGTACTGCATACCTTTGTAATGAAGACTCTTTTTCTTCCAGTAATTTAGTGATCCTTGTTGTCAATTCAAAGTTAAGAGCGATAATCATTTGTTTTTTTCTTTTAACTGCTCAATCATGTTCTCATATCTTGCACAATCATATTGGGCATGTGAAATTTTACTTCTTTTGCCATTTCGAGATTCTTTAAGGTCGAAGTTGAATATGGACAAACTCCTGGATCTACTACTTCCACATTGAAACAATCAGTAACACCTACCGAATGTTTCAAATATTCAAAAACATCAACATTGATCGTCTCATCAAACACTGTCATGGAAACCTTTCCATTATGCACATCTATGATAGTTTTCACGGTTGACATAAATTGTCTACCGAGCAAGATAGGGAAGTCAATTGTATTGGTGTCTTCTTCATCCATATATAGTATGATAAAATCTGTAGGTATAATGAGCTTGCCAACTTGGACTAGAACAATTTCCACAATTCCACAAGGATACCTAATAGATCGATCGGCAAGTGAAAGCTCTATGTTGATTGGTTTTAGATTACTCAGCCCAATCTCTTTGTACACAACATATGGCATCAAATTAAAGCTTGCTCTTAGATCCAATATGGCTATCTCTTTCCTTGTTTCTCTTACTATGATGGTGATGTTGAAACTTCCAGGATCCTTAAGTTTCAGGGGTAACTTCTTTTGGAGTATTGTACTTGCTCCATCTGGAATTGGTACTGTCTCGTCTGAATCAGTCTTTCTATTTCCTGAGTTGAGTTCTTTGAAATATTTTACTTAGGCTGGCATCTTATGAATCTCTTTCATGGTTTGCAAACTAACATTGCCATTTGACAGGATATTATAGATCTCTTTGAATGATTGGTTGAGCTTGTTCCTTTAAACTCTAGATGGAAAAGAAATAGGCAATTTGTGAATTTTCGATGTATCCTTGGACTTCTCTACCTTAAGCTCTTCCTCTTCTCCTAGTTCATTACTTTTCTTTGAGAAACCTGAAACATTAATAGAAGCATTAAATAGTTCAGTAGGTTTATCATAATTTAAATCTTTACTCTTCCAATGAACTATGATGGCCTTTGCTTGCTCAGTATAACTTTGAAATCTTCCTGATTCATTCCTTTGATTAGCTTCAGCTTGTTGCCCAATTTGTGTTTCTATCTTTCTTAATGAAGCATCAAAATTTTGCAATCTCATATCAGTGTCTTGGAATCTTTTATCGTGCTAATTCATCCTTTGGTTCATAGTTTGTATAAATTGTTTCGTTGTGTCTTCCAATGATAGATTTGTGGGTTGAGATACAGGATTCTGCTGGGTACCGGCATTATATTGTCTCTGGCTATAATTGTTGTTATTTCCCCACTAGTTCTTGGTGCCTTGATTATCTCTCCAAGAGAAGTTTGGATGATTTCTCCACCCTGGATTGTATGTGTCTGAAAAAGGATCATTCTGAGGTCGAGAGTTAAAATTGTTTATAGCTTGTACTTCTTCCTCATCATTAGGTCTAGGACATCTTGCTTGAAAAACTTCTGCACCATACCTTGGTTGCTCATATCCCTTGCCTTGTTCTTCTCTCAGTTGTCCCATTTGATTGACAAGTACTTCTATAGTTTTCTACATTTGTGACATTTGCATTGAGTTCCCGGCACTAGTATCTACTTCAGAAACTCCCTTTCTTCTCCTAGAGTTCTTCTCTCGGGAATTCCTAGCAAGTTTTTCGAAGATAGTTTGTAATTCTTTTGGAGTTTTGTTAGTCATGGATCCTCTATATGCATTATTTATTAAGACAGTTGAAAGGTCATTTAGTCCATCATAAAACCACTGCCAGAGTTGGTGCATTTGATATCCATGCTGAGGACAATCAAACAAAAGCATCTTATACTGCTCCCATGCATCATAGAATGACTCTTGGTCTACTTGAAAGAAATTTATAATCTTGGACCTGATCTCACTGGTCTTCTAAGGAGAGTAAAACTGATCAGTGAGTTTATCTACCACATCTTCCCATGTTGTCAATGAAGCCGGAGGTAAAGTCAAAAGCCATGTCTTCACCTTTTCCTTGAGAGCATGTGGAATACATCTCATACTCAGCTGGTTTTCTGTCACCCCGGTGTTTGGAAAAGCATGAATTGCTGCATAGAACTCTCTGAGGAATTTAAGCACATCTTCATTCAGAAGTCCATTGAAAGCAGCCAATAAATTGTAATGGAAAATTTTCAGCTCATAGTTTCTAGCTGCCTTATCCAGTGCAATGCATAGAGGCTGATTATCAACTATAGGCCTGCTGTAATCCTTCATGGTCTTGATAGGTACAACTAGTAGATCTGGAACCTCTTGGATGTTGTGATTTCCATCGTCTCCCATTGTTCTTTGTCCAATACGATCAATGTTGTCATTCAAGGGTAGTAATTCTCCTTGTAGTGATCTTCTACCTTGCATTCACCGTTGAAACCTGAAACAAAAGGCAGACACACAGTAAACTACGAAAATAAAATAAAATAAAATAATAACTAAAAATATAAAATTAATAACTCTACCACCTAACTAATTAAATCTATTACTAAAACTAAAACTAAAACTAGAATTAATCAATAAATTCAACCAATCCCCGGCAGCTGCGCCAATATCTTGATGGGTGTAAAACCGTAGTTATAAAAGCAATACTCGCAAGTGCACGAATCGTGAAGATATCTTACAACGGCAAGTAAGGATTGTTCCCACAAGGACTAGAGATTTATCGATTAAAACTAATTCTAATTAAAGCTAAATTAAAGTAACAAGAAGATTGTTGAGTTTGATTTAACGCTAAAACTAAATTAAATTAAAACTAAGAAAGCAATTGAAAATAGTTGGTTGTGATCAAAGGTGAGAAAGCAATAGGTCATCAATGCTCCCCTACTATGTTTACTCAATGTTTCAAATTGATTGTGAAAGATATTAATCAAGTTAAGGGTTCGTTCTTATCTTAAGTATGATTGTTACCGTATGATCCTAGGATGAATCAAGTGTTCTCAATTACAATTTACCCATAGATCAATGGCGTAAACTAAATCGAGAACCCATTAAGTGCAAGAACAATGAACCAAAACCTACTTGCATAGATCAATGCTAAGATCAATTTTATCCATTCAATTGAATATTAATTAAGATTATGTATAGATCAATACTCCAACCTCAATCATTAAATTATCAAAACCCTAAATTCACGTCAACGTATGATCATGCATTAACAAGAATAAAGAATTAAGACATAGGATGAACCAAATAAATCAAAACTTAATTTAATTGAATATAGTCAATTCTAACAAAGAGCATTCATAGAGGTTCAAATTGATTCCCCAGTATGGAATTAGTTACACATGGCGAAAATAGAAACAGAAGAGAAAGAAACGATAAAACCCATTGAGGCCTCAAACGGATTCTTCAAATCTTCAATGATGAATTCTTCTTCGTCTTCGAATCTTTGAATGTGCAACGATGAATGAAAGAATTGTTATGTGTTTTGAAAGATATTGAGAGGTGATATTCGCTGCTTTCCCCCTTGGAAAAATCCATAACTATGTATATATAGGTTCTCTTTAAAATAGGGTTCAGAATTCCCAAAACAACAAGGAATACGCACGACCTCTCCCTAGACCACGACACGGAAAACTTGCTGAGACCGCCGTGCATGAAGCGAAGTGCTCTCTGTGAAGTTCCGTAGTGTAGACGGCTCTGGATGCACGACCTGGGAAGCTGTACAGACCTCATCTATGGAAGGTGTCTCATTTGTGATTCTTCGCTCTTCAGACTGCGGTGGAGGCTTTGCTTGGGCAGCGACCTTCGCAACGGTAATTGACAAAATTGCCCTTCGTTGCTTCAAATCTTCCAAACACAACATTAAAATGCTATGTCCTGAAACATACTCAATCACACAAATTAAATACCTAAAAATACTCAAGAAACAAACAATTGATCTGAGGAAAAGGGATTAAAAACATATACAAATAATGACCGATCACTATTTATAGACTCTTTAGATTGAACGTCTCTTACTGTATTCATCTGTATATGATACTCATATACACAGTTCGAGATTACATCCGGCAATCAAGGATGTTAATATGCATAAGTTATAAAATAAACAACACAACAAGAATGAATTGAACTTTCTTTGATTTGTTCCCTAAATCCATTTACAAAATACATCTTTAGAGCATAAACCCAACAGGGGCTATTTTGTCTTTTCATTGGGAGACGTTTTTCTTCTATATTTAACATCTTCTTCATCATTTATGACCTAACGAGCTCTGAAATTAAAGTTCCTTGAGAGAGAAATTGACTTCTAGTGAGAGAGAGCTCTAAGAACCTAACTTAACTTAACCAAGCTTCCATCCCATGAGCATCTTGCATCTTCCTTGCATCTTCAAGCATTGGTATTCATGTTTTTCTTGACTATGTAACTTCTGCGTGCCCTATATTGTCTTTTTCCATTCCTATGCCATGTTTACCTAGGAATAACATTTATTGTTGATTAAATACATGTCTTTGTGTTTACTTGCGTTTACAACATGATGGGTTATTGATTATTGGTTAAGATTTGTGTTTTGTGATAGCTACGTTTTAGGACCATTTTACCCCCTTCTAGCTTAATCCATATGATCTTGCATTTAGATAATTGATATCTAGGATTTGCATTTATTGTCATCTATAAGTCCTGAGATAAGCTTAAATGTGTTGACCTAGCATTTTTGCATCTAGAATATTTCCGTATAATCACGTAGTTGTATATTCTTTTCAATGATTGTTAAGTCTTGTGGCTAAAAGGATTAGTGCACAAGGTTGTTGATTTAGAATCACTATAAAGACCTGCGGGTAGTAGTGATGGGTTAGTGACCGGTATGGTGTGACGAGAGGTCAACCTAGGTTGTAATTATCATTGCAATAGTGGATTTGAGGATTAGAATGGCTAAGTGGTTAGCTTGTGGTTTTTCCCTTGTTAAGGGTTTCAACGTAAAAATCTTGTGTCTTTATACTTCCGCATTTTTGCTTGAATTATATGTTTGTTAATAGGGTAATTGTGTAGTATTGACTAATCAAGAAATTAGTAATTGACAAGAATATGAAGCCAAGTGAAGTCATTGGAATGCCTCTAGCTTATGAGTCTAGGTGAGCTCTACACCTATACCTCTAAAGAAACAAAAGAGTATTACCTTGAAAACCTCCAAAGTAGAGAAATATGAGGATGATTCAGATGAAAAGATGACCCTCATGGTAAAAAGGTTTAAGAAGTTCAAGAAACTTGAAAAGAAAAGTAATGGGCACAAGGAAAGGAAGTGAAGAAGAAGACTCATTTCAAGAAGGTGAAGAAATCACAAGAGAATGAATCCAAGATGGGCATTCAATGCTATGAAAGCAATGGGTTTGGTCATATTGCTTCTAAGAGTGCAAATTTGAAGAAAAAGAAGAAAGGAAAGGCCATAACGATTACATGGAGTGATAATAAAGACCTAAAAGAGAAAGAAAAGTCTTCTGATGATGAAGATCAAGTTGCCAACTTCATTCCCTTCTCATCATCTCATAATGGAAAGAAAGTAATTAGTGACAAAGAAGAAGTAAGTGACTCAAGTGATAAGAGAACTTCATATAAGTACAAGCTTGATTTTGATGAAGAGATGGACTATGAAGACTTTTTAAAGTTCTTTGAGAGTTCTAGATTGAAGAAGAAGAAGAAGAAGAAGGAGATTCAAAAGTTAAATAAGAAGAATCTTAAATTGACTTCCAAGGTGACTCATCCAAGTGAGAAAGTGAAGAATGGAAGAGAATTGGAAGAAAGTTTGAAATTGGAACTAGTCTTGGTCAAGAAAAGTGAAGAAAGCTTGAAGAAGGAATTTGAAGAAGCTAAAGAATTGATTGCCAAGATAACTTTCGGAACCAAGAAGCTTGACAATATGTTCTCAAGTGGGAAGAGCCCTAGTGATAAGAGGGGCTTAGGATATGTGGAAGACATAGAAACCACATCCTTGAAGAAGACTACTTTTGTCAAGAGTGAAGAGTCAAAGAAAATCCAAAGCCCATAACAACCAACAAAAAGGGTTAAAGTTGGAGAATCTTCAAAACAAGCTCAAGTCAAGGCTCCAACAAAAGCTTAAACCAAAGCTCAACCACAACAAGCTAGAGTACATCAAACAAGACCCTAACTTCCAAAGAATCCTTAAAATCAACAAAAGAACCCTATACACTTAACCAATAAGGTATGCAATCTTGGCTCAACCAGAAAGAAGAGAAGTGGCTCAACATCAAAGGACAAATCAAAGAAGAATGAAGTCTCACATGTTTGTACAAGGCTATTGTATGAATTCTTACTTTACTTCTATTTGTCACTATTGTGGTATTAAAGGCCATATAAGGCCAAATTGTTTTAAGTATATTAATTTGTGAATAATAGAAAGCATGATTGAGAAAATAATGCTTAGAAGAGCTAAGAAGCATGCACCTAGGAAACTTAGAGCCAATGAACCCAAGGCTCCTAGTAATGAAAATGTAGGTACTAGGTGGACTAGAAAAGATAACTATGTTTGCTATGTGGCTCAAGTAGCCTTGAAAGCCAAAGCCTCTAACACTTGGTATCTTGATAGTGGGTATTCTAGTCACATGACCAAAAATAAGAGTTTCTTTGAGACTTTTGTGATGGCAGATGGTGGATTTGTCACCTTTGGTAATGGTTCATGAAAAAAAGTTAAAGGGAAAGGTAACATATCCATTCCCGGTTTGCCCTCATTGCCCAATGCTCTTGATGTAGATGGCTAGCAAGCTAATCTTATTAGTATATCATATTTAAGTGATTAAGGGCTTTCGATTATGTTTGACAAAGTTGATTGCTCTATTCTAAGGGAAGGTGGGAAAGTCTTATTGAAAGACAAGAGATCAAGTGACGATTGTTATTGTCTTGAATCCAATGATATTTCTTGTAACTTGTCTAACTGTAAGCAAGTATATTGAAGCATCAAAGACTTAGCCACATGAACTATAGAGACTTAAAAGTCCTTGATAGATTAAATATTGTGAGAAGTCTTCCCAAGCTTGGGAAAAAGGTTGAGGGAGTTTGTGGACCTTGCCAACAAGGGAACCAAATTAAGAGTGTGTATAAAAAGGGAAAATATATTTCTACCCATGAGCATTTAGAACCCTTTCATATGAACCTCATGGGTCCCATGCAAACTGAAAGTCTAGGTGGTAAAAGATATATCTTTATGGTTGTTGATGACTTCTCTTGGTTCACTTGGACTTACTTTCTTAGAGAGAAGTCGAAAGCTTTTGAGAAATTCAAAATGCTATTTGTCAAAATTTAAAATGAGAATAATTCTCACATTAAGAGCATTAAGAGAATTAGGAGTGATCATGGAAAAGAGTTTGAGAATAGTAGCTTTGAAAACTCTTACAATGATCTAGGTATTTCCCATGAAATCTCGGCTCTTGGAACCCCCTAACAAAATGAGGTTGTTGAGATGAAGAATAAGGTCCTTCAAGATATGACTCGTGTGATATTGCTTAGCAACAATATGCCTAGGAACCTTTGGGTCGAGGCTATCAGTACGGGTTGCTACATAAGAAATAGAGTATTTCTAATGCTCGGTACTAGGCAAACCTCATGTGAATTATGAAAGGGTAGAAATCCAAATGTTAGTTATTTCCATTCATTTAGAAGCAAATGCTATATTCTTTGGTAAGTTTGATCCCAAAAGTGATGAGAGGATTTTTATCAGTTATGCTCTTAATAGTAAGGCCTATAGAGTGCTTAACTTGAAGACTAAGAGTGTTATGGAATCATCTAATATTGACATAAATGATTGTAGGCCTAAGTCTAGTAACCAGATGAGGAGGTTGATGTGTCTCATGACTTACCTTTGAAGGAGTGTGGTGAGATTTCAAGTGATGTGAAGTCAAATCATAGTAGAGAGGACAATACACCTCTTGATAGAGATCGACCTTTGGACTCTAATGAACCCGCTCCTTAGATTAGGATACTTCACGATAAAAGTGATATCATTGGAGATGTTAATGAGGGTGTTAGGACTAGGCAACAAATGACTAATCAAATTATCTATACTTGTTACACCTCTCAAATATAACCCAAAAAAGTTGATGAAACCTTGATTGATGAATTTTGGGCTCTTACCATGTAAGAAAAGCTAAACCAATTTGAAAGAAATGAGGTTTGGACTCTAGTTTCTAGACCAAAGAACTATAATGCCATAGACACCAATCGGGTGTTTAGGAACAAGTCAGATGAATATGGCAGCATTGTGGCAACAAAGATAGACTTGTAGCACAATGATACTCTCAGATTGAGGGTATTGACTTTGAGGAGATTGTTGCTCATCTTGAGTCTATAAGGCTTCTCTTGTCCATTTCTTATGTGTACAAGTTCAAATTATAGGAAATAGATGTCAAGAGTGCCTTCCTCAATGGCTTCTTGCATGATTAAGTGTTTGTTGAACAACCCAAAGGGTTTGTGGATCCACACCACCCCAACCATGTATATCACCTTAGAAAGGCTTTATATGGATTGAAACAAGCACCAATGACTTGGTATGAACGCCTTGCCCTTTATCTTGTTAACAATGGCTACTCTAGAGGTAATGTTGACAAGATCTTGTTCATCAAGTGTAATAAGGATGAGCTTTTCATAGCTCAAATATATGTTGATGATATTGTTTTTGGTTCCACCAACAAGTCAAAAGTTCAATAATTTATTGATGTCATGTCTTATGAGATTATGATGGAGGAATTGAATTACTTCCTAGGTTTGCAAATCAAGCAATTGCATGATAGGATTTTCATATCCCAAGCTAAGTATGCTAAAAACCTAGTGTAGAAGTTTGTTCTTGAGAATGCCAAACATTGTGACACACCCATGAGTACTACATTGAAACTTAGCAAGGGTGACAGTCGGAACAGTGTGGATCAAAGGCTTTATCATGGCATGATTGACAGCTTGCTTTACTTAACAGCAAGTAAGCTCGATATAACATTCGGTGTGGGTGTTTGTGCTAGGTACCAAACAGATCCTAATGAGTCCCATCTCTATGCTGTGAGCCTATAAAGAGAATCATTTGATATGTAAATAGGACATCCAACTATGGGATAAAGTACTCTTTTGATACTAATATGAGCTTAGTTGGCATTATGATACAGACTGGGCAGGGAATTATGATGATAGGATGAATACTTCGAGAGGTTGCTTCTTTATAAGAAACAACTTAGTGTCCTAGTTTTGCAGGAAACAAATCTCAATCTCTCTATCTACAACTGTAGTGGAATTCATAGTCGCTGGCAGTGTTTGCATACAACTCCTGTGGATGAAGCAACTTCTTATGGATTCTGGTTTTGATCAAGGTACTCTTACCCTTTATTGTGATAACTTGAGTGCAATTAACATTTCAAAGAATTATGTTCAACATTTTAGGACTAAGCTTATAGACATTAGGCATCATTTCATTTGAGAGCTAGTTGAAAACAAATGCATAGCACTTGAACATGTAAGCACAAATGATCAGCTAATAGGTCCTTTTACAAAGCCCTTAGACTCAACTAGGTTCAAGTCACTTAGTAGGTCTACTGGGATTTGTCATATGCCTTGATGAGTTTTTGTGATTGACTCTATATGGGGAGCTCAATCAAAGAGAGCGACCTTGCATCATTAAAATAAGAAAAAAATTGTTCAATTTTATGCTCTTTAATTAATTGCTTGAGAATCTTGTTTGTACATATATATAATTATATGCTTTTAATCAATAACCGTGTCTTTGCTTTGTTTGCAATCCATGTCTCATTTATGTTCAAACATGCAATTTTGGATTAGGAAAATTGATTGGGGAGTACATTTGATTGACCTATAATTTATCTCCATGTTATACGAACTTAATGTTTACATGCTTAAAAATTATGCATGAATTATGTGTGTGAAAGTTTATGGGTAAAGCATCTGACAAGGCTAAAACTCAATAAGGACCTTGTGTCCATTCTATTAATATGGATGTCTCAACCAAATTTGGTCTTGTCTATTTTCTTAATGGTTGAATAAGGCAATAACCAATAAGGATGTCATATCCATTCAATCAATAAGGATTTTATATCCATCTCGTGGTTGGTCATGGAGAATTGAAAAAGTTGCTTGTGTGTGTTAAAAAATTCCAATGCTATATCTTGTTTTCTGATGACAAAAGGGTACGAATTGGTTTGACTTCTTTTGAAAACTATTTTGATAATTGCTTTGCCAAATACCATGGCTTGAACTTTGATGTTGCATGACTTCCATTTGAAGCAGTACTCTCACACATCTTCTTTAAATCAAACTTCATTGCTTCTCTCTTACTAAATTAAATTACATAAAGTTGTTGTATGATTATGCATTTATCTTGCAAATGTCTCTCTTTGCTAAAGTGACCCGTTGGGGAATACTCCTTTGCCCATCTTGTGACAATAAGGAGGACCAGTGTAGATAACCCTTAAGAGGAGTTTAAAGTTGCATATTAGAGAGAGGTTGACTTATTGAGGAGGAGTAACCCATTTAGGGGTGTTGACCTAACATTTTTGCATCTAGAATATTTCCATATATTCACATACGTTGCATATTCTCTTCATTGATTGTTAAGTCTTGTGGCTAAGAGGATTAGTGCATAAGTTTGTTTATCTAGAATCACTATAAAGGTCTGTGGTTAGTAGTGATGGGTTAGTGACCTGTATGGTGTGACGAGGGGTCATCCTAGGTTGTAATCATCATTACAATAGTGGATTTAAGGATTGGAGTGGCTAAGTGGTTAGCATGTTGTTTTTCCTTTGTTAAGGGTTTCCACATAAAAATAGTGTGTCTTTATACTTCCACATTTTTTCTTGTTTTATATGTTAGTTAATAGGGTGATTGTCTAGTGTTAACTAATCAAGAAATTGGTAATTAACTTGATTAAAACCTATTCATCCCCCTTTTAGGTTAGGATACACATATTTTAGGGCTTTTTTCAAGTATAAATTGGTTTGACTTCTTTTGGAAACTCTTTTGATGTTTGCTTTGCCAAATATCATTGCTTGAACTTTGATGTTGCATGTTTTCCATCCAAAGCAATAATCTCACACATTTCCTTACAATCAAACCTCCCTGCATCTCTCTCACTTAATTAAGTTGCATAAAGTTGTTGTATATGATTGTGCACTTATCTTGCACATGCTAATAACTCTCTTTGCTATAGTGACCTAATTGAGGAATACTCATTTACCTATCTCGTGATAAAAAGGGGGAGTAGTTTAGTATGAAGTTTGTGAGTGCGTGTTTTGGGGAGACTGACTTATTGAGGGGGAGTAATCAATTCAGTAGGAGTTTTGCCTGTTCATTTGCATTTGCATTGATTAGTGCATGTTGCATGCATCTTTTCTTTTATGGAAGTGTTTTTATCTTTTATTTTCTTTTGATCACCTCATTTACACTTGTATTGGAAAGTGTAGTTTTATTGTTTTGTAGGGTTGGCTATTCTATAAGAGCTTGAAGGATTAAAGATCTAGTATCTAGGTATCGTTTTGTAATGTAGAATATCTTTTGTTGACATCTTGTCTTTGTTTTTTTGTAAGAGTGGTGGTTCTGTCACAAAGTAGCCAAAGGGGGAGATTGTAAGTTCCTCATTTTTGTATTGGCTTATTTCTTTGACAAACCACAAGTGGGATTTAAATGTGTAAGGGTAGATTGAGGCGACTTTGTTCGTGATCAAGCTTCAATGGCAACATTAAACCCAAGAGCACTTCAAAGGTATATAGCTTACTTAACCTTCTTTTAAGAGATTTAGTTGCACACACACACACATACACACACATACACACACTTCTCATGCATGCCTTAGTCTATTTGCATTTGTGTTCTTTGCTTGCTTGTGTTTATTCTCTTCACACTTCACTTGCACTTTGTTAATTTAGGCCTTGTTGAGTCAGTGCGCTGGTCATGCACCTGTTGACCAATGTAACTTTATTTGTGCATCACTGATAGTAGGTGTGCACTAGTCATACGCCTATCGATCAGCGTACCATCACCAACACATCTCGGGTAGTAGGTGTGCACTGGTCATGCGCCTATCAACCAACGCATGTTGTGCAGTAGACCTGCGCTGGTCATGTGCTACTCGACCATCGCCACATATCATCGCACAATACAGGTTCTGGGCAATTTTTCCAAAACAATGTAGCTTTGTTTTACCCTATTATATATGTTCTCTCTTATTCTCCACTTCGTTTATAAGTGCAAAAATTCTGATCCAAGGTTGAGAAAACTTTTCCTAGTGAAAGAAACTCCCAAGAATCATTTTTTACTCAACCAAACTTCAATCCATGAGCATCTAGTATCTCACAAGCATCATCTCATCATGAATTCATATTGCTTCTTTTGACTAGGTAAAACATGCTCTATATTTCCATTGCATCCATTATGTTCTTATTTGCCTAAGTTTAGTTTTATTTGTTGATTCAATGCATGTTTTTATGTTTAATGAGTTTTATAACATGCTTGAGTTGTTGTTTGATGGTTGAGAATATGTTTTATTGATAGCTAGCATTTAGGTATATTTTGCCATTTCTAACTAAATCTTCTTGCATTTGTATTTAGATATTGATAACTAGGATTTGCACTTATTGTCATCTTTAAATCTTTAGATAAGCTTAAATGCGTTGACCTAGCATTTTTGCATAGCTTAGTTCCTCGGCCTAAGCTCTCTTTATCTTTGCTTAGTTCTTTGAAGAACTTTCCATAAGCCGACATTATTTGAATTGCATCCAACAAAGTCAAGTTGACATTCACCTTAGACAGAATGTCGTAGATGTCTTGAAAAGATTTCTCCATCTTGGAGTTCTTCAATCTCCTGGGAAAAGATATAGGTGGTATGTAAGGATTAAGTGATTTGTGGAGTTTTAGTCTAAATTCCGGTTGAGTCACTTCATCATTCTCTTCATTGCCTCCCCTTCTCTCACCCTTGTCTTCTTCTTATGTACTTCCCATTTCATCAACAGTGCTATCTATGTTTCCATCACCCAATATGTGCCCCCCTCTAAGAACTGCCCTTACTTGTTCGGGTTGGCTTGGAACCTTGTCTTTCTCTTTTTTCCTTAGAATCTCTACCAATTGCCCTATATATTTTTCAATGTTTCGAATAGAAACGTTTATCTCATTCACTCTTCTTTCATTTTCCCTGATATACCTTTCCAATTTCACCCTTGTTCTTCTCTTCGAATCTTGAAGTTCTTGTGATGTTTGTTGTGTTAATTGTGCGAAACTTCTCATTTGTTCCTCAATAGAGTCAACATCTATCTGGTCAGTGTTGCCACACTCTTCATGTAATTATTGTGGTGCTTGACATGTTTGCTTAGTGCCTTGACTGGATGCCAAAACCCCTTCACCAAGTCGATTGTTGAATTCCACGAAATTCTTCACCATAGCTTCAAGCGAAATGGCCCCGATCTCACAATTATTTCCTTAAAGTTCTGATCCATTCCCCCACACTTAATCATATGGGCAATCATACATCCCATATCTTAGCCTAAAATCTTGCCAATAATAATCTATGAGTCCTGACCACAAGAAACAAAATACCAAGATGAGAAAAAATAAACTAAAAATGAAACTAAATAAAATAAAATAAACAACTAGCTAAATCTAAATCTAATCACTACTATATATGCCGATCCCTAGTAGCGGTGCCATTTTTGACAATCTCTTTTTACCGTCTATGCAATTATCAAAACAAAATTTATAAAACCTTGACTATGCACTCAAATGTAATAAACAAGTAATGTGGCAAGTTAGGGTATCGTCCACAGAGATCGAGATGTAGCTATGATCAAATTGTGACTCTAGAATTAAATGCAATAAAAGTAAAGTGCAAATAAAATGAATTGAAATGAGTGATAGATTGGAAATTACTATTAAGCTAAAGAAACTAAACAAAATAAAAGATAATGTAATGTGTGTGAAGCGATATAATGAGAGGTATGAGATTCAATGCATTATAAACACAAATAGTGGGAATTTCGATATTAGGCCCGATTCGATTACAATACATAGCTAATCTTCCTAGCTAGAGTTTACAGGATGACTTGGATTGGAATGCTCACAATCCACCTCTTTTACCTAGCCAGGAAATGAAGAATTGGAATGCTCACAACATATCCCATCCGATTCAAATGATCTTGATAAAACACCTTATGTGTGTATGGTTAAAAATATATATCGGTACCTAATGTAAACCAAGAGTTTGAATTCTTACTTAATTCAAGAGATGATTAAACACAATTAAGCACAATGGATGAAACTATATTGATCAAATCAAAAAGTGGAAACCCCACAATTCATGAATTAATTACATCAACTCCCAAAATGGGTTTACCTACTCATGTCTATTACAAGAATTATGCAAAGAGAAGAGAATAGAATAATCCTCCTTCTTTAAGCTCCAAATTGATCTCCTTGCTTCCTTTTGTTAAGTAAATGATAGAGATGATGTAAGGTTTGAATGGATTTAGGAGAGAGGATGATTCCTAGATCTAGAGAGAGAAAATATGTGTTGTGAATGGTGTGTAGGTGTGTAGGTGTGTGTTTTAAAATCAGAATCCATCATATATATATATATATATATATATATATATATATATATGTGTGTGTGTGTGTGTGTGTGTGTGTGTGTGTGTGTGTGTGTGTGTGTGTGTGTCACGAAATAGGTCTGATTTGCTGATGTGGCGACACCTGATGCACATAGTGCATGGGTAAAGGACCCTGCTAGACCCTTGCAGTTTCTTTCATGCTTCCTAGTTTGGGTGTAGTGCACAGGTTGTGTTCAAGTAAGGACCCGTGCACTGAGGGCATTGCTTCTGAACTGCTCCATGGTCTGGGCAACTGCATGGGGTTGTGTTCGGGTTGGGACCCGTGCACTGAGGGATTCTTCAATTCTTCAAGCTTCGGCGGACGTTTGGTGCACCGGTAAATGACCCATGCATTATGCCTTCTTTTCTTCCTTTCTCTGCCCTTTTGCCCTTTTCGACTCCTTTCTCTGATTCTCACCTAATGCCTACAATAAGAATAAAAGAGCCAAGAAATTTTGGTTTTTTCCTTGAACTTAACTCTTTAATTTATTCTTCTTCCCCAATCCCAGTGATATCAACTTCCACAATTATCTCTTGTTCTTTCTTATTCTTATTTTTCTTGCTACTTCTTGCAACTTCGATGGCATTTTTACATCTAATTTGATCCTCCTTTATTGACTTCAGACACTTAGAAACAGTTTCTGATATGTGCACAATATGTTGTTTCAGTCGATATATTCCCCCAAAAAATGTCTTTGAACACAAATTGCACCTAACTTTATCAAAATTGGCAAGATCGATCAACTTCCTAAACTCCCACCAATAACATTTGATTTATGTTTTAGAACACCACAACTACACTTCAATTTAAAAATTTGTATTAAACTTATAAAGTAAAAAAATTAAAACAAAAATTATTCAATACAAAACCACCACCGAACATAGACTATTACAATTAGAACATAAAAGTAAAAAAATCAAAAATTTTAAATGTAAAAAACCCTAAACTCACAAAATGAATGGAATGTCAAAGTTGAAGAAGGAATATTGCAGCTACTTTGACAGGCGGCCGAGGGCGACAACAGACGAACGGCACCGAGGTCTGGATGAGAGATGTAGAGAAGAGAAGACAAGTCGGTTTGAACTATGAAGATTGTTTGAGTTTTTTACTTTTTTGTCGATGTATGCTGTTTCTCGACCAAAAGCCATTTTTTTAAATCGAAACCCCAAAATGAGGGAGTTCAATTTTTTTTGTTTATAAAAAAAGTAGGCCTAGTCAGTTAATTCCGACTTTAACTGACTAGTTACAAGTTAGCGACTTGCACCGCCATGGAAAGGGGCGTGTACAAGTATGTACTGTCAGGATTTACAATTCTAGTTTCTAACGAGGCTGATTCATTTTCATTTCGGTTTAACTCAATCCATACATAAAATATTTCCTGAGTGTTTTTTATTCAGCAGATGATAATAAAGAGAGACAATGATGAAAGACCAGGAAGGGATGGAGAAAAGAATTTTTTTAATATATTGTTAAATAATTTTTATTTTTAGATTTTTCATAGTTTACCTTCCAAAATTTTCAAATCTTTAACATTGTACAGGCGGATTTTTAATGGCAATTATTTGAAGCTAATATATATATAAATAAATAAACAAAAATTAGAAGTGGTTTTTTATCAGTATATCAAACTAGCGGGATTTTAATTAATTGTATTTCGAATGCAAATTCCGAAAGATGAAAGTTGGACCCACTGGTCAATTAGATGTCTATCTCTATCCACAAAACATTTTCAATAGGATATATGAATAAATAAGTGTACGGTCGCTAAAACCTTTGGATTCTAGACCTGTGGGATCTGATGTTCTACAACAAAGAGTACTATAACAAATTCTACTATTGACAGGAGTCAACTACAAAGTCAAAAACAAATTCAAATCTCCGCTGAAACAAACACCAACATGCTCTTCCATAGTAATATCGTACGACTAATGGACACAGGATCGCAACCTCTTCCCTGCCCCTGTGGAGACTGCGGGCCCCACATTTCCGCACTTGGATGCTGGATCTGGGTCCTTAAAAATTACAAATATCAGATGATCTATCCACATGCTCTCGACGTCGTGTCAAGCTCCTATTAGTTCTACTTTTTTCATGTCTCCAGGCTTCTCAATTTCTTAGCGAATCAACAAGCGGCACGAGTGGGAGAGAGTTGGACCTGAGTGACACGTAATAATTAGTAAAGAAAATTTGAAAAGTTCGTGATAAGGGATTCCAATTAAAAGAAAAAAAGGTCCAAAACCGTCAAATCCACCATGACAAACGAAGAAATACCGACCTTGTCCCTATCCACGTCATCGATCCGCGTGAAGTGGTTCAAAAGAAGCAAAACCGCAGGATTTAGAAAGAAACAGGCAGCCCCCAGCCGTTGGATGTGTATCCGACCCGATCTCTCCATATTTTTCAGCCGTTTTGTCTCGAGTCCGAAGCTGAAAGAAAAACCACTCAAACTCTTCTCTCCTTTTAAAAGCCCACAACTTTACCTTCATTTTACTCGCACAAACAGTCCTCTTTCACTCTCTGTCTCTCAGTATTTCTCTGTGATGGCGTCCATCGAAGATACCATGAACCCTCAACCCACCACTCTCTTACAACAACAACCGCCACAACATGAACAACTACAACATCCACACCACCAGCTGCAACAGCAACACTCTTCTCTTCCTCAATATCCGGAGGTTGGTTTGATAGTTTTTTTTTTTTTTTCTGTCTGTCGGAATTTTCCATTTCTTGTTTTAAATTATGGTTTTTTTAGATGATTATGGCGGCTATTGATGCTTTGAATGAGGACGGCGGTTCTTCAAAGGCGGCGATCTCAAAGCAGATGGAGTCGGCGTACCCGGATCTGCCAGCGGCGCATGCGACGTTACTCGCTCACCACCTCGGCAAGATGAAGCAGAGTGGCCAGCTGGCGATGGACAAGAACAACTACTTCAAGCCTGACCCCAACGCGCCGCCGAAGAGGGGCCGTGGCCGTCCGCCCAAGCCCAAGGTGCCGGAGCCGGCCGGAGTCGTTTTGTCTCCTCCCAGGCCTCGCGGCCGTCCGCCGAAGCCCAGGGACCCGTTTGCGCTGCCAGCTCCATCGAAGAAGAAGAGCTCAGGTGGCAGTGGGAGGCCACGTGGCAGACCTCCGAAGAAAGCAAAGACAGTCCCGCCCGCCGCGGCCACTTCGGCTCCGGCTCCGGCTGCTGCTGCTGCCACCGGCCCACCCAGAGGCAGAGGACGACCGCCGAAGGTAAAGCCTGCCGTTGCTCCGGTGGCTGGTTGACTGGAAGTGAACTGAAGAATCTAAAGCCAAAAAAAAAGACAAAAGAGAGGGAGAGGGAGAGGGAGAGAGAGAAAGAGAGTTAGGTTTTTATTTTATTTTATTTTAGGTGTGTTGTTAGTTTTTCAACTAATTGATGTCTTAATTAGCTTTAATTTTGCAATTTAAAAAAAAAAAATTAATTATGTTGTTGGTGGTGGCGGTGGAGGTGAGTGCTGTAATGTGACTTGTAATTTTCATGTAAATTTGTTCTATCAGCGGTTGTTTAGGCTTTTTCTTTTCTCTCTCTTCTCCCTCTTCCTCTTCTTCATCATCTCCTTTTTAAAGTTTAAAATAACAAAAATGAGACTGATTCTGATCTACTTTTTCTTTCTAGCTTTTGCATATTTTATTTCAAATAAACAATTGAAGTTGTGCAATAATATTCTGCTTGTGGATTGGCTTTTGTTTCTAAGCTAACTATGGGAGCCTTTACAGGAATTTTAATTTCTCTAGCATATGCCGGAATGTAGCTTTTTATATTTGTTTGTTTTATTTACATTTTGCTTGGAGGTGATTTGAATTTTGAAATATTACCGGTTAGAATGAGTGTTTACCATCGATTCACATTAGATGGTGATGGGAAGGTGGTCAAATGTAGCATCTTGATAACATGTTTTAATTTGTTTTCTATTCTTTAAGGTCTCATTGATAAAATTAATACTATATATCATATGTGGTAAGTATTTATTAGAATTTTATGGGTTGATTTAAGTATGGTTATCAAGTAAGATTTCTTAACATTTTGAAATTTAATTTATAAAGGTCGGATTTGAATTCCACTCATTAAAGTAAAGGAAACTGCACAATTACAATTACTTTACTATGTGAATGGACTTTGTACTAGTAAATTAGTATGCTTTTAATTATTATATTTGTGCAAAGTTTTAAGGGTTTATTGATTTAAAATGCACTTAAAAATGCTTTTGATAAGATAAAAAATATTTTTAGATGGTTAAAGGTGTTAATAATTTAAATATTTTTAGATGGTTAAAGAAATGAAAGTTATACTACAGAAACTAGTCTTTGGTTATAAAGTATAATTTATTAGTTAATGATTTTTTTTTTTAAAGTGTGAGGTTGATAGAAAAAATATATAGTTATTTTGAAGGTTTGGACAAGTGATGGGTGTCGATCGAAAATTTTGAAAATATTTGGGCGGGTTTAGGCGGGTGTTTGCAAAAATTTAATTTTGACTGTCGCGTTGGATTTTATAGGTGGACAAAATACTTGCAATAGAAAATAAAATGGAAAATAATAGAAAATGTTATAGTCCTGCAAGAGTGGCAGAGGCAGGTGCAGTTTTGACCAAGGCCCATGTTCAACCTGGATAAAAAGTTTGGATAAAATCAGATCCATTTGATGTTAGTACAATTTTTGGTTTGGATTTTCATGCAGAAATGGATGTACTGCTTTTAATATATATATATTTATTGAATTATAAAAATGTGGTGTTTAGACCATCTTTAATGTAAAAACATTAAATTAATGTTAAAAGTTAATTATCCCAATACAACAATAAATTTCAATTTTCAAAATAAAATTTAGTGTTGAGTGAGTGTAACACTATTCACTCAATACTAATTTTTTAAATTATTTCTTTTATTAAATTATCAAATCAATATTTTAGATTTATTATAATTCCTAATCTAACCCTTCCACTTATTTGTAATAATATTTATTTTAAAAATTATACCGTTGAAAAGATTGACCGAGACCTTTTAATTGACACCAATATATATATATGTGTGTGTATGTATGTATTTAAATTATTTAAATGACACCATTATAGATAAGAAAATGGGATGCCAAAAATGGATGATTAAATTAGATAGAGAAAAAAAAATAATAAGATGAGAAAAAATTAATTGAAAAAATTAAGTGAAAATTAGTTGGATAAATAAGTTGAAAATTTGGGAGTAAAATTATGTGAGTAATTTTTATTTATTTTTTATATTATGCAATCAATTATTTAATAATAATATTTTTTATGTCAAAAAAATTAATCGATTTTGTTTAAGTTAACTAATAGAAATTAATTAATATTGTATAAAGTTTTATTGAGCGAATATTCTTATAGAGATGCTCATTTACACTAAATTGACGTTTTTGTTGCATTTGAGTGAGAAAAAATTTAGCATAAGAAAATTCTCAAAAGATGCTATTTTTACGTCAATTCGATGTAATTTTTGGTGCTCTCCATTGGATATGCCCTTTTGAGCAGCGGTACTTGGTTTAATTTGTCATTGATATGATGTCGTGTTTACTAATAAAAAAATTATTTAAGGAAAGAGACTTAAGTTTTAGATATATGAATTTCGTGTTTACTAACTTTTTAGAAATCAAATTCCGTGGACTCGACACAATATTAGGAAAATGTGAGCAACATATCATGGGGTCCCATCTCATCTCATCTCATTAATTTATGTTACTTTTTTTTAATACCGTTTATAGTAGAGACGATTCGAATTTGAGATATTGTTAGATTGAATGCACGTTCTTACTATTAAACCGTATCAAGCGAAGGTTATTTATTTTATAAGTAATGTTACTTTGCCCAATTGATGTGGTAATACTCTAATCCATTCATTTAAATTGGATTAGATTTACATGATTTAAATGAATGGTCTGGAGTGTTGCCACATCATTTAGATACCAAATTTAAATAAAGTAACATTACTCTTATTTTATTGTTCGATATGAGGTTTTTAAAATAAAAGTTATTTTTAATATGTTGAGAAATGACACTAAATATATCTATATAAGTTTTAAATGAGGTTAATAAAATTGATATCTTAAAGGTTTAAAAAATGTAAATAAATAAAAACATTAATATTTCATATTATTTATTCTTTCAAAAATTAATAAATAAATTTAGTGCAAGATGTTCTTTTTTTTTTTATAAATATTTTTGTAGAAGATGCCTCCACCCTTTAAAAAAACCCCAAATTTATATAATATATATTTTAAAAAAACATAAATCATCGGTAAACCATGATAATTAACTTTTTTAACAACCATCAAATGTTAATCATTAATAACTAATGTACACTTTATTAATTACTAACAATTGTTGTAATATCAAAAAAGTATTTGGATTATTTTCTCATCTAACTTTTTCCTCACATTATCTTCACCAAAATCAATGGTCTAGATTAATCAGGGACGTAACTAGGATTAAACGTTTTTTTTCGGGAGGGAAAAGTGGGGGGGGGGGGGGGGGGGGGGGTGGCAAAACGATAATTTCTTTATATTGATTAGTTGTCTATGTTCATGATAACTTAAGTTTCAAAGAAGAATGACAACACATCAAGTAAAGAGAAATCTTCAAGAGGAACACACCTTATTGCACATTAAAGGTATATCTAGACTTTATTCCTCTAGCAAAGCGTTTAGGCACACAAACATTGCATAATATTTGTGTCCCTACATTGTTGTGCTCATTTGGTATAACACATGCACACACATAATTATTGTATGCACATGCATTAGATTTAAATTGACAACTTTTATAAAATTGCCTAAGACAGTCTATAGGAAATGGCATACTCATGTGTTCTTGTATTTATTTGTTTGTGTTTTATTGAAATCAGACTTGATTATGATCCCATGTTGTTCCTCATTGAGTTCCGAACGTTTTGGTTACTCATTCATAAGTTTTCAAGTTCCAAATTGGATTTTACTAAACTTTTCGTATGTTTATCATGCATGGATTTCATCCTTGTGTATCGAGTCGAATTCCAAGTTTTTGATTAAAGTTTCATAGATGTCCATGTCCGTTTAGGGTTTGTAATCTAAAGATGGATTCAAATTCTAAGTTCGGAGGCCAAAGAACGATTGAAGAACGCGAGAGGAGCTTGATGGGAAGAGAGGTGTGGCACAAGCCACAACCTAACCCTTCCCGTGGAGGCCACGTGCCTCCTTGGGGGGGAAGCCTATATGGCGAGCCATATAAGGCCCCTTCTCTCAACGTCATCTCCCTCCAAATCTCTTTTAAATACTCCTCTCCCTATCTTTTGTGCTAAGAAGAAGAAAGTGTGCATAATTTTTTTAATGTTTTCTCTCAACTTAAAATCATCATATCTCGCTCATCACTCAACGAAATTGAGTGATTCAAAAGGTGAGAGAATCGTATTGAAGTCATTTATCTTCTCCAAGTAATTTTGAAGTCTTTTGTTCAAGTATTTTGGGTGTTCAACATCAATTTCATTGCTGCACTCAAGTCTTCAAGGTATTTGTTTCTCCTTTGATTTCTAAGCTTTTAAATGTTCAAATACCTTTGGTCTTCTTCCTATTCTAGTGTATGTGACTTGAAAAAAAAATATTGTTTGGAGAAGGAAATGCATTTATAAGCTACATTTGTCTAATTAGAGACTTAAATGTGATTTAGGTTTTCTTAAATCTAAAACTCCATATTTTTGTGAGTTGTATTGTGACGAGCTTGTATTCCAAGGATATTTGGTGTTAATTGATTTTGTTATGATGATTGATAGTCTTCATAATTGTGCTAGGAGCTTTTAATTGAATATAGTTAAGATTAGCATATTTAATTTTATATTTAGAGCCTTTGAGAATTAATTGATTATTTTGTAAATATGTGTTCTAAATATTTGCTAGAGAATCTCATTGAATATTTTTTGTATTCTAGCATTCTGTTTTAGTTTTAAAGCCTAGAATATGTGCTTAATGGATATGTTATGTTTCAAGCTTTAGTTTGCATGATTAAATCTAGGATTTTAGTGTGATTTGAATCGGTTGCATTTTCTAGATTTTTGTTCATGCATAAAGAACTAGAGAACATTATTTGTGAACTTTCATATTTATGTCTAGTTCTTCATTAACTGTACTTAATCCATACAAATTTACACCATTTTGAGCGATGTCAATTGTTTGGATTATAAACTAGAATAATTTACATTGTGTGATTATTGTTCATTTCTAGTTTTCATAGGATATCTTGACCATATATTCTATGTTGCATATATTTGCATTTGCATACATTTGATCATGTTAGGACATCTTGAAAAGGCATAAAGTCTCTTGTTGGAACATACGGTTCTACCTTGAGTAAGAGAGTCTTGACTAGGATCATATGGATTCGTAGGTTGAGCATGTACACTCAGTTAGAGGCATGCGGCTTCCAAGTTGAGTGCCGACAAGTCTTTTATTAGTAATATGCCCGAGATTAGGTTATAAGTGATATCTATTTTGAAGTAAACAATCATGCGAATTGGTCATTTTGAGGGTGTGCTTTTATCCAACTAGTGAAATGTAGTGTTGTCGGAGGTGGTTGGATGGTTCAACCCATGTATGTTTCCTATTTGGAGGTTTACCTCGTAAAAATAACGAGTCAAATGTCTTTATCTCTTTTTCTCTTATATTTGTACATGTGATTGATTGTATCTTGTTTAGTTCATAATTTCTTCATGATTTTGTAAACAAGATCTTTGCAAGGAAAGATAAGCAAACATTATTTTGATCAAGTTGTAAATATCTTTTGCATTTTGTAAGGACCTTGATTTTATGATTGACTTATTTCATGACAAACCACACCACATTGGGGATGATTGTGTAATGGGTAGCTTAAGTCCTCATTGGCAAGCTTCCAAGTATCTCCATGACTTCAAGAGCAAAAGGTATATTCACTTGACTTTGCCACTTGAAGACTTTAGGTGCACACACATACCTCATGCATGCTTTGTTGATCTTGCATTTGTGTTGATATTGTTTATATGTGTGTATCTCTTTACAATCACACTTGCTAGATTTAAGTGTGGTATTGTGTTGTGTTCGCGCTTGCACGATGGTGTGCTTGTTTTAGCGCGATGAGTGACCATATGAGAAGGTCTCATTCTTCTCTTGGTTTGGTTATACGGAGTAAGGTGTCTAGTTTCAAAAGAGTTGTATTTCAATGATTTAAATGTTTTTCAAAACTAACCTTTGTATGATCTTGTGACCATATCTTTTTATAAAATGATATTTCTGTACAAACTAGACACCCATACCTTTTCAACGGTATATTATTCGTAATATTTCATGACTGTTTGGATTGGTTTTGAAATCTCCAAATTGACCACAAAAACAGGGCATCTCTGTTGTTGTCTGTTTCTAACCTTTGGTCACTCAAATGACCATAACGTTTTCTACAAACGTCCAAATCTTGTTTTGTAAATTGTAGTAGAAAGTAGACTTCCATACATTTCTAATGGTATATTATACGAAAGGTTTGGATGTCATTTGGTCATGTTTTGGGTCGCTCGAAGCTCGAGCTGTTGTGCTGTCAGACGTGTACCATGGTCTAGACCACTTTTGGGGCACATGCCTAGCCAACGACCTAGGTAGTGGTATTGTCTAGCCTTGCCATGCTGTCTGGACAGCTGTCTAAACACTTGCCTGGCCAACGGTATATATAGCGGTCATTACGGGATTTTGTTTCCCAAGTTCAAAACGACACCGTTTTGTCTAGGGCTTTTACATATATGTTCTCTTCTTCTTCCTTGCCTCTTTAGAGATCAAAGGACACAATTTTAGAGTGAGAGAACCTCTATTAGAGAGATAAAGCTTCAAGCTTTGTTTTTAACTCTCCAAACCCCATTGTTGTTCAATTATTGTTCTAGCTTACCAAGACATGTCATTTATTGCTTAAATTAGCATTTCTTCATATTAATTGCATATTTATTGAAATTATGACATGTTTGGGGTTTGTATTATGATAGCTTGCATTATTAAGTCATTTATGCCTAAATAGCTAATCCATGAATGTTCATGTATATATAATTGATGATTAGGTTGACTTTGTACATCTAGTCTAGTTTAAGAACATTTATGTGTATGCTTCATTGATTGCATTTATTGATTGCAAAATATTGCCCTTGACTATATGTTGTGACAACTTGTGTTGGTTGGACTTTTATTGACAATTAGGTTGCTAGAATCCTTTTGCATCTAATTGAGTCCTTATGTATGGGCATGTAGGCAATGTTTGATAACTAGGTTATTGTATTGCATTATCTACACCTAGTTAAGCATTGTATGTTTGGTCTAACATATTTTGCATTGAGCATTCATTGATTGTTCACTTAGACCATATACTCTTCATAGAGTCAAAGTCTTATGATTTCTAGGTGAAGTTGCACAAGCAAGTCAAGTCTTGCAACCAAGGGTAGGTTGGCAAACAATTGGTCAGGTATCCACTGTAAAAGGCCCGAAGGGTAGAGTAGGAGGTACTCATGCCAAGAGTAGTGGATTATGGGATATCACTAAGGATTGAACCACGAGTGGTGAGTGGTAGTGGCCATAGCCTGAGGATGTTGAGAGTAAGAGTCCGAGTATCACTTGAGGGTGTAACTTTTTACTCATAATAGATTTTTGCGATCGAGTGTGGCACACTTAACAGCCCGTTGTTTTTCCCATTTGGAGAGTTTCCACGTATACATCTTGTGTTATTTATATTTCCGCACTTTACACTTGATGGTGTATATTTGTTTTATTGGGTGAATTTTGAATATTGAAAAATCAAGAAAAATTGATAATTAACTTGATTAAAACCTATTTACCCCCCTAGTTTTATAGACACACACGTTTTTAGGGAACATTCACATTTGTTAACAGTTGACTTATTCATATATATATATATATATATATATATATATATATATATATAAGTGTGAGTTGATTTATGTTTTAGTAAGATATCTTCATTTGCAAGTTATAGACTTTGATTGACATGTTTAATTGAATATGTTTTTCAATAGTCTTTATGCGCTTTCATGTTTTAATGTGTTTTGATACAAGCTATCTAGAGGGGTGTTTGTTTATAAGGGATTGAAAAGAGGTTTAAGACCTATTCACCCCCTCCCTTTAGGTTAGCTTTTGGCAATTTAACCGTGCTTGTATATTTCAGATGGCTCGACCGAACAAGGAAATATTATGAATTGAAAAAACATAGCTATAGTTAAGATTTGAATATACAAATTTTGTTGTTATTTTTTGATTTAACAACTTAATATTTAGAATTTTAAGTTTCAACCAAATTAATTAATTTACCAATAAAAAACATACTAGAAGTTATATATATATATACATATAAATTCCATCAAACTTTAGCAAACCAATTGGATGAAATTTAACTAAATGCCTCATTTGTAAATGTTTAAACCAATCCAAAACATAAATGAGATTTTTAATAAATTAGATATCATATTTAACATAGCACTCAATTTTGAAATCTTACCATGTATTATATTAACCTTAAATTTTTTAAGAAAAAAAATCTATTCAAAACAATATAACTTACAAAAACATACATAGTTTTCAAATTAATAAATAAAAGGGAAGTTTCGGTAAATTTCTACGATGGTTAATTTGTTATTATACCTAAAAAAAAATTCAAGTGGGGCTGGGATGGGCTTGAGCCCACCCTAGCCTCTGAAGAGATGTCTATGAGATTAATTCAATCTTTTGGCTAAGTAAAACATAAAATTTAAAAGAATTAATCTACACTATTGACTTTCTATATTAGATATGTGTTAATAGATTATGAAGGTAAAGAGAAAATGTGAGGAAATGATCCATATCCTATCTAAAAAAAAACAATTATTGAGGGGGTCAAGCTAAATCCACTTAGATTTGTGACTTGAGATTTCACTTCAACATCTCAACCATCGATGTGCCGTTAATCCAACTATTATAAATATATTCAAATCTCAACCATTAGATTAAAGCACATGAGTGGTTGAGATATTAAAGTCAAAATTTCAAATTATAAATATAAGCTGATATAACTTGACCCTTATTGACGATCATTAGCTTGATAACTACTGAACTATTTTTTTTATATAAAATTCTTAAATAACATTAAAACACATTCATTGAAAACTTGTTTTTTTTTAATATAAAAATAACTGTTATGATACAAAACATATTTGTTTATTAAAACAAAATAAAAGTAAAATGATATTTATGAGGAGTTATTTGTTCAAATTGCTATATATATATATATATATATATATATATATATATATATATATATATATATATATATATTGTGTGTGGCTAGTATGACTATTGTATGAAGAGATAAAATTGTTGAATTCGAGCTCATAGTAGTATTGGCAACTTAGAAATATTCTTGGATCTTGGTTTGAATTTCTAAGAATAGGTGTGGAGGCCCATTGGGATGGGGCCCCACCCCAACCCCCAGCCCTCTACACTCTACCCTTTACCCTCTTCCCACTCCTACCCGAAAACTCCATTTGGGAAACTGAGGATGGGGGAGTTTGGGGGTAGGTTCCCCCACCCTCACCACGTCCCTCATTTTCACTATTTATTATCTTAATTTTTAATTTGAAATTTGGAATCCGGCTATCATAATTTTTCTTTTCATCCTATTTTAATATTCAATCCAAAAAGTAATGAAAATATTAAATCTAAAATATACCATTGCTTTATTTTAATTCAAAATAAATACAAATACTTCTAGTAATTAAAGGTGATTAGAATCGGGGTGGAACCGGTGGTTCCAACCAGTTCCTCTCTCTCTCTCTCTCTATATATATATTAAAAAAATGATCCAACATTACAAATTAATCTTCTCTCAAGTCTCAAGCGCTCAACCATCTTCATCAACCAACAAAAACAAATTAAACAAAGAAAATATAAAATAAAAAATCATCTTCAAGAAGGAGATTCGGCTCCATCCCCGAAGGAGATTTGTTTGGCAGTGTAGATTGAGGTGATGGTGTAGACAACGACGACAGTAGAGAAGAGGTAGAGGGTTAAAAAGAGATGCAAAATAGTGATCACACAAGGTCCGTAAGTTCACCAAACACACAAGCTAGTCATGTTGATTATAAACCTTTAAGAGCATAAGAATATTGGATCATAACCTAATCATGCATAAATCAAGTTCCATCCATTCAAAAGCTAACAATCAAGATTCATGCACAATTAATCAACTGAAACACAGATGCACTCTTTCACTCAAATCAATCCATACAAATCAATTCACTTTCGTCACCAACTTGCAAACAAGAGTGAGACATTACTTTTACAAAACAAATAAAATAAACTAAAACAATACAAAAAATAAAAAAAAGCAAATAAAACTAATACTAATCTAAATTCTCACTTAAGCAAAACACATCAATTTCTATTCATTCACTAACATACATGTCAAGAAAAGAGAGATATAACATTAAGCTCAAAGAATAGAACAAGATACAAGTTGAATCCAAACTAAATACAATATATAACAAGCTCAAGTCTTTGTTTACAAATATCCCCTAATGGGGATTACACATTAAAGAAATAGAAAATAAAACAAAGAGAAGAGTTAAGAGATAACCAAGATCTCTAATTCATTTTTCTCTCCTTTATACTTGGATCTACTTCAAAGATGGATGGAGGAATTTTAGAGGCGGTGGTAGTGAGACATCCATGGAGGAAAACCTCCATCGAAGCCTTTGAAGCTTTCCCCCCCTCTTGATTTGGTGTTGAAGAACAAGAGCAGGTTTTGATATATGTGTAGTGTATAAAGTGTATTAAGTGTTTGTATAAAGACCAATCAAGTGGTGTATTTATAGAGTTTGAAGGTTAGAGCACTAATTTGGGCTAAAAATCGCGAGATCTGTAACTTGATAAGGTCTGCCGACGTACATCTACGACTTCAAGTCACAGATGTTTTAATGCTGATTGAAACTCTCAGAATGGGATCTATAGACTTTTTTGAGATTGTTTTACTACCAACTTCTGCGACTTCATCTTGCAGATCCCAAGCCGCAGATATTCTGCTACTTCATTCTGTGACTTCATCTTGTAGATCCATCTAGCAGATTTCTTTGATTTTTTTTTGCTACTCTGTTCTGTGACATCTACTCGCAGATTTACCTAGCGGATTTCTCTGGAATTGTTTTGCTACTTCATTCTACGACTTCAACTCGCAATAAGGTTAAATTGCCAAAAGCTGACCTAGAGGGGGGTGGGGGTGGGGGTGGGGGGGAAGGATTTTAAATCTCTTTTCAATCCTCTTGAAAACAAATAAATAGTTTGTCCCCCTAGATATTTTGTATCACACCACATTAAAAATATGAAAGCTCATATAGACTATTGAAATGCATATTCAATTAGACATGTCAATTAAAGTCTATAATTTGCAAGTGAAGAGATCAAACTAAAAACATAAATCAACTAACACTTGTATTTATATAATAATATTCATTATTCACAAATACAAATGAATGAATGACTACATACAAATAATTCAACCATTAAAAACCTAGAGGGGGGAGGCGGTAAATGTGTTGTTAATCTAATAATTTATAACTTTTTGGATTAGCCAATATTATCAAATAACCCCAATGTAACAAGCAAGCAATCAACAATTTAAAGGTGCAAAAAACAATAAAAACACATCGATTGATATACGCGAGAAACCCTCCAACTGAAAAAAATCCACATGATATCCATAAAGCCATATACGGTCCTCAATTCCACTATATGTAATAATGTTTACAACCTAAGTTGACCTCTAGGCACACCATTCTTGGAACATAACACACCACTATTACCCAAAAGCCTTTTATAATGATTCTAGACCAATTGATTGTACACTAATCCACTTAGTCACAAGTCTTGACATTCAATGAAGAGATAAACAACCTATGTAATATGTAACAATATTCTAATATGCAATTAATGCTATGCTACACTAAATGGTTATCTAGAGATTTATGATGGCAAATAAAACAATCCTAGATCTCAATATCTAAATGCAAGTCATATAGATTTAGCTAGAGAGCAATAATGTCCTAAATGCAAGCTATCACAAACAAAACCCAATCAAAAATAGAATTCACGAATAGATGCAATAAAGAGAGTCTTAGCATTTAATCAACTAATAAATACAATAAAAAGACAATATTTGAAAGCCTGAACAATTAACAAAGATGTAGTGTTTGTTCAACTTACCAAGTTAGCTAATAATGAAGACCCATGCCTTCAAGATGCTCAATGATGGATGAAGAGGATGGGTTTTGGGTTTGATAGATAAAAAGGCTATCTTCAAACTTCTCTCACAAGAAAACTTATTTCTCACTCTTAGATATGATATTTTAAAGTTCTAAATCGGCCAAGAGAAAGAGAAGAACTATTTATATGAAGCCCTAAACAAAAGAACATTGTTTGGACAAAATGCTGAAAAAACCCGTCAAACTACTATGTATACGACGGTTCAGGCAAGTGTCCAGACCGCGGTATACACCACATCACACTCTCGAAAAAACTACGTGGTAGAGACAGCATAAGAGGCAGCATGCACAGATCGCACATGAACCGCGATAATTCCATTGTAATGCTTTGCGGTGAAGGAAACATGTACCAACCGTAGTACATGCAGCGGCATAGACCATGGTAGTGAGAAAATTTCTCTTTTAAAAGTCTACACACAAAATAAAGAACAATTTTGAGAAGAAGAGGCCTTCCCTAAAGGTCAACCACACTTAGTCTACATACTCGTGCATGTGAAGTGTAATGAAAACACAATAAGAAAACACAAATATCATGCAAGACATGCAATCAAATAAAATTCAATGCAAGATAAGTAAATATGCATGCAAGTGTGTTTGTGTAACTAAATCTCTTTAAGAAATCAAGAACTACCGACTACTTTTCTTGAAGCTGTTGGGATGTCCAGAAGCTCACCATCATCGAAGTTTATCATTTGAGAAACTTAGGCTACCTATTAAAAATCAATCCCAATGTGGTTTGTCAATAAAATAAGCCAATTAAAATATGAGGAACTTACAACATGTTTGCAACTCTTTCTTTACTAGGATCTTGTTTACAAAGATATGAAGAAATGATGATCTAAACAAGATACAATATCACATATATAAATATAAAAGAGAAAGAGATAAAGACATTTGACAGTTATTTTTTTTACGTGGTAAACCTCCGTAGAGGAAACATCCAATGGTTGATTCCATAACCACCGGCAACACCACTTTTCACTAGTTGGATAAAATTACACCCTTAAAAATGACCATTCCTTCTTGTTAGAATTTTGAGTTATGTTGGCATTATTCTATATCAAAACAATATTTCCTTTGTATTGATTAGTTGTATAGGATTCAAGTTTTATTTAGTTTCAAGGAAGTTGGGCAACTCATCAAGGAAAGTGACGCCTTCAATAAGAATAAGCATTGTTGCACAACAAAGGTATATTGAGACCTTATTCCTCTTACAAAGCTTAAGCGCGCACACACACATTGCATACATTTGTATCCCTGCATCGTTGTGCTAAATTGGTATAGAACATTCACACACTTGATATTGAATGCTTATGCATTAGATTTAAATTGGCAAATTTTGTAAATTGCACGTTCTAGGACTATATACAGGAAATGACATTCTTGTGTGTTTATGCATTTGTTTGTTTATGCTTTATGGACTTCAAATTAAATTTTGTCTTATATTATTCCTCATTGAGTTCCGGTCATTTTGGTTACTCATTCATTAGTTTCAAGTTTCGAGTAGGAAGTTACAAAGCTTTCCGGTCATTTACTAATTGTCTTTGTCTTTGTCTTTGTGTATCGAGTTGACTTCTCATCTTTTGGTCAAGTTTCATAGCCGTCCATATTCATGAGAGAGTATCAGTTTTTAATTCGAAGATGGATTCAAAGTTCGGGGGCCAGAGAAGGGTCGAATGAGGTAAATGAGCGCAAGGGCCTTTGCTCACCCATCCCCGAGATAGCCACGTGCCTCCTCGGTTATCTGAGGTGGCACATGGCCATTGGCCCTCTCTTTCCTCACTTTTTCCTCTCTTTTAAATATCTCATTCCATCACATTTCATTCTAAAAATAAAATTTGAAAAACTTAATGACAACAATTTTCTCTCAATTTTCTCAACTTCCAAACACTATAACTCACTCATTCAGAGTTACATTAGAGTGATTCAAATTGGAGAATCTTCGTAGGAGAGTCTTCTATCATTTCCAAGAGAATTTGAGGGCATTTATTCAAGATTTCTGGTGGCTCTTCACCAAAATCCAAAACTGCACGTTTTTCTTAAGGTATTGATTCATCTCCTGATTTTTGTTCTTCAAAGTCTTCAATTACCTTGGGTTTTCTTCTTCTAAATGTGTATGTTACTTGTGTAAACCTTGGTTAGAGTTAGAGACTCTATTTTTGCTAGATGAGCTTTATTAGAAACATGTATGTTGAGTTAGATTTTCTTAAAATCTATGTTTTCACATGCTTGTGTTTTGTATTTTGCTAGCTATCAATCTAGGACTATTTGTGTCTCAATTGATTGATTTTTGATGATAAATAGTCTCTACATGTGCTAGATCTTTTTAGTTGAACAAATATAGGATTAGAAAATTTGTGTATTTAGAGCTATTTTGGTTTTAGTTGATTATTGTGAGAAAAATATGCTCTAAATGTTTGCTAGATTTTAATTGATCATATCTTGTGAATCTAGCATATTTTTGTTTGTTACTAAAATTTTGAATATGTGCATAATGTATATACTTTGATTCAAGTTTTAGTTGCATGAATATATCTAGAAATTAAATGTGTTTTTGGTGTTTCACATGTTCAAGAATATTATTCATGTATGGTAACTAAACAACTTTGATTTGTGTACTTTGATGCCTACATCTAGTTTCTCATGAAGTGTACTTAATCCATACATTTCATATGTACATGCATCATGTGAATGATTGCATTTTTTTAGGATTGCAAACTAAAAAATCATACATTGTGTGCTCATTGTTTATTTCTAGTTTCCATAGAATATGTTGATCATCATGTTCTATGTTGCGTTCTTGTTTGCAATTTGAAAGTCATGATCACTCAAAGAAAGTCATTGTAAAAGGTATAAAGTCTTGGTTAGGATTGGGAGGATCAAGATAATCAAGCAAGGAAGTCTTAGCTAAGCAAGAAGACTTGACTAGGATCGGGAGGACAGAGAGTCATGCATGGAATCTTCCTAGAGTCGTGAGCAACTTGGATAGAAAGTTTCTTTCTAGAGGTGTGATAGTCACATATTGGATAGGAAGTAGGCAAAATGATTCACTACGCCCGAGGGTAGAGTAGAAGTTGAAAGCTTGGAGAGTGTGTCATAGGGTTGGTCACTTTTTTGAGTGTGTATCTTTTATTTGTAAATTGGATTACTGTTTGCTGGTGGTTATGGATTCAACCCGTGGATATTTCCTCTTCGGAGGTTTAACCACGTAAAAATCAATGTGTAAAATGTCTCTATCTCTATCTCTTTATATTTGTATATGTGATCAATATATCTTATTATAGATCTTCATTTCTTCACGTTCTTTTAAACAAATTTTTTTGTAGAGAAAGAGATGCACACATACTTTGTTGAATCAATATGTGTATCTTGTATCTTTGTAGTGCTTGAACATTGTATCTTGTGAAATTCTATATCAAGTTGCAAAGTTCTATTTAGTGAATTTACATTGCAATATTCAAAGTACAACTTGTGGAATTTGCTTTGCATTGAACATATTCATATATGAGATACACTGTCTCTTGTTATATGTTTGTAGACTAAGGGTGGTTGATTGCTTGTAAATTGGAGTTATAAAACCAATCCTCGCAAGTGTAAGAATCGTGAAGATAAGTACAACAAGTAGAGACCGTTCTCATGAGGAAAAATGATTTATCGATTGAAAACTAATTTTAATTAAAGCTAAATTAAAGTAACCAGAAATTGATGATTGATTTAAACTAAAAACTAAATTAAATTAAACTAAGAAAGCAATTGAAAAGGTTTGGTTGTGATCAATGGAGAGAAAACACTAGGTAATCTATGATCCCTAATTAAGAACACTGAACGTTTGGAATTAATTTGTAAACAAAAATCAATCAATTCAAGGGTTCATTCTTTATCTTTAATATGACTATTACCATATGATAACGGGATGAGCCATGTATTCCTAACCACCATTCATCATTGGTCTATGGTGTGAACAACAAACGGAAACCCGATAATCGCAAGAAATAAGAACCAAATTCTATACTTTGCTTGGCCTATGCTAAATGTAAGATTCATTCATTCAAAAGAGTATTAATCAAGGTTAGGTTTGGTCTATATTCTAACCCTAATTCACAGATAGTCTTAATCCTAAAATCATGCCAAATAATTGTCCACCCTTGGTTTATGGTTTGAATAAATATTACGATTAATGAGGATTAAACAGATAAAAACAATGAATAAATCAAGAATTGAATTGATGAAATAATATTATTAATCCAAACATGAGCATTTAAAAAAGGTTCACATTGATTCCCTAGTTATGGAATTAGTTACACATCATGAAAATAAAAATAGAAGAAAAAGAGAAGATTAAACCCAATCAGTACTTCAAGTCTTCGATTGAAATCTTCTTAATCTATGATCTTCTGATGTGTAAAGATGATGAGAAAATTATGTAAGGTGTTTGCGAAAAAGAATATTGGTTAAGAAGGCTAGAATGTATGTGTTCTTATGTAGAAAAAGAATGAGAAATATATATAGTCCCTCCATCAAACAGGGTTTCAGAATTCCCTGGAAAACAAGGAATGCACACGACCGCTCTTTGTACCGCAGCACAAATACCTTGAACAGACCGCAGTACTCCAAACGTTGTACTCTTTGGTCGTTTCCATGGCATTGACTGTGGCCTGGGCTAGTACTAGGAAACGGTATGGACCACGGTCCTAAAAGATGGTACGCTTGGACTTCTCCGCTGGATATGTTACGGTTGAAGCACTACACGAGCAATGACCTACACAACGGAAGTTGATAGATTTACCATTATCTTCTTGTTAAATTCCATTCTTTATAAATATCACCAAACACCTTATGTTTAAGGACAAATGGCATATACATGATCGATAAACAAATTAAATAACCTAAATTACTTGAGAGACAAACTTATTACATAGAAAATAGGGGAGAAAAACATATATATATATATATATATATAATAGACTGATCAAATACCCCCAAACTTATCTTTTGCTAGTCCTCGGGCAAAACTAGAAAACAAAAATAAAATACTAAACCTGAAAATAGAAATTCTAATTAAGCCACATTCATAGGGAACACAATAGCATTGATCGTATGCTACAAGCATTTAAACACCAATCTTCTAAAATGCATTCGAAATTTGCCCATATTGAAACAATGCATGCAAAAGCCAATAAGTAAAAACTAAAGATAAGTCACAAAGCTTAATGCATTGCTCAATTTTTAATGAAAAGCCCATGCTCAAGACGTTCAAGTTTCAAAGTCACATTCGCTTAATGTCATAGATGTAATGCACCTCGACTCTAATTCTCACAGGATATCGCTCTTCATTTGAGACGAACCTAGGTAAATACACTCAACAAGCATATGCGATAGAAGTTATGCACAAGAAATTTCAAGTTTTTATCTCATATGAATATATATAAGAAAGAACGCTTGATTTTACTGCAAAAGATCTCATGAGGAGAATCACATATTATAAACAAGATAAACACACGATTCACTTTTACTTTCATAGCAAGGATAACCTGCAGACCAGTTAGACTTTCATTTAGGTTGTAATAGGGTCATGGGTGAAGGTTAAGAAAGAATGGGAAATTAGAAATTCAAAAACCTAGGACAAAACAATGAGAGCCTTCAATTACCTTTACGGCTTCGAATAAATCTTTTGGTCTTCATTGATATTGTTGTAAGTGGAATATTGCCACTTATTACTGTCCATCTCTTAAAAAATTCACCATTCTCTTATTGTCAAACTTCTTTTGAGTTGTTACAACTTTACAATTTGATTGACTTTAATTGCATTCCTTAACAATCTATCTTCTGATTCTTTAAACACACCATTTATTTTGGTGGCGACATTTTTTTTGAATTGATGAATCACTTTATACTCCAGAATCAAAAATTTACATGAAACTTTACAACTATCACACTTGCTCTTTTAGATTGAATGCAACTCTTCCTTCACCGGCCTCTGCTTGAAATTTGTATAACAATTACGTGCAGAACTATCACATTTCCTTCACATTCTCAAATCATGATCCCAAGCTATAAGGTATGGCTATATAGTAGGCTATATGGGTTACAATTAATATGGTGAAAAAAAGAAAATGGCTTATAGTGTTTGGTTTCAAACAGGTCTATGGAGCACACATACATGGGTATGAAATGTTTAAGGCCTTTTAAGTAGTTTAAGCACACAGAGTCTAATCATCACTTCCACTGGTTCGACTTACTCAAGATCAAAATTAACATGTGAATTCTTTTAATGATGAAAGTTCTATAATGCTCAATGTATAACCTAAAGAGATCGAATCTAATGCTAAGAACCTACTATGTGTTAAGGAGTAGAAACAAAAGAACCCTCATATAATGTCATTTATTACGCATTTTGGCTTAGTGAACTCACAAGGGTAGTATCCACTATTAATCATGGCTATCAAACTAACCTTCCTATCCACTATCACATCAAGAGCATGTCGTAAAATTTTGAAAAATGCAATACACTACTCTAAGTGGCAAGAAGTTAGTGTAAACTCAGTGATTAATACATGGCTTATCTCTAGGGCACAGATCAAAGCATAATATCATGAATCACACCCTCAAACCTATACTCAATATTGTCCCCAATGGTGACAAGAGAGGAAAGACGGGAGTGGAAAAATTAAATTCAAAACCAAAGTAAAGAATTACAAGAAATACTAATAATACTAGAATCCAAGTTAAAACACATAAATATGAAGAAAATAAAAATAAAGTCAAAATAAAAAAGAAAGTAGTGCAAAAAGAAAAATAAAGAAAAATAAAACAAGACAATGAAAGAAAATGCATATCCTCTAAAGTCCCCCGTCCTCGTTCGAAAGGTGCAAAATCTCAGTATCCTGATCCGAATCATGATCACGTTGTTACGGCTCCATAGGGGATCCCAATCTAAAACGAGACTGATCATACCAAGAGTTGCTTCCTGCCTGAAACTCAGGTGGGGGAACAAGAGGCTAGAAATATACACTTACATGGTCAACCACACTAAACCGACCGACCATTGAATCCAACTCAGTAATGCTCGAATTAATACCATCAAAACGTGTGTTCAGTCGATCCTCCATCTCTCGGAATTACCTATCCATGTGGTCCCGCTGAGCTTGAAACATAGAATCAAAATCTGTACCTCCTGAATGAACGACATCATGATGAGCGACTGGAGGAACATATGGCTAAAAATATGGAATCGGGTCGATAACCTCCATCTGTAACTGCTCCTCTCGCGCCTCACGGTAACATCGCCTCTCTCCATACTACCCTATGATAGGTAGGCCCCGATTGTTACACAACTTGTCCCACAGTGTCAATGCCAACAAACTGGGTGTCTACTCCTCCCATCCGGCATCCACCGGAATACCTGCCTCCCTATAAAAAGCTATGATCAAGCAGAAGAATACCGTGGATGAAGAATCCTCACACCCGTTGTTATAGATAGCTCAAAAAATCACTCAGCTAATGTTAATCGGTCGACCAATCAAAAGGCAATGCAGTAGCGGAACAGGCTCAAAAAACAACTCTGTCCGATGCTGCATAGGCTTTAAGGAATATGATGAAAATTCATTCCAGAATGCAGTATCGACCCTTAAATCCCTATGGTATAATCAAACCAACTGTTTCCATTTCTTCCTGCCATCCAGCCGGAGCATAGTAGCTAGCCTCCTATAGTACTGATCAATCTCATCAATGGTATCTATCCCAATGTTGTTGTTAACTTTCACATCTCGGGCCGTAAAGTATTGATTAATATCATTCGGTGAGATGTGAATTTTGACCCCCTGGACCAAATCCAGTCCTCCACTCAGAAACCTCTCCGGAACCATACTCGTATAAAACTCGGCCACTATGCTTTTATTGGGCTTAGGAGGCCGTTGAGCAAATCCTACCCACTGGCCGACAACCACAGCCCCATACACCGATGTTTCTACCAAACTCGGCACATCAATGCCTTTGTTTATAATCCAATCTCGCCTTTGAAATTTTGAAATTTTGAAATTTTGAAATTTTGTCTCGAAAATTCTTATGTTGAGCTAGGCTTTGGAAAACTGCCTCTTTTCCTCTGGAAGTACTGCCTACCCGTGACCTTTTGTTCAAATTTGTATTTGCCATCTACACATATATAACGAGCAAACAAAACCAAATAAGAGAAGTTTGTAGATAAATTTCGGTAGGAAGTCGACTGAATTTGAACCAAATTTTCAAATGATTACATTATTCTCCAATTAAACATTCCATTGGCATCCCATAAATAATATAAATCTAATTCAATTCAAAAACATCACATTAAGCATACCTGTACCAAATTTAAACTCCCTACAATGATTCATTCAAGTAAAATTCAAATAAAATCCAAATATCTCAAAAAGACTCCTAAAATCGAAATTCCAAGCATAACTCCATCTAAATCCTACCAACTAAGCTAAATCATAATAAAAAACACAATTCAAGCAAAGCTCATTGGTCAATGATGCTTGAAACTCGAGTTTAAATAATAAATCACCAAATAACTTTGAAATCATCTCATCCAAGAAAAACCTAGGTAAAATAAATGTAAAAGATCAAAATAAACCATGAAATAGAGAGAAGAAAGCCATATTTTTGATCCTTGATGAAGATGAGTGAAGATTGAAGAAGAGTTTGTGAGAAAAATTTGAAAAGAAATAGAGAGAGGGAAGAAGAGAACTGGTCATGCGTAGAGAAAGAAGAATGGGAAGAAAACGACCAGATCACGCACTTATATAGGTGCGCAAAATGGTGCCCTACCGCGGTCTGGGTCACTTACCTAGACAGCAATCTAAGCAACAGTGATGCCTAATTTTGCTTTTCTGAAACCTCAAAATGTGTCGTTTTACTTATTATACAACGGTGTGGACCACGGCGTAAACTTTGTATCTAAAGTGGTACAAGCAGCGATGATGTCCAGAGTTGTTAAGCTATAAATGCCACGGTGCAGACATGTTACCTTGGGAACAGTCTGACCATTGGTTCATTCTAGAGGATTACTGTAATGTTCACCACAATGTGGACAATATACCTGGATAGCGTTTCATCCATCGGAAAACTCTAGGAGATCATTGCTTGTCGGGCCACGATACAGACATTATGCTTAGAGAGCGGTCCAACCAGCGGTTGTTAACAAAGCGTTCATGCTTTGAATGCCGCAGTCCAGCCATGTGTCTAGGGAGAGGTCCAACCAGTTGTGGTCGACATAAATGTTTTCTAGACCTGTTCTGCACAACTCAAATATGCATATGTTAAAAGTACCTATTCTTGTCATAAAAAACTTCAAGATACTCCCAAACCTGAATTTAGCATTGTCGTTCAATAAATTTCTAAAACTAATAATATGTCAATGTTCAATTCTAGCTAAAAGGAAATCTTGAGACACGCACTAGTTAAGACTCAAAATAAAATAAAATAAAATAAAATAAGTAAAAATAAAAGTAAGAGAATTAAACCTAGATGAGTTGCCTCCTACTAAGCGCTTTATTTAATGTCTAGGCGAGACGGATGAGAGCACTACGGTTCTGATGGTGAAGTAATAACCACATATTCATCACCAATTTTCTTCAACCTATCAGTTCCACCATTCTTAACTTTTGAGTTCATCTTTTCTGATCCATACTTTATTCGCATTCGCCTGATTCATTCTCCCTTGTTTGCATTGTCTCATATACTCATAGCATCTCGATCGAATGTGACCTTTCCTGTTACAAAAATGACAAACTGGGATAAATCTGTGAATGTTACCTCTTTGGTGGCTGTTATTCACTGATTGAGATTGTTTCCTTTTATTTTTTATTCTCCTTTTCAGAATTGGATCTTCCATTTGGGTGATGGAATCACCTGACTCATCATTTTTTACCTCAATGACCTTGACATCTGACAATTGTTTCTTTTCTTCCATGTCCCTTGGTTTGATCTCCTGCTCCATCTTTGTAAGCTTTTCTATTTTTTCAAGCTCCTTAATCTTCAAAATCTCTAGGGTTTTATCCATCTGTTCAATTTTAGCCTTCGTTGGCCTCATCCATTGAGCATACTCCTCTTTGAGCTCTTCAACTTCATAGGAAAGTTCTGCACATTTTCTTAACGAGGACTCTTTTTCTTCCAGTAGCTTAGTGATCTTTGTTGTTAGGTCAGAATTGAAAGCCATAACCATTTGTTTATCTTCTGTAAGCTGCTCAATCATATTCTTATAACTTGAACAATCGTGTTGGATGTGTGAGATCTTGCCTCTTTTGAGAGTGGAAATTGATTATGGCGAAACTCCTGGATCTATTACTTCCATATTGAAACAATCAAAATTACTTATCAGATGTTTCAAGGATTCAAAAACGTCTACATTAATTATCTCATCAAGCACTACCATTGAGACTTTACCATTATACACATCTATGATAGACTTTACGGTTGATATGGATGGTCTACCGAGAAAAATCGGTAAGTCATTCGCACGAGTACCTACTTCTTCCATATCCAATATGGTAAAATCTGCAGGTATAATGAGTTTGCCAACCTGGACTAGAACATCTTTAACAATTCCATGAGGATACCTAACAGATCGAACAACAAGCAAATGCTCCATATTGATTGGTTTAAGATCACCCAACCCCATCTCCTTGTATATAACATACGACATCAAATTAATGCTTGCCCCTAAATCTAGTGTGGCTATCTCCTTTCTTGTTTCTCCCACTGTGATGGTGATATTGAAACTTCCAGGATCCTTGAGTTTTGGGAGTAACTTCTTTTGGAGTACTGCACTTAGTTCATCAAGAATTAATACCTTCTCATGAGAATCAGTCTTCCTATTTCTTGAATTGAGCTCCTTGAAATACTTTGCATATGCTGGCATCTTATAAATCTCCTCATGGTTTGCAACTGACATTGTCATTTCACGGGATGTTATAGATCTCCTTGAATAATTGATTGAGCTTGTTCCTTTGAACTCTAGCAGGAAAAGGAACATGGGGAACATAAGGATTCAGAGACTTATGAATCTTAGATAATTCCTTGGACTTTTTGAATTTACACTCTGTTAGGTTTTAGATTGTGTTGGCTTGAATTCCATATCAAAATGAAGTTTACTTATAATGACTTAGTTGTTTAGGTTCATGATGATTCAAGCATCAAGGAAGAAGAAACAACAAGTCAAAGCAATTTCTAAGTCTTCAAAGAGAAAGGATGCAATTTGTTTCTACAAAGGTATACTAAGACCTTATCTTTCTCTTACAAGGCTTAGGCATACACACACATATCATACATTTGTGTCTCTGCATCATTGTGCACCATTATAGACACACACAAACAATTCAATCATATGTATCTCTGCATCATTGTGCACCATGTATAACATATTCACACACTTTAAGATGAATGCTCATGCATAGGTTTGGAAATAACATGTTTTGGAATATGCATGATTGGAAACTATCTCTGTGTAGTTTGCAATCTAGTGAGAATTGTATTTATGTGTGTATATGTTTGTATAACATGGATATTGAACTTGGATTTAGTCTTAAATCATTCTTGATTGAGTTCCGTTCATTTCGGTTACTCATACTATTGATTTCAAGTTCAAAGTCAAAAGATACTACACTTTCAACTCATGTTTCATACACTGTTTTCGTCTTCATATATCGAGTTGAATTATTATATTCTGGGTTGAGTATCTTATATGTCCATGTCCGTGTGAGAGTTTTGGTCCGTAATCTGTAAATAGATTCGAATTCCGAGTTTGGAGGCCGGAGAACGGTCGAAGAACGCGAAGGGAGCGCGAGAGAAAAAGATTGCATCTAAGCAATCTTTCCCGAGATGGCGCGTGTCCATCTCGGGACAGAATGCTTGCTGGCCCGAGATGCCCACGCTCCATCTCGGGTAGCATACATTCTTGGGTTCTTAAGGGTAGTTTGGTCTTTTCATAATTCATTCTTATCCCTCTTCTTTATAAACTCTCTCCCTCTCACATTTCATTCTAAGAAGAAATTCAAATCAAGTGTGCAGAATTTTCTCTCTAAATATTCTCACATTCCAAACACCATAACTTCTTCATTTGAACTCCGATTTGAGTGATTTGAAGTTGAGAGTGTTCATCTATTCATCCTCCATCTTTTCTCTAAAGGTTTCAGTTAATTTTGCTGCTGTGTTTGGTGTCTAATTAGACAAAAACGGGACTGCACCTAGATCAACTAAGGTATTGATATTCTCTCTAAGTTTTCTTGTAAAACTCGGTCAATTGCCTTGGGTTTTCTTCTTCTACATATATTTGTATATTGTCAGTGTTTTGATTTGTGTTTTGAACACTTTCAAAGCTAGGTTGAATTTCAATTGAAATCATTCATGTTGAGTTAGGTTTTGATTTTGCCTATGTTATCACATGTTTGGGATTGTATTGTGCTAGCTTTGATTCTAGGACTATTTTGTGATCTTTGATTGATTGATTTTGTGAAAAATAGTTCATCACATGTATTAGGCCCTCTTGGCCAAAATTCTCACATAATACATGTGCTTATGCTCTTTTGAGCTATTCATGTGATTTGTTGAATCTATGATTAGGAATATGCTCTAGAACTTATGCTTAGATCTATTTGACATTGTCATATGATTTTAGCATGTTTTAGGTTTTTGTGATTTAAACTTGATCTTGTGATTTGTTGATCATATCTTGTGATTCAAGTTTAGATATATGCGTGAATCTAGTTTGTGATTAATGTTGATCATATCTTACATAATCTAGATTGACTACTCATGCATGATAAACTAGACTATATGTGATTTGTGCAATCATGCTCATGTCTAGTATTTTCCATAGGATGTTTTGATCATAGCATTCTATGTTGCGTGCTTGTTTGCGTTTTGCATTCATGATCACCTAGATGCCTTGTGAGAAGGAAGTCTTGACAATAGGTGTGAGACCTATGGTGTTGAGCAAGAAGTCTTGGTAAGAGGTGTGAAGCTTCGGATTGTCGAGCAAGGAAGTCTTGACTAGAGGTGTGAAGCCTTGGACAGTCGAGCAAGAAGTCTTGCCTAAAGTTGGGAGAACTCGGATTGGTGAGCAAGAAAGTCTTGACTAGAGTCGGGAAGACTCGGATAGTTGAGCAAGAAGTCTTGCCTTGGGTTGTGAAGATCCGGATAAGGTAAACAATGAAGTCTTGATAAAAGGTGTGAAGCCTCAGATTGTTGATCATAGGGCGACAACTTCTAGAGTAGGATAGGAGGGTAGTTTATAGGTGAAGAGGTCACTTGAGAGATTGTACTTGTCTTATCTACTAGTGGATTTTGTTTGCCGGTGGCTGCTAGCCCGTGGATGTTTCCTCTTCGGAGGTTTACCACGTTATATCTTGTGTCAACTTTTCTCTATCCCTATCTCTCTAATATTTGTATTGTGGATAGAACTATTTATGTATGTTGACTTCCTCTTTATAATATAGATTGTGTATGTGTTACAATTACTAGTTTGTATCACACTTTACTTGTGTTTATATATTGATTAATTGTCTTTAATTAATATATATATTGTGATACAAGCAATCTTGAGGGACAAACTTTTGTTTGTTTTTAAGGGAGTCGAAAAAGGTGCCTAACCTATTCACCCCCCTCTAGGTTAGCCTTGAGCATTTAACCGTGATTGTATTTTCAATTGGTATCAGAGCAGGACACTAGATTGCACTTAGTGTGAGTCCGGGGTGATACTTTCACGGTTTTTGTAAGGCGTTTGAAGTCATGGGTTTACAAGATGATGTAATGGCGGAAGGAACCTCAAATACTAGGCCACCATTACTTCATGGCATTAACTATAGGTATTGGAAGTTGAGGATGAAAGCCTACATCCACTTTATTGATGAAAGGGCTTGGATGGTAGTTGAAGGAGGTTATAGTCCTCCTACCAAGGTTTTAGAGGATGGAACCATGATACTCAAGCCAAGAAGTGAATGGACAACCAATGAGTTTGAGGTTGCAAAATGGCACCATCGTGCTATGAATGCCATCTTTGGAGGAGTTGATTGGCATCAATTCTGCTACATCCAAAATCTTGAATCCGTAAAGGAAGCTTGGGATACTCTCCAAGTTACTAATGAAGGAACCTTAGCGGTGAAGAAATCGAGGCTTCAAATGTTGGCATCACAATTTGAAGGTTTAAGTATAGGTGTGGAAGAAAAGTTCGAAGACTTCCAATTCCGGCTTCTTAATATTGCTAACTAATGTCAAGCACTTGGAGTACTTATCTCAAAAGAGCGTTTAAATTTGAAAATCGTTAGGTCTCTTCCTAAGAGATTTAAATCAAAGGTGACGGCTATTGAGGAAAGCAATAATGTGGATATTATGAACATCGATGAGTTGCTTGGGTCTCTCCAAACTTATGACATGTGCTTAAAGCCAAAGATCAAGAGTAAGGGAATTGCTTTCAATGCTATTGAGGAGGAGAGTGATGATGAAAATGAAGAAATGGCACTCTTGGTTAGAAGGTTCAAGAAGTTTCTAAAGAAGAATGCCAAAACAAAAGGCAAGTCTTCTAAGGAAAAAGGAGTCAAGAGAACATCATCTCCAAGGATTGTGAAGAATAGTCAAGCCATGAACAAAAAAGAGGTTCAATGCTATAATTGTCAAGGTTTTGGTCACTTTGCTAGTGAGTGCACCAAGAAGCCATCTAAGAAAGACAAGAAAGGCAAAGTGTTAGCAGTTACTTGGAGTGATGATAATTCTAGTGACAATGAGAGCTCTAGTAGTGAGTCTTCAAGTGATCAAGAGTCGGTGAGCAACTTTATAGCTCTAACGACTTCTCATTCTTCACTAGATGTTGGTAGTACAATATCTTTGAACAAGAACCTTGATGAAAATCATGATGGATGCTCTAGTTCCATTCCTACTAATCTTGAGTTGTTGAAAAAGATAGAAAAGCTTGAAGAAGCTAGAGACAATGCTCAAAGAGAAGTAGTTGAGAATGATGATTTGATCAAGAAGCAACTAGATGAGTTTGTGGTTGTTACTCATAGACTTCTTGGTGAAAAAGGTGATATTATGAAGAAGTTTAGAGAACTTGAAATGATTAACCTTGAGAAGGATAATGTGATATCTTCTTTGAAGAAGAGAGAACAAGAATTGATGGAAGAGATAGACACGGCTAAGGAGGCTATCAAGGATTTAGTGAATGATTCGGTTAGTGTGTCTAGTGTTAGGAATCTTGTTAACTCTCATAGTGGTGAAGACGACTTGGTAGTTGAAGAGGAGCTCTTGGAAGCACCACTTCCTACACACTTTGATGAAGTCGTGATTGATAAGAAACAACACAAGAAGAGAAGATCAAAAGCCAAGAAGAAGTTGGCGAACAAGGTATCTTTGTAAACTCCTAGTTAAGCTAGTTCAACTCCAAAAGGTACAATTTCATATTTTATTCCAATTTGCCATTATTGCAACACATTAGGTCACATTAAGCCTAGGTGATATAAATATATTGAAAAATGCAAATTAGGAAATGAATCTAGGGATAAGGAAATTAAACTTCAACTTGAACATGCTAAGGCCTTGAAAGTTGAGAAACATGATAATTTTGCTAAGCATGAGAAAAAGTTATGGAGTATAAAGAATTCTAATCTTGTTCAACTTGACAAAGCTTGTGTTGAAAATGTTAAGGAAGAGTGTGTTAATGATATTCTTGTTAATCAAGTCATTGAAGGACTTTACTCTAAATTTAACATTGTTGTCAAGGATGATATTGGAAATGTTTGTGTAGGTACACCCAAGAACAAGTGGTTCATGGGTGAGTGCTCTTATCACTAATATTAGAAGCACATTTGAGATAGCTTTGAGGCTATATATCAATTGTGTTGAGAATTCTTGCTTGCTAGCTTTGAATACTCCATGTATTGATATGAACTAGGTTATCTCACATCATGATTGTTATGATGGTAAAAATTTGTTGATTAACTTTGAAGAAGTTCTTTTGTTATATATGTTGATTGAGTTGAGATATTATGCTTTTTATAATCTTGTTGTGAAACATTGTCAACTTGGTGTCATGAGGACATTCAAGGCAAGAGTGCTCATAAAAAGAGCGGAAGTATGATATTTGGTGAATATAATGTACAAAAAGCTATCTCTATACTCTAATGCATATTCTCTTAGATATTCATCGTTTGACTCAATTTTTGACATACATCTCATAGCATGTCATATTAGAGAATTTTGTATAGTATACATATGGTTCTCATTGACATTTGCTATTTTAGGATCTAATAATGATATTGTTCACATTGATCTTAACTTTGATGTGAAAATATGAGCTTCATATTCTTTGAAAGCTACTCATTAGAGAAGTAATGATCTTGAATAAGTCTCTACTTATTGCTCTTAGATCATGTGCTTATGAGCCATAAAATCTTTATTTTCTAAAATTTGCACCTTGCTTTTCTTCTAAGTTTTGCTAGTAGATTGAGTTTACTAATATGTAAACATTGGATACATCTTGAAGTTTTTGTGCTTAAGTACATTTAAAATGACCTATGGTTAGTATCCATTTTGCTTCGGCAATTACATAGAACTCAACGAGCACCTTCATGAAAAGGGCTACACACCTTGGTTGTAAAAGCTACCCAATGTTGGAAAGAGCTACACCATTGTGATGAGTGAAAGCCGTCATGAAGTGAATTTTTGTTTATGTAAAAAAAAATGGAAAAATCAAAGAAATGTTGAAATGAAATCAATAAAAAAAAATATTTGATTCAAAGCCTAAAAAGAAAAGGAGGAAGGCTTAAAAAGGAGTTTAGTTTAAAATCAAATGAGCTCGGGTTGAAAAACAGAAATGGGATGACGAGCCACATGCACACACACGCTTATATGTTGAAAATCTATTCTATTAAAAGTAAAAAATTCCGGATGATAATCAGCTTGACTTTTTATGGAAAAAGCTTAAGATGAATAGTTGTTGGAAATTGTTTGCATGTTGATTATCAACCTACTTCTTGATAAATATTTGAAGCATATCTCTCTCACACACACTTTGTTTATGAGTATGATGATATCTTTGCAATTGTTGAAGAATTATTATAGAACTTGAAAAATCTTTGTGTATCTCTCTTAGCATATGAAGCTTATTTTGTTGATATTTCTTTAAATTGCTTGAATGTGTGATTGTGTGAACTTCCTTGTGAACCTTATGCTATCATCAATCTTAGTCATGGCATTTATCAAGGGGGAGCATTGTATGCTAGACATTGTTCTCTTTTATGATATGTTCACATGCTTCATTTTGTTACATGTTGGCATATTTTGACTTAATGATACTTGTAAGATATTACTCACTATCTTTTTCTTGCATGATGATTCATTCTTAAGTCATACGTCATTGTTTTATATATTTGTGACTAACAAGCTTGTTTTGTCTTTCACTCACTTTTGTATGTTTATAGCATCTTATTTCACAAGAACAAATGGGAAGAACTAAAGATACCGGAAGTGGAAATCAATTGAATCCCCGTTATGAAAGCCAAGTCAACCTCAAAGAGATCCAAAGCTTCAAGGTCAAAGGATTTAAGGATCTTTGCAACTAAGAAGATATTTCAAGAGAGAGGCATTGACTTAGGTAAATGTAAAGATTGTTATGTTCTTAAATGCATTAAGGATAGAAATTGGGAATCTTGGGTGAGCATGCTAGGAATAGTGAATGACACTATTGTTAGAGAATTTTATCATGAATATAGAGAGAGTGCCACCTTATTGGATGCTTTGATGGATGTTAGGGGTGTTGTGTTTAGAGTTAATCCTGTAAACATTAACAAATTTCTTAGGCTATCTAGTGATTTTGATTAAAACTTTCTAGATGTTGATATCATTGAGAATCTTAATATCATGGGTAGAACTCTATGTGACAATGCTTCTTTTGAGTGGAAATGAAGAGCATATATTAGTCAACATGAGCTAACTAAGGCAAGTGTATTTTGGCATCTTTTCATTTGCACAAATATTATTGGATCTTCGAATTCAACCGAGTTGAATAAAGACAATATCAAAATAGTATATGCCTTAGTGACTATCAATTTATAAACCTTGGGGATTTGCTTATGTTTTATTTAGATAACGTGGCTTTCTCAACTAGAGGAGATAAGAAGCTTGCATTACCGGGGTTTATAACTTCTTTGTGTTTAGGTCGTGGTGTTCAAAGTAGTGGAGATGATATGTTGGTACAACCCTTGGAAAAGTATAGTGATAAACGTGTGTCATACATGTCATATAAGGATAAGGGTAAGACATGTGATACTTTTGGACTTTTTAGTTCACAAGTTGATTGTCAAGAGACTAGTATAAACATTCTTCCGGATTGGGCTTTGCATTTGAAGAAGAAGGTTCATAAGCTTAGTGCTATAGTTGAAAAACAAGATGCTAGAATAAAAGAGTTGGAGGAGTGTATTGCATCAAGTTCAAGACCACCTCTCAAGCATTATGTTAGTTCAACTACACGCACATCTTTCTTTGGTGGATCTAGTAGCTAGTATTTGAGTCTCATGGTATGTTTCTTACCTTTTGGCATAATTTCATGTCAAAAATGGGGAGAAAGAGTTGTTATGAATTGCTAGTTACTTAGTTTCCTTTTTATGTTATTTTTGTGAACTTTTGGACTTTCAATGGCTTGTAATAATTAGTCTTAAGATTCGGTTAAGAATTCTTGTATTTGGAATGTATTGAAGGGGAGATACATGTATTTGTGGACTTAATTGTATATTCGTATCCATATTATATGTTGCCATTTGTTGTTTTTCTCTTGTATATGCATTGTGCTTTGAGATGATTTGTAGGTTGCTTCAAGAGAAGATCAAGATGAAGTTCAAGAGTTGGTGAAATTTAGTTATATGAATCTTACTCATTGTAATGTGAGGGAGTGATTTTGTGACCTATCTTCATTTTTATATTTGTAGTAAATGTATAGGTGTTTGGACACGGAATTTGCCAAAGGGAGAGATTGTTAGGTTTTAGTTTGTGTTGGCATGAATTCCATATCAAAATGATGTTTACTTGTAATGACTTAGTTGTTTAGGTTCATGATGATTCAAGCTTCAAGGAAGAAGAAACAACAAGTCAAAGCAAGTTCTAAGTCTTCAAAGAGAAAGGATGCAATTTGTTTCTACAAAGGTATACTAAGATCTTATCTTTCTCTTACAAGGCTTAGGCACACACACACATATCATACATTTGTGTCCCTGCATCGTTGAGCACCATTATAGGCACACACATACAATTCATTCATATATGTCCCTGCATCGTTGTGCACCATGTATAACATATTCACACACTTTATGATGAATGCTCATGCATTGGTTTGGAAATAACATGCTTTGGAATATGCATGATTGAAAACTATCTCTATGTAGTTTGCAATCTAGTGAGAATTGTGTTTGTGTGTGTATATGTTTGTATAACATGGATATTGAACTTGGATTTAGTCTTAAATCATTCTTGATTGAGTTCCGTTCAGTTCGGTTACTCATACTATTGATTTCAAGTTCAAAGTCAAAAGATACTATACTTTCAACTCATGTTTCATACACTGTTTTCGTCTTCATATATCAAGTTGAATTATTATATTTTGGGTTGAGTATCTTATATTTCCATGTCTGTGTGAGAGTTTCTGTTCGTAATCTGCAAACGGATTCGAATTCCGAGTTCGTAGGCCGGAGAACGGTCGAAGAACGCGAAGGGAGCACGAGAGAAAAAGATTGCATCTAAGCAATCTTTACCGAGATGGCGCGTGGCCATCTCGGGACAGAATGCTTGCTGGCCCGAGATGCCCATGCTCCATCTAGGGCAGCATACATTCTTGGGCTCTAAAAGGTAGTTTGGTCTTTTCATAATTCATTCTTATCCCTCTTCTTTATAAACTCTCTCCCTCTCACATTTCATTCTAAGAAGAAATTCAAATCAAGTGTGCAAAACTTTCTCTCTAAATTGTATCACCTTCCAAACACCATAACTTCTTCATTTGAACTCCGATTTGAGTGATTTGAAGTTGAGAGTGTTCATCTATTCATCCTCCATCTTTTCTATGAAGGTTTGAGTTAATTTTTCTGCTGTGTTTGGTGTATAATCATACAAAAACGGGACTACACCTAGATCAACTAAGGTATTGATTTTCTCTCTAAGTTTTCTTGTAAAACTTGGTCAATTGCCTTGGGTTTTCTTCTTCTATATATATTTGTATATTGTCAGTGTTTTGATTTGTGTTTTGAACACTTTTAAAGCTAGGTTGAATTTCAATTGAAATCATTCATGTTGAGTTAGGTTTTGATTTTGCCTATGTTATCACATGTTTGGGATTGTATTGTGCTAGTTTAATTCTAGGACTATTTTGTGATCTTTGATTGATTGATTTTGTGAAAAATAGTTCATCACATGTATAAGGCTATCTTGGCCAAAATTCTCATATAATACATGTGCTTATGCTCTTTTGAGCTATTCATGTGATTTGTTGAATCTATGATTATGAATATGCTCTAGAACTTATTCTTAGATCTATTTGACATTGTCATATGATTTTAGCATGTTTTAGGTTTTTGTGATTTAAACTTGATCTTGTGATTTGTTGACCATATCTTGTGATTCAAGTTTAGATATATGCATGAATCTAGTTTTTGATTAATGTTGATCATATCTTACATAATCTAGATTTACTACTCATGCATGATAAACTAGACTATATGTGATTTGCGCAATCATGCTCATGTCTAGTATTTTCCATAGGATGTTTTGATCATAGAATTCTATGTTGTGTGCTTGTTTGCGTTTTGCATTCATGATCACCTAGATGCCTTGTGAGAAGGAAGTATTGACAATAGGTGTGAGACCTATGGTGTTGAGCAAGAAGTCTTGGCAAGAAGTGTGAAGCCTCGGATTGTCGAGCAAGGAAGTCTTGACTAGAGGTGTGAAGCCTTGGACAGTCAAGCAAGAAGTCTTGCATAGAGTTGGGAGAACTCAGATAGGTGAGCAAGAAAGTCCTGACTAGAGTCAGAAAGACTCGGATAGTTGAGCAAGAAGTCTTGCCTTGGGTTGTGAAGATCCGGATAAGGTGAGCAAGGAAGTCTTGACAAGAGGTGTGAAGCCTCGGATTGTTGAGCATAGGGCGACAACATTTAGAGTAGGATATGAGGGTAGTTTCTAGGTGAAGAGGTCACTTGAGAGATTGTACTTGTCTTATCTACTAGTGGATTTTGTTTATCGGTGGCTGCTAGCCTGTGAATGTTTCCTCTTCGGAGGTTTACCACGTTATATTTTGTGTCAACTTTTCTCTATCCCTATCTCTCTAATATTTGTATTGTGGATAGAACTCTATATGTATGTTGACTTCCTTTTTATAATATAGATTGTGTATGTGTTACAATTACTTGTTTGTATCACACTTTACTTGTGTTTATATATTGATTAATTGTCTTTAATTAATATATATATATATATATATATATATATATATATATATATATATATATATATATATTGTGATACAAGCAATCTAGAGGGACAAACTTTTGTTTGTTTCTAAGGGAGTCGAAAAATGTGCCTAACCTATTCACCCCTCCCCCCTCTAGGTTAGCCTTGAGCATTTAACCGTGATTGTATTTTCACACTCTTCCTCTTCTACTGATCCACTGTTATTATTGGATAAACCTAAAACATTTAGAGAAGTATTGAAAATTTCAGCAGGTTTATCATCATTTAAATTCTTTCCATTCCTTAGAACTGTGATGGCTTTCGCTTGCTCAGTCTGGCTTGGAAATTTTCCTGGTTCACTCCTTTGCTTAGCTTTAGTCAGTTGCCCGATTTATGTTTCCATCTTTCTCATTGAAACCTCTATGTTCTGAAACCAGACGTTACTAACCTGAAGGTTTTGATGGGTAAATTGGATGAAGTTATTCAATGTGTCCTCCAATGATGGCTTCTTAGTTTTGGTGTTTAGGATTTTGCTGAGTACCGTTATTATACTGTCTCTAACCATAGTTTTTGTTATTGTTATTCCCCCATTGGTTTCCGGTGCCTTGATTATTTACCCCAGAGAAGTATGGATGATTTCCTTACCCCGGGTTGTAAGTATTTGAAAGAGGATCATTTCGAGGTCTTTGATTGAAATTATGCATAGCTTGCACTTCTTCCATATCAAGACTTCCTATTGGACAATCAACACCATACCCTGGCTGCTCATCTCCCATGTATTGCGTCTCTCTCAATTGTCCTACCTGGTTGACAAGTACCTCGATAGTCATTTGCATTAGTGCCATTTGCATTGAATTTCATGCGTTAGTATCTACCTCATAAATCCCTTTCCTTATTCTAGAATTTTTATACTGAGTATTTTTGGAGAGTTTTTCAAAGATCAAGTGCAACTCATCCGGAGTCTTGTCAGTCATGGATCATCCATATGCATTATTCACTAGGAATGTTGAGACATCATTTAGTCCATCATAGAACCATTGACAGAGTTGGTCGGTTTGTTATCCGCATTGAGGACAGTCAAAGAGAAGCATCTTGTAACGCTCTTAGGATTTATGGAATGTTTCTTGGTCCCCCTGAAAGAAATTATTAATCTTCGATCTGATTTTACTGGTCTTCTAGAGGAGAGTAGAACTGATCGATAAGATTCTATACCACCTCTTCCCATGTTATCAGTGAAGGTGGAGGCAAAGTCAAGAGCCAAGACTTCACTTTTTCCCTTAGAGCATGTGGAATACACCTTATACGCAATTGTTTTTTTGTCACTCCATTGTTTGGAAAAGCTTGAATTGCTACATAGAAATCTCTAAGAAATTTAAGCACATCTTTATTCGATAGCCCATGGAAAGCGGGCAACAAATTGTAATGGAAACTCTTGAATTCATAGTTCCTTGCTTCATCATCTAGTGCAATGCACAAAGGGTGAATATCAACAATAAGCCTGTTGTAATCCTTCATGGTTTTGATAGGTACGTCTAGTGGATCTGGAATCGGTTGGATGTTGTAATTTCCATTGTTTGTCATTGCTCTTTGTCCGATACGATCAATGTTGTCGTTCAACTGTAGTAATTCTCCTTGCAGTGATCTTCTGCCTTGCATTCACCATTGAAACATGTAACAAAACACAGAAACACAGTAAACTTTAAAAAGAAAAATAAAAAATAAAAATCTAAAATTAATGAGTTGACTACCTAACTAACTAAATTTATTAGTTAAAACTAAAACTAGAATTAACCAACAAATTCAACTAGTCCCCGACAACAACGCTAAAAACTTGATTGCTTGTAAATTGGAGTTATGAAAATAGTACTCGCAAGTGCACGAGATAAGTAAGGTGGCAAGTAGAGATCGTTCCCATGAGGAAAAGTGATTTATAGATTGAAAACTAATTCTAATCAAAGCTAAATTAAAGTAACTATAAATTGATGATTGATTTAAACTAAAAACTAAATTAAATTAAACTAAGAAAGCAATTGAAAAGATTTGGTTGTGATCAATGGAGAGAAAATATTAGGTCATCAATGATCCCCAATTATGAACACTCAATGTTTGGAATTAATTTGTAAACAAAATTCAATCAATTCAAGGGTTCATTATTTATCTTTAATATGACTATTACCGTATGATCGCGGGATGAGTCACGTATTCCCAACCACTATTAACCCTTAGTCTATGGTGTGAATAATGATCGGAAAATAAAAGAATGTGTACAAGGTTATACTAAACAACCTAGGGGGGGTGAATAGGTTGTCTCTCATTTTTAACAAATCTTTCGAGACTAGTGACAAAACCTTGATAAGTATATAAATTAACATTCAACATGATTGTTATGAGAAAACAATATAGTCATGTATGCTCAAATCTCCACTCTTAGTCTACAAAACATACAACAAGAATCAATGTATCTTACGAACAAATATATTCAATGTAGATAAAATTCCATAAGTTGTACTTAGAGTATTACAATGTGATACTTTACAATTTGAATAAAATATCACAAGATACAAAGTTATCTAACATACACAAACAATATTGTATAAGGAAGTCAACTTACATAAAGAGTTCTATCCATAGTATTCGAATAACAAATATAAATACTAGAGAGTTAGGGATAGAGAAAAGTTGACACAAGATATAACGTGATAAACCTCCGAAGAGGAAACATCCACGGGCTAGCAGCCACCGGCAAACAAAATCCACTAGTAGATAAGACAAGTACAATCTCTCAAGTGACCACTTCACCTAGAAACTACCCTCATATCCTACTCATGAAGATGTCACCCTAATGCTCAACTATCCGATGCTTCACACATCTTGTCAAGACTTCCTTGCTCACCTTATCTGGATCCTCATGACCACAGACAAGACTTTTTACTCAACTATGTCCTCACGACTCTAGTCAAGACTTACTTGCTCACCTATGTGAGTTCTCCCAACTCTAGGCAAGACTTCTTGCTCGACTATCCGGATCCTCCCGACCCTAGCCAAGACTTCCTTGCGCAACAATCCAAGGCTTCACACCTCTTGCCAAGACTTTTTGCTCAACACCATAGGTCTCACACATATTGTCAAGACTTTTTTCTCACAAGGCATCTAGGTGATCATGAATGCAAAACGCAAACAAGCATGCAACATAGAATGCTATGATCAACACATCCTATGGAAACTAGAATTAATCAATGAGCACACAAAGTATATTTTTCTAGTTTATAATCCAAAAATGACACCACACAAGATGATGCATGAGCATATGAAATGTATGGATTAGGTACACTCCATGAAGATTTAGACATAGACAATAAGGTTCATAAAACAAGATTGTCTAGATCTTATGCATGAATAAAAATCTAGAGCATGCCAAATTTTCAAACACACACTTTAAACCTAGATTTTATTCATGTTACTAAAGCTTGAAATAAACATGTTCATGAAGTACATATTCAAGACTTTAGTACTAACACAAAAATGCTAGAAATACAAGATATGATCAATCAAATAGTCAATTAAACTCTAATAGACTCTAAATATATAATCAAATGTGCTAATCCTAAATTTATTCAACAAATGAGTTCTAGTACATGATAAGACTATTAATCATGAAAATAAAGTCAATCAAAGCATAAATAGTCATAGATTCAAAACTAGTACAATACAATTCCAAACATGTAAAAACATAGGTAAAATCAAAACCTAACTCAATATGTAAGATTTCAATTGAAACTCAATCTAGCTTTTAATTGAAGATCTATCACTTATCAAAATTTGTTAAAATCAAATACACGACAATAGGAAGAAGGCCCAAGGTAATTGAAGTTCATAAAGCATAAAACATAAGAAATGAATCAAATACCTTGACACAAGTGCAGCCACGAAATTTGATGTAGAACACCAAATAAATTTGAGCAAAATACTCCAAATATTATTAGAGAAGATAGAGAACTTCAATAGAAAGATTCTCCAACTTGAATAACTCAAATCGGATAAGAAATGAGAGAGATACGGTGATTCTAAGTTAAGAGAAAATTAAAAAAAAATCTGCACACAAAATGTCTTCTTCAATTCGATTTAAGACGTGAAAGGGAAATTATAAAAGGGTGAGAGTTATTCGGTGTAGCAAGCTTACACACACAAACTCTCATACGACCAATAGGAGACAAGTTAAATCAACACATGGATTTAATTGATTTTGCACACAAAACATTATGTGCATGCATTACATGCAACAAATTCTGGCGAGATGCTCACGTGAATAGAGGTATTATTTGGGCGAGATGTTCACGCGCCTACTCGGCCCAGGGTGCCATATGGCAATTTGCCATTTTTTTCCTTTGCTCCCTTTCACATACCTCTCATATTCATCGACCGTTCTTTGGTCTCCGAACATCGAATTCGAATCCGTTTGAAGATTACGAACCAGGACTCTCTCACGAACATAAACATATAAGATACTCAATCTAGAATATAAGAATTTAACTCGATATATAAAGACGAAGACAATATACGTAACATAGCTGGAAAATATCATAACTTTTAACTCGGAACTTGAAATCAATAGTATGAGTAACCGAAATGACCGGAACTCAAACATGAATAATCTAAGACTAAAATCAAGTTCAAGATCCATGTTATACAAACATATAAACAAACTAACACATTTCACACAAGAATGCAAACTACATAGAGATAGTCTCCAATCATGCATTTTCCAAAACATGTTACTTTCATACCAATGCATGAGCATTCAACTTCAAGTGTGTGATAGTGTTATACCAAATGATGCCCTATGATGCAGGGACACAAATGTATGAATTGTGTGTGTATGCGCATATAATGATGCACAACTAAGTAGGGACACATATGAATGAATTGTATGTGTGTGCGCCTAAGCCTTGAAAGAGAATAGAAAAGTCTTAATATACAATTGTAGGATCATGAAGCACTTTTCCATTTGAAGACTTGAACTTTCGTGAATAGTTGTCATTTCCTCTTTGAAGTTTGAATCATCATGAATCCTAAACAACTAAACAATACAAAGGAAATATTGTTTTGTATAGAATAATGCCAACAAAACTCACAGACATAACAATCTCCCCTTTTGGCAAATTCTACGCCAAAACACCTATACAAAATACTAAAACGCTTAAAATGAAGATTGGTCACAAAATCACACCCTCACATTACAATGAGTTAGTTCCTTAATACTAATCTTCAACAAGTCTTGAAATTCTTCTTGATCTTCTCTTGTAGCCACCTAAAATAAACTTAAAGCACAAAGCATATCCAAGAGAAAGACACATATGGCAATATACAATTATGGCAAGAATTAAACATTTAAATCCAAAATGAATCAAGTATCTCCCTCTTAATACATGCTATCTCAAAGATATTCTTATGTCCAAAATGAATTATGTATCTCCCCCTTAATACATGCTATCTCAAAGATATTCTTAACCAAATGAAATCACAATATTACATGCCATAAGAAGTTCAATACTTGAGAAATATTCAAAGAAGATATGCTAAAACAATATCATATTTCTCCCTCTTTTTGACATAAAATGATGCCAAAGAAAAAAAAAATTACATCCTGAGATCATATAGTGAAACAATTGGTGATCTCACATAATGTTTGGAGATGGATGCCTTACTTGAAAGATTGTTTTATTTCAAGCATCTAGCTCTCTTATCTTCTCCCTTGATTCTAGTTTGCATTTCCATGTTAACCTAGCAAAGGTTATTCAAATCTATATACCACAACAAACTCATCAAGGTATAGTGAATTACAAATGTATAAAATTTACTCTTAAGCATATAGGTCATTTCTACCAAGTTCAACAATTGCATTTACAATCATATTAACCCCAAATATGAAGGAATTGGTATCAACGACAATTATATCAACCTAAAACAAGAAAATATTTGATTACAACCACAACTACTATCATTCAAAGTAAGGACCATATGAATACTATACTAGTTCTCTAATATGACATGCTATATGATGCAATGCAAGCATAGAAATGAATTTCTCCAAAAGTCTTAACAAGATAATCACCAAATAGATTTCATAAGAGTAACTTCTCGAAAGTTAATCAATGGATTTGGACTATCAAAACAAAGTTAAGTGACATAGCTAAGTTCGTGTCTAAACGTGGAGTATTCCAAGCTAGCTAGCTAGAATTCTCAACACGCTTGACACTTAGCCTTAAAGCTAACTCACATGTGCTACTTACACTAGAGGTAAGAGCACTCACTCTTGAACTATTTGTTCTTGGGTGAACTTTCACACAAAAATCATGGACATTTCTCATGGCAAAAATATATCTAGAAGATAAATCATCAACTATCTTCTCTATAAAGATATTACTCATGTAAAACACATCATTATTGCCATCAACAAAGATATTATCAAGACTATACATATGATCATGTGAAACACTCATTTTCACCCAAATCTTCTCAACTATTTTCTTCACATGATTATCATTATCACACACAAAATTCAAAGTGTTATCATGCAAGAAACATTCATAGAAGATTTTCACATCTCATTAGCATGCATCACATTCCCTACTTTGCATCATCTAATATACTCACGGCAATATAGCAAAATTAGCAAACCGAAATAAATTTCGAGATGTTTCTATTTAGGTAAGAGTGTACCGATGGTGAAGACTCCTTAATTTCCTTGATTTTGCACTTGACCTTAGAAGACATGGCCTTTGAAATCCTCTTGGTCCTTAGTGACTTGCCTTTAGTTGTAGGAGACTCCACTTGCTTATCTACAATGCTTAAGTCACTTGAATCTCCATATAGATTACCAAACTCTTTGGCTTTCATGATTGCCAACTCCTCTTCCTTGCCTTTGATCATTACCTTCAAGAAATAAAAGCAAATTATTAGCAAAATCATTTGTTAATCTATCTAGCATACGAGACTCTTCAACCATCTTCTTTTCTAGACATTTGATCACTTCATTCTTCACTTCAACTTCCTTTAACGCTTCATCTCTTTCCTTGCAAAGAGTTTGAACTCTTGCCATCAAGTAGAAGTTGGTGGTCCTTGACATACAATTGTCTTCATTGAGTTGCAAAGACAAGTAATCATGTCTAGGTCGATCATCCTCCAGAAAAAGCTTCTTCATCTTTGCTTTTGTCATTAACTTTCTTTTCAAGCTTATCAACAAAATTGTTAGTAGACAAATGAAATATAAAACAAGAAGAACCTTTTTCACAACCAATGAAGGAGGACAACCAAAAATAAACAATTGTAGACTAAAGGTTGTTATCCATGATTAGTAAATAACCTTGTAGATCCCGAATCACACTAACTACTTTAAGTGACCCGCTCTGATACCAATTGAAATAATATGTTCAAGGTTATACTAAACAACCTAGAGGGGGGGTGAATAGGTTGTCTCTCACTTTTAACAAATCTTTCGAGACTAGTGACAAAACCTTGATAAGCATACAAATTAACATTCAACATGATTGTTATGAGAAAACAATATATTCATGTATGCTCAAATCTCCACTCTTAGTCTACAAAACATACAACAAGAATCAATGTATCTTATGAACAAATATATTCAATGGAGATAAAATTCCATAAGTTGTACTTAGAGTATTACAATGTGATACTTTACAATTTGAATGAAATATCACAAGATACAAAGTTATCTAATATACACAAACAATATTGTATAAGGAAGTCAACTTACATAAAGAGTTCTATCCATAGTATTCGAATAACAAATACAAATACTAGAGAGATAGGGATGTAGAAAAGTTGACATAAGATATAACGTGGTAAACCTCCGAAGAGGAAACATCCACCGGCAAAAAAAATCCTGTAGTAGATAAGACAAGTATAATCTCTCAAGTGACCCCTTCACCTAGAAACTACCCTCCTATCCTACTCATGAAGACGTCGCCCTAATGCTCAACAATCCATGGCTTCACACCTCTTGTCAAGACTTCCTTGCTCAACTAAGTCCTCACGACTCTAGTGAAGACTTCCTTGCTCACCTATCCGAGTTCTCTCAACTCTAGGAAAGACTTTTTGCTCGACTATCCAGATTCTCCCGATCCTAGCCAAGACTTCCTTGCTTGACAATCCAAGGCTTCACACATCTTGCCAAGACTTCTTGCTCAACACTATAGGTCTCACACCTATTGTCAAGACTTCCTTCTCATAAGGCATCTAACTGATCATGAATGCAAAATGCAAACAAGCACGCAACATATAATGCTATGATCAACACATCCTATGGAAACTAGAATTAATCAATGAGCACACAAAGTATTTTTTTATAGTTTATAATCCAAAAATGACACCACACAAGATGATGCATGAGCATATGAAATTTATGGATTAGGTACCTTCCATGATGTCCATCTTATGCATGAATAAAAATCTAGAGTATGCCAAGTTTCCAAACACACACTTTAAACCTAGATTTTATTCATGTTACTAAAACTTGAAATAAACATGTTCATGAAGTACATATTCAAGACTTTAGTACTAACATAAAAATGCTAGAAACACAAGATATGATCAATCAAATCTCTAGCAATCATTTAGAGCATATATTCACAAAATAGTCGATTAAACTATAATAGACTCTAAATATATAATCAAATGTTCTAATCCTAAATTTATTCAACAAATGAGTTCTAGCACATGATAAGACTATTAATCATTAAAATAAAGTCAATCAAAGTATAAATAGTCCTAGATTCAAAGCTAGCACAATACAATCTCAAACATGTGAAAACATAGGTAAAATCAAAACCTAACTCAACATGTGAGATTTCAATTGAAACTCAATCTAGCTTTTAATTGAAGATTTATCACTTATCAAAATTTGTTCAAGTCAAATACACAACAATAGGAAGAAGGCCCAAGGTAATTGAAGATCATAAAGCATAAAACATAAGAAATGAATCAAACACCTTGACACAAGTGCAGCCACGAAATTTGATGTAGAACACCAAATAAAATTGAACAAAAGACTCCAAATATTCTTAGAGAAGATAGAGAACTTCAATAGAAAGATTCTCCAACTTGAATAACTCAAATCGGATAAGAAATGAGAGAGATATGGTGATTCTAAGTTAAGAGAAAATTCAAAAAAATCTGCACACAAAATGTCTTCTTCAATTTGATTTAAGATGAAATAGGGAAATTATAAAGAGAGAGAGAGTTATTCGGTGTGGCAAGCTTACACACACAAACTCTCATAAGACCAATAGGAGAACATGCTAAGTCAACACATGGATTTAATTGATTTTGCACACAAAACATTATGCGCATGCATTACATGCAACAAATTCCTATTCAATTCTTGAAATGAATTGCTGGCGAGATGCTCACGTGAACAGAGGTATTATTTGGGCGAGATGTTCACGCGCCTACTCGGCCCAGGGGCCAAATGGCAATTTGCTATTTTTTTTTTCTTTGCTCCCTTTCATATACCTATCATATTTATCGACCGTTTTTTGGTCTCCGAACTCCGAATTTGAATCCGTTTGAAGATTACGAACCGGGACTCTCTTACGAACATGGACATATAAGATACTCAACCCAGAAAATAAGAATTCGACTCGATATACAAAGACGAAGACAATGTACGCAAGATGACTTGAAAGTATCATAACTTTTGACTCGAAACTTGAAATCAATAGTATGAGTAACCGAAATGACCGGAACTCAACCATGAATAATCTAAGACTAAAATCAAGTTCAATATCCATGTTATACAAACATATAAACAAACAAACACATTTCACACAAGAATACAAACTACATAGAGATAGTCTCCAATAATGCATTTTCCAAAACATGTTACTTTCATACCAATGCTTGAGCATTCAACTTCAAGTGTGTGAAAGTGTTATACCAAATGATGTGCTACGATGCAGGGATACAAATGTATGAATTCTGTGTGTGTGCGCGCATAAAATGATGCACAACTAAGTAGTGACACATATGAATGAATTGTATGTGTGTGTGCCTAAGCCTTGAAAAAGAAAAAAAAAAGGTCTTAATATACCTTTGTAGAATCATGAAGCACTTTTCCCTTTGAAGACTTGAACTTGCTTGAATAGTTGTCATTTCCTCTTTAAAGCTTGAATCATCATGAATCCTAGACAACTAAACAATACAAATGAAATGTTGTTTGATATAGAATAATGCCAACAAAACTCACAGACCTAACAGAAACCCTTTAAGCATAAGAAATAAGAACCAAATTCTCTACTTTGCTTGGTCTATACTAAAGATAAAATTTATCGTTCAAAAGAACATTAATCAAGATTAGTTTTGAAATACTCTAACCCTAATTGTCAGATAGTTTTAACCCTAAAATCATGTCAAATAATTATCCACCTTTGGTCTATGGTGTGAATAAATATTGCGACTAATGAGGATTAAGAAGACAAGAACAATGAATAAGTCAAGAATTGAATTGATGAAATAATATTATTAATCCAAATATGGCATTCACAAAAGGTTCACATTGATTCCCTAGTTTTAGAATTAGTTACACATCATGAAAAAAAAACTAGAAGAAACAGAGAAGATAAAACCCATTGAGTACTTCAAGTCTTCAATTAAAATTTTGTTAATCTTCTTAATCTTCGCTCTTATGATGTGTAAAGATGATGATAAAATTGTGTAGGTGTTTGCGAAAGAGAATAATGGTTGAGAATGCTAGAATGTGTGTGTTCTTCTGTAGAAAAAAAATAAGAAATATATATTGGCCCTCGATCAAATAGGGTTTCAGAATTCCCTAGAAAACAAGGAAGGCACACGGCTGCTCCCTGTATAGAGGCACGGACACCTTATACAGACCGCGGTACTCCAAACGTTGTATTGTCTGGTCGTTTCAGCGGCATTAACCACAGCTTGGGCTGATACTAGGAAGTTGTATGGACCACGGTCTTGAAAGATGGTACGCCTGGACTTCTTCGATGAATATTCTACGGTTGAAGCACTTCACGGGTATCGACCTACATAGCGGAAGTTGATAGATTTGCCCATTATCTTCTCATTTAATTCCATTGTTTGCAAATATCACCAAACACCACATATGTAAGGAAAAATGACCTACACATGCTCAATAAACAAATTAAATAACCTAAATTACTCGAGAGACAAGCTTATTACATAGGAAATATGGGAGAAAAACATATATATATATATATATATATATATATATATATATATATAATAGACTGATCAGTGGTGAATTGAGTATACATTATAACTATTTTCTCATAACAATAAAGGTTAATTTGTATGCTCATCAAGTGTTTGAAAAAAGTCTCGAAAGAGTTTTAAAAATAGAGTGTCAACCTCTTCACCCCATCTAGGTTGTTAAGTATATAACCTTATAGGTATTTTCACTTCTGATTATCTACTTCCTATTAGAGATCCCTTTTATCCTACCCGCTGACCTTTTACTAATGAAATACTTGCCTCTTTCTATCAAATAAACTACACATGTCTCTAGAAATTTCATCGCTCAACCTTCCGGATCTCCCCGATCCAAGTCATGACTTCCTTGCTCAAGTTAGTGTTGGGATTTATGCCCTAAAGCTTGTAATTTGTAGATGCCAGAAAAACATTATTAAAAGAAGTGGTTATTTCATTCAATAAATAAGACACATACGTTTATATCATATGTGCTAAACATCCACGATTGCTATATGTAATCTCAAACTGAGTATATGAGTGTCGTATACAGAGATATTATGTTAGAGACATGCAATCTAAAGAGTCCGTAGAGAGTGAATAAAACTGTATACTTTATTTGTGGTTAATTTACAGCTGTGGTTCATTTCGTAATGTACGATGGTATTATCTTAGACTATTCATTTGGTGATATGATAATAGAGGTACCATATAGGATCTGATCATATAGGACTAGTCCACAATCTATATGAATCTCTTACCAAGATCTGTTACACATAGAGAATCATATACATCAACAAATGATGGTTGTATATGGGTGATCTTAATCCTGAGTGTTTTACTGACTTCTTCAGGTTTGATCACGGTTTTTAACATACCATGGGTGAGATCTGAGTAGCATTCCCGATAAAAAACTCTGTATATTGGAATCACAGTTTAGCTTGTGGTTAGGAAGGTCTGCACATAATAAAGGAATCCATTCTTTCTTACGAGAAGTAGAGAAGTAGTTCTCTTATGGGTTGATTCGGGATTTAAACGGTAAAAATGCTCTTCTTCTTCCGTAAAGGAATGAAGGATATAATTGTTCATTAGAGAATCATTGGTACTTAAAGAAAAATATATAATTAGAGAGGTATAACAGACTTTATGGCATAGCTCTAATTATGAACTACTTATGGAGGATCATACCATATGTAATAACTATATCGATGGACACTGATATTTTGGTTTGTGTAAAACATCTACAGTTACGAGAGTGCAACCACCGGGATTTTAGTGGAATAAATCCGAAGTTAATAATCATGAAATATTAATAAAAGAGTTTAATTAATTTTTCTAAGCATTATTAGAGCTCAAAATTGTGGGTCTAGTAGGTCCCTTTACTAGCCCCTTACGATTATTGGTAACAAGGCTCACGACTAATTAGATGGTCAAATTAATTACGTTATGAAAGTAACTTGGATATGTTCTGGAAATTAATTAAATAACATGACTATTTAATTAATAAATTATGAATAAATAAATAATAAGAATATTTAATTGACAAATTAATAATTAAGAATTATTAATTAGAGCTTATATGTTTGAACATTGACAAGAGCAAATGAATAAAATAATAGAGACTATGTTTTATTTTCTTTAGAGAGGTCAAGGGTTCAAGTCTTAGTAACAATATATATATTTATATATGATTTAGAATCCTATATTAACAGGGTCACTAAAACCCTAGTCTTCTGGTAATATATATAGTTATAATATCGGAAAACAAATTAACCTAACCTAATAGAAGCAGAGAGACTGTGAGGCAAAATGAGAGAAAAAGAAAAAGAAAAACTAAACTTCTTTCTTCTTCTACTTGGCCAAACCCTACTAAGAAGACAATGAGTTGTCTTCTCCATCTCTGCAACCTCCATCATATACTCCCGAAATCTGTGACGTGCCCATACTGAAATAATATGTACAAGGTTATACTAAACAACCTAAAGGAGGGGGGGGGGGGGGGGGGGGGTGAATAGGTTGTCTCTCACTTTTAACAAATCTTTCGAGACTAGTGACAAAACCTTGTTAAGCATACAAATTAACATTCAACATGATTGTTATGGGAAAACAATATATTCAAGTATGCTCAAATCTCCACTCTTAGTCTACAAAACATACAACAAGAATCAATGTATCTTATGAACAAATATATACTCAATGTAGAACAAAATTCCATAAGTTGTACTTAGAGAATTACAATGTGGTACTTTACAACTTAAATGGAATATCACAAGATACAAAGTTATCTAACACATACAAACAATATTGTGTGAGGAAGTCAACTTACATATAAAGTTCCATCCATATTATTCAAATAACAATTACCAATATAAGAGAGATATGGATATAGAAAAGTTAACACAAGATATAAAGTGGTAAAACTCTGAAGAGGAAACATCCACGGGTTAGCAACCATCGGCAAACAAAATCCACTAGTAGATAAGAAAAGTACAATCTCTCAAGTGAACCCTTCACCTAGAAACTACCCTCCTATCCTACTCATGAAGATGTCGCCCTCTTGCTCAACAATCCAATGCCTCACACCTCTTGTCAAGACTTCCTGGCTCACCCTTTTCGGATCCTCACGACCCTATGCAAGACTTCTTTCTCAACTATCCGAGTCCTCCCGACTCTAGTTGAGACTTCCTTGCTCACCCTTCCGGATCCTCACGGGCAAGACTTCTTTGCCTGACAATCCGAGGTCTCCCACCTCTTGCCAAGACTTCCATGCTCAACAACATAGGTCTCACACCTATTGTCAAGACTTCCTTCTCATAAGGCATCTTACTGATCATGAATGCAAAACGCAAACAAGCACGCATCATAGAATACGATGATCAACAAATTCTATGGAAATTAGAATTAGTCAATGAGCACACAAAGTATATTTTCTAGTTTATAATCCAAAAGTGACACCACACAAGATGATGCATGAGCATATGAAATGTATGGATTAGGTACACTCCATGAAGATCTAGACATAGACAATAAAGTTCACAAAACAAGATTGTCTAGATCTTATGCATGAATAAAAATCTAGAGCATGCCAAATTTTCAAACACACACTTTAAACCTAGATTTTATTCATTTTACTAAAGCTTGAAATAAACATGTTTGTGAAGTACATATTCAAGACTTAAGTACTAACACAAAAATGCTAGAAACACAAGATATGATCAATCAAATCTCTAGCAATGATTTCGAGTATATATTCACAAAATAGTCAATTAAACTCTAATAGACTTTAAATATAAAATCAAATGTGCTAATCCTAGATCTATTCAACAAATGAGTTCTAGCACATGATAAGACTATTAATAATGAAAATAAAGTCAATCAAAACATAAATAGTCCTAGGTAAGATGCTAGCACAATACAACTCACAATCACGTGAAAACATAGGTTTGATTGAAACTTAACTCACAACCAAGTTTCTAATTAAGCACAACTAGCATTTAATTGAAGATCTATCACTCATCAATATATGTTCAAGTCAAATACACACAAGTAGGAAGAAGACCCAAGGTATTTGAACATTATAATCAAGGAAAACAAAAGATAAACAAATACCTTGTCAATTTCGAGTGCAGTCACGAAAATAGTGCGATCAACCAGAAAACTTGAACAAATGAATCCAATGTTGCTTGGAGATGATAGAGGACTTCAATTCAAAACTTCTCCAACTTGAATCACTCAAATGAGATAAGAGATAAGAGAGATATGGTGATTCAAAGTTGAGAGAAAAATCTGGAAATTTTCTGCACTAAATTTTCTTCTTCCTTAGATTCAAATAAGATAGTGAAGAGATATATAAAGGATAGGGAACAACAGAGCATGAAAGGACCAAACTACCCCCTTTAAGAATGCTACTCCGAGATGGCACATGGGCATCTCGGGTGAAACAAATAATTTGGTGTGTAATATTAATCTAGAGGGGGAGTGAATAGATTTTAATTAACTTTTATCCAATTTTCGTTAAGAGTCAAGTTGACGAAAATACCCCTATCTAGTTACAAAGATACTACAAGTGTAATAAATGTGGAAATAGTAAAAACACTTGAGATATACGTGGAAACCCCTCCAAATGGGAAAAACCACGGGCTGATGAGTGCACCACACTAGAACCTCGAATCCACTAATGATAAAGGAATTACAACCGAATCCCTGTTTAATCCTCCACTACTACCTAATCCGGCATAAGTGAACCTAGTTCGTCATGCTTGTGCTTTAAGCTACCTACTCCCGGAAGCAACACAAATCATACTTCTCAATGAAGAGATAAAGTGTCCTAAGTGAATATATGATGATATTCAATGAACAAACAAGGCTAGGAAACCCTATATGCTTATCTAGGATAATGAGATGACAATTAAATACAATCCTAGATATCAAAAGCTAAATGACATGTTCAAAAAGCTTAGCTAAATATAGATCAAACAATCCTATGAAGCTATCACAACACAACACTCAATCATGGCATCACAACAATCTCTAATTTGTATCTAAGAATGTTCTAAGAGCATACAAATAGTTAAAGAGATGGTTTAGTAAGCAAAACACTTAACTTGTAAGAAGATAGTGAAGAACTTACCAAACAAGATGTGATAAAGCAACCCTATCCATAGATGCACTCTAGATGAACTTAGATGATGCAAGATGAAGATTTAATGCTTATGGGAATGCTTTGAGTGATTAAAAATGAGTTCTTGGAAGTGTTTTTCTTTTGAAATGTGTTTTAAGGAAGAAATGTGATATTCTGAACTCATACACGACCTTAAGGCATTGAGTTATATATATATAAGATCCAAACAAAGTGAGGTCGTTTTGAAAAAAAATGTTCCAGCTTCCTCTGTGTGCGCTGGTGACGTGCGCTAGTCAAGTTGCGCACCACCAACCCACAACCTATTTTAAAACAGGCGCTGGACGAGTGGCCCATCCCAGTAGCGCAACACAAGCGCAGATTCTTTGGGATGTTTATGCTAGTGAGGCTGCGCTAGACGAGTAGAGCACCACCAGCGAACACCCATATTTTTCAACTACATGCGGTTACAGCAGCGTAGCTCAGTGGCACATGACTAGCGGCGATCTACTGTGAATGTTGCGCTGGTGAGGTGCGCTGGTCGAGTAGTGCACCACCAGCGAAAGGCCTATTTTTTCAACACTCAAATGCACAAAAAACAATAAGTTCAAGAGTGATGAAATTGCATCCTATTTTAATGCCTAGCTTGACATACAACTTTCATAGCAAGATGCAAATAGGTCAATAAGAGTCATTTAAACTAAAGTGCACACAAGAAAACACTCAACATATAAGATCAAGAGTTATGCATGAATATGTGAGTGTGTGCAACTATCTCTTCAAAGTAAGTAAGCACAATAATTTTACCTTTGATGCTTCTCCTCTTGAGGTCTTGAGAGCCTAAGCTACACTTACATGAACCCCAACAATGTGGTTGTTCACGAAATAAGCCAATCAACAAATGAGGACTTTTCAATCTCCCCCTTTGGCTATTTCGTGATAAAACCACCACTCACATTGATCCTCTCAAAACAAAACAGAAAAACACCGGGAAGATATTCTACATTACAAGGAGATAAACATAAAAAAAAACTTCAAATCTTCAATCTCTTGTAGAACTATCAACCCTACAGACAAAGTAAGCACAAATACACTTTCCAACCAAGTGCATGTGAGATGATCAAGTGAATATAAAACAAAAACAATTGCATTCAATAATATGAGTATGACATCGTGAAATGCGCATGCAATGCTCCCCCTCAACTGGTTACTCCCCCTACATGTAATCTCCCTCTTAAACAAGTACACTCATGCAATGCTCCCCCTCAAAGCCAACACATGCTACTCCCCTAACATCACAATGCTAGGTCAATGCTACTACCCTAACATCACAATGCTAGGTCAATGCTACTCCCCCATTTTTGTCATGATATAGGCAAGGGAGAAGTCCCCAACCAGGTCATTCAAGGTAAAGAAAGAAAAGAGCATACAAGATTGTTGCATAATTATATAAGCCACATTTATGCAGTCTCAATTGATAGAAGAGACACAAGGAGATTTATTGAAGGACGATGTGTGAATCAAAAAATGCTTTGCATACAAGACATGTTGCATTCAAGTCCAAAAACAATGGTATTTGGCAAAGCAAATGATAAAGGTTTCCAATATAATTCAAACCAATTTCACAATTTGTCATGAGAGAAGCAAGGATAAAGAGTTCTTATAACTATCAAGTTTAAAGGCATTAAATCCAACTTTAAGAACTAAACATGGCATGAGCAACTTTGCACCCTATTTGATTTTTTCGGGAGGATACCTATATGATAATAGCCATGTTCAACTACTAAAGAAAGAGAGACATTAATTAAACATTTTAGTCTCACTAGTATGTTTCACACAATGTGTTGCATTTAACAATTGCAATCAACAAATCATGCTTTATCATTTTTTATTAGCATGTCATTTAAGAATCATCATGTCATGGAGATAATTCTAGGTCATTCAAACATGTACATCCAAAGTAGATCTCCTAGTCTAAAAATGCATGTTTGAACATATATATGACATGGATTGTAATCAAAGCAAAGTTCACACTTATTGAAGAAAATACAATTTACTATAATAAGTGCAACCAAGCTACTCAAGCAATCAATAAAGGAGCATAAATATTTTCAAAGAAAAAATTGCATGCAACAACTATACAATAGCTCTCTTTGCTTGAGTTCCCCTTATGGGGTCAAAAACCACCACTCATCACTCCATGTGACAAATCCCAATAGATCTACTAAATCCATTGGACCTAGTTGAGCTTATAGGTGAAAACTTAGCACAATGACAAGCGGGTTCATCTTTTTTAATCCACTTAGGTGACATATTGTTATTCCTAGTGGTCAAGATCATCATATTACTCCTAGGATCATTAACAATAGCTTTCCTAGGCTCATGCATATTGGCTCTACCCCTTTTTCTTTCAATCATGCTTTTAGTTCTACACATGTTATTGTACTTGAAGCAATTTGGTCTAATATGACCATCAACACCATAAAAATGACATGAATGAATAAAATGAGGGGTCATACCATTCCTTTGTGAGGACAAAGGTGTTTTCCCATGTCTTTGAGCTTTCCTTTTGTGTGGTATTGATTCTCCTCTCCCTTGTTGTTGAGTTGGAGAAGATTGCTTCCTTTGTTGAGCATGCAGAAAATGCTTCCTGGCTTGATGGCTTTTAGTTTGAGGGATAGTTGCTTGAAGCGTTCTCATTGGTTGAGCTTGAGCTTCACTTCTTGGTGCCATCTTAACTTGGACATTTCTAGAACACTCTCCTAGTTCAATTTTCTTCTTAGGATGAAGTGGAGGAAGAGGTTCTTTGATGTCCAAGCTCTTGACAAATATTGTCTTGCTAGGAGTTGAGGTCTCCTTGTCATCTTCAAACCCTAGACCTCTCTTGTCACTTGGCTTCTTCCCAACTCCCAACATATGGTCAAGCTTCTCCGTACTCGAAGTCATCTTATCAATCAACTCTCTAGCTTCTCTAAGCTCCTCTTTCAAGCTTTCTTCCATTTTTTTTCCATTCTTCACTTTCTCACTTAAGTGAGTCACTTTGGTTGTTAGCTTGAGGTTCTCTTCCTTTAGCTTCTGAACCTCTTTCTTCATACTCAACCTAGAGCTTTGAAAATGCTCAATGAACCCTTCAAGATTCATACTCTCTACATTTCCATTTGTAGAGTGAGATGAAGAACTCTTATCACTAGAGACATCACTAGTGTCATTTGTTGCCATGATGGCATCATCAATATAAGTAGCTTCACTTATCACTCTCTTAGCTACTTTTTCATCACATCCTTCTTCAAGGTTGCAAACTAAAGCCTTGTTGCCTTTTTCTATATCTTCCACAAAGGAGGCTCCAAAAGCTATGTAGTTAAGAATATTCTCTTCATCACTAGAAGAATCATCTCCTTTATTGGAGATATCACTTCCACTATCAATTGATGAGGTGGCCATCAACTTTCCTTTCTTCTTCTTCTTCGAGTTAGCACATTCGGGGGAAAAGTGACCTATCCCACCACATTCATAACATCAGACCCTTTTCCTTTCGGTCTTTTCTTCCCTAGGCTCAAACTTCTTGAAATGAGTCTTTTTCTTCGAGTCTTGACCATTGGATCCGAAACCTTTCCTCTCAGACTTGTAGAATTTCTTGAACTTCCTCATTAGTAAAGCCATTTCCTCATGTGAGTCATCACTTTCCTCCTTCTCAACTTTGGAGGCTTTCAAAGCAATTCCTTTTGCTTTTTAGGAGATGTGGTGGTAAGACCCTTCCTAGATTCATAAGCTAATAGCCTCCCAAACACTTCACTCGACTTCATATCCTTGTAAGCATTATTCTCTTCTAAAGCCGTCACCTTAGACTCAAATCTTTTGGGTACAGATCTCATAATCTTTTGCTTGATTCTCTTATTCGAATAAGGATCATCAAGTTGATGACTTTGGTTCACACTATCCATCAACCTTACTTCAAAGTCATTGAAGCACTCGTTCTCATCCATCTTGAGCAGTTCAAATTGTGTTAGAGAACTTGAAGCTTCGACTCTTTAACCATATCGGTTCCCTCATGTGCAACTTCTAGGATATCCCATGCCTCCTTAGCTATCCTAGTGTTTTAAACCAACTTGTACTGGTTCTCATCCATTGCACATAAGATGGCATGCATTGCCTTCCTATTCCACTTCGATGCCTCAAACTCTTGTTCGTTCCACTGTGCCTTTGGCTTGAATACATCATCTCCTTTATCTGTAGGAGTCATCATGGGTGGAGTGTAGCCATCTTCAATCGTCATCCTTGCTCTGTCATGAATTTGGTAAATATACGACTCCATCTTGCATTTCCAAGAGGCATAATTCAATCCGATGAGAAGTTGAGGTCTAGTGCTAGAAGCTCCCTCGTTGCCACCGTTTCCACTCATTATGTTTAATGAATGAATGATATGAATGCAAATGTATGAATGATCAATACACACATAAAATGCAACACACACCAAAAATGAGCAAGGATCACCTATGTATGTCTAGGAACTCGCTCTGATACCAATTGAAACAAATAATTTGGTTTGTAATATTAATCTAGAGGGGGGGGGGGGGGGGGGGTGAATAGATTTTAATTAACTTTTACCCAATTTTCGTTAAGAGTCAAGTTGACGAAAATACTACAAGTGTAATAAATGCGGAAATAGTAAAAACACTTGAGATATACGTGGAAACCCTCCAAATGGGAAAAACCACGGGCTGATGAGTGCGCCACACTAGAACCTCAAATCCACTAATGATAAAGGAATTACAACCTAATCCAAGTTTAATCCTCCACCACTACCTAATCCAGGTATAAGTGAACCTAGTTCATCATGCTTGTGCTTTAAGCTACCTACTCTTGGAAGCAACACAAGTCTTACTTCTCAATGAAGAGATAAAGTGTCCTAAGTGAATATATGATGATATTCAATGAACAAACAAGGCTAGGAAACCCTATATGCTTATCTAGGATAATGAGATGACAATTAAATACAATCCTAGATATCAAAAGCTAAATGACATGTTCAAGAAGCTTAGCTAAACATAGATCAAACAATCCTATAAAGCTATCATAATACAACACTCAATCATGGCATCACAACAATCTCTAATTTTTATCTAAGAATGTTATAAGAGCATACAAATAATTAAAGAGATGGTTTAGTAAGCAAAACACTTAACTTGTAAGAAGATAGTGAAGAACTTACCAAACAAGATGTGATAAAGCAACCCTATCCATAGATGCGCTCTAGATGAACTTAGATGATGCAAGATGAAGATTTAATGCTCATGGGAAAGCTTTGAGTGATTAAAAATGAGTTCTTGGAAGTGTTTTTCCTTTGAAATGTGTTCTAAGGAAGAAATGCAATATTCTGAACTCATACACGACCTTAAGACATTGAGTTATATATATATAAGATCCAAACAAAGTGAGGTCGTTTTGAAAAAAAAATGTTCCAGCTTCCTCTGTGTGTGATGGTGACGTGCGCTGGTCGAGTAGAGCACCACCAGAGCACAACCTATTTTTAAAACAGGCACTGGACGAGTGGCGCATCCCAGTAGCGCAACACAAGCGCAGATTCTCTGGGATGTTTGTGCTAGTGAGACTAGGCTAGACGAGTAGCGCACCACCAACGCACGCCCATATTTTTCAACTACTCGCGGTTGCAGCAGAGCAGCTCAGTGGTGCATGGCTAACGGCGGTCCACTGTGAATGTTGCGCTGGTCGAGTAGCGCACCACCAGCGCAAGGCCTATTTTTTCAACACTCAAATGCACAAAAACAAAAAGTTCAAGAGTGATGAAATTTCATCCTATTTTAATGCCTAGCATGACATACAACTTTCATAGCATGATGCAAATAGGTCAACAAGAGTCATTTAAACTAAAGTGCACACAAGAAAATACTCAACATATAAGATCAAGAGTTATTCATGAATATGTGAGTGTGTGCAGTTATCTCTTCAAAGTAAGTAAGCACAAGAATTTTTTCTTTGGTTCTTCTCCACTTGAGGTCTTGAGAACCTAAGCTACCCTTACATGAACCCCAACAATGTGGTTGTTCACAAAATAAGCCAATCAACAAATGAGGACTTTTCATCAGGGCAGCAAGGAGTTATGACCGAGGTGGCCACGCGCCATCTCGGGCTTGGGCTTGCACCATTTGATGGCCTTTGGCCTTGGTACACCTCCCTTGCATTCCTCTCACGTTCTTCGACCGTTCTTTGGCCTCTGAACTAGAAATTCAAATCCGTTTATGGATTACAAACCATAACTCTCTCACAGACATAGACATATAAGATACTCAACCCAAAAAATAAGAATTCAACTCGATATGCAAAGACGAAGACAATGTACGCAACATGACTGTAAAGTATCATAACTGAAATGACCGAAACTCAATCAAGAATGTTTTAAGACTAAAATCAAGTTCAATATCCATGTTATACAAATATATACACATGCAAACATAATCCACACTAGAATGCAAACTACATAGAGATAGTCTCCAATCATGCATTTTCCAAAACATGTTAGTTTCATACCAATGCATGAGCATTCATCTTCAAGTGTATGAATGTGTTATAAATGGTGCATAACAATGCAGGGACACACATGTATGATATATGTGTGTGTGCCTAAGCCTTTAAAGAGAAAAGAAAGGTCTTAATATACCTTTGTAGAAACATGAAGCACTTTTCCCTTTGAAGACTTGAACTTGCTTGAATAGTTGTCATTTCTTCTTTGAAGCTTGAATCATCATGAATCCTGGACAACTAAACAATACAAAGTAAATGTTGTTTTGATATAGAATAATTCCAACAAAACTCACAAACCTAACAATCTACCCTTTTGACAAATTCTATGTCAAAACACCTATACAAAATACTAAAACATACAAAATGAAGATTGGTCACAAAATCATACCCTCACATTACAATGAGTTAGTTCCTTAAGACTAATCTTCAACAAGTCTTGAACTTCTTCTTGATATTCTCTTGTAGCCACCTAAAATCAACTTAAAGCACAAAGCATATCCAAGAGAAAGACACATATGGCAAGAATTAAACATTTAAATCCAAAATGAATCATGTATCTCCCCCTTAATACATTCTATCTCAAAGACATTCTTATGTCAAAAATGAATCAAGTATCTCCCCCTTAATTCATGTTATCTCAAATACATTCTTAACCAAATGAAATCACAATATTACATGCCATAAGAAGTTCAATACTTGACAAATATTCAAAGAAGATATGCTAAGACAATATCATATTTCTCCCCCTTTTTGACATAAAATTATGCCAAAGAAAAAAAAATGATATATTGAGATCAAATAGTGAAACAATTGGTGATCTCATATAATGTTCGGAGATGGATGCCTTACTTGAAGAATTGATTTATTTCAAGCATCTAGCTCCCATATCTTCTCCCTTGATTCTAGTTTGCTTTTCCAAGTTAACCTATCAAAGGTTATTCAAATCTATACACCACAACAAACTCATCAAGGTATAGTGAATCACAAATGCATAAAATTTACTCTTAAGCATATAGGTCATTTCTACCAAGTTCAACAATTGCATTAACAATGATGTTAACCCCAAATATAAAGGAATTGGTATCAACGACAATCATATCAACCTCAAACAAGAAAAGATTTGATTACAACCACAACTACTATCATTCAAAGTAAGGAGGAATTTTCTGCAATTGCAATCAATTAAATTGACTAAAACTACAATTACTATCACCCTATGCATGGAGGAATTTTCTGTAACTATAACAAATTGGATTGATTACAACTACAATTACTATCGACCCCAAATAAAGAGGAATTCACTGTAACTACAATCAATAGAATTAATTACAATTACAATTACTATGGACCCCAAAACAAAGAAGAATTCATTACAACTATTCTCATTTCAATTTCAAGAATGAAGGAATTGATTGCAATCTCAACTACTATACAACCCCAAATAAGGAGAAGTTGCCTGTAAATACAATCATACAATTATTAGAAAATGTTTCATGCATTATTTGTGATGAACAATACAAAGGCATATGGTAATACAAAGAATCATCATGCAAATCAAGAAATATGAAATAACATCTACAAGATTCATTATATCAAACAATGAATATGCCAACAAATATCAACTTGAAAGATGTGAACAAATCATAAAAGAGAACAAAGTCTAGCATACTATGCTCCCCCTTGTTAAGTGCTCTATCTAAGATCAAGATAGAATGATGTTCACAATAAATCCGAACAATCACACATTCAAGCAATTTTAAAGAAATCCAACAAAATAAGCTCCACAAACTATAAGAGGTACACCAGGATTTTCAGTTTCTCTCATAATTCTTCTAAAAATTGCTAGAATATCAAAATACTCTATAAGCAAAAGTGTGTGTGTGAATTTTGCTTCAAGTATATATAAAAGGAGTGATTGTGATATCAACATGCAAACCACTTCAACACCTATCCATCTAAAGCTTTTCCAATCAAGGTCGAACCGATTATAATCCGAATTTTTGATTTAAAGAGAATAGATTTCAACATATGAATTTGTGTGTGCATGTGGCTCGTCATCCCATTTCTGTTTTTCAACCCGAGCAATCACAATTTTCAACTATACTCCATTTTAAGTCTTCCTCCGTTTCTTTTTAGGCTTTGAATCAAAGAATTTTCTTTTATTGATTCTATTTCAACACTTCTTTGATTTTACGTACATAAACATAAATTATTCATGACGGCTTTCACTCTTCACAATGGTATAGCCCTTTCCTACATTGGGCGGCTTCACAACCAATGTGTGTAGCCTTTTCCATGAAGGTGCTCATTGAGTTCTATGTAGTTGTCGAAGCAAAATGGATACTAACCATAGGTCATCTATCATGTACTAAGCAATAAACTTTTAGATGCATCCATAATCTACACATTTTCAAACTCAACTACTCAAACTTAAACATATAAGTGAAGCAAAGTGCAATTTTTGAAAATCAAGTTTTTATGGCTCATAAGCACATGATCTAAGATCAATAAGTAAAGACTTATTCAAGATCATTACTTCTCTAATAAGTAGTTTTCAAAGAATATAAAGCTCATATTTTCAAAAAGTATGTCACTCATCATTCAAGCAAGCATTTCAAGCATCATGAGTAGGATCATTGTCGACACATCACTAAAAGAACTTTAGAGAGCAAATGTCAACAAGGACCATATGAATGCTACACTAGTTTTCTAATATGACATGCTATATGATGCAATGCAAGCGTAGAAATGACTTTCTCCAAAAGTCTTAACAAGATAATCACCAAATAGATTTTATAAGAGTAACTTCTCAAAAGTTAATCAATGGATTTTGACTATAAAAACAAAGTTAAGTGAGATAGCTAAGTTTGTGTCTAGACGTGGAGTATTCCAAGCTAACTAGATAGAATTCTCAACACACTTGACACTTAGCCTTAAAGCTAACTCACATGTGCTACTTACAATAAAGGTAAAAGCACTCACCCTTGAACCATTGTTCTTGGGTGAAATTTCACACAAAAATCATGATCATTTCTCATGGCAAAAATATATCTAGAAGATAAATCATCAACTATCTTCTCTATAAAGATATTACTCATGTAAAACACATTATTATTGCCATCAACAAAGATATCATCAAGACTATACATATGATCATGTGAAACAGTCATTTTCACCCAAATCTTCTCTATTATTTTCTTCACACGATTATCATTATCACACATAAAATTCAAAGTGTTATCATGCAAGAACCATTTATAGAAGATTTTCACATCTCATTAGCATGCATCACATTCCCTAGTTTGCATCATCTAATGTACTCACGGCAATATAGCAAAAATAACAAACCGGAATAAATTTCAAGATGTTACTATTTAGGTAAGAGTGTACCGATGGTGAAGACTCCTTAATTTCCTTGATTTTGCACTTGACCTTGTAAGACTTGGCCTTTGAAATTCTCTTGTTCCTTAGTGACTTGCCTTTAGTTGTAGGAGACTCCACTTGCTCATCTACAATGCTTAAGTCACTTGAATCTCCATAAAGATTACCAAACTCTTTGGCCATCATGATTGCCAACTCCTCTCTCTTGCCTTTGATCATTACCTTCAAGAAATAAAAGTAAATTGTTAGCAAAATCATTTGTTAATCTATCTAACATACGAGCCTCTTCAACCATCTTCTTTTCTGGACATTTGATCACTTCATTCTTCACTTTAACTTCCTTTAACGCTTCATCTCTTTCCTTGTCAAGAGTTTGAACTCTTGCCATCAAGTAGAAGTCGATGGTCTTTGACATGCAATTCTCTTCATTGAGTTACAAAGACAAGTAATCATGTCTAGATCGATATCCTCCGGAAAAGCTTCTTCATCTTTGTTTTTGTCACAAACATTCTTTTCATGCTTAACAACAAAATTATTAGTAGACAAATGAAATATAAAACAAGAAGAACCTTTTTCACAACCAACAAAGGAGGAAACAAAAAATAAACAATTGTAGACTAAAAGTTGATATCCATGGTTAGTAAATAACCTTGTAGATCCCGAATCACACTAACTACTTTAAGTGACCCGCTTTGATACGAATTGAAATAATATGTACAAGGTTATACTAAACAACCTAGAAGGGGGGGGGGGGTGAATAGGTTGTCTCTCACTTTTAACAAATCTTTCGAGACTAGTGACAAAACCTTGTTAAGCATACAAATTAACATTCAACATGATTGTTATGATAAAGCAATATATTCAAGTATGCTCAAATCTCCACTCTTAGTCTACAAAATATACAACAAGAATCAATGTATCTTATGAACAAATATATTCAATGTAGAACAAAATTCCATAAGTTGAACTTAGAGAATTACAATGTGGTACTTTACAACTTAAATGGAATATCACAAGATACAAAGTTATCTAACATATACAAACAATATTGTGTGAGGAAGTCAACTTACATATAAAGTTCTATCCACATTATTCAAATAACAATTACCAATATAAGAGAGATAGGGATAGAGAAAGGTTGACACAAGATATAACGTGGTAAACCTCCAAAGAGAAAACATCCACGAGTTAGCAACCACTAGTAAACAAAATCCCCTGGTAAACAAAATTCACTGGTAGATAAGAAAAGTACAATCTCTCAAGTGACCCCTTCACCTAGAAACTACCCTCCTATCCTACTCATGAAAATGTCGCCTTCTTGCTCAACAATCCGAGTCCTCACACCTCTTGTTAAGATTTCCTCGTTCACCCTTCCAAACCCTCACGACCCTAGGCAAGACTTCTTTGCTCACCCTTCCGGATCCTCACGACCCTAGGCAAGACTTCTTTGCTTGACAATCCGAGGTCTCCCACCTCTTGCCAAGACTTCCATGCTCAACAACATAGGTCTCACACCTATTGTCAAGACTTCCTTCTCACAAGGCATCTAAGTGATCATGAATGCAAAACGCAAACAATCACGTAACATAGAATAAGATGCTCAACAAATTCTATGGAAATTAGAATTAATCAATGAGCACACAAAGTATATTTTCTAGTTTATAATCCAAAAGTGACACCACACAAGATGATGCATGACCATATGAAATATATGGATTAGGTACACTCCATGAAGATATAGACATAGACAATAAAATTCACAAAACAAGATTGTCTAGATCTTATGCATGAATAAAAATCCAGAGCATGCCAAATTTTGAAACATACACTTTAACCCTAGATTTTATTCATGTTACTGAAGCTTGAAATAAACATGTTCATGAATTACATATTCAAGACTTTAGTACTAACACAAAAATGCTAGAAACATAAGATATGATCAATCAAATCTCTAGCAATCATTTAGAGCATATATTCACAAAATAGTCAATTAAACTCTAATAGACTCTAAATATAAAATCATTTGTGCTAATCCTAGATCTATTCAACAAATGAGTTCTATCACATGATAAGACTATTAATCATGAAAATAAAGTCAATCAAAGCATAAATAGTCCTAGATAAGATGCTAGCACAATACAAATAACAATCATGTGAAAACATAGGTTTGATTGAAACCTAACTCACAATCAAGTTTCTAATTAAGCACAACTAGTATTTAATTGAAGATCAATCACTCATCAACATATGTTCAAGTCAAATACACACAAGTCGGAAGAAGACCCAAAGTATTTGAACATTAGAATCAAGGAAATCAAAAGATAAACCAATACCTTGTCAATTTTGAGTACAGTCACGAAAATGTTACTATCAACCAAAAAAATTGAACAAATGACTTCAAGGTTGCTTGGAGATGATAAAGGACTTCAATATAAAACTTCTCTAACTTGAATCACTCAAATCAGATAAGAGATGAGAGAGATATGGTGATTCAAAGTTGAGAGAAAATTCTGGAAATTTTCTAAACTACATTTTCTTCTTCCTTAGATTCAAATGAGAGAGAGAAGAGATATATAAAGAAGAGGGAACAAAAGAGCATGAAAGGACCAAACTACCCCCTTTGAGAATGCTTCCCCGAGATGGGGCATGGGCATCTCGGGGTAGCAAGGAGTTGTGGCCGAGATGGCCACGTGCCATTTCGTGCTTGCACCATATGATGGCCATTGGCCATGGTGCACCTCCCTTGCACTTCTCTCATGTTCATCGGTCGTTCTTTGGCTACCAAACTCGGAATTTGAATCCGTTTGTGGATTACAAACCATAAATCTTTCACAGACATAGACATATAAGATACTCAACTCAAAAAATAAGAATTCAACTTGATATGCAAAGACGAAGACAATATACGTAACATGACTGGAAATTATCATAACTTTTGACTCGGAACTTGAAATCAATTGTATGAGTAACCAAAATGACCGAAACTTAATCAAGAATGTTTTAAGACTAAAATCAAGTTCAATGTCCATGTTATACAAACATATACACATACAAACACAATCCACACTAGAATGTCAACTACATAGAGATAGTCTCTAATCATGCATTTTCCAAAACATGTTATTTTCATACCAATGCATGAGCATTCATCTTCAAGTGTGTGAATATGTTATAAATGGTGCACAATAATGCAGGGACACAAATGTATGATATGTGTGTGTGCCTAAGCCTTGAAAGAGAAATGAAAGGTCTTAATATACATTTGTAGAAACATGAAGCACTTTTCCCTTTGAAGACTTGAACTTGCTTGAATGGTTGTCATTTCTTCTTTGAAGCTTGAATCATCATGAATCCTAGACAACTAAACAATAAAAAGTAAATGTTGTTTTGATATAGAATAATGCCAACAAAACTCACAAACCTAACACATATATTGTTACCAGTTCACTGGTCATAACTCTAAAGGCTTAGTGGTGATGGATCGAAAAGAAACGAATGAGAAAATCAATAAGGTATTCTTGAATCCTTATTTATATTCATGTATATGCTTAGAAATCCAAAAACAAAATTTTAAAACCTAAATTTTTCTGCTATGTCGATTTTATAAACATCACAACTTTGATGTTTGATCTTCGGAACCTACAATTGGTATCAGAGCCAATTTTACTATATACATGAATATAATCTAATTATTTCTATTTCTTTTGGATATTTATGATACGTGTATGCACAATCTAGGGTTGTATGATGTTTATATTTCTTCATTATTATATAAACATGGTTGATCATTAATTGTATGGTAAGATGAGTTTAGGATTGTGCTTTTGGGTTGTAATTTTTTGCTGTAAATTATTCTTTGTAAATCATTTTTTCCCATAATATATTAATGTAATATTGTACGAAGAAGATGATTTGAGAAGACACGAAGGCAAAAGAAACAGTAGCCATGCAAGAGCGCTACACATACAAGGCTGCTGCTGCTGCGCACAAGGCTGCTGTGCGTTCTTATTTGATTGCTGGCAGCTACGCGATGGTCACGTGAGCTATTGTTGAAAGCACCCATGCATGTGAACGGTAGCTGCGCACTCTAGGGTTGCATTTTCACAAGCACGAATGGGCCAATTTTTTTTTTTTTTTATACCTTAGGCCACTGATAAGTGTTAGGGTAACACTTGGGCTTTAGGGTTTAATGTATGAGATGGATCACTTATTAAAAGAAGAATATATTAATCAAGTTGACTTGGTTGAAAGCCCAAAATATGTAAAAGATGGACTTAAAGATTTAAGGATTACGAGAAGACCAAGGAATGCCTTGGATTATTTTTCGTAATTAGAATTTTTTTTAGGTAGATAGCTTATCATACTCGGTCAACTCATGTATGTTTTATTTATGAGATGATTAAAGCATTGCCATGCATATACATGCCATATAGATTAGAAGTGCTACACTTGCATTATAATATATCATACATGCATAATAGCCAATTTTATTATGTGCTTTTTTTAATGAGATTACAATAAAATATTCACATAATTGGCTATTAATAAATGAGATTAGTTTTTAGGAGTAAAAACTCTGTAATTCTCATTAATAACTGATCACTTTATTAAACTGTTTAATTAAGTTAAATTAGTTAGGTCCATGTTTAATTATTAGGTTTAATATGATTAAGGCCCTAATAATAATTGGACCACATAATGTGTTTTAGTTTTAATAGTAAGAACTTGGTAAATCACATTTTTGATAATTCTAGTCTTAGTAAAATAGTTTACATAGATTACAATTTCATTAATAAACTAGATTTTTAATTGTTATAAAATTGATTAGTTTTTATTTGTTAATAAAATAAGATTCTAGCAAATTATTATAATGACCTAGAAATCTAGATTATTCTTAGCCTTTGAATCTATGTTTATCTAGGTACCCTTTCCATACGTAGTGAATGGAAGAGGGATATATAACATTACATCCCACAGTCTCCATCATTGGTTAAACACCGTTAGATTCAAATAGTGCGTTGAGACAACTTTGTTTTCGTTTTCCCTAAGGAAGGTCTTCGTGAGAATCAATACTAAGGTTGACATCCTAATGGATAGGATTTCTGAATGTCTTTTGGAATTGACTAATCCTAAGGCATCAATTCTCAAGTTAAGTTCGAGAGATCTGAAATGATGGGTTACATTTACGAGGATTTAGTTAAAATGGTTAATTAAAATCCTGACTAAAATAAACGATGGTTAAATGATATTAGAATTATGAGTCATTCTGGTATATCATTTGATTGAGAATGTCTTGATTCAAAATGTAAGTACTTGACCGACCCTTAGGCAGTACTTACTTGTGGTATTTTGGATTGTCATGCGGTAGTAACTATTTTAGGGATATTTTCTTGTTCATTAAAAATGTCCATACATCATGTTTAATTATATGCCGAATTTTTGTACAGGTGATATGAATGTATGAGTGAATGAATTTAATTTTAATTATGTTCATTTCAGCAATGTCTTCTGCATCACTTCAAATTCTTACGAATGAGAAATTAATTGGGAAAAACGTTACAAAATGGAAAAACGATATTAATGCAATCTCGGTCACCAAAGACTTGACACTTCTGCTTATAGAGGAATGTCCTCTACAAGCTGCAGCCAATGCAACACGAAATACTCATAAGGCTCACCAGAAATGGGTCTCAGCTGATGAAAATGCTCTAACTTACCTTGTGGCTAGCATGACTGATGTGCTTGTTTCGAAGCATGAAACAATGACTATAACATTTGAGATGATGAAGTCATTACAGGCCATGTTTGGGCAACCATCTGAGCAAAAGCGACATGAAGTTGTTCATTCTGTAATGCTTGTTCATATGAAAGAGGGGGCATCTGTTCAGGAATATGTCCTGGGCATGATGTCTCTTTTGAACACGACTGAGGTCAATGGTGAGGCAATTGACGAGGTAAACCAGGTGAGCATGATACTGACAACTCTTCTGAAGTATTTGGATTAGTTTAAAAGCAATTACGGGATAAACAAGTTGATGTTCAATCTGACAAGTTGCTTAATGAGCTGACAACCTTTAAGTCCATGACAAAGGACAACAAAGGTAAGACTGGTGGGGTAAATTTGTTGAACCATCTTCTTCTGGAACCAAGAAGAGGAAGAGGTCTGACGGTAAGGCTAAGGCTAAGCCCAAGAAGAAGCCAACCCAAAATAAGAAGAAGAGCACCATGACTGACAAGGTATAAGGAAAGTGTTTACATTGCGACAAGATTGGTCATTTGAAGAGAAACTGGACAAAGTACCTCGAGGAGATCTTAAAGAAGACGACCGTAAAAGATAAATTAGATTTACTTGTTACTAAGTCTTGTTTTGTTGAAAATGATTCTTCACCTTGGATAGTAACAAGGTCCCTTGCTAACCCTTTACGATTACTAGTAACAAGGTTCACGGTTAAGTGGATGATCCAATTAATTATGTTACGAAAGTGACTTGGATAATTGGATATATTGTGGGATTTAATTAAATAACATGATTATTTAATTAACAAATAAATTAGTAATAATTATAAAAATATGATTATTTAATTGACAATAACTGGACATTGGAGTTTCGAACCTTGACAAGAGCTAAGAAATAAAATAATAGAGATTATTTTTTATTTCCTTTAAAGAGGTCAATGGTTCAAGTCTTAGTGACAAAATATATTAATATAGGATTTAGAATTCGATCTTAACTAGGTAACTAAAACTCTAGTCTCTTTATAATATATATAGATATAATATCAAGAAACAAAATAACATAACCTAATAAAAACAAAGAGAGTGTGCGGCAAAAGGAGAGAAAAAGAAAAAAAAAATTCTTTCTTCTTCTACTTGGTTGAACCCTAGTGAGAAGACAATGAGTTGTCTTCTCCATCTCTACAGCCTCCATCCTATACTCCCGGTATCCATGATGTACCCACATACAGTTACCAGCTCACAGTCATAGCTCGAAAGGCTTAGTGGTGACAGATCGAAAAGAAACGAAGGAGAAAATCAGTAAGGTATTCTTGAATCCTTATTTATATTCGTGTATATGTATAAAGGTCTGAAAATAAAATTTTAAAACCTAATTTTTTCCGTTGTGTCAATTTTATAGAAAGCATCACTCAGATTTTTGCTCTTCAGGACCTACAGTTAGAACTTCACATTCCTACAAGAGACTTCATGCCTTTGCAAGGCTTCCTAACGTGATCAAATGTATGTAAATGTAAACAAATACAATATAGAATATTTGATCAAGATATCCAATGGAAACTAGAAATGATCAATGAGTACACAATGTATGTTTTTCTTTATAATCCAAGCAATTGACATCACATAAAATTATGTAAATCACATATGAAATGTATGGATTAAGTACACTTCATCAAGAACAAGACATTGGCGTGAATCACAAACAAGATTGCCTGGTTCTTTATAGATGAACAAAAACCTAGAAAGTGCAATCTAATCAAATTGCACTCAAATCTTAGAAATTATTCATGCAAACTAAAGCTTGAAACAAACATATTCTTTAAGCACATGTTCAAGACTTTAGAACTAAAACAAAAATTGTTAGAATATAAAATATGTTCAACAAGATTCTCTAGCAAATATTTAGAGCACGCATTCACAAAGTAGACAATTAGAACTTAAAGTCTCTAAATATAAAATTAAATGTGCTAATCTTAAATATTTTACTAAATGATCGTAGCACATGTGAAGGCTATCAACCATCATAATAAAATCAATTAACAAACAAATAACCCTAGAATATAAGCTAGTCACAATACAACTCCTAAACATGTGAAGTTTTAAAACATTTGTTCAAGTCACATACACTAAAACAGGAAGAAGACCTAAGGTATTTGAACATTTAAAAGCTTAGAAATCAATGGCTAAACAAATACATTGTCAAAGTATGTACAACCACGAAATTGATGATAAACACCAAATATAATTGAATACTTTGCATTCAAATCACTTGGAGAAGATAGAGGCTTCAAGACAATTCTCTCACTTTCGTTGAGAAATGAGTGAGATATAATGAGTTGAAGTTGAGACAAAACACTAAAAAATTTCTACAAAGAACAAAATGAGAGGGAAAAGGAAATTTGGAGGGAATCTTAGTTGGCATTGGAGGGAAGCTTAGTTGGCAATGGAAGGGGTCACTAAAACATACAAACATGACTAAATTGTCAAAAGCTAACCTATATAGGGTGAATAGGTTTAATCCTCTTTTTATCTTATCTTATTGGTCTTCCACGCTGGGAAGAATTTATCAAAGAACTTTCGCTCTACCTTATGCCACGAGGTGAGCAATCCGGGCGTTAAAGCCATAAGCCATTATTTGGCATTATCCTTCATGCAGTATGAGAAGCATCAAATCCCGAGTTAATCCTCTAATAGCGTACCTAACCAAATGGTTGCCATCACATTATGATACTCTTTCATGAACTGAAGAGCATCCTCTCCTGTCTTGCCATAATATATAGGGAAAGTATTATAATATTGGTTTTTTAACTCATAATTTCTATGTACCATATTTAATGATATTGCCGAAGGTTGAGCTTCGACAATTGGTAATGAGAAATCCTTTATGTACCGACATGGTTCTTCATCATGAGGTCTAACCGGTGAGGCACATCGTCCTCTATCTAGAGATCGAGCATGTGATGTATCTTGACTCGACATTGTAAGTGGTATCCTGAAAAATTGATAATTAAACTAATCAAGTAATGATTTAACAATCCTAACAATTCTAAAACTACAATGATGAGTTAGACTAGTGCTACTTCCCCGGCAGTGGCATTAAGATTTTGACAGCTTAGGGCGTAACTACTAAAATTACGCAAATGAAATAAATAGAGTGTGTGAGTCTACAACCCAACGCAAGTGTACATATCATTGAATAGTAAAGCGGACACAAGTAAGGGTTATCGTTCCCATGAAGAAGTGATGCTTTATCGATGAATGACCTAGTTTAACTCACTAAAGATTACACTATTTTGTAACTAAGGATTACTCTAAAGAAAATGATTATGAAACAAGTAAATTCACAAAATTGGTTGTTAAAAAGAAATTTATAAAGTCAAAAGATATAAAGATATGCTGAGGAGTTAATGATGAAAAAATGCTGATAACAATTTCATAGAATAATTTCTATCTATATGAATCTATAACTAAGAGGAAAGGTCAAATTGGTCATTGGTGTTTAGTACCCTTTTTTTTTCAACTTGCATAAACCTAGGACAAGGTTAGTCAAGAATGAGTTAACCTCTTATAGAGCTTCAAACAAAACCTATACAAAGTTCTTCAACAATGAAATAGATCCACTATTCAAGCATTAAATATCATGCTTGTATATCAAATAAAGTTCATATTCAACATTCATCGTGAAAATATTTTAAGCATAAGTGCAAACTCAAAAGACATAAGATGGATAGATTAGGTCATTACAAAGAGTGTTCATATATATATATATATATATATATATATATATATATATATATATATAAACATCAAATCCCCAACAAGAAGGATTTAGCTACTCATCACAAAACAAATACAAGAAATGGAAAGAGAAAGATAAAGAAAGCTCATTGGATGTTTCCCTTTAGCTTTGCTTAAGATCTACGACTTCGACCTCACAGTATCTTCTGGTCATTCTTTGCTACTTCTTTCTAGTGGTTGGAACTCACAGAGTTCTCATACGCGGCTATTCTGCGATGTTGATCTACGACTTCAAACTCACAAAAGCAAGTCTCAGTATTCTTTAGTGTTGAACTGTTGGGTAGAATAGGCATAATGGACTTTGCAGAAATGTTTGGTTTAGCTGCTACTTCCTTTTGCGACTTCTAACTTGTAGCCTTAAGTCACAATATTCTCTAGTACTGATCTGCTTGCTTAATCAGTGACTTCCGTCTTGCATTGGCAAGTCCCAGTCTTTTCTGGTGTGGTTTTACGACTTCATTCTGCGACTTCTTCTCACAATTTTGATCCAAATATCAATTCCAACCTCATTTTCTCATGATTCTTCATTAAGTCATACTTTGTCCTTGAAATCTAAAAATACCTGAAAATGACTCAAAGATGCAATTAAACGACACAAACACTCGAGTAACGGACAAAAAGGTAATGAATTACATGCTCAAAACATATACAAATTTAGAGCGATCAAAACCCCCAAACCTAACATTTGCTCGTCCTCGAGCAAAACAACTAAAAAGAAAATAAACAAAAACAAAAAAAATATACAAACTCTAGATATGTTACGAAAGCCATAAATTGTCAAAAGTTTTGTTTTGTGATATGTGCAAACGAGGAGGTCAATGCAAAAGCTACTGAATAGAAGATATCAAAATGTCAATCAATATGAAATGTACACAAAATGAATGTCATACTCTAATTGCAAAGTTTCTAAGATTAAGTACTAGAATGCATGGATACAATTCAACTTGACTCTAATCCTCACTAAATTTCAGTCGATTTTTCTCTTAGAATATTATGCTCACTCGTTATCAACATATGCAAAATTGAATATATGTAATTGTGATTGCATAAGAAATATTTCATTTGAAGCACATTTCTAAAACTGGATCTCATGAAAGAGTCGAAAACCAAGAACGTATCGTCGATTCGAATTCCAAAGTTAAACTTCCTAAGGATCAACTAAGACTCCTCTTAATCTCAATTGGTGATGGGTGTTATGGTGGTATATGATGGTATTGGGTTAAGTTGAAAATCCTTGACCATATTCAGTTTTGTACATTGAAACATTGTCATTTCACTCTATGACTCAAACATCTTTTTAACTCAAGCGTCTAGGCTACAACTTTCAATTTTCTTGTGCTAAGTCATCACTCGATTTTGAGTAACTTTTACACACGAAGAACAAGGGTTTTAAGTGCTTAATTTTTAACACTTCAATTCTTTTCTCTCGTTTTCTTGAAAACCCCTCTTTTTGCACAATTTCATAATATGCCTAAGTACACGCCATTATATGCTTTAGAGCTTCATGTATTGCCTTTCCATGTTTTGTACACTACACATGGTCACTACTATGGTGGTTATGTTTAGGGTGTGGTGTTTATGGAGTGAGTGGTTTGTGTTTGACCTTGCAATCCTTTCTTGGAGTCATGTGTTTAGGCTTTATTTAGAGATTAAGAGCACACATGCCTAAAATCATATTCAACAGTCTATCTAACAAAGGAATACAAATTTTCATAAGCAGTCCACATGTATGTTAAATGGCATTCAATAAATAGCATGCTTGAAGAGATTGATTTAAGAACAATTTTGTTCAAAAATTGATTGGATGAGTAGAAACAAAATACCCTCAAAATATGAATACTAAGGCACAAATCAGACATGGGTAGTCTCCACTATAGATCCTAGCATTTTTGCACAAAATCTTGTTCACTAAGAACAAAGAGAAAACTGACCAATTCGCATTGTGTGATCAATCATAGATTGATAATAATATATCCAAAACTTAGAAACTAGTGCATACATGATTCTCCTCACGAGTGCATACTAAAAATTTACCACATTAAAACTTACATGCTCCTAAAAGGCTCAAATAGCAACACTTAGGTGTTAACATGCCCATACCCCCAAACATAAACTCAACAATGCTCTCAATGTTTAATCATTCAAGAACATGGTCAAGAGTTTGAAGGATTGATTGTTTTGGCCCACAAATATCTATTGAAAATAAAATATATACATGCATCATAATTATTCCACTAACACATATATACACTCCTAAAAGTCCACCAATAAACATACACAGATATTCAGAATACCCTATCCACTAATCACAATACAACCACACTTTTAAACTAAACTATATAAAAATGAAAAGCTTAAATATAAAAATAACTATATACAAAGGTAGAGTGTACCTAGGTGGGTTGCCTCCCACCAAATGCTGCAGTTAACGTCTCGACATGACGCATGAGAGCTCTATGGCTCCGTAAATTCAACATGCCCAAGCACTCTTGTTTCATCAATCCTTTGTAAGTGTAGCTTAACTCGATGTCCGTTAACTTTGAAAGTATCCTCATTACTCAAATCTTCTAAAACAAGCGCTCCATAGGGGAAAACTTCCTTGATTCTATAAGGTCTGAACCATCTTAATTTTAACTTTCTCAGAAACATTCTCAACCGAGAGTTGAAAAAGATGACCAACATTCCTGGTTACAAACCCTTTCAGATGATCATCTTGTCATGTATCCTTTTTGACTTTTCCTTGTAGTGCTTTGAATTCTAAAACCTTCATCGTGAAGTTCCTCAAGTTCATTAAGTTGTAACTTCCGTGGCTCTCCCGCTTGATCAAGGTCAAAGTTTAGTGACCTAATCACCCAATACGCACGATGATCTAGTTCAACTAGAAGACGACATGCTTTCCCAAATATCAATCGGTATGGTGTCATGTTGATTGGAGATGTGAAAATTGTCCTATAAGCCCATAGCGCATTATTCAACTTTGATAACCAATCCTGCCGATTTGACTTGAATGTCTTTTCTAGGATTTGTTAACTTCTACTTGGCCGGAGGTTTGAGGATAATATAGAGTCGCCATTTTATGCCTTACATTGTACTTTTTCAACAATGTGACTAATACTTTATTACAAAATGGCTACCTCCATCACTGATAATGCACTAAGGAGTTTCGAATCTTGTGAAAATAAATTCCTTCATGAATTTCACAACAACCTTGCTATCATTTGTTTTTATGGCCTTTGCTTCTACCTATATGGACACATAGTGCACTGCCACCAAAATGTATAAGTTGCTTTTTGAAGGTGGGAATGGTCCCATGAAGTCTATTCCCCAGCAATCGAATATCTCTACCGCCATTTTAGTGGATTTATGCATCTCATTCCTCTTTCCAATATTTTCCATTCTTTGGCATCTATCACAAGTCATACAAAAGTGATAGGAACCTTTAAAAATAGAAGGCTAAAAGAAACTGATTTGGAGAACCTTTATGGCCGTTGTCTTTGCACTAAAATGGCCTCCACAACTCAACTCATGGCAAAATTTCAAAATGTCTCATTGTTCCCCTTATGGAATGCACCGTCGAATAATCTAATCCGCCCCATGCTTTAACAAATAGGGGTCATTCCATAAATATTGCATGGCTTGCCATCTGAATCTCTTCTTTCCTTGGTACAATAAATTAGGGGGTATGATGTCCTTTGTCAAGAAGTTGACAATGTCTTCATACCATGGCTCTTCATCTGCAATGGCCAAAAACCACTCATCTGAAAAGTCGTCTCTCAATGATAGTGAATCCTCCTCAACTTTTGATTCATGCATCAATAGGCTCAAATGGTCTGCTACCACATTCTCGCTCCCCTAAGTCTCAAATTTCGAGATCAAACTTTTGTAACAAGAGTATCCCATGGATAAGTCATGGTTTGCCATCCTTCTTTTGGAGAAGGTAACGAAACGCTGAGTGATCCAAAAATACAACTATCTTTGCCCCTATCAAATATGATGTAAACTTCTCTAAGGAAAATATCAAAGTATGATATAATAGTGCAAGAGGCATAATAAAGTGCATGTGGAACCTTTTCTACACATTGTCCATGCATATGGTGGTGTAGTTGAGCTGAGCTTCATTCAAAGTATGAGAGACATAATAAAGTGCATGTGGAACCTTCTCTACCCGTTGTCCAAACACTGCTCCTACTGTATAGTCCAAGGCATCACATGTAAGTTCAAAAGGTAGGCTCTAATCTGGTGGCCTCATTACCGGTGTTGTGGTTAATAATTCCTTAAGATTATCTGAAAATACGAAAAACGATTAATTTGCCTAAAGTTAATCTAGAGGGGGGGTGAATAGTTTTTTATACCTCTTTTCAATCCCTTGAAATAAACAAAAGTTTATTCATCTAGATAGGTTGTATCACAATTTATTAAGCATATACGAAAATATATAGACCATTGAAAGACATATTCAATCATGCAACATCTATATAATCTATGATATGTGTGTGAAGAGATTTTACTAAACATAAATCATCTAGCACTTGTGCTCATGTATATGCATGTCAAGTGTAAACAAATGCTAAATAAGGTTTTATTATTTACAAATAAATCAACTTGAAAGAATAAATGAAGTATACTACTTTGATCAAGTAGCTAATTGTATCTTACATATATACAAAGAACTTGTTCTTATAAAGATATCAAACAATAAGGATCCAAACAAGATATTAACACAACACATATATAAATATCAAAGAGATAGGGATAGAGATATTTGACACATGATTTTTGCGTGGTAAAACCTCCTAAGAGGTAATATCCACGGGTTGCTACCATAACCACCAGTAAAACTACCTTTCACTAGTTGGATAAAGTACACCCTCATAAGTGACCAATCCACATGATACACTTCCTATTGGATATCCCTTCAATCCTACCCGTTTGCCTTTTACTAATGAAAGGCTTGCCTCCTTGCTTGACTTTCCGGATCACCTCGATCCTAATGAAGACTCCTTGCTTAGCTTTCCGAATCACCTTAGTCCTAACCAAGCTTTGCTTAGCTTTCCGGACCTGATCCTAGCTAAGACTCCATTTCTCAAATTGAAGCTTAACACTCTAATAAGAGATTTCTACCTTTTATAAGGCAAATGATCTAAGTGTAATGCTAATGTTGCACTAACACACAACATATAATATGTGATCAAAATATCCTATGGAAACTAGAAATGATCAACGAGCACACAAAATATGAAAATCTAGTTTACAATCCTAATAACAATGTCATCACACAAATGATACATGTACATATGAAATGTATGGATTAAGTACACTTCATGAAGAACAAGACACAGTCATCAAAAAGCATAAAAACAAATTTGTATAGATCATGAACACCTACTCACACTTCAAAGTTCGTAACACAATTTATCCTATCCCAGGGGCCTTTAATAGTGAGCCTTGATAAATTTGAAATAAATTATGGTGTGTTTATCTAGGGGGGGGGGGGGGTGGGGGGGGGGGGGGGGGGGGGGGGGGGGGGGGGGGGTTTGAATAGATTTTAATCAAATTTACCCAATTTTCCTTAATGGCCAATTAGACAAAAATACCCCTAACTAGTCACAATAATAAAACAAGTGTAACAAATACGGAATTAAAATGAACACTTGATCTTTACGTGGAAACCCTCTAAATGAGAAAAACCACGGGCTGTTAAGTATGCCACACTCGAACAACAAATCCACTGATGAAAGAGGCGTTACAACCTACTCCCGGTAAATAACTCACTACCACTACCTAATCCTGGTATTAAGTGAACCTAGTCCAATTTGCTTGCGATTTAAGCTACCTAATCCCGGAAGCAACATAAGTCTTACTTCTCAATGAAGAGATAAATGGCCTATATGAATATATGATGATATTCAAAGAACAAACAAGGCTTGGGAACTTTATATGCTTATCTAGGATGATAGAAAGACAATTAATGCATTCGTAAATATCAAGAGCTAAATGACATATCATAAAGCTTAGCTAAACATAGATCAAACAATCCTATGAAGCTATCACAATACAACACTCAATCATGTCATCACAAAAAATCTCTATTTTGTATCTAGAATATATTCTAAGAGCATGCAAATGATAAAAGAGATGGCTTGGTCAGAAAACCACTTAACTTATATGAAGATATTGAGAAACTTAACAAACAAGATGTGATGTGATGATGCGTAACCATGTATGGATGCACTCTATATAGTCATAGATGATCCAAGATGATGTTTTTAAGATCAAATGAAAAGCTTTGAGTGTATAAAGATGAGTTCTTGGAAAATGTTTTCTCTTGAAAAGTGTTCTAAGATAAAAGAATTAAAAATTGAACTCTCTCCATGACCTGAATATGAAGAGACACATTTATATGGGTAAAAAATTAAGTGCCATCATTTTGAAAAAAAACTTGCCACGTCAACGTAGTACGTGGGTCTGTCTACGGGTCTAGACCGGCGTAGTGACCCATGCACACCAGAGAGATGTAAAATCCCATCCAGTGAAATATACTGGACAACGTGGGTTCCAACCCGGGCAAGTGTCCACGCTTTGACCTAACACCGAGAGATTGAAAACCCTCAATCTTCTCATTACGATGGTAGAGCGCGGGTAGGCACCAGCTCATAGACCCTCGAACTGCCCTGTTATGGATTTTTCAAAGTGAAGGCAACAACATGAAATTCAAACAAATTATATGTGCTCATGTCGGGGATCAAAACAAAAATCAGGGCGGCCAGGGGCGGTATCGGTGGTAGTTATAAACATGTTTGGTCCGATTGAATGTTCACATCTTCTCTAGTGCAAGTTTCTTGAGTAGAGAAGTAGGTGTAGGGACCTGACGGATAAGGCTGACATTGAAAGGATCTTAACTTCATTCTTTATGAGTCTTGCGATGGGGATTAGTGTGAGACTGAGGGATGAACCAATATGGTATAGGATTCTCACAAACGGTGCTAAAGTTTTATCCCTAAAATCGATCTGAGATTTTCTAGGTAATACTTAGACCGCCCAGAGCAATACTCCTCGGTTGGAAGGGTCCTAATGTGGACTGGAGAGCCGGATCCATGTTCAGTCAGGGCAAAGGTTCTAAGGTCGAGGCCTAGAGTGGCAAAAAGGGCCTGGTTACAGCGAGTCAGGCTATCCCAATGGTTCGCTAGGACCGGTCCCCAGTTGTACCGGAACCAATCGTGGTTTAGCACGATTTTACGAATCTTAAATTAAGTTGGTATAGGGGACATACAAGAGTCAAAACAACAACACATTTTTCTCATTAAGTTGATGGCATTGCCAGCCTTACAAGGTACCATGAGAATACAATGATCTGAGTCTTTCTTATGGAGGTAAGATTACACAATTTTAAACTCAGCTAGGAGGAAAAGTCATCCTATAGGAGTAAATATTACACTATTTCAGTCTCTATGAGGGAGGCTAGTCGTTATATACTAGCATTATCTATCTTTCTCTTTTTTTCCAACTAAAAAATTCCTCTTTTTACATTCTAGGGAGTTAGGGCATTTATAGAGCTCTATGCATATGGTTAGTAAGGGATTTTCCCTTATGTGGGAAGCCTCTAAAGCAATCATTGAAATTCCCTTAATTTTTATACTGTGAATATACCTAGAGGGGGGGTGAATAGGTATATGCTCCGATTTTTATCTTCTTTTTAAAATGATGCAATTCTAACAATACTTAATGAAAATTGCAAACAATAACACACAATATTGACGTGGTAAACCTCCAAAGAGGAAACATCCACGGGTTGATACCACAACCACCGACAAAAACAAATCCACTATTTCAAATAGAGTTACACACTCAAGCAATCACACATGCTCTGCAAGCTCTCACTCTCACTCTATCATGAATCTAGTGATCTACTAAGCCGACTTCCTATCCAAGATCTCCTGTCTCTAGGAAGATTCCTTGCTCACCTATCTGGATCCTCCCGACCCTAGGCAAGACTTCTTGCTCGACTATCCGAGTTCTCCCGACTCTAGTCAAGACTTCCTTGCTCAACAATCCGAGGTATCGCACCTCTTGTCAAGACTTCCTCTTGCTTAGCTATCCAAGTCCTCCCGACTCTAGCTAAGACTTACAATTGCTCAAACCAAAGAATCACTCTAAGATATGAGACTTTCTACCTCTTCACAAGGCATCTAAGTGATCATGAATGAAAAACGTAAACAAGTTCTCAACATAAAAAATGATGATCAACAAATTCTATGGACATGCAACTAGATGGCTAGATTATGCTTTAAAAGAACAATCACAAATGTATCTAGACAATCTAAGCATGTTATCAAATAAAAATATAGATATGAAGATATAGACATCAATTGAAACAAAAACCTAGTTCTTAGAAAAAATGAAATTAGATCTAGAAACAATCAATCAAGCATAAGAACAAACGATTTCTAGAAACAATTTCATGTTTATCAAGTTTAGCACAAATCATTCAATATATCACAAATCTAGCTAAACTTGAAAATAAAATCAACAAACCACAAAATGATTTCACAATCATCCTAGTCATGCTTCTTAATCAAATAACATCAATCAATAAGAAGATCTAAGAAGAAAACTAAGAAGAAGATGATTTTACCAACAAGGATGCAAATCACTAACTGAAGATCAGATCACAACGAAAAATTTAGACATCCTTTGGTTCTGGAAATGCTTGGGGTTTGTAGAACTCTTCAAGACACTCGAAATCGGTTTTTGAATCAAGTGATTCGGAGTATAAATGAAGAAGTTATCACAAAAACAAAAATCAAAATGTTGAGAGAATTTCTGCACTTGTTCTTCAATTTCAATTTTCTCAACATGTAATGAATGAGAGGGAAGGAGAGGATTTAAAGAGAGAATGACCAAATGACCAACTTGCCCTCTTTCTTTAGTGTCTCCCCGAGATGGTGCGTGGGCATCTCAGGGCAGAGCACTCTTGGGGCCGAGATGGCCACTCGCTATCTCGGGTTGGTGCATGGTGATGGCTTAAGCCATCGTACCTCACCCCTTGCGCTCCCCTCACGTTCTTCGACCGTTCTTTGGCCTCCGAACTCCGAATTTGAATCCGTTTGAAGATTACAAACTGAGACTCCCTCATAGACATGGAAATATAAGATACTCAACCCATAAAATAATAATTTGACTCAATATATGAAGACGAAGACAATATATACAACATGAGTTGAAAGTGTAGTATCTTTTGACTTAGAACTCGAAATCCATAGTATAAGTAACCGAAATGACCGGAAATAAATCATGAGTAATCTAAGACCAAAATAAATTTCAAGATCCATGTTATACAAATATATAAACAAATAAACACAATTCACACTAGAATGCAAACTACATGGAGATAGTCTCCAATCATGCATTTTCCAAAATATGCTACTTTCATACCAATGCATGAGCATTCAACTTTAAGTGTGTGAATGTGTTATACCAAATGATGCGCTACGATGCAGGGACACAAATGTATGAATTGTGTGTGTGCACATATAATGATGCACAACTAAGCAGAGACATATATCAATGAATTGTGTGTGTGTGCGCCTACGCCTTGCAAGAGGAAGAAGGATCTCGATACCTTAGCATCCAAAAATAGTACCAATCCTCTTGAAGACAAACTTTACATCATAAGAAGTTGTTTCTATTCCTTGAATCTCTTATCATCATGAACCACTTAAGTAACTAAGCATTACAAAGAAATAAAGTTTTGTTATGGAATCAAGCCAACACAAATCTAGAACCTAACAATCATCATCGTCCCTTCGTTTGGACCCCACTATCCCATGCATCGTGGATTGTCGGGATTTGTTTAGCCAGACCCTAGAGCTAACCTAGCAATCCCTATGGCTGACGAGATGTGTCCATTTTGATATGGTCGACGTTCAAATGATCCCTACCGTTAGTTTGTTTGAGGCGTGGTTCACCCACATACCTTGGGTGGTGGGGGTGGCTCCACGCATGACTTAGTACCCATATGGGTGCCATGTAGATGCTTATGTGGTGTTTTCCCTTATTCTAGGTGGCTAGGGGGTACGTGAGCTGGCCTCAAGGGTCACTTTCATAGTCGGGGTCTAACAGAGGGCAGTGGCGGCGTCTGCCACACTACCACTTTCAGACACCTATTTTCTAGGTTTTCCTCTTTCAGCTTAGACTCTTTGCATTCCTTTTATCGGTTGGAGCTTAGGTTCCCACTTTGAGTGATAGTTAGAGTTGACCTTAGTTGGGGCTGAGCTGGACCATTATGGGACCATTGAAACTAATCGATATGGTGCAAGAATGGCCAGCCATTCTTCCATTGCCTCTTTCTTTGTTATCTGGGCATAATTAATGCTTTCCCTGCCTGTTGTCCTTCGCCGAATACCTTCCAATTTTAGTTGGTCCCTACTTTAGGGTTGGCGTCAGCTACCCATCACGGGTTTGCTTGCAATCCTTGGTAGGGATTCTAGATTGTTCCCAAATGGTTCAGGTCTTCCTGGTACCTGTCTGATCCTAACGAACCAGCTACTTGGGCATGTCCCCCCTTTTTCTCGGTTCACACAAAACTCGTGATCCATCCCCGAGGGTGTTGGCTTAGCTGGATCGAGGTGCATCGTCATGCAAGGTTTGGTTCGAAGCGGGGCAGGGTAGTAGTGGACCAAGGGGGCTTCCTCGGTTCCCGTTTTTTCTAAGCGTCGGGGCGAGGCACTTACTAGATTTCTCTCTTGACCACTCTTTCCAATTAACAATTATATATTAAAAAAAGATTAGAAAATTTTTAGTGTAGTAAAAGAGAGTAAGTTATTATCTAAAATAATAATGAGAAAACAATTTTATTAAAGAAAGTTTGAAAAATATTAATATTTTATTATTTAGAGATCGTAAAATGGAGAATGATTAGAGTAGTAAATTTATAGAGATGAAATATTTCTTGAATATTCCATTTTCAGTCTCCGAAATGGAGAAAAGTTTAGAGAACGATTGGAGATGGCCTTAGAGCATATTTTTCTCACAATAATAAATTGAAACCAAAATAGTTCTAAATACAAAATTAAATGTGCCAATCCTATATATGTACAACGAAAAAGACCTTGCACATGTAGAGTCTATTTATCATTAAAAAATCAATCAATTGAATCAAAAATAGTCCTAGATTGATAGCTAGCACAATACAAAAGACAAGCATGTGAAAACATAGGTTTTAAGAAAACCTAACACCACATACCCGTTTCTAATAAAGCTCATCTAGCTAAAATAGAGTCTCAAACTCTATTCAATGTTTACACAAATAACATACATAGGTAGAAGAAGAAAACCTAAGGTAATTGAAGGCTTTGAAGATCAAAACTTAAGAGATGAATCCATACCTCAAGAAAAACGAGCAGTTTCAGATTTTGGTGAAAAGCCACCAAATATCTTGAACAAATGACCTTAAACTCTATTGGAGATAATAGAGGACTCTCCTACAAAGATTTTTTAACTAGAATCACTTGAATCGGGCTCCGAATGAGAAATTCATGGTGTTTGGAAGTTGAGAAAATTGGAGAAAAATTCATGCACTTGTTTTTTCAAATTTTATTCTTGAATGAAAAATGGGAGAGAAAGTGGTATTTAAAAGAAAGAGATAAGAGAGATATGACCACTAATGGAGGGTTGTCACCTCAGCCTCCCATAGAGGCACATGGCCTCCATGGGAGCAACGGGTATCCCTTCCCGTAGAGGCCACATGCCTCCATAAGGAAGTGGTACAAATGGCAACTTTGCCATTACCTCCACCTTCATGTACTACTCATGTTCTTCGACCGTATTTCGGCCTCTGAACTCTAATTTCAAATGCATTTTTGGATTATGAATCGGGACTCCCTCATGCACATGGACGGCTACAAACCTTTGACCAAAAGATAAGAATTCAACTCGATACTTGAAGACGAAGATAATACATGGTAAGTGACCGGAAAGTTTCATAACTTTAAATTCGGAACTTGAAAACTAATGAATGAGTAACCGAAATGACCAGAACTCAATGAGGAATAATATGAGAATAAATTCAAGTCTGATATCACACAAACACTGACAAATAAACATATGAACATATAAGTATGTTGTTTCCTAGATATAGTCCTAGAACATGCAATATACAAAATTTGTTAATTTAAATCAAATGCATGTGCATACAATAATATGTGTGTATGTTTTATACCAGTTGAGAACAGCGATGCAAGGACCCATATGAATGCAATGTGTGTATGTGTACCTAAGCCGTATAAGTGGAATAAGGTCTTAATATACCTTTGTCAAGCAATGAAGCTCATTCCTCTTGAAGACTTCTTTTTACTTGACATGTTGTCCAACTTCCTTGAAGCTTGATAAACCGTGAGTCCTAGACAACTAATCAATACAAAGAAAATGTTGCTTTGGTATTGAATTATTCCAACAAGACTCAAGAACCTAACATCATGTTATAATTCATCAACAAATGCATTCAATCAAGATTTCTATAAATCACATTCAATTAAAATGAATTCTTGGTCTTTAAGAACAATAATCAAATATGGAAGTTTGATCTTAACTACCAAGTCAAGATTGATGATGACCCATGAAAGATTGATGTATGAAAAATGTAATGGATGCATGAGTTTTAGGTTTGGAGAGTCATTGAAGCTTCAATGAAGTTGTCTTTCATAAGAATCGCTATCTCTCTTTCTCTCTCCAGGGTTGCAATTTCGTGGAGAGGTGAGGAAGAATATGAGATAGATGTGTATTTATAGTGCCTAAGTGAAACTATGTCATTTTGGAAAAGTTATAAAAAAATTAAGCCTAAAAAATGGCAACTTTGGGTAGGGTTTCGCGAGTGGACCCACAAACAACACCTCAGCCTGATTTTCGAGCGGTTCAAAACATGAGCAAAGTACATCGAAACCTTTTGTATGATATACCGTTGGAAAATGTATGAATGTCTAATTTCTATTCCTTTTTATAGAATGAGGTTTTGATGTCTTTTAAAATGTTATGGTCATTTAAGTTACCAAAGGTCATATTTTGATATAAACAGAGTTGCCCTATTTTAGTGGTCGATTTAGATATTTCAAAACCAATCCAAACGATCATAAAATATTATGAATAGTATACCATTAGAAAGTTATGAGTGTCTAGTTTTTCTAGAAATTTTGAAAACTCAATTTGAATCTTTGTATAAATTATTACAGTCACAAGACCATACAAAGGTCATTTTTGAAATACATTTAAATCATTGAAAACCAATCTTTTGAAACTAGACATATTACTCCACATAACCAAACCAAATCTAAAAAAATTAACCAACATGCACATGACAAGATATCACATGATAAAATACAATGCATGGTCATGGAAATACAAATACAAGATGAACAAAGCATCAGTGAAGTCTGTATTCACCTAAACTCCTCTAGAGACAAGGTCAAGTGAATATACATTTCACTCTTGAAGTCATAGAGATGATTGGAAGCTTGCCAACAAGAACCTAAGCTACCTATTATAAAATCATCCCCCAATGTAGTTTGTTATGAAATAAGTCAATCATAAAATAGAGGTCCTTACATGATGTATTCGTAAACAAGAAGATCCATAAAAGAAGAGCCTGAAGACGACTATATTAAGATGCTAGTGTAAGTGAGCGGCACAAGTCTTGTAGAGGAAGAGAACAAGGAAATGTCTGGTAAAGGATCAATTCTGAGCTCTAGTTCAACACCTAAGATAGAATTGAAACCACTTTTGTCTACTCTGAACTATGTTTTTCTTAGGAAAGATGAATCACTACCGGTGATAATAGCATCAGATTTGAATCCACCCTAAGAGGAAGAACTTCTTGGTGTCTTGAGACACTACGAGGAAGCTATAGGATGGAGTTTGGATAACCTAATAGGAATCAATCCCACTACTTGCTTACACAAGATTCTTATTGAAGGGATCTAAACCATTAATATAAGCTCAATGCATACTCAACCCAATCATAAAAGAAGTGGTCAAGAATGAAGTTCTTAAGCTATTGGAGAATGGTATCATCTATCCGATTTCGGACAGTAAGTAGGTTTTTCTGATACAAGTGGTTCCAAAAAAGTCTGGTGTTTCGGTTGTGAGGAATAAGGACAATGAGTTGGTGCTTTAGAGAACTCAAACCGAATAAAGAGTTTGTATAGACTACTAGAAGCTTAACAATGCCACTCGTAAGGATCATTACCTCTTGCCTTTTATAAATCAGATGTTGGAACGCCTTTCGGGGATATAGCCACTATTGTTTTTTGGACGGATACTCTGGATACAATCAATTACCAATTGATCTAGAAGATCAAGAGAAGACTACCTTAACATACACATTTGAGACATTTTCCTACTGATGTATGCCTTTTGACCTATGTAATGCACCTGAAACCTTTGAGCGGTGTATGACGTCAATTTTTTTTAGACATGGTGGAAGGGATTGTAGAAGACTTTATGGATGACTTTTCTGTTACGAGGAGTTCCTTCAACGATTGTCATCTCAACCTCACTTCAATTTTGAAAAGGTGCCAAGAAGCCAATCTAGTGTTGAATTGGGAGAAAAGCCACTTCATAGTGCATCAAGGAATAGTTTTAGGGAATATAATTTTGGAGAGAGGCAAATAGGTGGTTAATGTGAAGATCGATGTGATGAAAAGTTTGTAACCTCATAGAACAGTGAGGGTAAGTCATTCATTCCTAAGGCATGCCGACCTTTATAAAATAATCATTCTAGAATTTTAAAGATCTCGAGACTCATGTTAGTTGTTGCATAAGGACATCGATTTTGACTTCAATGATAGGTGCCTAGAAGCGTTTGAGAATGTTCGGCTTGTGACTTGTGCTGGCATAATTCTATATCAAAACAATATTTCTCTTGTATTGGTTAGTTGTCTAGGTTGATATGATTCAAGCTTCAAAGAAAGAATGATAACTTATCAGGCAAAGAGAAGTCTTCAAAGAGTATCAAGCTTTATTTGTTAGGTTTTAGTTTGTGTTGGCATTAATTCCATATCAAAATGATGTTTACTTGTAATGATTTAGTTGTTTAGATTCATGATGATTCAAGCTTCAAGGAAGAAGAAACAACAAGTCAAAGCAAGTTATAAGTCTTCAAGAGAAAGGATGCAATTTGACTCTACAAAGGTATACTAAGACCTTATCTTTCTCTTACATGTTAAGGCACACACTCATATATCATACATTTGTGACCCTGCATCGTTGTGCACCTTTATAGGCACACACATACAATTCATTCATATATGTCCCTGCATCGTTGTGCACCATGTATAACACATTCACACACTTGAAAATGAATGCTCATGCATTGGTTTGGAAATAACATGTTTTGGAATATGTATGATTTGAAACTATCTCTATGTAGTTTGCATTCTAGTGTGAATTGTGTTTATATGTGTATATATTTGTATAGCATGGATATTGAACTTGAATTTAGTCTTAAATCATTCTTGATTGAGTTCCGGTCATTTCGGTTACTCACACTATTGATTTCAAGTTCTAAGTCAAAAGATACTACACTTTCAACTCATGTTGTATACATTGTCTCCGTATTAGTATATCGAGTTGAATTATTATTATATAGATTAAGTATCTCATATGTCCATGTTCGTGTGAGAGTTATGGTTCATAATCCATAAACGGATTTCAATTTTGAGTTTGGAGGCCGGAGAACGGTCGAAGAACGTGAAGGGAGCACGAGAGGAAAAGAAGTGCATCCAAGCACTTTTTCCCGAGATGGTTCGTGGCCATCTCGGGACAGAATGCTTGCTGCCCCGAGATGCTCACATGCCATCTCGGGCAGCAAGCATGCTTGGGCACTTAAAGATAGTTTGGTATTTTCATCCTTCATTCTTATCCCTCTTCTTTATAATCTATTTCAATCTCACATTTCATTCTAAGAAGAAATTTAAAACAAGTGTGCATAAATTTTCTCTCTAAATTTTCTCACCTTCCAAACACCATAACTTCTTCATTTGAACTCTGATTTGAGTGATTCAAAGTTAAGAGTGTTTTTATATTCATCCTCCATCTTTTCTCTGAAGGTTTGAGTAAGTTTTAATTCTGTTTTTGGTGTCTAATCATACAAAAACGGGACTGCACCTAAATCAACTAAGGTATTGATTTTCTCTCAAAGTTTTCTTTTAAAACTTGGTCAATTGCCTTGGGTTTTCTTCTTCAACATATATTTATATATTTTAAGTGTTTTGATTTGTGTTTTGAACACTTTCAAAGCTAGGTTGAGTTTCAATTGAAATCATACATGTTGAGTTAGGTTTTGATTTTGCCTATGTTTTCACATGTTTGGGATTGTATTGTGCTAGCTAAGATTCTAGGAATATTTGATGATCTTTGATTGATTGATTTTGAGAAAAATAGTTCCTCACATGTATTAGGCTCTCTTGGCCGAATTTATCACATAATACATGTGCTTATATTCTTTTGAGCTATTCATGTGTTTTGATTGAATCTATGATTAGGAATATGCTCTAGAACTTTAGCTTAAATCTAATTGACTTTGTCATATGATTTTAGCATGTTTTAGGTTTATGTGATTTAAACTTAATCTTGTGATTTATTGAACATATCTCGTGATTCAAGTTTAGATCTATGCATGTATCTAGGTTGTGATTAATATTGAACATATCTTACATAATCTAGATTGATTACACATGCATGATTAACTAGACTATATGTGATTTGTGCATTCATGCTCATGTCTAGTACTTTCCATAGGATGTGTTGATCATAGCATTCTATGTTGTGTGCTTGTTTGCATTTTGCATTCATGATCACCTAGATGCCTTCTGAGAAAGAAGTCTTGACAACAGATGTGAGACATATGGTGTTAAGCAAGAAGTCTTGGCAAGAGACGTGAGGCCTTGGATTGTAGAGCAAAGAAGTCTTGGCTAGGGTCGTGAGGATCCGGATAGTTGAGCAAGAAGTCTTGCCTAGAGTTGGGAGAACTCGGATAGGTGAGCGAGGAAGTCTTGACTAGAGTCGTGAGGACTTAGTTGAGTAAGAAGTCTTGCCTTGGGTCGTGAGGATCCGGATAAGGTGAGCGAGAAAGTCTTGACCAGAGGTGTGAGGCTTCGGATTGTTGAGCATAGAGCGACAACTTCTAGAGTAGGATATGAAGGTAGTTTCTAGGTGAAGAGGTCACTTGAGAGATTGTGCTTGTCTTATCTACTAGTAAATTTTGTTTGCCGGTGGCTGCTAGCCCGTGGATGTTTCCTCTTCGGAGGTTTACCACGTTATATCTTGTGTCAACTTTTCTCTATCTCTATCTCTCTAATATTTGTATTGTGGATAGAACTCTTTATATATGTTGACTTCCTTTCTATAATATAGATTGTGTATTTGTTAAAATTACTTGTTTGTATCACACTTTACTTGTGTTTATATATGATTAATTGTCTTTAATTAATATATATATTGTGATACAAGCAATCTAGAGGAACAAACTTTTGTTTGTTTCTAAGGGAGTTGAAAAAGGTGTCTAACCTATTCACCCCCCCTCTAGGTTAGCCTTGAGCATTTAACCATGATTGTATTTTCAATTGGTATCAGAGCAGGACACTAGATTGCACTTAGTGTGAGTCTGGGGTGATACTTTCACGGTTTTTGCAAGGTGTTTGAAGTCATGGGTTTACAAGAAGATGTAATGGCAGAATGAGCCTCAAATACTAGGCCACCATTACTTCGTGGCACTAATTATGGGTATTGGAAGTTGAGGATGAAAGCCTACATCCGCTCTATTGATGAAAGGGCTTGGATGGTAGTGGAAGAAGGTTATAGTCCTCCTACCAAGGTTTAAGAGGATGGAACTATGATATTTAAGCCAATGAGTGAATGGACAACGAATGAGTTTGAGGTTGCTAAATGGCACCATCGTGCTATGAATGCCATCTTTGGAGGAGTTGATAGGCATCAATTCTCCTACATTCAAAATCTTGAATCCATAAAGGAAGCTTGGGATACTCTCCAAGTTACTAATGAAGGAACCTTAGCGGTGAAGAAATTGAGGCTTCAAATGTTGGCATCACAATTTGAAGGTTTAAGTATGAGTGAAGAAGAAAAGTTTGAAGACTTCCAATTCCGACTTCTTAACATAGCTAACCAATGTCAAGCACTTGGAGTACCTATCTGAAAAAAGAGTTTAAATTGGAAAATCCTTAGGTCTCTTTCTAAGAGATTCAAATCAAAGGTGATAGCCATTGAGGAAAGCAAGGATGTGGATAGTATGAACATCGATGAGTTGCTTGGGTCTCTCCAAACTTATGACATGTGCTTAAAGCCAAAGATCAAGAGTAATGGAATTGCTTTCAATCCTATTGAGGAGGAGAGTGATGATGAAAATGAAGAAATGGCACTCTTGGTTAGAAGGTTCAAGAAGTTTCTAAAGAAGAATGCCAAAACTAAAGGCAAGTCTTCTAAGGAAAAAGGAGTCAAGAGAACATCATCTCCAAGGATTGTGAAGAATAGTCAAGCCATGAACAAGAATGAGGTTCAATGCTATAATTGTCAAGGTTTTGGTCACTTTGCTAGTGAGTGCACCAAGAAGCCATCTAAGAAAGACAAGAAAGGCAAAGTGTTAGCAGCTACTTGGAGTGATGATAATTCTAGTGACAATGAGAGCTCTAGTAGTGAGTCTTCAAGTGATGAAGAGTCGGTGAGCAACTTTGTAGCTCTAACGACTTCTCATTCTTCACTAGATGTTAGTAGTACAATATCTTTGAACAAGAACCTTGATAAAAATCATGATGGATGCTCTAGTTCCATTCCTACTAATCTTGAGTTGTTGAAAAAGTTAGAAAAGCTTAAAAAAGATAGAGACAATGCTCAAAGAGAAGTAGTTGAAAAGGATGATTTGATCAAGAAGCAACTAGATGAGTTTGTGGTTGTTACTTGTAGACTTCTTGGTGAGAAAGGTGATATTATGAAGAAGTTTAGAGAACTTGAAATGATAAACCTTGAGAAGGATAATGTGATATCTTCTTTGAGGAAGAGAGAACAAGAATTGATGGAAGAGATAGACACGGCTAAGGAGGTTATCAAAGACTTAGTGAATGATTCGGTTAGTGTGTCTAGTGTTAGGAATCTTGTTAACTCTCATAGTGGTGAAAACGACTTGGTAGTTAAAGAGGAGCTCTTAGAAGCACCACTTCCTACACACTTTGATGAAGTCGTGATTGATAAGAAACCACACGAGAAGAGAAGATCAAAAGCCAAGAAGAAGTTGGCGAACAAGGTATCTTTGCAAACTGCCAGTGAAGCTAGTTCAACTCCAAAAGGTACAATCTCATCTTTTATTCCAATTTGTCATTATTGCAACACAATAGGTCGCGTTAAGCCTAGGTGTTATAAATATATTGAAAAATGCAAATTAGGAAATGAATCTAGGAATTAGGAGATTAAACTTCAACTTGAACATGCTAAGGCCTTGAAAGTTGAGAAAAATGATAATTTTGCTAAGCATGAGAAGAAGTTGTGGAGTAGAAAGAATACTAATCTTGTTCAACTTGACAAAGCTTGTGTTGATAATGTTAAAGAAGAATGTGTTAATGATATTCTTGTTAATCAAGTCATTGAAAAACTTTACTCTAGATTTAACATTATTGTCAAGGATGATATTGGAAATGTTTGTGTAGGTACACCCAAGAACAAGTGGTTCAAGGGTTAGTGCTCTTATCACTAAAATAAGAAGCACATGTGAGATAGATTTGAGACTATATATCAATTGTGTTGAGAATTCTTGCTTGCTAGTTTTGAATACTCCATGTATTGATATGAACTTGGTTATCTCACATCATGTTTGTTATGATGGTCAAAATTTATTGATTAACTTTGAAGAAGTTCTTTTGTTATATGTGTTGATTGAGTTGAGATATTATGCTTTTTATACTCTTGTTGTGAAACATCGTCAACTTTGTATCATGAGGACATTCAAGGTAAGAATGCTCATAAAAAAGGTGGAAGTATGATATTTGGTGAATATAATGTGTAAAAAGTTATCTTTATACTCTAATGCATATTCTCTTAGATATTCATCTTTTGACTCAATTTTTGACATACATCTCATAGCATGTCATATTAGAGAATTTTGTATAGCATACATATGGTTCTCATTGACATTTGCTATTTTAGGATCTAATAGTGATATTGTTCACATTGATCTTAACTTTGATTATTGTTTGTGTATGGTATATTGAGTGGCATTACTTTTGAAAATATGAGCTTCATATTCTTTGAAAGCTACTCATTAAAGAAGTAATGATCTTGAATAAGTCTACTTATTACTCTTAGATCATGTGCTTTTGAGCCATAAAATCTTGGTTTTCTAAAATTGCACCTTGCTTCTCTTATATGTTTTGCTTGTAGATTGAGTTTACTAATATGTAAACATTTGATACACCTTGAAGTTTTTGTGCTTAAGTACATTTAAAATGATCTATGGTTAGTATCCATTTTGCTTCAGCAATTACATAGAACTCAACGAGCTCCTTCATGAAAAGGGCTACACATATTGGTTGTGAAAGCTACCCAATGTTGGAAAGAGCTACACCATTGTGATGAGTGAAAGCCGTCATGAAGTGAATATATTTTTTTTGTAAAAAAAAAATGGAAAAATCAAAGAAGTGTTGAAAGGAATTCATAAAAAAAAATCTTTGATTCAAAGCCTAAAAAGAAAATGAGGAAGGCTTAAAAAAGAGTATAGTTGAAAATCAAATGAGCTCGGGTTGAAAAACAGAAATGGGATGATGAGCCACATGCACACACACGCTCATATGTTGAAATATATTCTCTTAACAACAAAAAATTCCGAATGATAATCTGTTTGACTTTTTATGGAAAAAGCTTAAGATGAATAGTTGTTGGAAATTGTTTACATGTTGATTATCAAACTACTTCTTGATATATATTTGAAGCATATCTCTCACACACACACACACTTTGTTTATGAGTATGATGATATCTTTGCAATTGTTGAAGAATTATGAGAGAACTTGAAAAATCTTTGTGTATCTCTCTTAGTATATGAAGCTTATTTTGTTGATATTTCTTCAAATTGCTTGAATGTGTGATTGTGTGAACATCTTTGTGAACTCTATGCTATCATTGATTTTAGTTATAGCATTTATCAAGGGGGAGCATTGTATGCTAGACATTGTTCTCTTTTATGATATGTTCACATGCTTCATTTTGTTACATGTTGGCATATTTTGACTTAATGATACTTGTAAGATATTACTCACTATCTTTGTCTTGCATGATGATTCATTCTTAAGTCATATGTCTTTGTGTTTATATATTTGTGACTAATATGCTTGTTTTGTCTTTCACTCACTTTTGTATGTATATAGCATCGTATTTCACAAGAACAAATAAGAAGAACTAAAGTTACCGGAAGTGGAAATCAATCGAATCCCATTGTGAAAGCCAAGTCTACCTCAAATGGATCCAAAGCTTCAAGGTCAAAGGATTTAGGGAACTTTGGAACTAAGAAGATATTTCAAGAGAGAGGCATTGACTTAGGTAAATGTAAAGATTCTTATGTTCTTAAATACATTAAGGATAGAAATTGGGAATCTTGGGTGAGCATTCTAGGAATAGTGAATGACACTATTGTTAGAGAATTTTATCATGAATATAGAGAGAGTACCACCTTATTGGATGCTTTGATGGAGATTAGGGGTGTTGTGTTTAGAGTTAACCCGGTAAACATTAACAAGTTTCTTGGGCTATCTAGTGATATTGATTCAAACTTTGTAGATGTTGATATCATTAAGAATATTAATATCATAGGTAGAACTCTATGTGACAATGCTTCTTTTGAGTGGAAAGGTAGAGCATATATTAGTCAACATGAGTTATCTAAGGCAAGTGCATTTTGGCATCTTTTTATTTGTACAAATATTATTCGATCTTCGAATTCAACCGATTTGAATAAAGACAAGATCGAAATAGTATATGTCTTGGTGACTAATCAACCTATAAACCTTGGGGATTTGCTTGTGTTTTACTTAGATAATACGGCTTTCTCAACTAGAGGAGATAAGAAGCTTGCATTACCGGGGTTTATAACTTCTTTGTGTTTAGCTCGTGGTGTTCAAAGTAGTGGAGATAATGTGTTGGTATAACCCTTTGAAAAATATAGTGATAAACGTGTGTCATACATGTCATATAAGGATAAGGGTAAGACATGTGATACTTTTGGACTATTTAGTAGTTCACAAGTTGATTGTCAAGAGACTAGCATAAACATTCTTCCGGATTGGGCTTTACATTTGAAGAAGAAGGTTAATGAGCTTAGTGCTATAGTTGAAAAACAAGATGCTAGAATAATAGAGTTGGAGGAGTGTATTGCCTCAAGTTCAAGACCACCTCTCATGCATTATGTTAGGTCAACTACACGCACATCTTTCTTTGGTGGATCTAGTAGTTAGTATTTGAGTCTCATGGTATGTTTCTTACATTTTGGCATCATTTCATGTCAAAAAGGGGGAGAAAGAGTTGTTAAGAGTTGCTAGTTACTTAGTTTCCTTTTTATGTCGTTTTTGTGAACTTTTGAATTTTCAGTGGCATGTAATAATTATTCTTAAGATTTGGTTAAGAATTCTTGTATTTGACATGTATTGAGGGGGAGATACATGTATTTGTGGACTTAATTGTATATTCTTATCCATATTATATGTTGCCATTTTGTTGTCTTTCTTTTGTATATGCATTGTGCTTTGAGATGATTTGTAGGTTGCTTCAAGAGAAGATCAAGATGAAGTTCAAGGGTTGGTGAAGATTAGTTATAGGAATCTTACTCACTGTAATATGAGGGAGTGATTTTGTGACCTATCTTCATTTTTTTATTTGTAGTAAATGTATATGTGTTTTGACATGGACTTTGCCAAAGGGGGAGATTGTAAGGTTTTAGTTTGTGTTGGCATTAATTCCATATCAAAATGATGTTTACTTGTAATAATTTAGTTGTTTAGATTCATGATGATTCAAGCTTCAAGAAAGAAGAAACAACAAGTCAAAGCAAGTTCTAAGTGTTCAAGAGAAAGGATGCAATTTGACTCTACAAAGGTATACTAAGACCTTATATTTCTCTTACAAGGCTAAGGCACACACATACATATCATACATTTGTGTCCCTGCATCATTGTGCACCTTTATAGACACACACATACAATTGATTCATATGTGTCCCTGAATCATTGTGCACCATGTATAACACATTCACACACTTGAAGATGAATGCTCATGCATTGGTTTGAAAATAACATGTTTTGGAATATACATGATTGGAAACTATCTCTATGTAGTTTGCATTCTAGTGTGAATTCTGTTTATGTGTGTATATGTTTGTAAAACATGGATATTGAAATTGAATTTAGTCTTAAATCATTCTTGATTGAGTTCCGGTCATTTCGGTTACTCACACTATTGATTTCAAGTTCTAAGTCAAAAGATACTACACTTTCAACTCATGTTGTATACATTGTCTCTGTATTCGTATATCGAGTTGAATTATTATTATCTAGATTGAGTATCTCATATGTCCATGTCCATGTGAGAGTTATGGTTTGTAATCCATAAACGGATTTCAATTATGAGTTTGGAGATCAGAGAACGGTCGAAGAACGTGAAGGGAGCACGAGAGGAAAAGAAGTGCATCCAAGCACTCTTCCCGAGATGGCGCGTGGCCATCTCGGGACAGAATGCTTGCTGCCCCGAGATGCCCACGCGCCATCTCTGGCAGCAAGCATGCTTGGGCACTTAAGGGTAGTTTGGTATTTTCATCCTTCATTCTTATCCCTCTCCTTTATAATCTATTTCCCTCTCACATTTCATTCTAAGAAGAAATTTAAAACAAGTGTGCTAAATTTTCTTTCTAAATTTTCTCACCTTCCAAACACCATAACTTCTTCTTTTGAACTCCGATTTGAGTGATTCAAAGTTGAGAGTGTTTTTATATTCATCCTCCATCTTTTCTCTGAAGGTTTGAGTAAGTTTTGATTCTGTTTTTGGTGTCTAATCATACAAAAATGGGATTGCACCTAAATCAACTAAGGTATTGATTTTCTCTCAAAGTTTTCTTTTAAAACTTGGTCAATTGCCTTGGGTTTTCTTCTTCAACATATATTTGTATATTGTGAGTGTTTTGATTTGTGTTTTGAATACTTTCAAAGCTAGGTTGAGTTTCAATTGAAATCATACATGTTGAGTTAGGTTTTGATATTGCCTATGTTTTCACATGTTTGGGATTGTATTGTGCTAGCTTTGATTCTAGGACTATTTGATGATCTTTGATTGATTGATTTTGAGGAAAATAGGTCCTCACATGTATTAGGCTCTCTTGGCCGAACTTCTTACATAATACATGTGCTTATGTTCTTTTGAGCTATTCATGTGTTTTGATTGAATCTATGATTAGGAATATGCTCTAGAACTTTAGCTTAAATCTAATTGACTTTGTCATATGATTTTAGCATGTTTTAGGTTTATGCGATTTAAACTTGATCTTGTGATTTATTGAACATTTCTTGTGATTCAAATTTAAATCTATACATGTATCTAGGTTGTGATTAATATTGAACATATCTTACATAATCTAGATTGATTACACATGCATGATTAACTAGTCTATATGTGATTTGTGCATTCATGCTCATGTCTAGTATTTTCCATAGGATGTGTTGATTGTTGCGTGCTTGTTTGTGTTTTGCATTCATGATCACCTTGATGCCTTGTGAGAAGGAAGTCTTGACAATAGGTGTGAGACATATTGTGTTGAACAAGAAGTCTTGGCAAGAGGCGTGAGGCCTTGGATTATCGAGCATGGAAGTCTTGGCTAGGGTCATGAGGATCCGAAAAGTTGAGCAAGAAGTCTTGCCTAGAGTTAGGAGAACTCGGATAGGTGAGCGAGGAAGTCTTGACTAGAGTCGTGAGGACTTAGTTGAGCAAGAAGTCTTGCCTTGGGTCGTGAGGATCCGGATAAGATGAGCGAGGAAGTCTTGACAAGAGGTGTGCGGCCTTGGATTGTTGAGCATAGGGCGACAACTTCAGAGTAGGATAGGAGGCTAGTTTTTAGGTGAAAAGGTCACTTGAGAGATTGTACTTGTCTTATCTACTAGTGGATTTTGTTTGCCAGTGGCTGCTAGCCCGTGGATGTTTCCTCTTTGGAGGTTTACCATGTTATATCTTGTGTCAACTTTTCTCTATCCCTATCTCTTTAATATTTGTATTGTGGATAGAACTCTTTATATATTTTGACTTCCTTTCTATAATATAGATTGTGTATGTGTTACAAATACTTGTTTGTATCACACTTTACTTGTGTTTATATATTGATTAATTGTCTTTAATTAATATATATATTGTGATACAAGCAATCTAGAGGGACAAACTTTTGTTTGTTTCTAAGGGAGTCGAAAAAGGTGTCTAACATATTCACCCCCCCCCCCCTCTAGGTTATCCTTGAGCATTTAACCGTGATTGTATTTTCATTATTGCATATCAAAGGTAATTTAGATCTCTTTCCTCTTGCAAGGCTATTGAGGCACACACACACACACGTATTACATAGCATTTGTATCCCTGCATCGTTGCACACAATTTGTATAACACATACACACTTATATTATTGCGTAGAATTTTCTCTCAATTTCCAAACGCTATATCTCTCTCATTTCTTATCCGATTTGAGTGATTCAAGTTGGAGAATCTTTGTATTAAATTTATCCATCATCTACAATCATATTTTGAGTCTTTTGATCAAGTTTATTTGGTATTTGATTGGCCAATGATAACACTAGATTTTGAGTCCCCTTACTATGTTTATTGCTCAATTCTCTGGTAATATCGAGTGTTTAGTAACAAGGGCATCAAAAAGTAGTGAAGTTGGGATCTAAAGCACCCTAAAGATTGGAAGTTGGAGCCTAGAGGAAGACTGTCATGGTCGAAGTGCCGTCTTGGCCGACCGTGAAACATCTGGTGACAACAATTCATGTGGGTAAAGTGTCGATGATGTCTCATTAAGGAAGAGACACAAAAATAGAAGGAAGAAGTGTCGCCATCAAACTATCATTTTGGATGATCGTGACATAACTGGTGATAACAACCCTCGCCTAAAGTATCGCTGCTGATGTTGCTAAAGCTACGCGTGAAAACCAGGATTAAGACTTGTCACAGCCAAACTGTCATCTTAGACAACTGCGACAATCAGTACCGCGACATCACCTCAGCATGTTTTTCAAGATTGATTCTTGTCGTAGTTGGATCCTATATAATTACCCTTCTTAATTTCTGTGTCATCTATCATCAGCCACACGAGGGTTTTACACACCAGCAACTTTTGATACTCTTACATCACCCTTTTACATACTTTTTCTCTCATTCATTTTCCATCCATATTTAGAGTTTTGAACCAAAAAGAGGAAACATACAAGTCAATGAGCCTCAATGACCAACTTTGGTTTCTTCTTTAACTCTTCTATGTTTTTTTCCCTCTTATAATGTGTAACTACTCATCTAAGCTAGGGGATTGTTGTTACCGATTAAACAATTCTTTGTAATCCTATAGTCTAATATTTTAATTCAATTAATTATTAGTCTCTTTTATTGAATACTTGTTCTACATGAGGCTGAGGATTGAATATGGGTGACCATTCAATTCAGTATTAGTCACTTGTGACCTCAATGAATGTGTGTGTACGGATTAGTTTATACATGAGGCTGAGGATTGAATATGGGTGACCATTACATTTAAGCCATAACCATAAGCTTAATAATTGAGAAAAATTTCATATGCATGACTTTGCTATATACTTAATTTGGCTTAGTTTTAATTAAAAATTGGTTCTAATCATTACATATTACATGACCGTGTGTGAGTGGTGGGAAGGTTAAGTACTTCATGGTTTATCTTAAAACAAGCCCTAATAATCAGATTGAAAAGCTTTAATGATATTTAGGTGGTATTAATTCCCTAGCATTTCTCCACATATTCCTATCTTCGTGTGTGCTTTTGTGATAAGTTAGTTTATTACCATTTGAAAAATTAGTTAATAAATTACCTTTTCAAAAACAAGCATTATGTCATTTAGTTTTCATGCAATTAAATTAGCATTTAATTAAATAAATTAGTTTTCAATTAATAGAATCACTCATCCCAGTGAACGACCATTTATTTCAAATTGAGTAGAAATAAAATATTGTATTAATTTTGGTGCAATTGTTGGGGATCGCTGTAGATTCGTTTGTTGAATCTAGTTAATTTGGTTTAGGTAGTGTGTGTCATTTATTTAGTTAGTTTAGTTTTATTTTAGTTTTAGTTTCTTTTTACTTCGTTGGTACTTTTGTTTTTGGTGTTTCAGGGCCACGGGTGTATGCACAGATGTCGTTCGCTTGGAGGAAATCAATTTCTGACTAACGACAACATCAGCAGTGTAATCTGGCTTGCTAGACAATTTGAAGGTTTAGACACCTTTTTTGATTTGAAAGATACATCTATTCCGAAAATGGTTGAGCAAGAAGAGTATATGAGTCTACTCGGGTAACCAATATGTGAGGTTGACGAAGGGATAATAGCAATGAGAGAGTCCAGTCAACCAATGATTGAGAACCAACCATCGCCTATTATGTTGAATGCGGCTGCTTTGAGTTATGAGTTGAAGGGACTCCATGTGGCCATGCTTCCATCTTATAATGGCTTCACAAGTGAAAACTGTTTACAATTTATGAAGGATTACCAATTCATCTTGGAGACATTTCCTATAGGCCGACTCACGAAAGAATAGTTGAAGATAAGATGTTTTTGGTATTGCATGAAGGATAGAGCCAAGGTGTGGTTCACTTCATTGAAGACAGGGTCCTTGAGATCATGGGATAAGGTGTGTTAAGCTTTCTTTAATAGATTCTTCCCAACCGCAAAGACAAAGGACATTCAGATACAAATTGTAAGTTTCACTGAGTAAAATAATGACCCTTTCATGAGGTATAGGGAAGGTATAGGAGGCTTTTGAAGTAATGTCCCCCTCACATGGTAACTGAAAAGTACAAGGTTTGCACTTTTTATGATGGATTGACAGCATTCACACAAGCTTTGGTAGATGCATGTGGAGGTGCATTAACAAAACAATCTGCACGTGAGATTTTTGAGATCTATGAGACTTTAGCTCTCAAGTCCCAACATAGAAGCTCAACTTCAAGAAGAGAAGGAAAGTATAAGGTGAGTTAGGGTACAAATAGGGCGATTCAGATGGCTAGACTCACCAAGCAAGTAGAAGCTATGACAAGGAATATGGGTCAACAATAAGGAAGGACAAATTTGGTATATGAAGGGGAACATCACAGTAGAGAGATGGTGCCATTTGAGTTAGATGAAGTCCAAGCTTTGAATTACCAAAGAGGGAGAAATGACCCATATTCAAATTCCTACAATTCGGGGTTGCACAAAAATCCAAACTTCTCATGGTCAGATTCAAATAATGCCTTGAACAACTAGTTCAACACTCATGGAGCAAACCAATGAGGGTTCAATAGGGGAAATTACCAAGGCCAAGGATCTAGTGGTCAACAGTGGAACAATTCAGAAAACATAGACATGTCTTCATATCAACCAAGGAAGCATTATTAGGAAGATATAGTGACTAACTTTGCTTAGAGTTCACAACAGATATATCAGAATCTGAACAGCTTCATATAAGCAAGTAAGCTGAGGTTTACCAATATAGAGGGATCTATAAAAAAGTTAGAGACACAATAAAGACAGATAGCTAACACCATCTGCATGAATGGGCTTGGAAGACTTCATAGTCAGACGGAACAAGAAAGGGCGTTTACCATTTTGAGAAGTGGGTGAGTTTTAGACATCTGAGATGTAAGAGAGCCTAAAAAAAGGCCAATGAGTCGGAAGAAGGGAATGGGGGAAGACTAGAGTAAAAGATGACGAGATAGTGGTTGAAAAAGTTCTCGAGAAGATATCCCTTTTACACAAGTCATCCAACCCATACGTTCCATCGGTTCCATTTTCAGAGAGGTTGAAGAAGACAAGATAAACAAGGCGTGAAGGAGATTTTTGATGTCTTTCCTAAGTACATGTGAACCTGCCTTTGCTTGATATGATAGAGAAGATTCCCGCTTATGCAAAAAAATTCAATACTCTTCACACAAATAGGCAGAAGTTTGGGCCAAATCACCAAGAGTTCATAACAAGCAGTGCCAGTGCATTTTTACCTTTTTTTAGAGAGCTTCCACCTAAACTTAAGGATCTGGGCAGTTTTTGCATCAACATCATAGTTGGAGGTACCAAGCTTGAGAGGGCCACGTTAGACTTAAGTGCTAGCATCAATTTGATACCTTTCACCATTTACAAGCATCTTGGATTGAATGAGCTCAAGCAAACTACGATATCACTTTTGTAAGTAGATGGTTCAGTAAGGAATCCTTGAGGGATTGTGGAAGATATGCTAGTTCAAGTTGACAGGCTTATCATCCCAACATATTTTATGGTTTTAGACACAGATGATATAAGCGAGGAGACTAACATGAGGCCAATCCTTTTAGATAGACCATTCATGAAGACGGTAAGAACAATCATTGATGTACATGAAAGAAAACATTCCATGACCGTCTCGGATGAAATAGTAGAATTCAAGGTTTTCAAGTTAGAGGTGCAAGACACTAGCTCAGTTGATTGTCTTGTTATGGATACACTTTAGTCAAAAGATTACTCAAGGAATCCAATTAAGTATTTAAATCAAAATCTTAGCACTTTTTGAGGACTAATGTGAGAAAGATGTCCATGTAGAAGAAACTTGTGAGAAACATGCATCCTCAGAGATCAATGGGCAGAGTGAAAATGTCTACTAGATAAAGGAAGTGGAAACCTTTTGGAATGAAATGGATGAAGCAATCAAGAAGGTGGAAAAGCTTGCAAGGCTAGTGGAAGAACAAGAGGAAGATTTTACCTCATGGATTAGGAAATTGCAATGGCAAGTGGAAAAGAAAGACAAGATAATTGATGCCATCAAAGAGGATTTAAGTTGGAAGAAGAATGCCTTGAAGGTGGTAAAGGTAAAAGAATGTGATTTCTTGGTGGAGCTTGAAAGAGCTGAGTGAAAAATTGAAACATTGACTAAGAAACAAAGCATAAATGAAGAAAACCAAGAACTCCACACTACCGGTAAAGATTTTTAGGTTTTAGATTGTGTTGGCATTAATTCCATATCAAAATGATGTTTACTTGTAATGATTTAGTTGTTTAGATTCATGACGATTTAAGCTTCAAAGAAGAAGGAACAACTAGTCAAAGTAAGCTCAAAGTCTTTGAAGAGAAAGGATGCAATATGGTTCTACAAAGGTATACTAAGACCTTATCTTTCTCTTATAAGGCTTAGGCACACGCACAATTCATTCATATGTGTCTCTGCATCATTGTGCACCATTATAGGCACACACATACAATTCATTCATATGTGTCCCTGGATCGTTGTGCACCATATATAACACATTCACACACTTGAAGATGAATGCTCATGCATTGGTATGAAAATAACATGTTTTGGAAAATACATGATTGGAGACTATCTCTATGTAGTTTGCATTCTAGTGTGAATTGTGTTTGTATGTATATATGTTTGTATAACATGGATATTGAACTTGAATTTAGTCTTAAATCATTCTTGATTGAGTTCCGGTCATTTCGGTTACTCATACTATTGATTTCAAGTTCTATGTCAAAAGATACTACATTTTCAACTCATGTTGCATACATTGTCTTCGTCTTCATATATCGAGTCGAATTATTATTTTTTGGGTTGAGTATCTTATATGTCCTTGTCCATGAGAGAGTTACGGTTCGTAATCCGTAAATAGATTTAAATTCTGAGTTCGGAGGACAAAGAACGGTTGAACGCGAGAAGAGTGCAAGGGAGTTACACCATGGCCAAAGGCCATCAAATGGTGCAAGCCTGAGATGGCGCGTGGCCATCTCGGCCCAACTCCTTACTGCCCCGAGATGCCCACATGCCATCTCGGGGAAGCATTATCAAAGGGGGAATTTTGGTCCTTTTACTTCTATTCTTTCCCTCTCCTTTATATTTCCCTTCCCTCTCACATTTCATTCTAAGAAGAAATTTAAAACTTGAGTGCAGAATTTTCTCTCCATATTTTCTCACCTTTCAAACACCATAACTTCTTCATTTGAACTTCGATTTGAGTGATTAAAAGTTTAGAGTGTTTGTCTATTAATCCTCCATCTTTTCTCTAAAGGTTTGAGTTAGTTTTATTGCTGTTTTTAAAGTCTAAACTCACAAAAACGGGACTGCACGAAAATAAACTAAGGTATTGATTTTCTCTCAAAGTTTTCTTTTAAAACTTGGTCAATTGCCTTGGGTTTTCTTCTTCAACATATATATGTATCTTGTGATTATTTTGATATAAGTTTTGAACTCATTTAATGCTAGATTGAGTTTCAGTTGAAATCTCACATGTTGAGTTAGGTTTTGAGTTTGCCTATGTTTTCACATGTTTGGTATTGTATTGTGCTAGCTTTGATTCTAAGACTATTTGATGATCTTTGATTGATTGATTTTGTGAAAATATAGTTCCTCACATGTATTAGGCTCTCTTTGGTCGAAATTTCACAATGATACATGTGATTGTGTTCTTTTGAGCTATTAATATGCTTTGTTGAATCTATTAATAGGAAATATGCTCTAGAACTTTAGCTTTAATCTAAATGACTTTGTCATATGATTTTAGCATGTTTTTGGTTTATGAGATTTAAACTTGATTATGTGTTAATTGAACATACCTTGTGATTCAAGTTTTAGATCTATGTGTGTATCTAGGTTGTAATTAATATTGAACATATCTTACATGATCTAGATGGATTAAACATGCATGATTGACTAGACTACATTTGATTTGTGCATTCATGCTCATGTCTAGTATTTTCCATAGGATGTGTTGATCATAACATTCTATGTTGCGTGCTTGTTTGCATTTTGTATTCATGATCACCTAGATGCCTTGTAAGAAGGAAGTCTTGACAATAAGTGTGAGACTTATGTTGTTGAGCAAGAAAGTCTTGGTAAGAGGTGGGAGACCTCGGATTGTCAAGCGAGGAAGTCTTGACTAGAGTCGGGAGGACTCGGATAGTTGAGCAAGAAGTCTTGCCTAGGGTCGTGAGGATCCGGAAGGGTGAGCGAGGAAGTCTTGACAAGAGGTGGGAGGCCTCAGATTGTTTAGCAAGAGGGCGACATCTTGATGAGTAGGATAGGAGGGTAGTTTCTGGGTGAAGGGGTCACTTGAGAGATTGTACTTGTCTTATCTACTAGTGAATTTTGTTTACCGGTGGTTGCTAACCCGTGGATGTTTCCTTTTCGGAGGTTTACCACGTTATATCTTGTGTCAACCTTTCTCTATCCCTATCTCTCTTATATTTGTATTTGTTATTTGAATACTATGGATAGAACTCTACATGTAAGTTGACTTCCTTTCTATAATAGAGATTGTGTATGTGTTATGATTACTTGTTTGTATCACACTTTACTTGTTTTATATATTGATTAAATGTCTTTAATTTATATATATATTGTGATACAAGCAATCTAGAGGGACAAACTTTTATTTGTTTCTAAGGGAGTCGAAAAAGGTGTCTAACCTATTCACCCCCCCCCCCCCCCCCCCCTCCCCCTCCCTCTAGGTTAGCCTTGAGCATTTAACCGTGTTTGTATTTTCAAAGATTCAAACTATCCAAAGGCAAGAGTTAAGAAGATCGAATGTTTCTCGTCTTATTTTTTGTACAAATGTCAATTGTCACTTTTGACATTCTAGGGGTCATAAAAAGGCCTAATGTGACGAGTTTGTTAAAAGGTGCAAAGCGAGATGAAGAATGCCCAAAAAAAGGCCACAAGAAATTCGACAAGTTTGGATCCGAAAGAAACTCTTAACAATGAAGAATTTCCAAAACTCCTTGACAAGAATTATGGAAACTTTAGTAGAGATATCACTTGGTTGGAAAAGCTTGTGCTTCAAGAGTCGTAGTGTTCTCACCACATCTTGCCTAGACGTTAAATAGTGCGCTTGGGGGGGAGGCAACCCATCTAGGTACCCTTCTCTTGAATAAACTTTTCAATTTAAGTAATAAATATGAATGGTAGTGATTCTACTTCACTCCCAAGTCTACATTGATCAACACTTTATATTTTGAGTTCAGTTGAGTTTTTGTGCAAGGTGTGGAAAAATATAGGTTTGGGAGTGATTTTCATTTTGATTTCAAGTCTAGTAGCTAAGATGAGCTTACCAAACTTAATTTCTTCAAGCAAGTGCCTTTGACTTGTTTTATGTTAAGTAAGAGTGTAGTTGAGGCACATTAGGAATTTTGTAGCCCTATCAAACAAGTTCCAAGGTGACGTCACGGTCATGATGTCGTCTTGAACAACCATAACATTTACAATGCGATAATCTTCATCGCTAATGTGTCACGTGAAGTGTCACACAAAAGTTGACAACGACAATACAAATAGTGGTTTTGATGGATGTGTTGTGTGCTTGATATCGTTCTAGTTACACTTCAATCGTGGAAGTTGTTATCGCGTGAGTGTTGCATGGTGTGTCACATGGTTTGTCGGCCGTGACAATGAAAATTTCAAAGGGGATGACGTCTTTTTGATGTCACGATCGTGCTTTCATCTTGGGAGACCACGATAAGGCGACAGTATAAATACATATGTTCGTGGTAAGGCACACCATTCACAAAAAAATCAAAATGAACGAACTCATTCCCTTCTCTCGTCTTCAATGCCTTCAAGCCCACGTAATCGGTAACTCTTTTATCCTTTTCATTTGTTTTCACGAGTTTATGATAAAAAAAACCCTTTCACTTCCACTCTTTGCCATATTCTAGGTTTAGTTTGGGTTTTTTGGTGAATTTTTGGTATAGTAAGGATTGAGTGTGATTGTGGTCAAATTGGTGTGTGTGTTTGTATTTGTGGAGTTTATTGGAGTGTTTATCCATGTCTATTTCTTGAATGAGGTTATTTGTTGATTTAAAATGAAAATAGGGCACATTGGGTATTATTTTTTTCATGACTTGCTTGGTGGATTGTATTTGGTGTTATTATTTGTTGCATTGTGATTGTGGATGTGGTTGTGTTGGTAATCGTAGTGTATCGAATTACAATGGTTGGTTAAGGTTGTGCCAGAATACTGTCCGTTTGAGTTGAATTGGTTGAAGCTACATTGTGCTGAAAATCAAGACTTCTTGGCCATGATAGCCAAATTCAACCAAAAAAAGATAATTCCAGAAAAGGGGATAAATGTGAGCAAGTTAGGAGCAACCCCGATTCCCCAAGATGGTTCGGAATAGGTCTTCGGAGATATATGTGCAGAGGCCTCCAAAGTATTACCCATAAATAGTTAGGAATGTTATGCAGACGGTGATCAAGCAGAACTATAACCTGGGCAGTTCGATGTTGGTACAGGGGAGACAGGTTAGGATTAAATCGGTAGATATCAACTGTAATTTCAAGACCGTATTGCCAGAGTAAGAACCAGGGAATAGGGTTGGTATGTTCAAGGGTGCTGAGGACACGGCTCAGATCCTTGAGGAAAATGATAAAGACCTTCTGATGTTGGTTCGTAACTTGGTAGCATCAAGCTCTCCAGAGAGATCCATATTGATGTTGATGTAGATATTTTTAGTGTTTTTGGAGATGTTCAGATAAGATTGTTTACAGAGATATCCAGGATGGAACAACGTCTAATAGCCAAGATAGATTTTATGGATTGTGGGTTCAGTTAGGACATTGTAGATTTGAGGTAGGAGCTTTGCCTCACACCTTATGACAGATAGATGAAGTTGACCCTATTTCCAGGTTATCCACCCTCAAATCCTGATTACTCGACCACATTTTCAGATCGCCAGACCGGTAAGCCTCGGACTTCAGAAGATGATGTTGTTATACGTAACACGATGGAGAGGTCACTGAAAGAGGAAAAAGATAGACAGGCTGCAGCAACAGCCAGATAAAAGGGCAATGACAAGATGCCCGAGACCTCATAGCCACACCTACCACATTTATTAGTTCTTAGCTATATATTTTTTATTATCTTGTATATAGTTATGCTTTAGTGCTTTCTTTTGTTTAACTTCATACTTTGTGGATTTGTTTTTCTTATGCTATCTTAGTATTATTATATTTGCTTATTCATTTCTACTGCTTATATTAAGGGTGTGCATTGTATTGTGATAGTGCAGGTTGATGCTTGAATTGCCCAAAAGCTTGAGATTATTGAATGTGAGCCATTGTTGAGTCTTAATGTTTGGTTTTTTGAATTTTGAGTCTATAGTAATTTTTACGGTTCTCTCATTGTCAACATTTGGGACAATGTTGAGTTTAGGTTTGGGGGTGTCGATGCCGGTGTCGCTTGTTTTGATCTTATTTTTTAGTCCAATTTTTTTTTTTTAGTCAAAAATTTTCAAAATGTCTCATGGCCAAAAATTTTGAGCTTTAAGTAGCTTAGGTATGATGCCTTGAGTGTGTGTTTGTGGCAAGTTTATTTATGCATATTGCGCTCGATTGAGCAACTTATTGTCACTCTAGGGTCTCACTTACACTTCATGGGTTTGTCCAATCCTTTTATGTTCAAGTTGAGGGAACTCGGTGCTCAAACACTTGTTATAATAGTGGAGCTTACCTTTCACAAACACAAGCCTTAAAAAGTGCATGTTGAGTGTATCATTTTCTATCATTAAACACTTATCTCGTCACACACATCATTTACCATAGGAGATTACATTGCATTATACTTGTGGATTGCTTAATGGATGCTTTCAATCCCTTGATAGATGGAATTGTTGAATGATTTTAGACAATGTATGTGCTTTTAACTACTCAAATTAGCCTAAACACATTCCATGTCCCTATTATGTGTTGGCCAAACACTACCTTTCTTTTGGAACCACATTATATCATATAGACAAAGCATAAATACAAGTCTACCCTTGTTGCCAATCATGTTAGGATATGTAGTTTAGTGGTTGAAAGGTGGGAGAAGCCCTAAACATGCAAAGATATAGTGTATTTAGGCTTTTATTGTAAATGTGCAAGGATTATGGCTCACAAATGTAAAGTGCAAAAAATGTATACTTATGAGCTTAAAGTGTCAAAGAATGTAAGTGTACAAAAGAAAAGTAAAAGAAAAAAAAATGCATAAAGAGTCTTGAATGTAATTGTAAAGTACTCACAAAACTAGAGTACAAGTGTAACACAAATGTGATGAAGGTAAGCCTAAGCACTAGTGTTCAAGTGTGATTGCAAGTAGAGATAAATTATTGGTGTGTCATGTAAATGTCTTATCATGATTGGTGACTTTTGAATTCTATTTCCTATTCTTTGTTCACCACATTTCACCCAATGGCCCCATTACAACCAAAAAGGAAGACCTAATTTATCCATGATGAAATATATATTGGGAATGTTTGTTGAAGCATGATATTCCACGTCCATGGCATTTGATTCAATTCCTAGGTTAGTTCACCAAAATAATGGCGTTTCATTTTTTATATTGTATGCAAAGCATTTGATTCCTATGCATAAATCTATCTTTGCATACTTTGCATGAGTGTGAACTTAGGAATCCGAGTGGAAAGAAAAGATAATATCCACGTGAGGCTTAGAGTTGAAGTGAATTATGCTCGAGGTGTGAGTGTGAGTAGTTTTTGATATGAGAGCACATTTAGGTGTGGGATTCGTGTTGTACAAGTGTCCCGTGAATGCCACTGAGTTGCTTGAGAATGTTTAGCATGTCTCTACTCTTCTTATCCACACTCTATTGCAACTCACCACCAGTTGAAAATGCGGTTGTTGAATTATTGTTGTGTCTAAAAAGTTTTCTTTTGATTGAGTCATGTTTATTTAATTTTGAGTTTTTTTTTAATTTGTCTTGGTTTTTCTCGAGGACAAGCAAAAGGCTAGGTTTGGGGTTGTTGATCGAGCACAATAACATTAGTTTTTGGGTCCCCCTTCCTTTGGTCATTACTCAATTCTCTGGTAAAATCGAGTGTTTAATGGCTCGATTAAGTGCTTTACAGGTTTTTAGTAACAAGGGCATCATTTGGGTAAAAAGAGATGAAGTTGGGATCTAAAGCAGCTCAAAACTAAAAGCTGGAGCCTGAAGGAAGAAGTGTCACGATCAAAGTGCCGTCTTGGCCAACCGCGTCACATCTGGCCACAGCAATTCATGCGAGCAAAGTAATGCTAATGTCGCATGAAGGAAGTGACGTGAAAACAGAAGGAAGAAGTGTCGCGGTCGAACTTTCGTTCTAGTTGACCGTGATATATTTGGCGACAATAACTCTCGCGCCTAAAATGTCATTGTTGATGTCACTCGAGCTACGTGTAAAAACAAGGATTAAGCCTTGTCGAGGTCAAACTGTCCTCTTGGACGATTGCAACAATCGAGGCTATGACAACACGTCAACACATTTTTCAAGATATATTCTTATTGTATTTGGATCCCATATAAATACCATTCTTAATTTTTGTGTCATCTATCATTAGCCACACGAGGGTCACACCAACAGCTTTTGATACTCTTACATCACCCTTTACATACTTTTTCTCTCATACATCTTCCATCCATCATTAGAGTTTTGAAGCAAGAAGAGGAAGCATACAAGCCAAGGAGCCTCAATGACCAACTTGGGTTTCTTCTTTAACTCTTCTATGTTTTCTTTCCCTCCTATGATGTGTTACTAATCGTCTAAGCTACGGGATTGATGTAACCGGTTGAACAACTTTTTGTAATCCTATAGTCTAATATTTTAATTCAATTCATTATTAGTCGTTTTTATTGAAATACTTGCTCTAATTCCTTTACTCATAATCACTTGTGATCTCAATGAATGTGTGTGTTAGGATTAGTTATACATGAGGTTAAGGATTGAATGTGGGTGATCATTCCATTTAAGCCTTAACCACAAGCTTAATAATTGAGAAAATTTCCATATGCATGACCTTGTTATGCTTAATTTGGCTTAGAGTTTGAAAAATTAGTTAATCCATTGCCTTTTCAAAAACAAGCATTATGTTATTTAGTTTTTATGCATTTAGATTAGTATTTAATTAAATTAATGAGTTTTCAATCAATAGAATCACCGATCCCAGTGAACGAACATTTATTTCAAATTGAGTAGAGATAAAATACTACATCAGTATTTTACGTCAAATTTCGTGGATGCACTTTTTGTCAAGGTATTTGATTCATCTCTTTTATTTAGAGCTTTATGATCTTCAATTGCCTTGGATTTTCTTATTCTATATGTGTATGTTACTTGAGCAAATGTTAATTAGAGATAAAGCTTCAATTTTAGCTGGTTGTGCTTAATTAGATACTTGTATGTGAGTAAGGTTTTTCTTATAATCTATGTTTTCACATGTTTGTAAGTTGTATTGTGACTAGCATTTTATATAGGGTTATTTATGTTTAATTGAATAATGTTGATGATTGATAGCGTTTTACACGTGCTAGAACTTTTTAATTGAATATTTGTAAGATTAGTACATTTGATTGTTCATTTAGAGCCTATAATTGATTTTTTAAGTAAATATGCTCTAAATGATTGCTAGTAAATATGCTCTAAATGATTGCTAATGAATTTCTATGATCATATTATTTCATACTAGCATTTTTGGTTTTAGTTCAACCCGATCCAACCCTACTAAATTGGGTTGTGTTGGGTTAATAAAATATAACTTAACCCAACCCGACAACCCGGCATAAATAATACAAAATAAATTCAATAATTTTATTTATTATTAGATTTATTATGAAAAATCATTTTTTTAAATATTTTAAAATTTTATTCATGTACCATTTATAATATTATAAATGACAAATATAAATACATAATTTTAAATATTATATACCATAATATATAATACATTTATTAAAAATATGCAATTATATTGTCTTTATCTTTTGTATTAATTGACACATCCTTGATTATACTTTAAAATGTTTTTTTTCTTCTTCTTAGGATTTGATTAACAATTTTGTAGAAAAGAATCTAATAATTGTATATAAACTTAAACAATTATGTTGGTTGAAATAAATAATAATTTATCCAACCACGAGATACTTGATGGAGTGATTACAAATATAAATTTGATGGGAGTTTAGATGAAGATTTTCCAGGTTGGATAAATTGTTATATTTTTATTTTTTAAAATTAAGTGATAAATATTTAAACAATTTGTATTATATGCTATGATTTGATTTTGATGCTTTTAAAAAATCTAAACTCTATATGATATGATATTAGGGTGAAAAATTATTTTAAATTTAAATTTTGATATAACAAAATTCGAATTCAAATATATTTTTTCTATTGGACTTAAAAAGCTCAACCCGATTAACCCAACCCAACTCAACCTGATAAATATTAAGTTGGGTTAGGTGGAGTTAAAATTTACATTAGGTTGAAAATTTTTCAACCCAACCCGAAAACGCCCACCCTTAGTAGGCACACAGTATATGTATATTTATAGTATACTAATATATATCACCATACTTTTATCTTGTAAGCAACATAACTTCAATCATAATAATACATAGGGCATTTACTAATTAAGTCTTGGACTTTTTATAAAAATTTCAAGTTGTTTGTGACTTTTATAAAGGTGACCAAATTGGTCCTTACATTTTTTTTTTCAAGTGTCAAAGTATTCCCTCTAATTAAGTTTCGTTAGTCAACTTTAATTGTATAGGGTAAAAGTGTACTTTACTCCTAAACAATATAATAATGACATATGTACAGTTTTTTTTTAACACATGTATATTTTTATTTATTTTATTTGTGGGTTTTGATTTTTGAATAATTTTGACAACAATCTTGTATAATATTAACAAAAAATCAATTATATGAAAATAGTAAAAGACTAAACTGAGAATGAATAGTAAATAAGGGGTATAATTGACATTGTCTTATTAAAATATTTTTATATTTTTTTAGAAAATTTTAATGAAAAAAATGTACAAATGATGTTTCATTAATAACACTTTTGATTTTTTTAATTATAATAGTGAATTTAATATACAAAATATAAAACAATTTTGTTCTAATATGGTAAATAAGGATATTACATACTTTAACTAAAATTGTTAAAGTCAACTGTTATATTTAATATCGTTAACTTGTTAGAGGGACCAATTTGATCAATTTTTAAAAGAAAGAGACTAATTTGGCACTTGTGAAAAATATGAGAACCAATTTGCTCATTTTTATAAAAGTCGTAAACAACTTGGAATTTTAAAAAAAATCCATAACCTAATTAGTAATTATCCTAATACATATATTAAAAGTATAATGATATGTATTAATATATTATAAATATTCCTATATTGTGTACTTGGTAGAGAAAAATTGGTCAACTCTTGATCATGGGGTTAAAATTTTAAGGTTTATTTTTATTTTTCCTATGAATGGAACATGGCATATTAAGATCGATAGTCTCAACTCTCAGCCATGGGTCCTTTACGTAACGAGACCATCCCAAAGCAATTTTTTTCTATCTATATATGCTTCCTCTTTTATTATGATGCCAAGTGGACTTTTGCACCACGGATTGTTTCCGATTATAGGACTGAATTGCGTAACTTCATGAACGTTGGTGGCGACTTCACGTGACTGGATTACTAGATATAGGTTCAGGGTTCAGTTTAGTATTGTTGTGCTGTAGAGAGAAGTGTTTTTAGAATTATTGTAGGGGAATTACTGTAGTGGAATTACTTTTGGAATTGCTGTAGGAAGAATCAGCTGAGTGTTTGGTAAACTAATTTTCAAAAATGTTGTAAGAACTAAAAACAATTTCAAAGTGTTTGGTAAATTGAAGTAAAAAGTGTTGTGAGTGTGTAAAATTACTAAAAGAACATAGATATCTAAATGGTGCTAATGTGCTATACTTTAAATTTTTCTTATTTATTTGTGTTTAGTGTTAAATGTTATATAATTATAATACTTTATTAAATTAATTAGCCCTATTTTTTATTCTACTTTATTGAATTAATTAGCTCAATCTCTTTATTTTTTATTTCTTTTTTTATTCAACTTTATTTATTTATTTATTTATTATTATACTTTATTGAATTAATTAGCTCCATTTTTTATACAGTTATGGCAACAATTTTTTTGTACAGCAATGTAAGCCCAAACTTTTATGGTAAATTTCATTAAAGGTAAGGACAAATTTGGAAAGCTGGTAAATTTTCAATTAATATCACTGTAGTGCGTTTTCTAAAAACAGAAGCCAAAATCTAAAAACATGTATTTTTAGCTTCTCAAAAACTCAGTTGGGAAAAGCTAAAAATAGACAAAAGCACTTCTCCACGATTTTACTAAACACCATGTCCATGGTCCGGAATCACTTTTGACCCCAAAAGCAACTGATGAAGCAATGCCAAACTGGGCCATAATCTTTTTAAAATTACTTATTGATTATTTTATGGGATATTATTAAACACACCCTCTAATTTGACATATTGTCCAAAAACCATCCTATAGTTTTAATTAATGGACAAAATACATCCGCTGTTAGAAATATTAGAATTTTCCATTAAATTTTTTGAAATTTCTATCATGTTGCTGGGATAAAATAGTAAATGATTATTAAATGAAGTAAACAATTAATTAAGAAAAAAATGATATTAAAAAAATTATAATTAATTTTTCTTAACAAAAAGTCGGATCCCCTCTCTCTCTCCTCATTTCCCCCATCTCTCTCTCTCTCTTTCATCTAGTGTGGTGCTGTTTGGGTGGAGTTTAGTTGGATGGATTTGATGGTGGTGTTTGGGTGAGATTAAGGCAGATAACGTGGTGGCGACTGACAAGTGTCGTTTTGGTAAAGAAAACGCTTGTCAAACAAGATTTATAAAACCTCAACTAAGCCTCAAAATATGTAAAAACAAGTAAGTGGCAAGTCGGTTATCATCCACAAGGATCGATGAACAGCAATGATCAAACTATAGTTTAGTACTGTGGGCCGAAAATTCACTATGGGTGAGGAATCTCAACTAACACCCTCAAGACCGCAACCTAGGTTGATCGCGATCGGGGTAGGTACCTTCGGTACCAGTTACACGTGTAAGAACGGGTGAAATGTAAGAAGAGATGATAATGAACTAGATGATGTTATTTTTATTCAATAACTCAAAGTGTACAAGTGTTTAGAATAACTCTTAGTTTCTCTTCTATCTTTTTAACTAACCGGAGGTGGCGAACTCGTGTATGCTGATAAGTGGATATAACTAACAACGGCGATGGCTAGGCTTAATCCTCCTTCAGAACTAAGCGATTGCTATTTAGGTTTCAGATGTCGATCTCTCCCTTTTTCTGTGCCATTATCTCCGTATTTATACATGGAGTTATTAGGGTTTTTCTGTGGCGTACAAGCCGAAGGTCATTGGATTGATTTTCTCTTTCATTTGGCGGGATTTTCTGTTTAATGTGGTTGACCCTAGAGAATCAGTTGGCAGAGGATATCTTGGAGACAATCGCGTTTGTTTCCTTTTTGGACTGTTTCATTATGGTTGCATGTGCATTGAGCTTTGTTGTGGTTTGGAGAATAATTTCGATTTCATCTGCTAATGGCGTGAGACCTCGAAGCATAGGCCTGGCGACGTGGTGCTCATTCATCTCGATAGCGAGTTACCCTGAGGTGCTAGCATGCTGGCAAGGTACCTAGAGGTACCATTCTCACAATGTGGTGCTTGATTAATCATGTTGAAGCTTTATAATCATTTAGAAGCAGTATGGGCATATCCAATCCTGCTCGAGGAGTAAGATATGTACCTCGATGGGGTGTAAGATATGTACCTCGACGAGGTAGCGGATCAGTGTTAGGGTGTTTGGGTATCGGTTGGGTGGTCATCGAAGGTGCAGGAGCTTCACCTTGCCCCATCAACGATGCTGAGGTAAAAAAAAAAGGTGTTAGACTCGGTACTTTGAGGTAAACCATTACGTCCAGTGCTTATCCGGTATATGGAGATGCTTCCTACCAAATGCTATCAAGGTGAAAATTTCCCTTTGATCTCTTGCCAAAAAGGGCTATTAACAGAAATCCCCTTTGACTTGAGCACCGGTGATCGATTTGAGGTTGGAGTCAAATTCATTTTTACAGTTTGGAAATTTTTTGTTTTCGGTCGTTTACTATATCTGGGAGGAGATCTTCGTATTAAATGCAAATTCCATATGTCAGGCGAGGGTGATGTACCCGTTTGAAAGAGGAGAGTTTTTTTGGTGACACACCCACTTCGAGGCCAAAATATCTCCTTCTTGATCACGCTTCTGTTACCGATTACCGTTCCATTATGCCTATTTAAACCTAAACCCCTCTCCATTCCTTCCACGCTTCCAAATCTTCTCTTTCATATTTTAAAAAATTCCTAAGCTTATTTGTCTTCTTCACTTATTTCTAGTCTCATTCTTCCAGTTTCCAGATAAATATTTTCTTCTATTATGTCAAACTTTGATGGTGTCAGTGTTGATAGGCTGGTGGAGGGCGTCGCTTCAAGCCCCGCCTATTGAAAATGAGCTCGAGAAGAAGGTAGTGGAAAGAGTGATGTTCCCTCACTGCAGCGTCGTCAATCAGGATGAAACACTACCATTGGGATTGGTTTTACAAGTAACCCAGATGCCCTGCTGGAGATTATCGAGGGGGATTCAGGCGAGGTTGGAATTGGCGGAGGTTCGATTGGTACTGAGTTGACATCGCTTGGTGGGATGCTCGTTATTCCCTACGACTTCCATGTCATTCTGAATTTAACCGCTACGGAGGCAACCATCAGGCACTTGAGGAGTCAATTCAAGATCCTATAAAGCATCTCCGTTACCATACCGTACTGGAGGTATGACCTGTACACCCTCACCCCTGTGTGATCCCCATACATGTCACCGTATTTGACAGTGGAGCCAGGTTTCCTCTTCATCCGGCTCTTCGTAGGGCGTTTCACACTTTACAGCTAGTCCCCCTTCAACAGACACCGGGATTCTAAAGACATCTGGTGGGCTTTCTTGTGCTTTGGAAAGAACAGTACGAGAAAGACAAGATCAACAATGAGCCGGGACCGGATGAGTTGAGGTTTGTTTTACAGGTCACCAGCATGTCACTCGGTTTAAAGGGACAATTCTTTGTCTGGGCTAAAAATAGCTAAAATTTCATCGTCTCTAGTGCTATAAAGAAGGACGTTCCCTGGAAGGATGAATGGGTCGTAGTATGTGGCGATTGGGGGAGTTCAGCTCACATCGACTGTACTGAGTTCAGGGTTCCTACCCAGTTCAGTTGCAAACCATCATGGAAGAAATTCACCATTTTTCATAGAATCAAGGTCGATCTTGGAGGTTACTGTCGAAACTTCGTCAACTTACAGTACCCTGTTTCTGACCCATTCGATACTGGCAATGTGGACCGCTACATGCACATCTCTATTGCCTCCCTAGGTACGATACACCTCTTTGTTTCTATTGATGCATGTTTCCTTCTTGTCATTGATGTATTCCTAATCTTTGTTGTTTTTTACAGTTTTTGATGTTCCATTACCGGTCCAGAGAAAGACTGGCTAGAAGATTCACTTCTTTCTCTGGTTCCTACCCAACCTTGGTCTCCCATCGCCCAAACTGCTAGGACTCATCCTCCTACTGTCACGTCGAGGGGTGGTGGGCGCATCCTTGATGGGATTACCGTAGTACCTCTCTCTTCTCCTCCTGATCCCACATCTCAAATAGATGTATTCCCATACCGGTTGATCAGGATGAAAGGTTAGGGTTTTACTGATGCTACTGTTGTTGTTTCTTCTACTGTTACTACTAGTTCTACTACTGCTGCTTTTTCATCCACCATTGTTGTTGTTGCTGCCCCACCTCCCTCCGCCTACTTCAGTGTCTCTCAGGGAAAGAAGAGGCTCAGAAACTACTATAACCACTATCGTTGTGCCTCTAGAAGATCGAACTCGATCTCGACCGAGGATTACCAGTCAGAATGAGGTACTGGATCTTTTCATCTTGGCTTGTCCTGGAGAGAGTTTGAGTCCCCTAGCCTCGATGCCTTCTGACATCTTTCTCACCAAGGGCTTCGCTCTCATAGCTGAGGTAAATAGGATATTTTGCTTCACTCTATTTTATCCCACACCTTCCTGTATTTGAACGACAGCTAACTTGATTTTTGTGACTTGCAGACTTTCAAATATAATGTCATGATGAGCCGCCAGATGTCTTCAATTAAGAAGCGTGCTGAAGAGGCTAAAGCCAAGCTTGAGAAGGTCCAGGATGAGCTGAGGTCCTTCGATTAAAGTGTCACGCCTTGGAAAGGGACCTAGCGAGGGATAAGGTCTGAGAGCTAGAATGATAGATCCATGCTATACGCAACAAGGTGGAGAGCTTATAAACTGTGGTTGATTCTTCTTTTCGGGATTGTTATTTCTGTGCTACATTTCAGACGGCCCATGCTCTACGCCCTCCTTTTAATCTGGCCATAATTGTGAAATGGAATAGGGAGGAGATTCTGGAAAAAGCCACAAAGATGTTAGCCTTAACTGGTGATAGAGCTACCTTTCTCGTGACGCTGAAGTCGATGAAAAGGTAAATAATGATGACTTGTAACCCATCTACTCCCTTCTATCAGGCAGGGGGCTACTGGTGTGAATCCTCCCACTAAATTCCTAGCTAAAACAGTCTCCCAGGTTAAGGAAGGGGTCCCGACTTTGCCTGTCAAGGTGGTGGAGGAAATCTCTAATGAGCAAGAGTCGATGGAGGTTGAAGCTACTTTACCTGGCCAAATCAAGGCAGCAGGTGCTCAACCTACTCTTAAGAGGGTAGTAGAGACCCAGCCTACAACCAAAAGAGCAGTTGAGGATCTTCCTAGGGCAAAGAAAGTAGTGGGGCGAGTTGAGGTTGAAGCTACAGTGGCTCTTCACATTGATCTAGTCCCAGTTGAGATTCTTACTGAAATTACGTAAGTGGAGATGGAAGAGCAGATTCCAAGAGATGGAGCAGTGGAAGAAAGACATCAGGGGAGAGCTGATGAGTGATCCAGCATCCGGATTATCAATCTCTATTATTGTTGCTCGAAATTGGGGGCACCCTACTTGACCATGAACCATACTTATCAATTCTTGTTATCCTTTTCTGACAATTATGTAGCCTGAAAATGGGGGACGGGCTCCCTGATCGTCTTGATGTGGCCTATAAGGGGGGATGGGCTCCTTGAATACTATGAATGATAACTTCTTCTTTCTTTATTCCAGTATCTAGTTGATCTTTATCTTGGTTGAATGTGTCCTGCTTTATCTCTTAACTTGATTTAGGAGCAGTCCCATGGGCATCCCTAACTTAATAACATCCGGGAAGGAAAAACATGAAAACCTGCCAAGTACAAAGAGTCAAGTAGAGTAGGTGATTGGATTCAATTCCAGTTAATTAGTCAGAATCAAATCCTTCTAGCCACGGTACACAAAGCCCTTATATATGTGATCCCTTGGCTTCTAAGCGAGGCCGTTATTGTAGCTTGGATTATTTCTACTTTAAGACTTTAGTGAAATTGCTTATAGTAAGAGCTTGGATACCAGGGACCTTCTCATGTGTGGTACTTCGGTATCCAGATGATACAGTGGCCGAGGTGTATATCGTTCCTTGCCCAAGTCCCCAGTGTTCACCAGATACAACTAAACTTGATAACACCATAAACTTGAAAAATATGTGAAGAGTAAAATAAAGTAATAAGTGACTAGTAACAGATATTTGTGGCACATAGTCGAATTGATCCTTGTATGACCTTTTTAAAAAAATTGGTTATCCTTTTCAGGATAATCAAAGTATTAAACAGTCACATACTATAGATTGTGACACTTAGGCAAAAAAACCTGGTCGAATTAATCTAGGTACCATTCGTCCCTATACCAGAGAGGTACCTTATCATGGCGATCTCGATCTAGCAGATAATTACGCACTTATGCCTAAATCCTTTTTGGGGTGGTAGCCCGACCGAGGCACCAGGATTGTCATCCGGTTATCCTGGTCTCGTGAACTGGCTAACAACTATGCATTGATGCTTATATTCTTCTTAGCAGGGGTGGTTGCCTGACTAAGGCATTTGAGGTGGTAAGGGGGCTTCCCCGACCAATCCCTGGTCTCATGATCTGGCAGGAAACTATGCACTTAAGCTCAAACCCTGCTTAGCGGGGGGGAATACCCGGCCAAGGCATCGGGTTGGCCATGTAGCCTTTCCCGTTTCATGGAGATCATGGCGAATTCCCTGTGGCAAAATCATACATAAGTTGAGATGGAGAAACAACAGAGATTTTATTGCTAATTAAATGGTAGTACAAAACATTCACCGAATGCTAATACCGATATTGATTCAAGGTTTAAATGGTCGACTAAGGAGCCCCAGTCTTTTATGGATAAAACCTCTTTAAATGGTATATGTTCCAAGTGTGGTCGATAGAACGCCCATCCATATCCTCAAGCTTATAGGTATATTTTAGATAACTACCTTTACCAGGTAGAGACCTTCCCAGTTAGGGCCCAAAACCCCGTCTAACCTGATTCTGGTGTTCTGGGTCACTTTCCGGAGTACCATGTCTCCTTCCTTAAAACTGTGAGTTGTAACCTTCCTATTGAAGTACCTCATGATTCGGCTTTGATAGACTATAACTTTTTCTTCCATATTATCTTACTTTTCCTCTAGAAGGTCTAGCTTAGCCCTTAGCTTTACCTCGTTGCTTTCCGGCTTGAAGTGTTGAACCTGGAATAAGGTCAGCTTGTGCTCAATAGGTAAGACCGTCTCTACCTCAAAAGTTAAGGAGTAGGGCATTTCCCCGGTCATGGTCCTCCTGGTGGTCCGGTAGGCCTAGAGTACCTCGGGTAGCTCTCTGCCCACTTGCCTTTTTTCTGTTGTAGTTTCTTCTTCATGAGCTTCTTAATGGTTTTGTTTGTAACATCTACCATGCCATCGGTTTGGGATGAGCTACCGATACAAAGCGGAGGTCGATACCTAGGGCTTTGTAAAAATCCCTGAACCACACTTTATCGAACTACTTACCTAAATCAGTGATGATGGCCATCGGAGTACCAAATCTGCAGACAATATTTTTATTAATAAATTTGGTGGTGTTCTCCTCAGTTATCTTGGAGTGTGGTTCTGTTTCCACCCGTCGGGTGAAGTAGTCGATCACGACTATGGCATGCTTAGCTTGACCATGAGCAGTATGGAATGGTCCGATCAAGTTAACTCCCCAAATGGCAAAGAGATAGGGTGAGTTGATTGAGGAGAGATGTTCCGGAGGTAGATAATTCAGATTAGATGTCCTTTAGCAAGATCCACATGACTGTATAAACATCCTCGCATCATGGTGCATGATTAGCCAGTAGTAACCCATGTGAAGCACCTGATATGCCAGTGTTTCTCCTCCGGTATGGTTCCCACATTAACCCGAATGAACTTCCTTAAGTGCCAAGCTAGCATCATTAGGATGTTAACGTCAGAGTATGAGAAGAGATTTTCCTCTAGGGTAGTGGTACCCACCTACCAAACAGTAGCGGACTGAAGTCTTTTTAAGCTTTCGAGCTTGCTCTGGGATCTCTAGGAGCTTTCCTTCTTGAAGGTAAGAAACTATTGGGTCCATCCAGCAGGCGTGACGATGAAATGGGCTTACTTCTTGGCCAGTCATTATGCTGAATTAGGAGATTATCTGGAGAGGTACACCTTTAGGTAAGGTCTGCCCTCTATTAGTCGTTATCTTAGCTAAGATGTCTGCTCGATGATTCTCTTGGTGAGAGATCTATTCTATCTTGAACCCCTTAAATCGGGCCTTGAAATGTTGGACCAATTTAAGGTAAGCTGTCATATTGTCGCCTTTCGCCTGGTATAACCCGGTTATCTGGTTGACGACGAGCTAGGAATCGCTCTTCATATGAAGGTAGTCAGCTCCCAGTTGAACAACTACTCCCATCCTAGTTAGGAGAGCCTCATATTTTGCTTCGTTATTGGTGGTCTTAAACTCAAACATAAAGCAATGGCAGCATTCCATCTTTTCTGAATCAATTATGACGATAGCCGCTCCACTACCTACTTGGCTAGATGCTTTATCAGTATAGAGGATTCAGGCCTTCTAGTTAGTTGGCCAGTCCCCTAGCTCTTGACCTTTTTAAAGGACTGAGTCCACGTTTATAGTGGTACCAGGATCAAGATGAATCTGACTTTCAACAGTTTGTCAACCTTTTCATGTACTGCAACATTTCTCTGAAGATTGAAATGTCGCCTTTTCTGTTTAACAGACTTGAAGACGGGATCAACTGCAAGACGATGAGCTGCCAAGGAAATTGGGATTCCTAGCATCTCGTCATGAGTCCAAACGAAGATGTCATTATACTCGTGGAGTGGCTGGATCAATCCTTCATTCACCCCCGCTTCTAGTGTGGTTCTGACCTTGACTTATCTTGAAGGAGTCATCCTCCCTGACTAGTATTTCTTCTAATGCACCAACTAAGTGGCCACTGGCCCACTCCTCTGTCTTTATCCATCACTTTTTCTGGTAGGATCTCTGACTCAGGATCCTCTACTACTATTCCAGCCCCCATATGGTGTCCGAGGTATCGAGATCCTCCTTCGATGGCATCTGCTCTTGTATAATTGATATCTATGAAAACTATTTGGCAAAGCCGCTGAGTTAGTCGATACAATGTAGCATTTACGAGCTATCTACTGGTCACCGTGTACCTCGCCTACCTTATTTTCCACCGAAAACTTCAGGACGTTATGATAGATGGACAAGAACACTTTAAGGGCCGACAGGAAAGGCCTTCCTGAGGATAGCGTTATAGGCTGACTATCCACTACCACGAAGTCAGTCATTAGGTTCTGCTGGAGATGTGCTGTATCGATGATCTCCGGTAGAATTGTGGATCTCACTGGTACAATTGAGTCCCTAGTAAAGCCATACATGTGGTGGTTCAAGTGTTGTAACACGTCGCTTAATGTTAAGTTTCTATAGGGTGTCCTTGAAAAGGATGTCCACACTACTACCTGTATCAATCAACATGTGGTGGACCAGGCAATTGGCGATTTGTACCATGACCACCATGGGATTATCGTGCGGTTGCATGGTGTTATATACATCTGCTTCAATACAAATTATTTAGGTTGACTAGGAGGTTCCTACCAAGCTCTGATCTACCTTGAAGTTATCTCACCCTTCTTCAATCTGGGGTATCTTATTGGCGTGATTCTTTCTGGAATTATTAGAGGTACTAGTCAGGGTAGGTCCTTCACTGATGATGTATATGACCTGGATTTGCTGCATCAGGTTCTTCTACTTTCCTCTTCTTTTCTCCTCATTTTCCAGAATATCAGCATGCACCTCATTCCCTATGTAAATGTTATCTCGTACCTGCTGCACGAATTCTATCAGGCATCCGCCTCTTATCAATGACTCAATCTAGTTATGCAGGCTGTAACACTCTAAAGCTTTGTACCTGATATCCTTGTGGAAGTCGTTGTATTTGTAACGATTCCTCATATCTACTGATGCTTTCATGGAACCGGGCTTCCAAAGTAGTCCCTTATCATGAATGGCGAGGTAGATCATCTCGCATGATGCGTTCAACAGGGTGTAGTGGTTGTACCCCATCATGTCTTGGGTTCTGGGAGCTACCACTCTAGGAGGAGGCAAGGCACGAGAAAGAGGTGAAGCTCAATAAGGAGTTCACCTCACTGGGTACCGCTCCCGTTGAGGCTGGAAAGGTGGGAAGCTATATGTAAACCAGTTGAGAGGTCTATTTTTATCCTTCTATATGGGTATAGGTTTGGGTGCCTCTTTCTTTTGGCATTTGGCATTCCTCATGTCATCGTGCTCAATCTTGACTATAAATTGCTCATCTAACTTCACCTGCTCAATGCCTTATCATAGGCTTTCTGGTAAGTCTCTGGTGAATGCTTGGCGAATAACCGGAACAATCTACCCTTCCACAGATTCCTGCAGAAGTTGGCTAAGGTCTCTTATTTAGTGAAAACCCTCATCTAGATCACATCCTTCTAGAACCTCTCCATGTAAGATGTAAGCGACTCACCTCGCTATTGAATCACATACTGCAGGTGGATCGGATCCTTCAGACGTGGCTTAATCCCCTAAAATTGTGAATACAAATAACTAGATAATTTAGTAAAGCTATCCACGCTACTTGTGGGAAATTTTATAAACCACATCTTGGCATAGTCAGTCAACGTGGTCGAGAACATTCTGCACATAGATTCCCTGGTCAAATTCTGGACTTCCTGGTCAAATTCTGGACTTCCATCTGCTGGACGAAGCTCTCATAATGGCTCAAGGGATTTTCCATGTTAGAGTACTTGTCAGCCGGCATCTTTAATTTATGAGGGAGCTCTGCCTTCCTGATTTTTCTAGAGAAGGGGGTTGTTCATCTCGCCTAAGGGATCCTTTCGATTCTCCCGGTGCTTGTCCTTCTTCAACTTCTGGATTTCCTTCTGCATCTGAGCTAGTTAGTCCCGCATGTGCTTGTTCCTAGCATTCTTAGACTCGACCTTGGAATCTTCATTGTCAGATCCCTCTAATGAGATGAAGACCTCGCCCCGGTTGTCCTCCTATGAAGGATTCTCTCGGGCACTCTTCCTGCTACCAGCAATATCGGGTCGAGGTTCTCTTCTAGCAGCTGCTGGTTGAACTGAGTAGCAGGGTTCCCTTAGTGGGATGTCAATAACTGACTTCACCTGTCAAGGTTGGTAACTAGCTGGCTGATGTGGATCCAACGGTTTAGGCCCAAACCTATCTCGAAACAGGGGTAGTGGTCCCAACCTATCACGGACCGGTATCGGTGGTGGTAGTCCCAACTTGTAGAAAGTGATCGTCTTAACTCCCAGCCTATTATGGTCTTGTGAGGTTCTAGGTTCTACCGGCTGATGGATAATACCCTCTACGATCAATTGAAGATGTAAACTTTCTACAAAAGCCACAACCCGTTGCTCTAGAATGGCCTAGCCAATCACCGGGTGAACTGGAGCCTGAGTGGTACCAGTCGGTGCTAGAGTAGGATTTTGGTGTTTTGATCTATTACCCTTTCTTTAAGCCTTCTGGGTGGAGGCTATGGATTGGTACCCGGATGCTTCGAGCTGTCCTTGGGAAGATCGAAGCCTTATGACGCTACTATACCTGTAAAAAAGCTTAAACACGTGATTTGAAAAAAGGTATGGAATCTTCTCACTGACGGTGCTAAAAAGTGTTGGTAGAAAATTCACTATGGGTGAGGAATCTCAGCTAATACCCTTAAGACCATAACCTAGGTTGATCGTGATCTGGGTAGGTACCTTCGGTACCGGTTACACGTGTAAGAACGGGTGAAATGTAAGAAGAGATGATAATGAACTGAATGATGTTATTTTTATTCAATAACTCAGAGTGTACAAGTGTTTAGATTTCTCTTCTCTCTTTTTAACTAACAGGAGGTGGGGAACTTGTGTATGTCGATACGTGGATCTAACTAACAACGGCGATGGCTAGGCTTAATCCTCTTTCAGAATTAAGCGATTGCTATTTAGGTTTCAGATGTCGATCTCTCCCTTTTTTCTGTGCCATTATCTTTATATTTATACAAGGAGTTAATAGGGTTTTTCCATGGCGTACAAGCCGAAGATCATTGGATTGATCTTCTCCCTCATTTGGTGGGATTTTCTGTTTAATGTGGTTGACCTTGGAGAATCGGTTGGCGGAGGATATCTTGGAGACAATCGTGTTTGTTTACTTTTCAGACTCTTTCATTATGGTTGCATGTGCATTGAGCTTGCTTATAGTTTGAAGATTAATTTTGATTTCATCTGTTAATGGTGTGAGACCTCAAAGCATAGGCTTGGCGACGTGGTGCTCGTTCATCTCGATGGTGAGGTACCCCGAGGTGCTAGCGTGTTGGCAAGGTACCTAAAGGCACCATTCTCGTAATGTGGTGCTTCATCAATTGTGATGGAGCTTTATGATCATTTAGGAGCCTTATGTGCATGTCTCATCTTGCTCGAGGGGTAAGATATGTACCTTGACAAGGTAGCGGATCAGTGTTAGGGTATTTGGGTATCAATTGGATGGCCCTCGAAGGTGTATGAGCTTCACCTTGCTCCCTTAACGATGCTGAGGTAAAAAAAGGTGTTAGACCTAGTACTTTGAGGTAAACCATTATGTCCAATGCCTATCCGGTATATGAAGATGCTTCCAACCAGGTGCCAACTAGGTGGAAAATTTCCATTTGATCCCTTATAAAAAATGGCCATTAATAAGTACTAAAAACATAATAAAAAGTAAATGATTCAATGATTGTCGTATGCACATGTATTAGATTTAATTTGACAACTTTTGTAAAATTGCATGTTCAAGGACTATCTCTAGGAAATGACGTACTTATGTCTTCTAGTATTTATTTGTTTGTGTTTCAGTAATATCAAATTTGAATATATTCTCATTTTATTCCATGTTGAGTTCCAGTCAATTCGGTTGCTCATTCATATATTTTTTAGAACCGATTTAGAAGTTACAAAATTTTCCTTGTGTATATTGTCCTTGCTCTTCATCCTTATGTATCGAGTCAAATTCCCAATTTTTGGTTAAAGTTTCATAGTCTTCCATGTCCGTGAGAGAGTTACGGTTTGTAATAAAAAAACACATTCGAATTCGGAGTTCGGAGGTCATAGAAAGGTCGAAGAACGTGAGAGGAGTGCGAGGGAAATGGTCAATTGCTAATGGCCTTTTGCCACCCTTCCTCGAGGAGGTGCATGGCCATCTCGGGGAGGAAGTCCCTCTACCCCCAAGATGGCCACTCGCCTCCTCAGGGTGAAGAGGTGGAGAGGCCATCTCTCTTGGTCGAGTTTCCCATCTCTTCATATCAGTTTCCCTTTGTTTAAATCTCTTGTCCCTCTCATTTTTTTTTCATTTGAAGAAAACAAGTGCAGAAATTTTTCTCTCAACTTTTACAAACTTCCAAACACCATATCTCACTCATTTGAAGTCCGATTTGAGTGATTCAAGTTGGAGAATCTTTGTATTGGAGTTCTTTATTATCTTCTAGAGATTTTGAAGTCTTTTGTTCAATTTTTTGGTGGTTTTACACCAAAATCCAAAACTGCACGTTTTTTTTTTCAAATTATTGATTTATTCTTTGTGATTTGATATTTAAAGTCTTCAATTACATTGGATTTTCTCCTTCTATATGTTTATGCTACTTGAACAATAGCTATTGATAGATAGAGCTTCATTTTTATAAGCTAGATGATCTTAATTAGAAACATGTACGTTGAGTTAGGTTTTCTTACAACCTATGTTTTCACATGCTTGTGAGCTATATTGTGCTAGCTTTTTATCTAGGAATTTTTATGCTTCAATTGATTGATTCTGATGGTCAATAGTCTCTATATATGCTAGGTCTCTTAAATTGAACATATTAAGGATTAGCACATTTAATTGTATATTTAAAGCCTATTAGAATTTAATTGAATATTTTGTAAATATGTGCTCTGCACTGAATGATTGCTAGATAACTTTGTTGATAATATCTATTGATTCTAGTATTTTTGTCTTAGTTCTAAAGTCTTGAAAATGTGCCTCATGAACATGTGTTATTTCAAGCTTTAGTAACATGAATAAAATCTAGGTCCTAAGGCATGTATTTGGTGTTTTGCATGTTCTAGGTTTTTGTTCATGTTTAAAGAACTAGACTACATTGCTTTGAGTACTTTTATGTCTATGTCTAGTTCTTCATGAAGTGTACTTGATCCATGCATTTCATATATACATGCATCATTTGTGTGATGACATGATATTAGGATTATAAACTAGAATATCATATATTATGTGCTCATTGTCTATTTTTAGTTCCATAGAATATGTTGATCATCATGTTCTATGTTGCGTGCTTGTTTGTGTTTTGCATTCATTGATCACACTTAGAAAGTCCTTGGAAAAGGCATAACGTCTTGGCTAGGGTCTTAGTGATTGGGATAATCAAGCAAGGAAGACTTAGCTAGGATCAGGATGATTCGAATAGTTAAGTAAAAAGTGTTGGCTAGGATCTTGAGGATCCGGATAGTCATGGAAGTTATAGAGGTGTGAGAGTAGCATCTCGGAAATAATAGAAGGGATATCTTAAAGAGTATATCATTGGATTGGTCACTTTTGAGGGAGTACTTTATTCGTCATAGTGGAATACGGTTTGCTGGTGGTTATGGAATCAACCCATGGATTCTTTGTTGGGATTTATGCTATAAAGCGTGTACTTTGTAAATGCTAGAAAAACATTAATAAAAAAAAAGTTATTTCGTTCAATAAATAAGACTCATATATTTATATCATATGTGATAAACATCCAAAATTGTTAGATGTAATCTCAAACTGAGTATATGAGTGGCATATATAGAGGTATTCGGTTTGAGACATTCAATCTAAAGAGCCAGTAAGCAAATAAAGTTGGATGCTTTATTTGTGGTTAATCTATAGCCACGGTCTATTCCGTAATGTACAGTGGTTTTATCATAGACTATTCATATGGTGATATGAGAATGAAGACACCTTATATGTTGTGATCGTATAGGACTGAGCCATGATCTATATGAATCTCCCTTACCAAGATCCGTTAATGAAGAGATTCATTTATATATATATATATATATATATATATATATATATATATATATATATATATATATATCGACAAATGATGGTTGTATATGGGTGATCTTAATCCCGAGTGTCTTACTGTCTCCTTCAGGTTAGATCATGGTTTTGACATACCATGGGTGAGATCGGAGTAGCATTCCCGATCAGTAACTCCGTATCTTGAAATCACAGTTTGGCTTATGGCTGGGAAGGTCTGTACACAATAGAGGAATCCACTCCTTCTTACGAAAAGTAGAGAAGTAGTTCCCTTAAGGGTTGATTTGGGACTTGAACGATAAGAGCACTCTTCTTTTTCTGTAAAGGAAAAAAGGATATAATTATTCATTAGAGAATCAATGACACTTAAAGGAAAAGATATAATTAGAGAGGTATAACTGACTTTATGACCTAGTTATAATTATGAACTACTTGTGGAGGATTATACCAGATGTAACAGTTATATCGATGGACACTGATATTTTGGTTTGTGTAAAACATCTACAGTTACGAGAGTAAAATGTCGGGTTTTTAATGGAATAACTCTGAGCTTAACAATTATGAAATATTAATTAATTTTTCTAAGTATTATTGGAGCTCAAAATTATGGGTTCATTAGGCCATCTTGCTAGCCCTTTAAGATTATTGGAAACAAGATTCACGGTTAATTGGATGGTCCAATTAATTATGTTACGAAAGTGATTTGGATTTATTATGAGAATTAATTACATGATATGATTATTTAATTAATAAATTATTAATAATTAAATAAATGATTATTTAATTGACAAATTAATAATTAATAATTAATAATTGTTAATTGAAGGTTGGAGGCTCGAACCTTGACAAAAGCAAAGGATTAAAATAATAGAGATTATTTTTTATTTCATTTATAGAGGTCAAGGGTTCAAGTCTTAGTGACAATATATATATATATATATATATATATATATATATATATATATATATATATATATATATATTAAAATAGGATTTATAATCTTATTTTAACGAGGTCACTAAAACCCTAATCTCCTGATAATATATATAGATATAATATCAGGAAACAAAATAACCTAACTTAATAGAGATATATTGGGTGTGTGCCTAAGGAGAGAAAAAAGAAAAAAAAACTTCTTTTTCTTTTCAAGGTGGCCGAACCCTAGGCTAAGGCAAGGGGTTGTCATCTCTATCTCTGCAGCCTTCATCCAGTACTCCTAGAATTCGTGACGTGCCCACACACAGTTGCTAGATTGCGGGTCATAGCTTGAAAGGCTTTGTGGTGACGAATAGATAACAAACGAAGGAGAAAACAAAAAGGTATTTCTGAATCCTTTTCTTATGTTCGTGTACATGTTAAATAAAGGTCCAAAAATAAAATTTTAAAACCTATATTTTTCCACAGCGTCGATTTTATGAAAATCACAACTCTTGATCTTTCGATCTTCAGGACCTTCAAAGGTCCACGTAAAAAAAAAGTGTCAAATGTCTCTATCCTTATCTCTTTCATATTTATATATGTGTTTGATTAAATCTTGTTTGAATTCTTATTGATTGATATCTTTGTAAACAAGATTCTTGTATCTTTTTAGTATTTGAACTTTGTATCTTGTGAAATTCTATATCAAGTTGTAAAGTTTTACTTAGTGAATTTACATTGTAATATTTAAAGTACAACTTGTGGAATTTGTATTGCATTGAACATATTTGTATATGAGATACATTGTCTCTTGTTATATGTTTTGTAGACTGAGGGTGGTGAATTTAGCCTACATGTGATAATTGTTTTCTCATAACAATCATATTAAAGGTTAATTTGTATACTCACCAAGTGTTTGACAAAAGCATCGAAAAAGTTTTAAAAACAGAGTTTTATGAGATCCAGGACGTACTCACGGTTAAGTGCAAAGCTTTGAAGCCATAGTATTGCAAGAAGAGATAATGGGCGAAGGTGTTTCCTTAAGGGACTTAACTATGGGTTTTGGAAGTTAAGGATGAAAGCCTATATCTTCTCTATTGATGAGAGAGCATGGAAGGTAGTGGAAGAAGGATAAACACCTTCCAGTAAGACATTAGAATATGGCTCCATAATTTCCAAACCAAGGAGTGAGTGGACGGTCAATGAATTTGAAATAGCCAAGTGGTATCATCGAGCCGTGAACGCCCTTTTTAGAGAGTATGCCAATAAGGCATGGGATGCTCTCCAAGTTACTAATGAGGGAACTTTGGCAGTGAGGAAATCGAGGCTTCAAATGCTCACATCACAATTTGAAGGTTTGCAAATGAGTGAAGAGGATAAATTTAAAGACTTCCAATTCAAGCTTCTAAACATAGCTAATAAATGTCGAGCACTTGGTGTGCCAATCTTTTAAGAGCGCCTTAATTTGAAGATTCTTAGGTCATTAACCAAACGGTTCAAGGCTATGGTAACGACCATTGAAGAAAGCAAGGATGTTGATTGTATATGCATTGACGAATTGCTTGGATCACTTCAAACATATGAGATGAGCTTGAACCTAAAGTCAAGAGCAAGGGTATAGCTCTCAAGGCCATCAATGAAGAAAGTGAAGACGATGGTGATGAGATGGCATTGTTGGTTAAAAAGTTTAAGAAGTTCATGAGAAGATGTGCCAAGCCAAGTGGTAAATTCTCTAAAGAAAGGGAAGATAAGAAGTCATCTACTCTAAGGAATGACAAGAGTTTTCATGCAAATAATAACAAGAAAGTCCAATGCTTCGAGTGTAAGAAGTATGGTCACTATGCCACAACTTGTCCTTATGACAAAACTAAAGAGGATAAGAAAGGAAGTTATGACGGCTGCATGGAGTGATGATAGCTCTAGTAATGAGGAAAGCTCTAGTGATGAGTCCTTAAGTGACAAAGAACATGTTTGCAACTTTGTTAATCTTACGGCTTCATTCACAAAGGTAGAGGTTGATTGTATGGTTTCCGTGGACAAGGAGGTTGATCAAAGTCAACTAAAATCTACAAGTTCTAACATAACTAATCCCAATCTTATGGCAAAGATTAGGAGTCTCGAGAAGCAAAACGATAAAGCATCGAGAGAGGTTAAGGAGAAAGATGCTTTGATCAAAACTCAAGTGAATGAGTTTGTTGAAACCTCACTTAGAATTATGCGTGAAAAGAATGACATTATGAAAAGGCATAATGAGGTTGAGAAACTTGTCTTTGAAAACATGGAGATTGTTTCAATCATGAAGGTTAGAGAGCAAGAATATACTGAGGAGATCAACATTGCTAATCAAGCTATTAAAGATTTAGTGAATAGATCGATCAACATGAAGAATATCATGAATCTATAGGTCCAGAAGATCAAAAATTCAGAGTTGTGATTTTCATAAAATCAATGAAGCAAAAATATATAGGTTTAAAATTTATTTTGGACCTATTCATTTATAAGGATTCAAATAATACCATATTGTTTTCTCCTTCGTTTATTCTCGATTCACCACCACAAAACGTTCTGAGCTATGACTTGCGGTCTAGCAATTGTGTGTGGGCACGTCACGGAATCCGAGTGTACTGGATAGAGAATGCAGAGATGGAGAAAAAAACCCATTGTCTTCTTACTAGGGTTCATCCAACTAGAAGAAGTAAGACGTTTATGTTTTTTTTTTCTCTCCTTTGTCGCATACTCGTTTTCTCTCTATTAGGTTATGTTATTTTGTTTCCTGATATTATATCTATATATTATCACGGGAATAGGGTTTTAGTGACCCAGTTAAGATAGGATTCTAAATCATATATTAATTTATATTGTCACTAATACTTGAACCCTTGACCTCTTTAAAGGAAATAAAAAATAATCTTTATTTTTTATTTCATTTGCTCTTGTCAAGGTTCGAACATGTAACCTCCAATTAATTATTCTTGATTATTAATTTGTCAATTAAATAATTATATTATTTAATTATTATTAATTTTTTAATTAAATAATCTTATTGTTTAATTAATTCCAAGAATATATCCAAATCACTTTCATAACATAATTAATTGGACCATCCAATTAACCGTGAACCTTGTTACCAATAATCGTAAAGGGCTAGCAAGGAGATCTAATGGACCCACAATTTTGAGCTCCGATAATACTTAGAAAAATTGATTAAACTCTTTAATTAATATTTTATGATTATTAACCTCACAGTTATTCCACTAAAAATCCGGGGTTACACTTTCGTAACTGCAAATATTTTACCCAACCAAAATATCAGTGTCCATCGATATAGCCATTATATATGATATGATCCTCCACAAGTAGTTCATAATTAGAGTTAGGTCATAAAATCCATTATATCTCTCTAGTTATATCTTTTCATTTAAGTACCACTGATTTTCTAATGAACAATTATATCCTTCCTTCCTTTAAGGAAGAAAGAGAGCGCTCATATCGTTCATGTCCCGAATCAACTCTTAAGGGAATTACTTCTCTACTTCTTACAAGAAGTGGATTCCTCTATTGGTGCAGATCTTCCCAGCCACAAGCCAGACCGTGATTCCAATATACGGAGTTATTGATCGAAAATGTTATTTCGATCTCACTGATGGTATGTCAAAAGCCACGATCTAACCTGAAGAAGTCAGTAATATACTCAGATTAAGATCACCCATATACAACCATCATTTGTCGATATATATGAATCTCTTCATTTAACGAATCTTGGTAAGGGATATTCATATAGATCGTGGCCCAATCCTATATGATCACATCATATAAGGTGCCTCCATTCTCATATCACAGCATGAATAGTCTAGGATAAGACCGTCGTACATTACAGAATGAACCACAACTGTAGATTAACCATAAATAAAGTATCCAACTTTAATCGCTCTTTACGAACTCTTTAGATTGCACGTCCTAAACCGAATACCTCTATATATAACACTTATATACTCAGTTTGAGATTACATATAAAAATCTTGAATGTTTAGCGCATATGATATAAACGTATGAGTCTTATTTATTGAATGAAACAACTACTTCTTTTGTTAATGTTTTTCTAACATTTACAAATTACAAGTTAGGGCATAAATCCCAATAATCTCTCACTTGCACAGAAGCAAGTGAGTCATATCTCGTAATCCAAACCCTTGAGGTAACCTTCGAACACTTTAGCCGTTAAGGTCTTCGTAAATGGATCAGTAAGATTGTCCTGCGAAGTGATCTTGGTCGTGATCACATCTCCTTTCTATATTATCTCCCTAATTAGATGATACTCCATCTCTATATGCTTCCCTTTTGTGGCTTATTGATTCTTTAGAATTAGTCACAACACCACGATTATCAGAATAAAGAGTGATGAGATTATTCAAATCTGTAACAACTTCTAGATCAGTCACTAACATACTGAGCCATAAAACCTCTTTATCTGTTTCACAAATGGCTACATATTCAGCCTCCACAGTGGAATCAGCAATACAGGATTGCTTGACACTTGTCCACACTATGGCTCCACCACTAAGGGTAAATACTGACCCAGACATGGATTTCCTAGAATCCTGTCTGATGAAAGTCAGAATCCGTATATCTTAACGGGATCAAATCCTGTCATAAATATACAAGCATATAGTTTATCGTTCTCCAAATATACTTGAGAATAACCATCACATCAACCCAATGATCCAGTTATAGGTTTGAATGGAACCTGTTGGCTACTCCCACTGCAAAGCAGATGCCAAGTCTCGTGCATAACATATCATACATGAAAATGCCTACTGTTGACACATAGGGAACTTGTCTCGTATCCTCAATTTCTTAAGGTGTCTTAAGACGCTGTTCCTTTGACAGATGAACTCCATGTCTTGAAGGTATATTACCTTTGAAAAATAAAAATAAATCTTACAATTTTAAAAATTTTATGACATCATGGGACGAGATGAGGTTGGTCTGATGGTAAAACCCTCACACTTGCACCATGAGGTTACAGGTTCGAATCCTTCCCCTAAAAAATCCGAATTTATGTAATAGAGTAATACTTAAAAAAATGATTACATGACCTATTTATATTGTGTGGTCCTACTGATGACCTAACAAAATTGTTCATAATTTTTATGGTGCCATAAAATCTATATTATATAAGAAAAATTATATATGATTAAATATCTATATCACAAGATAATATGATATTATGTCGTAAAAATAATATGTAACTAGACATCCAAATGCACTTTTAGCACATATGTCTCTTTCACATCGGTGGTCAGGGTTCAGGTCGATATCCTAACCGCACATGAATAGTTTGATCTTAACAGGTCATGACAGTCCTATTATAATAGTTGTAATATTTTTTAAAAAAAAAACTTAGACATCCAAATTATAAGGCAAGATAGGATTATCATATTTGTGTATGTCATATTGATATGATTGAATTTAGTTTCACGAGAGAGAAGAACGAAAGAAGAAGAAAACAGGGAGAGTACATATTTGTGTTGTAATTTGATGGCTTTATTTCATAACAACTTGGCTCTTTATAGGCTTACATATTAACTACTAACAACTATATAATAGAAGCAGATTGGCATATCATTTCGTGCATAAATCTCATCCAGACTAACAACAAACTACAATAGCTTATTCATTCCAACTCTAAGACTACTACTAACTCAGACTTCCTCTAACTTGCATGAATGTAGGATCCCTGTCACGTGTTAGGTTCTTTTTACCACATCACTCCTTCCCCCATAAATCATCATTGTCCTCAAGGATGAAGTCCGTAGGTGGTTGACCAGGGGTCGAAAAATCTTCAATCATGAAGAATTGAGGCCATTGGCAATGGTGACCGGGAATGAATTTCTCATCGCAACAATAGCATAATCCTTTTTCTCTCCGTTCTTTGGCTTATTGTCCCGAGATGCGACGAATGGAAATTGTTGAAGAGGGTGATCATTGAGCTGGGGATGCTAATGGTCTTTTTTTTATATAAAGAATTACACTATTCAATCAAGCGTGCTACACATGTGCCATCTGGTAGGGACTTCGGTTGCTTCACTTTTACGTCGAGACGGATCTCATCTCGGAGTCCTACAACAAAGCAACTGATTACAAAACTTGCAAGCAAGTCGTCGATCCAATGAGAGAGCTTCTCAAATTCCTCTTGATAAGCTGCAACCGACGAAACATGTTTGAGCAACTAAAGTGTTTCGAAGGGATCCTTATAATCTGTATGGTCGAATCAAAGCAAGATGGCTTGAGTAAATGTTGCCTAAGTCAGCGGTTCTTTAAATTTTGCCAACTAAAGGTGCCATTGAAAGGCGATCCCCTCCAAGTGAAAAGAGACAAGTTGAACTTGTTGATCCATTGCAACCTCATTGAAGTCGAAATACTGTTTTTCTTTGAAGATCCTTCATGTAGGGTCGTCGCCTCCAAACTTAGGGAAGGACAGCTTGAAGTGGAAGTTGTTCCTATTGGTGGTAGTATTGGTACAAGAGTCGGAGCCTTCCGGTACGACCAAATGGCATGACACTTCACCCGGAGCAAAAGGATTGGTTTCGACATTGGTCGTGTTCGGATTATGTGCGAACTGTATGGCTTGTAACTCTAACAGGATGGTTTGTAAGATTGTGTTGACTTGGTCTGCTTGACTCATGCCTCACAAGAGCCTTGTTCACTTCGTTACGAATCTCAGCGTTGGTCTTTTTCCGTATACCCATTGAACCGTATGGCTCTTATACCACTTGATATGGTTGTATGATTGAATTTAGCTTCAGAAGAGAGAAAGAAAACTGGGAGAGTACGTATTTGTATTGTAATTTGATAGCTTTATATTATAGCAACTTGACCCTTTATAGGCTTATATACTAACAGCTAACAACTAGAAAATATGAGCAGATTGACACATCATTTCGTGCATAATCTCATCAAGACTAACAACAAACTAACTAGCTTATTAACTCGCTTATTCATTTCAACTCTGAAACTGCTAATGACTCAGACTTCCTCTAACTTGCATGCATGTATGATCCGTGCTAGGTTCTTTTTACCACATCACGTATGTATCGAGAATTTAGATCATCTGTCGAGTTGATCTTTATCTTAACCTATATAGATCCGTTAATATGTATAATCATTGGTCGTATTTTTTTTATTTCAATTTCTTAACTTTTAAATATAAGTATTATTCTTAAATGCTTTGAATTAGAAAAAGATTAGAGTTCCTAATCCATTGATCGAAGCATTAATTTTGGTTCCTCGAGGTATTTTCAGAGTAATAGAAATAAGCTACCTAATCGGGTAGCGTGAGAGTGACCGGGTATCCGAAAATGAAACGGTAACCGTAGGAACCGCTCTTTTTAATTATTTTTGCTCCAATCTTCTACTTGCCTCTTTAAAAATCGCATATTCGTCATCCAATGTAGAATCACAGATACGTGTTCTCCTTTAAAAACGCTTGTCAATTTATCTCTCACGAACCCAAATTCCCCACTGAAGAATAATCGCTTCTCGAAAACCAAAAATGGTGATGTTTAGCGTTACTCGAAAGCAGTCCGCGCCTATCGACGGCCAGAAGCCTGGTACTTCCGGTCTTCGGAAGAAGGTTCGATCTCGCTTTTTGTTGTCCGTTTCTCAATTTCGATTCGGATCAGATCGCTTATTTTGATTAACTATTGTTGATCAATGGATTCCTGCATGCGATTCGAACTTGTTTGATTCTCTTATTATTGAATCGGATCTCACTTACAGTTACAGTCACTAAAGTTCTAGAAACTGTGTTTTTCAGCTGTTTAGTTCACATTGATGTAGTTTTGGTTAAGGAATCTTGATTCGAGATTCAATTAAAGGTCTTCAATGTTAGAATAATTAGAAATGATATATTAAAAGAATATTTGATCTATCAGTATTTGTCCAACTCGTAGTCACTTTGTAGCTGTTACTTAAAAAAATAGCTTGTGCATTATAATATGACGTATAGATGATAGATTTCGTTCCAACGGTTCAGATAAATTATACGTTATAAAATTAATGTACATACGCAAAAGTTTGTGTATAATAGATAAATCATAAATCCTATGTTATATATAAATAAATACTTTTTGAGCTTGTTTGTCTTATTGGCTAGCTTTTGACTCATGATATGGCTATTGCTATTTTATGTATACATTTGAATAGCTGACCAAGTCATGTTTAAGATATGAAATAGTTACATTGCTTGGAAAGTTTGTTTTATGAATTTTCAGAAGGAACTTAATTTTACTTTGGATTACGAATTAACATAGTAAAGTTATACATCATGATATAAGAGATTAGTGTTTATGCAATTAAATTACCTGCAGAATTTTGTCCAGTCTGTTTCAATGCCCTTACAGCAGAGAAAGTTAATTTGATGAACTATCGCTGATCAGTCGATTCAAACTTGTTTGATTATTGTGTTATTGAATCGGGTCTCACTCACAGTCACAGTCTCGTGAAACTGTGTTTTTTTAGTTGCTTAGTTCACAATTCACATTGATGCTGTTTTGGTTAAGGAATATTGATTCTAGATTCAATTCAAAATCTTCAGTGTTAGAATAATTAGAAATGATATGTGAAAAGAATATTTGATCTACCGGTATTTATCGAACCCATAGTCATTTAAAAAAAGGGCTTGCGGTCCAGTACATATTAATATGATGTATAATTGCACTTTAGATCTAGTCCATGAATACACAATTTGTATATATACAGTGCAATTGATAGATGATAGATTTCGATCCAAAATGATAAGTTTTAAAAATTAATATACTTACATATTATGTGTAATAGCTAAATCCTATGTGTATTTGTTTTTTTTTTTTTACTTTTTAAGATTGTTTGTCTTACAGGCTAGCTATGACTTATGATATGGCTATGAAATGACTTGTGATAATTGATAAGTTTCAAAAGGAACTGATTTAATTAATATATTATTGTAAACATCATGAGATAAGAGATTGGATGTTTTCAATTTTTTTTTTTTTAAAATCTTGCAAGAATATACTCTGTAAGATTGTTGTGTTTGTTGAAATGGGTTTTTCTCACTTTATTTTGAATTTCGTCGGGTGGATTGTTTTTAGGTGAAAGTGTTTATGCAACCACATTACCTGCAAAATTTTGTTCAATCAACATTCAATGCTCTTACAACAGAGAAAGTTAGAGGTAAAGGTTCTTTCATTTATGCTATGGTTTAGGTTTGTTCATTAAAATGGTTGTTTTAGCACATATCCTATTTAATGTACTTTTGATTTTCATCTGTTGGTGGTGGGAATAATTGACCGACTTGCTGGGGTGACATGGAGCTAGCAGTTAATTCTAGCAATGACTTCTATTTTCCCTTTCTTTTTTAAAGGATAATAGCTTTCTTTTTGCATACTTGTATTAGTATTATTTTTTTGGTTATATATTTGATTTCTATAGACATACTTCACCGACTTGGATGGTTGTTTGCTAGAATTTGTATGTCTGATATTTTTTTTTACAGTGCACTTAACTAAACTTAGGGAAGATTTTGCTGGTTACTTTCAGAAAATCTGCCTTAACGTATTTCCATTCCTGCTCTCGAAGAAGAAATTGGGAAATTTTTGATGGAAAAATATCAATTGAAAGAATCAGTTGTTTTTTTTTTCTTTTTCGAAATAAATCAGTTACTTATTTTGGTTTAATAAAAAAATGGCATTCTTTCTTTTTCTTGCATTTTATCTTGAACAAAAAAAATTGTAATGGGCAATATACTGTTCAATCTGTGAATCACAATAACTTGTAAGTTTTTGTTCTTATGTGTAGGTGCTACGCTGGTTGTTTCTGGTGATGGCCGATATTACTCAAAGGATGCCATTCAGGTATCTGTAACCCATTGTAACAAAATACATGTTCTGTGTAAAATGTGATTTCATTTGGCAGTCGATTATGGATTCAATATGATACTTTTTTTAATTTGTTTTTTTTTTTTGTGTACATCTTGGGCATGGTGCCAAATGAAAATGTCATATGATCTAAAAATTCTTTTTTTTTTCTTTTTAGAAATGGTCATATGATCTATTTCATAAATAAATAAATAAAAGAGAGAATCTATTTCTAATGCTTTTCATTGGACTGGTAGATTATAATTAAGATGGCAGCTGCAAATGGAGTACGATGCATTTGGGTGGGACAAAATGGCTTGCTTTCAACTCCTGCTGTATCAGCTGTAATACGTGAAAGGGTTGGAGTTGATGTGAGTCATCTTTTCACCTAATTTCATAAATAAGTTGATGCTATTTCTTTTCTTCCTATACTTTTTTGTATTGGGAAGTTGGTCTTAAATATAAATAATACACAAATATAAAAGCAATCATAACCATCTTTTGACTTGTTTCAATATCAGGGATCCAAGGCATCAGGGGCGTTTATATTGACTGCAAGTCACAATCCAGGTGGTCCTCATGAGGTATACTTATCCTTTTTATTATTTAATTTACTTTTGTTGTTTCTTGTCTGCGATGAATGAAATGTATTAAATGATTGATTGCGTATCAGAAATATAAATGACCCCAGGTTCCCAATCACAATTTGGAGGGTTGGAATGAGAAAAAAAATTATTGTTTGGTACATCATTTGGGCAATTAACCAAAGATGTTCCTGCGTAAAAGTGAATTAACATTTACTTTGTTTTGATTGTAGGACTTTGGTATTAAATACAACATGGAAAACGGTGGACCTGCTCCAGAGGGAATCACAGATAAAATCTATAATAACACGAAGACAATTAATGAGTACTTAATCGCAGAAGACCTACCAGATGTATATTATGCCTCCCTGCCAAAATTTGTTCCCTTCCACCCATCTCATTGTTATCATTATTTCTTTTTTCAGTCTGCTGCATGTGTGATTCCATTAAACTTGCTACTTGTATAATTTCTTGACATAAATTTCAGGTGGATATTACTGCAACTGGTGTAACCAGCTTTGGGGGGCCTGAGGGACAATTTGATGTAGAGGTTTTTGATTCAGCAAGTGATTATGTGAAATTGATGAAGTAAGTATTTTTCATGGTATTAATGTATTTTTTTCCTGGAACAATTGTTGAATAATGCTAATCTCTGCTCTTGTCTTTTTCGTTTGTTTCTCCTTGATCAAAATTGTGAGACCACAAAACATTTATTTTTAGAAGAGAATAGGTGATATATTATTATTGATCTCAAATTAATGAGCAAAAATGTTTGCACGACTGCATGATCTTCTTTTATTATACAATGAACCATTTACGGTAGATGGAAGTATATATCTGTGTATGAATTCTTTTCAACTTAGTAATTTATTTGATTCAAATCTATCATTAGTTTCCAACAATTAGAGACATTTGATTTTTGACACTGCATGGGTTTATGCATTTTTTAGTTAAATGTATGGTGGATAAAAGGTTTTTTATTCTGAATTTGGACTTTTGCAAGGTTGATTTATTATTATTTGATATTATGTGTGCTGAAGATGTTTTTGCATTTATATTTTACCTTATGAATTTGACTGGAAGTATCATTTCCATAAATATTGGTTAGTTGTTTTGGCAGAAAAAAAGGTATTCATGCATGTTACACTGTTTTTCTAAGTTTATTGAAGCTCTATATCTTTTTTCTCTTTGCCTAAACATTTGATATGGTGGCAGCCTTACTGCAGATGTTATAATATTTCCACAAACAGTAGAATGTACCTTGTTAAGGGCATTAGGGAAAGTTGTTTCCATGTTAAAAATACTTGTATTGTGCCACTTTTCTTTTATTGTAATGTCAAAAAACCTGCAAAATTTCCATTCTTTTTGTAATTTTAACCTTTCTCCCTCACAATTTGTCAGGTCAATTTTTGACTTCGAATCTATCCGGAAGCTGCTTTCATCTCCAAATTTCTCATTCTGGTATGTATCCTCTCATTTGTTTCTATGGTTCATATTATTCTTCTTACAGTATATTTTTGGTTTCCTGTGGATGATGTAAAGTATTTTATTGTCATATTGAAGTTATGATGCACTTCATGGAGTTGGCGGAGCTTATGCAAAACCTATTTTTGCGGAAGAGCTTGGAGCAAAAGAAAGCTCGTTATTGAATTGTACACCCAAGGTCTTGTTAAGTTTTTTTTTTTTTTTTTAATAAGATTTGTACTTATTTATCAGCTGTCATATCATGATGCCTTTTTTGTTTGTTTATTTTTACAGGAGGACTTTGGAGGAGGGCATCCAGATCCCAATTTGACTTATGCAAAAGAGTTGGTTGCTCGTATGGGATTGGGTGAATCAGACTCTCAAGGTGAACCGCCAGAATTTGGTGCTGCTTCTGATGGTGATGCAGATCGTAACATGGTCCTTGGTAAAAGGTAGCATTGCCCTTGGTTTTTTAATGCTAAAGAATTAGTACACTTAAACATTGCTCTTACATCTTGCTTTGGCTTTGCTAGGTTTTTTGTTACTCCATCAGATTCAGTTGCCATTATTGCTGCAAATGCAGTTGAATCCATTCCCTATTTTTCTTCTGGATTAAAGGGAGTTGCCAGGTCTTATGTTGTTTTGTTTCTGTGATATTCTGAAGATACTTCTTTAAGCTTTAGTGCTGATTTTTCTATTGGAATTTTGAAATCATGTCTTGATATGTTAATTGAAGGAGTATGCCAACCTCAGCTGCGCTTGATGTTGTAGCCAAACACTTGAATTTGAAATTTTTTGAGGTATTGTATGTTTCAAGATTTGTTGTGGTCGTCATATGCTGCTGATATTTACAGGCATATAATTCAGTTTTTTTCATTAGGTACCCACTGGGTGGAAATTTTTTGGTAATTTGATGGATGCTGGTTTATGTTCAATTTGCGGGGAAGAAAGTTTTGGAACTGGTTAGTATTTTGTACTTCTCATCTAAAAGCAAGATTTATATATTTGTTATGTGTCAAGCTATATCAACTTAAATTTGTAACTTAAAACTTCGACTTTAACATCACAACCACCCATGTGCTCTTAATCAACTCTTAGATTAAGAGTACATGGGTGGTTTGTGATGTTGAAGTCAAAGTTTTAAGTCATAAATTTAAGCTAGTTTAGCCTTACCCATTTGTTATTATTAGATACTTATAATCAACTCTTAGATTAAGATCACATGGGTGGTTTTGATATTGAAGTCAAAGTTTTAAGTCACAAATTTAAGTTAGTTTAGCCTTACCAATTTGTTATTATTAGATACTTAAACAAAGCTGGTTAATAATCAGAACATCTGTGGGTGAACAGGTTCAGACCATATTCGTGAGAAAGATGGAATCTGGGCTGTACTAGCCTGGCTATCTATAATTGCTTATAAAAATAAGGAAAACCTTAGTGGGGGAAAGCTTGTAACTGTTGAAGATATAGTTCACAACCACTGGGCTACCTACGGTCGCCACTATTATACTCGATATGACTATGAGGTATGATATAATGTCCTACCTTTTGATTGTATTCTAAGTCTAAAAATATACAGTTGCATAATTCATATTGTTCTTGAAGAATGTGGATGCGGGTGCAGCAAAGGAACTAATGGCATATTTGGTCAAATTGCAATCTTCCCTTCCTGAAGTTAATAAGTACGTCTCCGTAATCAAAGCTTCTTTGGAATTATGCAAGTTTCTCTTATCTAATTCTTTTCATTAAAAATGGACCTTTTTTAATCCGAGCACTTCATTAAATTTCAAATTTATGTATTTTGAGTGCAGACATCTTGATGTTTCCCAATATGAAGTCTTTTTTTTTTTTTTTGTCTTGTTAGCTCTATAAATGCACCAAGACCTCACATTTAAGCATCATGGACAAACTTTTAGTTTGAGAATTTTGAGTTAATCTTTGTTGAAAATATGTTGTTGATCATGAAAGTTCTAGTCTTCCAAATTTTGGGTTTTTTTTTTGTATTATCTAGGAATTTTCTCCATTCTCAAGCTTTTGATTTGTCGTCATACTTATGTGGTAAGTACTAAATACAATCTTTCATATAGTATAAATCCAACTATGCTTTCTATAGCTTCCATAAATAGCCTTGAAAATAAGAGATTTTATTGTAAGTGGTTATTGATTTTTTTAAAGATTTATCCATTTTCAAATATAAAAACTTGCTTAGTAACTTCTGAATTGGTGCTCACCTCTAGATATAGAATAGATCCTCCGACTAACCATACATTTATTAAGAAAGAGGGAGGCAGAAGTGTTCCTTAGATGGTGCACCTGGAACAACATCCATATATTGAAAGTACCCTTATTGAGGAAGTTTCGCTAATGCAAACTTGTAATTCATCCATTCCTTGATAAATTTGTTGACTTTTTCTGTTGATCCATTTTAGACTAGAAATCTTGTCCTCAAGTATTCATTTTGATTTGGTTTATATAACCCATTCCATAGACCTTCGTTAACAACATTTATGTCATTTGAAGGATTCTTTGGAGTGAAAAATCCTTTTGTCATGTGTTATGATGCATCTTTCTTGAAAGTGTTCTATTGTTTTTTCGTTTTAAATCATGTGCTCACCGGTCGTCGGCTCATGGCAATAAATGTCCTCAAGTATTCATTTTGATTTGGTTTATATAACCCATTCCATAGACCTTCGTTAACAACATTTATGTCATTTGAAGGATTCTTTGGAGTGAAAAATCCTTTTGTCATGTGTTATGATGCATCTTTCTGGAAAGTGTTCTATTGTTTTTTCGTTTTAAATCATGTGCTCACCGGTCGTCTGCTCATGGCAATAAATGATGGTCTACGACAATCAGTGTTGGTAATCTAATTATGTTTCAACTTAGAGGGGTTTTCTTTTGGTAGAGAAACAATTATAAATATTTTTGTGGTAACATGACGGAAGCTTTTCATCCAATTGTGAGAGCTCAATTTGAGTTGTAACATTATTGATTTTGATACTGATAATTTTTACCCCTTTTAATTTGACGATGAGCTTTACTCCAAAAAGCTATAACTATTGTAAAGTTATGAATGAATAAGCAGCAGTAAGAATGTAATATGTATATTTCATTGTGTTCCTGTAGCCTGAAACAATTTTTTTTCTTCCATGATCAATGTTTATATGTCTTTTGAAGATCTTACGCCGTTTATCATACAGGATTGTGAAGGGGATACGTTCAGATGTGTCGAATATTGCCGGTGCTGATGAATTTGAATACAAAGATCCTGTTGACGGTTCCATCTCAAAGCATCAAGGGATCCGATATTTGTTTGAGGATGGATCACGATTGGTAAGCAGACTCCCTTATACGCTCGGTTGCTAATAATATAAGCAGGGCCAATCTGTCAGGATATGAAATTCTAGAATGCTGCAATAGAGTTTCAGATTTGGTTCAATTGAAATCTTGGTGAGCATCTTGTTTGAATGACTGATTTATTTTATATCCATTCTCGCTCCAAAAACTCTTGCAGGTTTTCCGCCTCTCAGGTACTGGTTCTGAAGGTGCAACCATCCGACTCTACATTGAGCAGTATGAGAAGGATTCATCAAAAACTGGTCGGGAATCTCAGGAGGCTCTCGCTCCTCTTGTAAGATAGCTTTTGTCGTTAGCTCACTGTAATTACCCATTCTCTTGATGAATTCTTTCCACCAACTTAAATTTATCTCGTTACAGGTGGATGTTGCTCTAAAACTTTCTAAGATGCAGGAGTTCACTGGACGATCAGCACCAACTGTTATTACCTGAATACATATACACAAGAAGATTGAAAGTCTTCTCTCTGGTAATAAAAAAGGATTGTCTTGATTTGTCGTGCTGTAGTATTATAAAGTTAACAGAATTTCGAAATACTCTATCCATGGCCCAGCTAGATGTTTTACACATCTTTTTAATTCTGCTGGCTTCTTGTAAACATGAGTATTTGAGCCTAAGAGTGTTTTCCTAAACAAATTTTTGATGTGCAAAATAATTTGACTGTTGTTGACTACATTGCCAGTCCATAATTATTTGAAATTTTTCTTCATATTGCTTGTCATAATCTCATAATGAAGTGTGTGGTTTGGTTTTCTTTAGATTTGGCTTTCCTATTATTTTTCATGTGATTAGTGCTCGGTCTTGGTTTATAGGATAACTTTATTGACATATCTTGAGGTATGGCTTAAAAGGTCATAAACCATAATGATTCGTCGGACGTTTTGAATTAGATTTTAATTTCATTCGGATTTCAAATTTTAGTGGTTAGATCGGTTCAGTGAGATTGATTATTATGTTTTTTAAGTCCATCCTGTAAGAATTCTTCGTCTACCGTTTTTTAAAAAGAAAAATGAAAACTAAAGCAATGTTTTTTGTTTCAATTTTGAATTCCGAAAACGTGTCTGGTACTATATATTGAAAGTTATCAAAAATTGAAAAATTAATTTTAACGTTTTACTTAATATTATAACAATTATAAATTGATTGAATTAATAATTAACCAATATGAATTTTGTATTGTAATTTATAAATTAAATAAAAGTAATACTTCATAAATTACTAAAAAAAACATATTAAAAAGTCAATTAATTAAAATTAAACTCTTAAATTATAAATAAATATTTATTTTAATAAATATAAATAACAATAAAAAAATTATAACAAAAAATAAAAAAAGAAGAAAAAGGAAGAGACAACCAGATCGGAGAAGAAGAAGAAGAGGAAGAAGAGGAAGAGGAAGAAGAAAAAGAAGAGATCGACGACGAAGATGAAGAGATCGACCGTGAAGAAAAGTAGAACGACGGTGAAGAGCAAATCGGTATGTGGTCTTCCGGCATCGGGTGCTTCAAGAAGAAGAAGAGGAGTAGAAGAAAAACAGTGATGAAGACATCGTCCAAGAAGAAGAAAAGTAAAAAAATGTTATTTTTTATATTAAAAAAATGAAGAAAAAAAAACAAGTATCTTGTGCTTTTTAAATATTTTACTTTTAATACTGATTTTATTTTTCAATTTTTTTAAATAAAATAAAAAACGATTAACAAACGTTAATTTAAAATTATTTTTGAAAAACAAAAACAAAAACGGACAGAAAGAAAACTACAAGATGGAGCCTAAGTGATTAACAACAAAAAAACAAAAAAATTGTATTTTTGTTCTATGAATGATAATGAAATGTCAAAAACGATCGCTTAAAATATGACAAAAAACTTTTTTTAAAATTTGATTGTTTTATTATTATTATTATTATTATTATTATTATTATTATTATTTTGTAAAACGTGAAATCTAGAGGGAAAAATGTGAAACTTGGAGAAGTGTAAATCCTTCGGGTTTTTTTAAAACAGAAAATAACTCTAGAAACTTTTGTTTTTTCAGGTAAATTACCAAAATATACCCTATAAAAGGGTGGTTCGGTAATTTTACATTTTGGGTCTTTTTTCCTTGATCCCTTCTAATCGATAGAGCTGTCAGGATGGGCAGCGTTGTTGGCGTGCCCGGGCGTGCGATGCCCAAGCTTCTCCGGCGATGCTGTCGTCAGTGTGAGATTAGAGAGAGTTTAAAGAATGTTTTTTTTTTGACAGTCTAGAAATGTATTTATATAGAAATATTTTGGTAGTTACTCAAAATAATTTGACCGGCAAAAATGGTAGGATATAGTACTTTTTAGGTTGAATTTTGAGGTATTATTAGTTTAATAATTTAAGTATAAATAACATCAATCGATTAAATTACTCTCATCTTTTTCTTTTATTACGGTTGTATCATCTTTAGGTTTTTTTTACCTCCATCAATGGGGATGATCCCCATCAATGGAGATGAAAGACCTTCATTGGAGGTCAGTTTGACCTCTATTGGATGTCGAAATTGACCTTCGATAAAGGTCTCGATGAAGAAATAACCAAATAAAAAATGATTTTTTTAAAAATTTTATCCAATAAGTCTTGAAAATTGAAAATATACCTAATAAGTCTCGGAAACCATATGATAAGCCTCAAACAATAAAATAATTTTCGAAAACAACAAAATAAGTCTTAGAAATATAAAAAAAAGTATTGGAAATATAAAAATAAGTAGAAATTGACCTCGGATGAAGGTCTCGATGAAGAAAATAACCAAATAAAAAATGATTTTTTTTTAATTTTTATCCAATAAATCTTGAAAATTGAAAATATACCTAATAAGTCTCGAAAACCATATGATAAGCCTCAGAAACAACAAAATATTTTTTGGAAACAACAAAATAAGTCTCAGAAATATAAAAAAAAATCTTGAAAATATAAAAATAAGTCTCGAAAATATAAAAATGAGAGACTTATTTTTATGAGTGTGTTTTAAATGTATTTGTATCAGGTCCACACTTTATTTGCTATTAAAAGTTAAGTTATTAAGTTAGTGATAGTCTTAAAACTCACTTTTCAAAGAGTGCTATTAAATTTTTGAACCCTTAAATAGTATATGTTGAGAGTTTTTCTTCCTGTATTATGGAAGTACCTATCTTCTGATTATAAAGATAAATTTTTAGACTGTGCATGTAGTCATGTAGGGCTTAGTCTTGGGAAATTCAGTAAACCTTTGATCCATTTGATATCAATTTTTTTTTAAAAGTATATTATAAATAATACGGTGAATGAAACGGCAATATTAAATCACTGACCTCTTTAGTAAATTGAAAAATTGTGTGTATTTATGTATGATGATATCATAAGTAGTCGGTGAACAAAACTAGCCTTCTTTATACAGAAAATCATATGTATTACATTTACAAAAGAATATAAGGTCAAATATCATCTTATTTTTTTATGGTCTGATTAGCATATCTTTAGAAAGATAATGTTCTGTTTAATGTATAAATATTTTGATTTTTATTTTATTAAATATTAATGAAAATAATCTGAAAATTATCAAAAATAACCACATATAACATAGAAAATTCGTTTATAACCATAAGCGAAAATTTATTCATTAATAACCATTTTTTTTTAATTTACTTGAATACCCTCACATAAAAATCATCCTCAAACACACTCTTTTTCTCTTTTTCTCTTTTTCTTTCTCTCTCCTCTCCTCTCCTCTCTCTCTCTTCCCATCAAACCATACCGGTGAATCGTCGTCGCGAAGGCTGGCAAATTGTCGCCAGCCTCCTCTCTCTTTTACCGAACCTCTCTTTCTCTCTCCTCTCCTCTCTCTCACACGACGTCGCTGGCTTACCGGCGTGTCGATGTGTCGTCACCTGGGCTTCACGACCGTCCATCAGCGCCATCGAGCTCCCCCGTCGCCGGTGATGTGATCTGCAGAAAAAAGGGGAAGTAAACAAAAAACCTATAAACCCATAACATTTCAATTTTTAATATTTCAATTTAGTCAAGATTCAAGTTTTTAAATTTAATGTTTTTAGACAAGATTTCAAGTTTCAAGTTTCAAGTTTTTAGTTATGATTTCAAGTTTGTTTCCAGATTTTAAAAAAAAAACTAAATTCAGGTGTATTTTTATAATTTACGGTCATACACTGAATTTTTATTTTTAAAAGTGATTATTAACGATTAAAGTTTTAAAAATGGTTACTAACGAAAGTTTAATATTTTCCATGACTATTTTTTGTTTTCTCACAGAAAATAAGTCATTGGTGATGGGTCATCCTGGAGTTAAAGGTTGGTTGGCTGGCTGGCATGCCCCAGATTCCAGAATAGTCAATTGTGAAGGAAGAGGTCAACTCAAATAATTTACATAAATTATATAACAACTGTACAATATTTAGTCCATTTGAGACTTTATTGCCTTGGCTGATTCTGTGGTTGAAATTTCCTTTGAATTTCATGTGCGAATAATCGAGTGTATTCTACTAAAGAGGAAATGGAGAGAAGTCCATCTCTCAGTTATCTTGAATTCTTGCATAGGCTGAGGATTTTAAACTTACTAGTTTGCTGGATTGCTTGAAAATACTTTATATATATAAATATTGTAAGTTCGTTCCTCAGTGTTTGATTGGTTTATTTCGTTAACAACCACATTTTTGGATCAATATGTAAGGGTAGTTTAGGACATCATTGTTCGTAACCAAGCTCAAGCATCAAAGGTAAAAACACCTGCTTAACTTTCATTGAAGAGGTATTAGTGCACACACACACACTCGTACATTTCATTTTAATTATCTTGCATATATGCTTATTTGCCATCTTGTGTGCCTTATGTGTCTTAATTCTTGTTTGAGTGTTGAATGTATGTTTGTGCCTTAAAAAGAGGATTTTTTTCCTCTATTCCGCGGTTCAGACCGCTCACTGTGTAGGGCCCTTGCCGCGGCCTACACACCGGTATTTACCAGAGGCTGCACACTGTGGCTACCGCGGTCTATGCTTGTTGCATACGCCGCGGTCTCCCAAGCAGAGTTTCACAAGTGTTGCATGCTGTTCAGACCGTGGTCTGTGCACATTGCATGCACAGCGGCCTACAGAGCGGCGTTATTCAGGCGATACACCGCTCTCCGTGCCGCGGTCTGGACACTTACCTGGACCGTGGTACAGTCAGCGGTCCTGACGGGATTTGGCTGCCTTTCTCCCAAAACGACGCCATTTTGTGTAAGGCACCATATATATACGTTCTCTTCTCTTATCTTTGTTTTTAAGAGTCCAAGAAATCATTTTTGTGTTCTAGCTTTTCTAGAGAGAGAGGGACTCCCAAACACTCATATTTACTCAACCCAACTTCATCTCATGATCATCTAGCTTCATTCTAGGATCATTCAAGCATGAAGCATCATCTTGTTCTTGACTAGGTAACTTTTACATGCTCTAGACTTCATAGTTTCATTACAAATACATGTATGCCTAGGGTTTTAGTCTCTATTGCTTATTAAATGCTTGCTTGTGTGGTTAATTGATTTTATGACATGCTTGAGTATTGACTGTTGGTTGAGATGCATTAATTACCCTTCTAGCTAATTCTTCTTGCCTTTGCATTTAGAACATTAATATCTATGATTTGCTTTAATTGTCATTATTAATCCTAGATAAGCATGAATGTCTTGACCTAGCATTTTTGCATATAGAATATCTTACATATTCACTTAGGTTGCCAATTATCTCTTCATTGTTGGTTAAGCTTGTGGCTATGTGATTAGTGCACAAGGTTGGTGATCCAAAATCACTATTAAGGCCCGTTGGGTAGAGTGAAAGGGTTAGTAACTGGAGGGTTAGACGGGAGGTCAACCTAGGTTGTAAACTTTCTCTCAATAGTGGATTTTAAGGATCGAGTTTGGCGCACTGAACAACCCGTGGTTTTTCCCATTTGGAGGGTTTCCACGTATATATTGCCTGTTGTTACTGTTTTATGTTTGTTGCCTCCTGCTTGAACACGTAGGAGAATGAGGTAGAATCAATAATATTGATTAATTCTCAAAATTGGTAATCTATCGAATTAAAACCTATTCACCCCCCCCCCCCCCCCCCCCCCCCCCCCCCTCCCTCCCCCTATAGGTTATAAACACACTTTCTAGGGAATTTCAAATATAAAGTGAATACAGTCACGTCAAAGTATTTAAATTCAATGACATACATACAAAGAACTGATATATCTTATGGGGTCAAAAAAAAAATTGGCACTATTTTGGAGGGCTTTTGTGCAAATATCACCACTTTAATAATGTATATTTAAAAGGCACAAACTAAGGTGTCGAGACCAAAATACCCCGAAAGTGAGTTGTTGTTTTCAACGTGAGAGAAAAAAAATTCAGTGACTTTCAAACAACCAGAACTGTATCGACAGTAACGATATTGACGGCGGAGTCACCGGAGAGTAGTGGAATATCCATCGAGAAGTTTTGCAATTAATCGAGTTAAGTTGATTTTGATTTTTGTTTTTGATTTTTTTGTTTAGAAGTAACATTGCATGTTAGATCTGGTTTTTCTTGATTGAACTTGTATCTATTAGTTGATTTAGGGATCTGAGAATGGTTGTGGTTTAAGTTAGGGTTTGAAATGAGGCTGAATATTTGTTGAGGAAGATGAAAATCTGGGTAGTCGAGACTTTTTTCACAAGACCCAAGTTTTTTTATAATAGAATCGAGCTTATTTGATAGAGTTTCGAGGATTTTTTTTGTTGAAAATTAGATTTAGTTAACTCGAGTATATTTGTTGCCAAATCGAGCCTTTAATGAATATGATAGAGTTTATTTTAGAAAGAATCGAGCATATTTTTCAAGGGATAGAGGATTTTTTTTTTTTTTTTTGAAAATTAGGTTTAGTTAAATATGCTCGATTTGTAGCCAAATCGAGTATATTTTTGAAAGAATCGAGCATATTTTTCAAAGGATCAAGCATTTTTTTTTTAAATTACATTTAGTTAAATCGAGCATATTTTTGAAAGAATCGAGTATATTTTTCAAATGATCGATCATTTTTTTTGAAAAATATGTTTAGTTAAATTGAGTATATTTGTAGTCAAATCGAACATATTTTTGAAAGAATTGAGCATATTTTTAAAGGATCGAACATTTTTTTTTAAAAATAGGTTTAGTTAAATAGAGTATATTTGTAGTCAAATCGAACATATTTTTGAAAGAATCGAAAATATTTTTCACAGGATCGAGTATATTTTTTTTTTGAAAAATAGGTTTAGTTAAATCGAGTATATTTATAGCCAAATCGAGCATTTTTTGAATATGATCGAGCTTATTTTAAAAAGAATTGAGTATATTTTTAAAGAATCGAGTATACTTTTGAAAGAATCGAGGATTTTTATAAAAGAATCGAGACGTTTTATTGATGAAACCGAGATTTTTCCAGTTTACTTATATATTGTTTCTGTGACATTGCAGATGAGGAATATGTTGAAGGATTTTCTTAGAACTCCAAAGGGAGATTGGTACAAGGGGAAAGTGACTCGACACAACCATTTTGACTCCCTCGGCCGTATAGACGACACATTGAATCGGGTTCTCGAAGATTTTGCAATTGATGGCCGACGTCGGTTCATGACGTCCTGTTTTGGGCATTTCATGTCAATGTACTAGCGGATGAAGTTTTCGGGTGTTGTTATCCATCGACTGTGTTGCGGGAATTGCACCATAACTGGCCAACAGATGAGATGTGGTTTCTTTTAAGGAACCATTTTGTGAGGTTTTTGAAGGGTGAAGTTTACCTCATCACCGGATTATGTTTTGGAGTCGTACCGGACACAAGCCTGTATGCAACAATAAAGAATGACATACATCAACGGTACTTTCTTGAAGCAGAAGAGGTATCATTCGAGGAGTTGAGGGTTGTTCTCACCCTCGAAGAGTTTCAGCAGGCATACGATGTTGTGAAGCTCTGTCTCATCTATATGCTGAACTGGATATTGATAGGGTTAGACGAGAGATTCAAGATTCCAGTTTAATTGTTTCAGCTGGTGGAGGACCTCACTACCTTCGATGCGTTCCCGTGGGGTCCTCGCGTGTATAGGCATTCTATTTATTCATTCAAGCATGTGCTACCCCGGTGACGTGAGGGATGCATGCAGTCACAAGGTGCTGACGTACAACATTTATGGTCTATCTCATGCCATGTTTGTAAGATCTCTGAATGACAACATGTACTTTATTTTCCGTGTCCTAAATTTTATGGATTCTTATCGTACTTATCTTTGATGCATATATTTGCTTTCGAGGTGATCATCGATCTGGGCCACCAGTTTGGCGCCTGATAGGATACAGACCTATTTCCCCGTATTTTGAAGTGGAAGTTGACCAAACAACCGAGAAGGAAGAAGTTAGCCAAGATTTTCAGTGCCAGTGTATTTTTTTAATTTGTTAATCTTTATATTAGTAACTAAGTATACAATGACATTCTTCCAACTAAGCTTTCAGATGTTTGTGAGGACGGAAATCGTGCCCACAACAGCTGAGATGGAGGCACCGTACTTCTTAGGGTTAAACGAAGGGAGAGGCTGTATGTAGCGGAGGATAGAATGCAGCTTTCGATTTCGGTCCCTGATCAGTGTACCACTGGCGAGGGCAGTGGGAGGCCTAGTGAGATGGAAGCTTCTGACTCTGAGGGTGCGAGTTTTATGGTCATGGACAGTGAGGGATGTGAGCCGGATCCTCAGTGAGTGAGGCATAGACGGGTTCGATTTACCACCCCCGGACGTGTTACATTTAGAGAGGATTCATGTGCCGGCGTTGGATGTGATGAAGAGGTAAGTTGAGATGATAGTTTTGTTTTTTATTAATGTGACCTATTGATTGTTTTAGTACTAACAATGTAAACATGATTTCAGACACCATGGGAACATCAGTTCAACGAGTTGCGTGAAGCCCTCTGGAAGAGTGAGGAGGATCGACAACATCAGCACTGGGAGTTACTGGATATGATCCGAAAAAGCGAGGAGGATCGACAACAGTAGCACCGGGAGTTGCTCGTATTGATCAGAGAGCTTCAGGGTGTGAGGACTCATACACACCAGGATGGTCCACCTGGTCCTGATCCAGACTTTTCACCCGGAGACAGAACATGTGGGTTTACCAGGGGAACTGACATGACTGGTAAACGTCGGGTGGATCCACATACAAAGGGAAATTTTGGAGAGTGAGGCTCAGCTGCGTACCGGGGATACAGGGCCTATTACACGTACGACAGTTCTCTAGGACCTCCCATCAATCGAGCACCAGCTGTCCCCTCCACTTCCCCCACTGATCGAGCGACAACCGTCCCCTCCACATCCCCCATTGATCCAGTGTCAACCGTCCCCTCCACCTCCCTCATCAATCCAGCTCTTGCCTTCCCCTCCACCTCCCCCATCGATAGAGCGCCACGTCCCCCTCCCCCCATCCACCCCCTATATCGATCCAACCACAACGGTCCCCTACACCCCGTATATCTGTCGAGTTCCAGCGGTTCCATCCACTAGATATACAGGGACAGAGTTCCTCTTCTCAGCACACCCCAGAAGGGGGAGTTCAACTCGGGAAATGTGTACACAAGCACGGTTGGCAGTTGCTCACTAGACACAAATCTCTGCTGGATGAAGAGGGTGAGGGTAATGCCCCAGAAAGCGGACCACGTTTTTGATCCCCACGAACTAGTAGACGATAACCAGTTGAATGCTTACAAAGCCTTCAAGAGGAACATAAACGGGGAACAGTAAGAAAAAAATTATCTATTTATATGCCAATATTTTTCTGTTAAATTAATTAATTGTGTAGCTAATGCAAAATTTATACAGACGTGATGTGGACGTGCTGGAGCCAGTTGATACTGGATGGTTCCATCGGACCCAAGCCAACTTCATGGAGTTGGAGGACGAGGTACGTGCGTTAGGCGATTTTCTATTTTAAGTTTGTTTTAGTATTGATCAATCCTAATATTTTATAACTTGTATATAGGGATGACCATTTTACCCTGGAGCCCCAAACCCCTGCTCCCCCATCCCCATTTAGGGGAATTTTTTGGGGGGGAAATTGGGAAATGGGGCGGCGGATGGGGATGGCTTTTAACCCTAAATTTAAATGAGGTTGGGGATGAGGGGACCCGTCCCCATCCCCATTTCCCTATTTCCCCTATGAATTCCTAGAAATGGGGATGGGGATGGGGTTGGGGTTAGATACCCCCATCCCCATTTCTCCATTTCCCCATTTCCCCTAAATATTATAATATTAAATAAAAATATATTTTTATTATATTTTCAATATTTTTATTATTTTTATTTTACTTACTATATATACATATTTATAAACTATAACTTAAATTACACACCAAACAAGCTAACTATATATACATATTGATTTTCTTGTTAAATTATACACCAAGCAAGCTCCATATAATTTATTAACATATTTTACTATATATATATATATATATATTAAACAACTTAACTTTCATTTCAATTTGTATGGAATGTTATTTTGTATTTGAATTTATTGGATTGTGAATTTATGTGTTTTTTTAATATGTAATTTTTACTGATACAGGAAAAATGGAAGAATGGGGAAACGGGGGACTTTGGGGAAATGGGGAAACGGGAAAAAACGGGGAAAAATGGGAGAAATGAGGAAATGGGGATGGGGATGGGGGACCTCCGCCTAAAATAACCCAAACCCCATTTCCCCCAAATGGGGAAATGGGGGGATAAGGGAGGGTTTGGAAAATGGGGTTAGGGATGAGGGGACCTACATCCGCCCCCATTTTTCCATTGGCCATCCCTACTTGTATATATTCCCAGCATATAGACGCGTACCTCCATATTCTTCGGAAGCGTCAGCGAGCATTGCCGACTGTGTACAACCAGAGGATCAATATATTGCATACGCATGTTAGTAATTTAGTTTGTAAAACATTAATAACTTTCTTTCCATCAAATGTTTGTACAGTCATCCCTAGAGCACCAGTTGAGGAGAATGATGCCTCGTGATGCTCGCGGGGATATGCAGTGGAATCTGCTGAAGTTCTGGTGGTCCGATAAGGACCTGACGACCGTGCTTTGTGGTGCCCCGAGTGGAAGACGTCAGTGGCACAAGGCTGACGTGGTAAGTGTTACTTGGTTTGCATTTTTAAAATAAAAATGTCTTTGTATATCCTAACACCTTCTTGTTACATTTACAGGTCTTGATATCATGCAACATTGGGCACCAACATTGGCTCTTGGTGACCGTCGACCTTACCATTGGGAAGATGTTCATACTGGGCCCCTGGAAACAGGAAGATCCGATGCATATTCGAAAGTAGCAGGTAGCCCTCTTACGCTGGTTTTTGCCCTTGATGTTACATCGGACTCGGTTTCATACTGTGCGACCAACTAGCCATGAAACGTTCGCCAAGAAGAATAAGCCCTTCTATGTCAGCGTGGTGTTAGAAATACGTATCCCCAAACAGAACCAATCGTAAGAATTTCTTTTTCATTATCTTTGAGATTGTGTTATTAAAAATTTATTGTTTTATTAACGCATGTTAATATGTCCAACTGTAGGGGTAACTGTTGTCCCCACACGTTGAGATTGATCGAGTACTTATTGGCGGATATGAAGAATTTTGATTGGTCGGAAGACGATATGGGGATCACCAGGGAGAATATGGTTGTTGAGATTTTTTATAACTCCCAGTCCGGTTAGATTTTTGTAGTATTTTTTTTAATATGTACCAATTTTTTTGTACAAAAACAATTGAATTGGAAAATAATTTAATTTTTTTTGTTTCCGTTTCAACTGTCTGGAATCACAAGTAGAACACAAATTGAAACTCCTGTTTAATTAAAATTTAAGTTAATAAACAAGTCATACGATTACAAATTATCACAATGTCATCAATTGAAACACCTCAATTCATTCCACGGTGGAGTCCCTGTTAGGGCATGTCTGTTTGTTGTGGTCAACTGAATTACAGATGCTACACTTACAGTGGTATTCCTCAGGAACAACTTTGCTCGGACCTTTATTAATCAAAAGTGGGTTAGAACATCTCCTGGAATTATGCACTGGTTGTCCACATCTTCTACACGATTGTGTAGTTGTCCTATCCGAAGACGAGATATGTCGACCAGCCCTCAGGCATCCTGCTTGTCTCCTGAAGATTGGATTCAAAACCACCCTCTCAGCGATGTCAGATGGTAAAACCCAGGTGGAAGGATGTCCAACCGGTATAATAAGAACCGAGTACGCGTCAGTAAGTGTCTGTCTCTTGTAGTAGTCTGCACACAGGGATGTGAAATCCAAGTTTCGCTCCCTGTAAAAACAATGAAAATGATGAGATTCATGTTTCAGTAATATTAACCGTACACTAAAACTTCTAATGTACCTTGTGGCAGCGAGTGCATGAGAACATAGAAAATGGTCTATTTGGAATATGTTACATGTACAGGTCTTCCAGAATAAGTCAACAGTCCACTGTTTTCCAAATCGCTTCAACGATAATATGTTCCAGTCGACTAGATTTATGGTCATATAGCCGCACTTCTCCACACATTTTAGGATCATAAGATGTGTTGCGTCAGTCAACTGATGATGCATGGACTGTGCAGCCCTATGGCGATTATGAAACCAACGTTGTATCATATTCCTAATGAACTTTGCTAGAGTCACCGTAGGTAGTTGCTGTGTAAATTTTAGGCATGAGTTTATTCATTCTGTAACATTTGTTATTATCACTCTGTACCTTCTATCGGGGCAGTGCACACGGGACCACTTATGTGGACTGATAGCATTGACATAATCATATGTATTCTGGTGCTAGTTTCATAACTTTTCCATGTGTCAATTATATTTCAAATCAGTGAACGCTCGGACGACTTTATCCATTATTACGGCAATATCCTTACTGTGATATCGCTTCTTAATATTATCAGAAAAGTGCCAACAACATATGGTATGGGTGGCATAGGGAACACTTTAGAAATCCCTGCTTCAATGCTTGCATGTCAATCAGAAATGAAAACCAGATCATTTATACGACCAAGGGCAACTTTCAAGGAATCAAAAAACCACTCATATGTTAGGTTGTTTTCTGAGTCGTCGTACCTAAAAACAATTGGATACACCTGTTCTTTCCCATCTTGTGCAGTTGCAACAAACATTGTACCACCGAATCTTTCCTTTAAATGGCACCATTAACGGCAATAACCATACGCATACACCTCCAGAATCCTTAAAGTGAGGCACCGAACAACATGAAAAAGTAGAGAAATTTACCATCTTCATCGCACTGAATGTCAGTGATTGTGCCAAAAAAATTTTGTTCCAACACATAATCGAATGATAGCAATAGTTGGAGGTTTCATCATGCGTTCCATAGGTTAATGACAACGCATAATCAAGGGCTTGATGTGCCTTACTGTACATGATTTGGATGCCATACATTGTTTTCATGTCAGCGATTATGTCCTTCGGACACATTAGTCTAACATCTTGTTGTTGAAGTCTAGGTGCAACCACTTCTCCAATTATGACTACACTAGCTTATCGGTGGCGATGGTGAATCTCCTTCAACGGATAAGTGTGTTCGTTGACAAAAATTCTTACTTGGAAGTATGTCCCCTCATCTCCCCTCATCGTTCTTAACTTCCACGTAAAGTTGTCCATCAAACAAACCAGATGTAACGTTGTCTTATTGGACCTTTCACCTTCCACTCAAAGCTATGCTGTATTGTAAAATGCCTAACCAGTCTCTTTAAATCCTTTTTAGTAGGAAAAAAATGCCCGTTATATATCATGCTTGTAGGTTCATCTTCTACCAAGTTATTTCTTCCACCCATACGAAACGAGTATGATTCTGCTTCTGGAATAACCCACGTTATGACATTATCAGAATCAGCTGCAGTTACATTAGGCCGGATATCAGAGGTCTCAACTATATCTCTTGTACTGGAACTACATCTGTGTACATGTCTTGCACGTCTTTCTGTTTGGATAGGTTCTTCATCTTCCTCATTGTTCACTACATTATCTACTGGATGTAAATTTGCCTCATTATCCACCTCATGAATTGGCCCAACATTCGGTTCATTATTTCGCTCATTGCTCATGTCATTGTACATCACATTGTATTGGTGGTTGTACTGCCCAACATTCATCTCAATTTGACAACCAAAGACATCATCAAATTGAGGTACAACGATATCACTATGGTCGGCTACTTCTGATGGGACACCACACATGTTTTGCTGCCTTTCGATCCCATTTCTTTCTGTGAACAACTGGTTGCTTCCGCTAAGCGATCAAAATTGTTGGGTGTTTTCACAATGAGGGATATCTTCAGCTATCACATCTCCTACTGCCCTCTTAATTAGACTAACACATATTTCAGGGATCACCCTATCTTCCCCTGACATAAGCTGAACATCATCATCTTTTCTTATAAATGTTGTCCCAGGAACGATTGATATAGACTGTAGATCAACAAAGTATTTGTTCACATCGTACTTCACAACGATTTGTACAATCGACACCAGCTCTTGGTTATCGGAACTTAAAAACCTCTGACTTCCGTCGAATAATTGCTCCCATCGACCGTTATAAGATATGACTATTCTCTCCGATCCATTGTCCTGTGAAAATCATCATCACAAACCATTATAAACAAAATAAAAAAATATTACATTTACAATTAATAAGAATTTTAAAAAAAAATCTTAACTGTAAGGGATCGAGGATTTTTTGTAAGAGATCAATCATTTATTTAATATGTGACCGAGCTTATTTAATAAGAGTCGAGTTTTTTTTTATTGGGTTGAGTTTTTTTTTTAATGGATCGAGTTTTTTTCTAAGGGATCAAGAACTTTTTGTAATGGATTGAGCTTTTTTGTAAGGGATAGATAACTTTTTGTAAGGGATCGAGAATTTTTTTCAGAGGGATCGAACATATTTTTCAAATAATAAAGCTTATTTTCAAATATAAAAAAGCCCAGTCCAATATAAAATAACCTCGATTCTTCTTAAAATAATCTTTGTCACACATAAAAAAAGCTTGAATCTATTAAAAAAGCCACGTAACCTAGAGATTAAATGTTCATACAAAGACTGAAAAAACATATCATAAGGAATGTATACATTGCTAAACCACACAGAACTGTAAGCAAAATATCTGAAATGCATGAAAAAAATATAAGTGAAGATCAGAAATATTTGTTACCTTCTTGTATAGAATCTGGAGAAAGACACGTCTTTTGGAGAGAGAGAGAGGAGTTGTAGATCGATTTTCAGACAATTTTTTTGGAGAGAGAGATGAGTTAAATCGGTGTCTTTTAAAGAATAAAGTTTAGGGGCAATTTGGGTAGTTCACCATAATAGGTGTCTTTTAAACTTAAGTTATTAAACCGGAGACATCATTACAACACACAATAAAAAATGTGACATATCTCACTATTTCTACTATATCTTATATCAGTTCGAACTGGTAATAGAATTTATATATCATAATAAGACAAGTAAATGGTTCATATATTCTTCTCAAAAGAAAAAAATAAAGGTTCATTTCTTCATTGTATAAGTATTTATTTATTTATTTATTTATTTATTTATTTTTGAAAAGGATATTGAAGAAGTACGAAGAAGCTTAATAAGGGTGGAGAACCTAACAATAAGGAGAAAAACTTACTTTGTGACACTCACTCAACGTAGACATGTCGGCGGTTCGGTTCGAACCGGTGAACAGAACTGAACTGAACCGGAACCGGCATGGAAAAAATCGTAACCGAACCAACGTTTTAGGTTCCGAATCGAAACCGCTACAGTGCACGGTTTCGATTCCGGTTTCACCAAAACAATTTTTTTTATATAAATCAGATCAGATAAGATCTTATTTTGATCTCTTATCTTATTTCTTTCTCATACTCTTCTAGCCTTTTCTTTCACATCCTCACGTCTCTCTCTCTTTTTCTCTTTCACACTCACTCACAGATCCACTCACCCACCGGCCACTGACCCCCACCAATCCACCACTCCACCATCGTCTCGGGAGATCGATCATCATCATCTTCTTCTTTCTTCTTCTTTCTTCTTCCATTTCTTCTTCTTTCATCTTTCTTTTTCTTCTTGCTTGGATCAAACAAGAGAGAGATGAGATGGTGGTCACCGGTCGGTTGATGTGTGGGATTGAGTGGTGGTGGGTTTTGAGTTAGTGGTGGTGTGTGTGTTTGAGTTTTGACAGATAACTGGGTACAATGATGTGTGTGTGTGTGTGTGTGTGTGTGTGTGTGTGTGTGTGTGTGTGTGTGTGTGTGTGTGTTGGAGTTGTGTGTGTGTTTGAACTGATGAATGTGATTAGGGATTTTGGAATTTTTGGTATTTCAGGTGTAGGATTTGATAGGGTATTTGGGATTTTGTTTTTTTTTTCTTATTAAAAAAAGAGTTCCGAACAGTGGAACCGGAAGAACCGGACCGGAACCGTGGAACCGAAACCAAAACCAAAACCGAAACCGAAACGGAAACGGAAACCGAAACCTTTCTAAGGGAGGTTCCGATGCTGGTTCCGGTTCCTATTTCGGTTCCGGATCCGGTTCCGGTTCTGGTTCTTGTTCTAGTTCCCTCAGAACCGGAACCGGTATCATATCTAACTCAATGTGACAAATTTAAATTTTATTCCATCCAATTTGATATGATATATTTTTTTAATATAATAATACATATGGTGGTGGCGATTCGAATCGGATACATTGTTAGACCGAATTAGAACTTTTATAAATTATTAGACCGAATGAAAACTCTTACCGCCAAACCGTAACCCCAAGTATTGTTACATGACAATTTTTTATGTCTAAAATTTTGGGTTTAAAAATCAAATGACACTTTTTGGAGGTGACATTTCAACATTATCATTGCTTTAATAACTTATGTTTAAAAGACACCTATTATGGTGAACGAAAAAAAATACCTCCAATAGTTATTCCAATCAGGTTTCTTTCAATCAGTTTACAATGACAGAGTTGTGAAGTAGAGAGAGAAAGTTCTGTTGAAACCTAGGCAATCACTCGAACGACGACAGAGTGACGTTACGCAGACGCATTCAGGGGTCGAGCTCACGGTGGTCAAGCTACCTGGTCAGCTCGTGGGGGGGCAGGGGGCAACGCCTTTAGAGCTTTTTTTTCGAGTGGGGAAGAGGATGAAAAGTACTACAAAGGCACGTGTGAGGATATTTAAAAGGCTTGGAGACTAGTATAAAAGTCTCTGACACTTCTTAAAAAGGCTCAGAGCCTTATGCAAAAGGCTCGAAGCCTTATCCTAAAAGCTCGAAGACTGATATAAAAGCCTCTGACACTATTTTAAAAAGGCACGAAGACTACTTTAAAAAGGCTCGAACAAAGTTCGAACAGAGCTTAGAAATGCTCGAACAGAGCTTAGAAATGCTTGAACAGAGCTTAGAAAGACTTGAACAAAGCTTTAAAAGGTTCGGAGATTCAAAATTCACAAAATCAGCTTCAGATTTACAAAAGACTCGGAAAACAAATGAAAAGGGACATATAAAATGTTACAAGACTCAGAAACACAAGGATAGAAAATTTATGATTTAAGAGATATATTGTCTTGTTGTGCTAAAGAACATCAACTTTTTCTTAGTTGAAGAAGAGATGGTAGGTAACGTTGAACTTTTGGTTGTGTTGTAGGGAATTTCAATTTTCAGACAAGTTTATTGTAGAAGAGAGAGAGGGGGGTTACTGAGTTAAGTGCTCAAAGTGTGGAGATGGAAGTACAAAGAGAATAAAAAACTGATTATTTTAAGGTAATTTTGATAGTTTACCATAATAGGTATATTTTAAATATAATTTATTAAATCACTCACTTAGGTGCAACAAACGTGACATTTCTCGTTATTTTCACATGAAAAAAATTCTATCTAATTTATGATATATTTATCAGGTTGTGCGCATAGATAATGTGGTGCATCGAATTTATATATTTTGTAGAGGGGCGGTGCATATTTATATTTTATACCTTAACAAAGTTTTTCTCAACAGTACGTGAAAAGTACTAAACTAGCTACTAGCTTTGTTTCTTTCCGATGGGACGACAGTGACGTAACCGAGCTTTAGGGGATAAATATAGCAATCCACAATTACAACTTGTGATTTGAATTAAGTTAATTGTGAGGATTTGTGAGAGCTAATAGTCTTACGTAGTCTCAATCTCAACTGCCCTCAATGTCATATAATAAAATACAATTGATATTATAATAGACAAGTCTAAATTTTATTTGCTCAAGACGTCACTGGTTGGACCCCCAAAGGATCGGAATCAAACATAAGTAGTCCTGCTTTCTTCATTTTTTATGCAGTTGGCAATTTTAGTCAATTTCTTTACTTATAATGGATTTAATTATAAAAACATCCATAGAGTACCATTCTCTATAATCTGATTCAATTAGTTAAATTTATTTAATTAAATAATTTTTTTTAAATGAATTAATTCAATAATTTGATTGGTGACTGAGATATATTTATTTGGGATATTATTAATAAAATGAGCCCCTCTACTTTGATGTATTCATCAAATTAAAACGACCCTATTCATCTCTTTCTCTTCAAACTCATCTCTACTTCAATAATATATATATATATATATATATATATATATATATATATAGTGTTGTTGAAGAAAAAAAAAAGAAACGAACAAACCTGGGGTGTTTTGGTTGTTGGGTGTTTGGAGATGGGGTGGCTAGATGGGTTTGAGTGTTTGGTGGTGGGGTAGGGTGGCTGGTGGTCGGGTTTGGGTGTTTGATGGTGGGATTGACTGACCGGAGGTTGGGTATGGGTGACAATGGATGGTGGAATTAATTTGTTTTAATCATTTTTTAAAATTTTCTAAAAAATGAGATTGTCATTTTTTTTTATTAAAAAATCATATTTTAATCAGTTTTTTATATACATTTTTTATTTATTTTTTATATCTAATAGTAAGGTAAAGCAGTATTTTGTTATTATGTAGATCTACAAAAATGAAAGTTGGCTGTTGAGTTTTGACGAATACATTATACATCAAACTACAGTTTTTTTTTTTTTTTTAATAATATCACTATTTATTTTGGCCTCTAATTGAATGAATTTGTTATTATGTAAAACACAACACTTTTCTTTTTTATTTAAAAGTAGACTAAAATCTAAGGAATAATGATTGCTCAATGTTATTGATGTTATAATTAAACAGATAAAATACAAATGAAATAATAAAAAAGATAACGAAAGATCAGTGTTGTAAAAGTTGCTAGGCGTTAGTCGGGCGGCGACCCACAGCCTAACGCCTAAGGGGGATTAATCGGGGACTAGTCGGGGACTAGAAGGATGGTCGAAAATAGGTTGTCGGTCGGTCGACGGTAAACCAGAGGTTGACCGGAAATATATTTTTGTTATATAATTTTTTATATTAAATTGTAATTAAGTAAATGTCATTCTAATTCATATATTTTCATCTATTGAAAAGTTATAACACATTACACCCTAACACTTGTATAGTTGTATATAAATTATAAAGTATAAACTATTAAACTAAACAACATTAAAAAAAAAAACAATTGTAAATTTGTAATGTATAACATTACAGTATTAGTGTATTACACACTAATATTAACACATACTAACACACGTGTACGGTGTAACTCAATAACACACTAACACCACACAACTTTACCAACTCACCAACTCACTAACTCACACCACACCACGCCTCTTTCATCTTACATCATTCTGAAACCAGTTCTAAGAACTGAAGCAGACGAAGAATTGAAGTGGCAAAGTGAAGGATGATCGGCGACAAGCGAAGTGAAGGACAGTGACGATCGGCGACTGGCGACGACGGACAATGATCGGCAATTGGAGACAAAAGGTGACGACGAGGATCGGCGACAAGCAGCGGCAGAGTGAAACAGTGGTCACCGGTCAGAGAGAGAAGAAGAGAGTGGTCCGATTTAGTCCGACTTGTTCCGATTTCGTCTCCGACTTGGTCCGATTTCGTCCGACTTGATCCGATTTTGATCGATTTTGACTGAAAACGCCTAATACTCCGACTGGCTTCGAATCGTGGCTGCAGATCACTGTCGAGCGACTAATCGGCGACTAGTCGGCCCTAGTCGCCGACTTCTGCAACACTGCGAAAGATAGTAAAATGATAACATGAGATAAAATGAAAGGAGAAGAATTACTGGTGCTGATGTTATAGTCGTTGTCGTTAGTAAAAAATACAAAGTGGAGTCTTTTGGATTATGAACAAGATTAAAACAAATAAATTATTGATAGGCTTTAGCAACCAATAAAAAAATGGCAAAAATATTGCCACTAATCACAAAAGTGAAGATTAAGAGTTAAGTGGAGATTTGGTTTTTCTCCTAAAGGTATTTGTGGTGAAGAATCCGCAATATTATACAACACTTCCCCTTAGACTTTTACCATTTGTATCTTAATTTTGTTAGGAAAAACTGAGTGAGATAAAAACCTTAGTAAAAATATATACAATGATCTTATGGATCAAGTGATATTGGACGTGTTTAGGACTGCATAATTAAAAAACCTTTTCGATAAAATCCAGTGGGATAAAAACCAGTAAAGGAAAAAGAGTACAGTATGTCCATTTAAAATTTTGCTCCCCTTGATTGAACGCTCCCCCTACACAAAAACTTTAACATTAATCTTGTAATTTATAGAGCCCCTGCATGTCAATTCCATATATAAGTCTCTCAAAAGTTGACGTAGGCAAAACTTTGGTAAACAGATTTGTGAGATTATCTATAGATCGTATTTGTTTATCAGGCTCGAAAAATAAATGGCACTATTTCAAAGAGGTGTTGTGCAAATATCACCAATTTAGTCATGTAAGTTTAAAAGACACCATTTAACGTAAAGAGACGAGAATACCCCGACAAAATTGAAAAAGAGAGAAAGTTGTCGTTTTGTGAGTTTGAGAAAAGTAGCAGTGAGAAAGAAACCGACGACAACGAAATCGAAGGCAAGAAAATCAACTGCTAATTGACCGGAGCAGGAATACAGTACATTTCGCAGCGATTGACAGAGATAAGTTCAGTTTGTTTTATTTATTGATTTGTTGTTGATAACTTATCATTGCATTTTAAACTTGTTCTGTTGTTTGAAATTGTAGATTAGGGTTGACAACGGTTGTGGTTTTGGTTTGGGTTTGAAACGAGGTTGAATATGTTATGAGGAAGATGAAATTCTGGTATCGAGCATTGTTTTTTTTTTTAAAAAAAATCGAGAATATTTCAAGCGAAATCGAGGAAATTTTATAGAAAGATTCGAGAAAATTTATCATACGATCGAGATTATTTCTCAAAGGATCGAGAACATTTTCAAAGCATCGAGGATATTTTTAAAGGATCGATAAATTGTTTGAAACGATCGAGAATATTTTTCTAACGATCGAGAATGTTTTTCAAAGAGTCGAGATTTTGTTAAATGATCGAGAAGATTTTCCAAAGAATCGAGAAGTTTTTCAAAGGATCGAGACTATTTTCAAAGGATAGAGACTATTTTCAAAAGATCGAGAATTTTTTAAAACGATCGAGAATATTTTTCTAACGATCGAGAATATTTTTCTAAGGATCGAGATTTTTTAAAATGATCGAGAAAAGAAGATTCTTCAAATAACCGCGAAGATTTTTCAAAGAATCGAGAGGTTTTTCAAAGTATCGAGACTATATTCAAAGGATCGAGACTATTTTCAAACGATCGAGAATATTTTTCAAAGGGTCCAGATTTTATAAAATGATCGAGAAGATTTTTCAAAGAATCGAGAGGTTTTTCAAAGGATCGAGACTATTTTCAAAAGATCGAGAATTTTTTCTAACGATTGAGAATGTTTTTCAAAGGGTCGAGATTTTTTAAAATGATCGAGAAGATTTTTCTAACGATCGAGAGGTTTATAAAAAGGATCGAGACAATTTTTAAAGGATCGAGAATATTTTTAAACGATCGAGAATATTTGTCTAACTATCGAGAATGTTTTTCAAAGTGTCGAGATTTTTTAAAATGATCGAGAAGATTTTTCAATGAATCGAGAGGTTTTTCAAAGGATCGAGACTATTGTCAAAGGATCGAGACTATTTCCAAAGGATCGAGAATTTTTTCAAAGTATCGAGAGTATTTTCAAAGTATCGAGATTTTTTTTCAAACGATAGATAATATTTTCTAATTTTTTTTCCAGTTTACTGATGTATTGTTTCTGTGACATTGCAGATGATGAGAAGGTTGAAGGATTTGCTTAAAACTCCATATGGAGATTGGTTCAAGGGAAAATTGACCCGACATGACCATTTTGAAGCCCTCACCCAAATAGACGATGCACTTGACCGGGTGCCTGAAGAGTTTGCTGTTGAGGATCGGCGTCGGTTCATGGCCTCCTGTTTCGGGCATTTCTTGTCGATACACCGGGAGCTGAAGTTTTTGGGTGGTGTTATTCATCAACTAGTGTTGCGGGAGTTGGACCATGACGGGCCGACAGATGAGATGCGGTTCTTGTTAGGGAACCACGTGGTTAGGTTTTTTAAGGTGGAATTTAGCCTCATCACCGGATTAATTTTTGGAGTCGTACCGGACACGAGTATGTATGTTGCAGTTGAGAATGACATACATCAACGATACTTTCCTGGACACGATGAGGTATCGTTGGATGACTTGAGGGTTGTTCTTACCCGCAGAGAGTTTCAACAGGCATATGATGCTGTGAAGTTGTGCCTCATTTACATGTTGAATTGGATATTTATGGGGGTGGACGAGAGATTGAAGATTCTAGTTTGGCAGTTTCAGTTGGTAGAGGGCCTCAATGTCTTCAATGCGTTCCCGTGGGGTGCCCACGTCTGTAGGCATTCTATCTTTTCATTCAAGCATGCGTTACCGCGACGACGTGAGGAGAGACGCTAGCCGTCACAGGGCGATGTTGGACATTCCATGGAGGGGTACAACATTTACGGTCTATCACATGCCTTTTTGGTAAGAAATTTGATTTCCAACATGTACATTAAATTTAGTTTCCAAAATTGTTTTGGATTATAATTGTACTTATCTTTGATGCAGATATTTTCTTTCGAGGTGATCCCCCAACTGGGCATCGATTTCGGGACTCGAATGGTTACAGACCTTTCTCCTCGTATGTTGAAGTGGGAGTTGACCAAACAACCTAGAGGGAAGAAGCTGGAAAAGATTTTTACTGCTAGGGTAATTATTTAATTTGTTAATCATTATATTATTTAATATAAGTAACAATGTCATTCATCTAACTAAGCTTTCAGATGTCTGCGAGGACAGAAATCGTGCCCACGGTGGCACCGTACTTCGCAGGCCTAAGTGAGGGGGGAGCCCGTATGTGCAGGACGACAGGGTTCCCCTTCCTATTGTCCCTGATCCGACTATTACTGCAGATCGTCCTGAGGAGAAGAGTGGGGGTGGGAGGTGTACTAAGATGGAGCCTTCAGACCCAACGGGTGCAGATATCAGTGGCATGGACACTGGCGAATCTGAGCTGTCTCCTCGATGAGTGAGGCGTAGAAGGGTTCGGTTTACCACCCCAGGACCTAGTACCGCTACAGGGGATTCCCGTGCAGGCGTTGAACGTGATAGGGAGGTAAGTTGAGATGGTAGTTTTGTTTTTATTAACAACATCTGTTGATTGTTTTAGTATTAACAATGTTGCATGATTTCAGGCCCCATGGGAACATCAGTTCAACGAGTTGCGTGAAGCCCTCCGGAAGAGTGAGGATGATCGACAACAACAGCACCAGAAGTTACTGGATTTGATCTGAAGAGCGAGGAGGATCGACAACAACAACATAGGGAGTTGCTTGCATTGTTCGGGGTCCTTCGAGGCTTCAGACGCATATGTATCAGAATAGGGATGATCCACATACCGAATGGGCAGTTCTGGAAAGTGTGGCTCAGTCTACCACTCCCTCTCTCCTTGAGCAGCAGGCTTCCCCTCCCCCTCCTCCTCCTCCTCCGAGCGAGCAGCCGGTCCCTCTCCCCCTCGGAGTGAGCATCAGGCTCCCCCTCCACCTCAGAGCGAGTAGCCAGACCCCCATCTCCCTCCAGCGAGCAGCCGACCCCACCTCCCTCTCAGAGCGAGCAGCCGGCCCCCTCTCCATCTCTGAGCTAGCAGCAGGCTCCCCCTCCACCTCCACCTCCACCTCCACCTCCACCTCCACCTCTGAGCGAGCTATAATCTCCCCCTCCACCTCTGAGCGAGTTGTAGGCTCCCCCTCCACCTCCGAGCGAGCAGTCAGCCCCCCATCCCCCTCGGAGCGAGCAGCAGGCTCCCTTTCCACCTCCGAGCAAGCAGCAGGCTCCACCTCCACCTCCACCTCCACCTTCACCTCCACCTCCGATCTAGCAGCCGGCTCCCCCTCCACCTCCCCTCGAGCAGCAGGCTCTGTTGGAACCCCGTTCACCTGTTACGCAGCAGAACTAGGTTTTAAAAATTTTAATACATATCATAATCTGTATCTGTGACCAGTGAACTTTGGATCGTAATTATTTTTTCGGAACTAATACATACAATATGTACGCACAGGAAATTGTAATCAATAAAATCAGAAGAACATACCAACGTTTTGGAGGCTCCTTCACTTTACGTTATGATCCTGACTGAACCAATCTTACCAACGTTTGGAAGCTCCTGTCTGAACCACTCGATCTTCCTTGCTATCTCCCGAGACTGGTAACTGGGTTTGGGTGCGTCATGGTCTCAGTAACTTGAATGGATGATGTAGTGAAATACTTGAATAAACTCTTTCTTCTTAATTTGGTGTATTGATTTTACGCACACATGAATTGCATCTCATGCAAAAAATTATGTTTTTTTTCTTCTTTTTGTGTGTGTATCAGATTCACACCAAAACAAAACAAAATCAACCCTTTTTTTTTTCTTTTTTTTTTTCACGTCCGCATTTTTTTTTCATATATATATATTATGCCTCCACTTCCGTGCATATATATCTCATTTGTGCGTATACAAATTGCGTGCAAGTCAACTGATGCACATGCAATTTGTTTCATATACAAATTCTATTATTTATTTTTTTGTATAAATATTTGTATCCTATACAAACACTTATATATGTGTACACATCAATTTACATCCAATGCAATCTCTTGTGTTATAATTGATATATATCTTTTAATTATCCTTTTCAAATATATCAAATATATCAAATATATTAAAAGTGATAATTAGTATTTTAAATTAAACTTAAATTCAAATACTTAAATAAATGATTTAGTAAAAATAAAATAATCCTATTATTTTATCTGCACCTAAATCCATATATCAACTAACGCCCCCCAATTAATAGTTAATTAATAATTCATAATTATCAGTAAAATTAAATAATCTAATTATTTAATTAATTAATTAATTTAACTATTAACATTCATTTATAAAATAATGTTATTATTCAATTAATTTCCGAATATATATGTGTCATTTTTGTAACACAATTAATTGGACAATCCAATTAATTAACCGTGACCCTTGTTACCTAAATCGATTGGGCTAGTAAGGGGACTTAATGGACCCACAGTATTTTGAGCTCCAATAATCCTCGGATTCATTAATTAAACTCTTTAATTAATATTCCTTGATTATTAACTTTGCTGCACTCTCTCAACTGTAGACGCTTTTACACAGACCGATACAACTCGGTGTCCTTCCACTAAAAATCTGAAGCTGCACTCTCTCAATTGTAGACGCTTTTACACAGACCGATACAACTCGGTGTCCATTGATATAGCTATTACATATAGTATGATCCTCCACAATAGTTCATAATTAGAGCTGGGTCATAATATCCGTTATACCCCTCTAATTACATATATCCTCTAAGTACCATTGATTCTCTAATGGATAATAAATCCTATTTCCTTACAAAATTATGAGAGCGCTCATATTGTCCAAGCCCTGAATCAACCCTTAAGGGAACTACCATCTACTTCTTACAAGAATGAGTGGATTTCACTATTGTATGCAAACCTTTCCAGCCACAAGCCAAACCGTAATCCCAACATATGGAGTATATTGATCAGGAAATGCATCTGACCTCACCCATGGTATATCAAAGACCACGATTTAACCTGAAAGAGTCGATAAGACACTCAGGATTAAGATCACCCATATATAGCCATCATTAGTTGATATATATGAATCTCATCCGTAAACGGATCTTGGTGAGAGATTCATATAGATCATGGCCCAGTCCTATATGATCACATCATACAAGATGCCTCCATTATCATATCTCCATATGATTGATTTAGGATAGAATCACCATACATTACGGAATGGACCACAACTATAGATTAACCACAAATAAAGTACTCGGCTTTATTTGCTATCTATGGAATCTTTAGAGTGCACGTCTCTTACTGTATCCATCCATATATGACACTCATATACACAGTTCGAGATTGCATCTAGCAATCTTGGATGTTAAATATATGCACAAGTTTATAAAATAAATAACATAACAAGAATGAATTGAACTTTTCTTTTTATTTATTTCATAAATTCATTTACAAATTACATATTTAGGGCATAAACCCCAACAATCTCCCACTTGCACTAAAGCATGTGAGGCATGCCTAGTAACCCTAGACCATCTAGGTGACCCGAAAACACTTTAGCCGGTAAGGTCTTTGTAAATGGGCCAACATTATTGTCTTGTGAGGCTATTTTTGTGACTATCACATTTCCGCTCTACATTATCTCTCTAATGAGATGATACTTTCTCTCTAAATGCTTCCCTCTCTTGCTGCTTCTTGGTTCTTTTGAATTAGCCACAGCATCACTGTTATCACAATAAAGTGTGATGGGCATATCCAAATCTGGAACAACTTCCAGATCACACAAGAACTTACGGAGCCAAACAGCCTCTTTAGCAGCTACATATTCGGCTCCATAGTAGAGTCAACAATGCAAGATTGCTTGATACTTCTCCACACAATTTCTCCACCACTTAGGGTAAATACTGATCCATACGTTAATTTCCTAGAATCCCTGTCTGACTGAAAATCAGAATCCGTGTATCCTAACAAGATCAAATCCTGCCCGGAATACACTAGCATATAGTCTCTCGTTCTCCGAAGATACTTGAGAATTGTCTTGACAACAACCTAATGATCCAATCCTGGGTTGGACTGGTATCTGCTGACTACTCTCACTGCATAGCAGATGTCCAGTCTCATGCATAATATAGCATACATGAGACTACCTACTGTCGATGCATAGGGTACACGTCTCATATCCTCAACTTCTTGAGGTGTCTTAGAACATTGTTCCTTAGAAAAGTGAACTCCATGCCTAGAAGGTAAATTACCTTTCTTGGAGTTTTGCATCGAAAATTGCATAAAAATCTTGTCGATATATGATGCCTGAGACAGTGCTATGAGTTTGTTCTTACAATCCCTTATAAGTTGGATCCCTAGAACATAACTCGTCTCTCCCAAATCTTTTATTTGGAATTTGCTAGCCAGTCAGCCCTTTACATCAGACAACACTCCCACATCATTCCCAATGAGTAGGATATCATCTACGTATAGGACTAAGAAAACTACTTTCTTGTCAATGATGCACTTGTAGACACAAGGCTCGTCAACGTTCTGCTCGAAGCCATAGGTTTTGGTCACATCATCAAACCTTATGTTCCAAGATCTAGATGCTTGCTTAAGTTTATAGATGGACCTTTACAGCTTACAAACATTTTTCTCTTGATCTGGAGACACGAATCCCTCTGGTTGCATCATATAGATGCTTTCATCAAGATTGCCATTCAAGAATGCAGTCTTGACATCCATTTGCCAAATTTCATAATCGAAATAGGCAGCAATGGATAAGAGAATCCTAATAGACTTAAACATGGCTACTGGGAGAATGTCTCTTCATAATCGACCCCCTCTTTCTGGGTATAACCCTTGGCCACTAGCCTTGCCTTGAAAGTCTCTACCTTCTCGTCTACTCCTCTCTTTCTCTTGTAGATCCACTTACACCTTATGGGTTTTACCCCATTCGGTAAGTCTATAAAATCCCAGACTGAGTTAGAGTACATGGACTCCATCTCGAGATTCATGGCTTTAAGCCATTCCTCTTTATCAGGATCTTCCATTGCATTCTTAAATGTCAATGGATCATCAACGTTATCAGTAGAGACAACACCTTACCCCTCACATATACCTAAATAGCGTTCGGGTTATCTCACAACCCTCTCACTATGTTTAGGTGGTAGTGTATCCTGATCAATAACCATCTGACTCTCAGATGTTTATGGATCAACAACTCTTATTGATGAAGCACTAGTCTCTCCAGGCTCCAACTCGTTCAATACAATTCTTAGATTGAGGTTTATGGTAACTAATATAACTGTCCTTAAGAAACGTTGTATTTGTCGATACAAATACTTTATTATCTTCGGGACTATAGAAGTGTTCACCTCTGGTCTCCTTAGAGTATCCTACAAATAGGCAGACCACAGACTTGGAGTCTAGCTTTCCAGTTATGTTCTTCAGGACGTGTGCTGGATACCTCCATATGCAAAAATATCACAAACTAACTTTACGACCATTCCACATCTCTAGGGGAGTCTTAGGAATAGATTTGGATGACACTACATTCAAAATGTATACTGTTGTTTGTAACTCATATCCCCAAAAGGAATTTGGTAATGATGAGAAACTAATCATAGATCTAACCATTTCCATCAGGGTTCTATTTCTCATCTCTGCTACACCATTTTACTGAGGTGTACCGGAAGCTGTGAGTTGGGAAACTATCCCATGCTCGACCATGAAGTCCTTAGACTCTTGGTCAAGGTACTCACCTCCACGATCCGATCATAGTGACTTGATAATCCTACCTAATTGATTCTAAACTCCAGTTCGAAATTCTTTAAACATTTCAAATGTTTTCGACTTCCGTTGCTTTAGGTAGACGTATCTGTATCTTGAGTAGTCATCTATAAAGGTGACATAATACTCATAACCACCCCTAAATTTAATATTCATCGGTCTGCAGACGTCTATATGTATAAGCTATAGCGGTTCTTTAGCTCTAAGCTCTTTTCCAATAAAAGGTCTCTTAGTCATCTTACCTTCCAGACAAGATTTACAGACAGGTAAGGTGCCAACCTTTAACTCACTTAAAGGTCCACTTTTTACTATTCTGACTATCCGGTCAAGGTTGATATGACCAAGCCTTAGATGCCAGAGATACGTGTCATTATCTGGAGAAATCTTATGTAGTTTAGTTTTTGGTTTTTCAACCTTAAACATTTCGGTGTTGAGCAGTGTAGTATGTATTAACGGTCTTAACACATACAAATTGTTTTCTTAAATTCCTGAACAAATATTCAGACCATTCTTTCCAATAATAACAGACTTATTAGTAAAAGAAACATAATATTTTTGTTCTAACAACTTAGAAACAGAAATCAAATTCCGTGTAAATCCAGGAATATAAAATACATTGTCCAACAATATATAATTATTATAAAAACGTAATCTAATTACGCCCACTGCTCGTGCCAACACAACATCCCCTGACCCCACACGCATTGAGAAGGCTTGCTCCTCTAGCTGTGTCTAAGAATCAGTCCATTGTAAAGAAGAACAAACATGGTTAGTGGCCCCCGAATCAACTATCCAGAGTGAAGAATCATCTTCTACTAAACACGACACAAGAACAAGTAAATCATATTTACTTTTCTTGGACTTCTTCTTGCTTTGGGCTTTCTTGGGTTTAGGCTTACCCTTCACTTTCCCAATAGACCTCTTTCTCTTCTTATTATTAGAGTAGGAAGATGGTTCGGCAACATTTGTCTTACCGGTCTTGCCCTTGTAGTCCTTAGTCAAGGACTCAAAGGTAGTAAGCTCATTGAGCAACTGTGTGATATTGAATCTTAACTTGTTCATCCCGTAGTTGCTCTTAAACTAATCGAAACTCTTCAGAAGATTTATCAGTATGATGCTCACTTGACTGGGTTCATCAATGGCCCTGTCATTGACTTCTGCCGTATTGAAGTAGGACATCATGCTCAGAACATGTTCTCGAACTAACGTACCTTCCTTCATCTGAGCGAGCATAGCAGAACGAATGGCTTCTTGTCGCTTTTGCTCGGAGGGTTGCCCAAACATAGCTTGTAATAACTCCATGATTTCGAATGCTGAAGTCATTGCTTCATGCTTTGTGACAAGCACGTCTGTCAGAGAAGCCAACATATATGTTCGGGTCTTCTCATCAGATGAGACCTATCTCATGAACAGTTCATGCGGCATTAGCAGCAGAAGCTGAAGGACATTCCTCCGTAAGCACAAACTTGAGGTCTTTGGTGACCAATATTGCATTAATGTTAAGTTTCCTTTAGTGTAGTTATCACCAGTTAATTTGTCGTTTGCGAGAATTTGAAGTAATGCAGATGACATTACTGTTGAAATAAATAAAACATTCATTCAGTCATTTATTTAAAACAAGTGCGAGTGCTTTGGCATAAATTTAAACATGATGCGTGCACATGTTTAACGAACTAGAACTACCCTAAAACTAGTTACTATACCACGACAATTCAACATACCACAAAGAAGTGTCGCTTTAGGGTCGGTCAAGTCTTTGCATGTTGGATCGAGACATTCTCAATCAAATGATATTCTAGAATAACTCTTATTCCATATCATTCAACCATCGTTCATTCAGTCAGGTTTTTAATTAACAAACTTAATCAAAACCTTCATGAGTGTAACCCACCATTTCAGATCTCACGAGCTTAACTCGAGAATTGCCGCCTTAGGGTCGGTCAATCCCGAAATACCCTCAGAAATCCTATATGTTAGAAAGTCAACCTTGGTATTAACCTTTGTGGAAACCCTCATTAGGGAGGACGAAAGCAAAGCCGTCACGAGGCCCCACTCGGATCTCGCGGTGTTGAACTAATGAAGGAGACCGCAAGATAAATATGTCATATATCACTCTCTCATTCACTATTTTAAAATTAGGGTTTTCTATTAACCGTTAATGCACCTGGATTCTACAGGATTAAACGACTAACTTTAATCAAGTTATCCAGCGCATTAACTAATTAGAAACAAATTCTAATTAACTAATAAATTATTAATAATTCTTAACAATTAAAAATCTAATATATTAGTGAATAATCTAAGCTTTTGTAAACTATTTTCTAAGGTCAGATTATTATGATAATGTTTACCAAGTTTTAACAATTAAAACTCTAACAGTTTATTCGGTTAATTTATTATTAGGTAATTAATCATATTAATCCTAATTACAATAAATGACCCTATTAATCTAACTTATTAAACTCTTTAATAACTAGATTAATATTAATGAGAATTATCAAGTTTTCTAACCATTAAAAACTAATTTCATTATTCATAGCCAATTATGTATATTGCCATTTTAATCACATTAAAAAAAAATACATAAAATATCAGGCTATAATGCATGTATGACATATCAAATATATTTGTGTAGGCACATCTAATCTAAATGACATACATATGCATGACAATGATTTTATCATCACATAATATAAAGCATACAAGAATTGACCGAGTACTGTGGATTATTGAACCTAAAAATAATTGGAATCTAAAATTACAAAAAAATTCCCAAGGCATTCTTTGGTCTTCTAGTAACTTCAGATATCTTCCAGTCTCTTCAGGTCACTCCGATTCATCTCATAAATCCATTTTCACGATTTTTCATGTCTTCAAAATAGGTTACATTTTTTTTTACAATACAATAACAGTAAAAAAAATAAACAAAAAATAATAATAATACAACCCATAAACCCTAAATCCATAGTACCATATAATTAACGATCAATCATGTTTTTGTAAATTAAAAAAAAATACATACAAAAACATCATACAATCAATTTAAATTATGCCTACACAATTCATACATACAGGAGCATCGAAAACAATTTCATGTTGCGAAAAATAGATTGGCTCTAATACCAATTGTTGGAACCCCGTTCACCGGTTACGCAGCGGAACTAGGTTTTAAATTTTTTAATACAGATCATAATCTATATCTGGGACCAGTGAACTTTGGATCTTAATTATTTTTTCGGAACTAATACATACAATATGTATACACAGGAAATTGTAATCAATAAAATCAGAAGAACATACCAATATTTGGAGACTCCTTCACTTTACGTTATGATCCTGTCTGAACTAATCTTGCCAACGTTTGAAAGCTCCTGTCTGAACCACTCGATCTTCTTTGCTATCTCCCGGGACTGGTAACTGCGTGTGTGCGCGTCATAGTCTCAGGAACTTGAATGGAGGATGTAGTGAAATATTTGAAGAAATTCTTTCTTTTTAATTTGGTGTATTGATTTTACACACACATGAATTGCATCTCATGCAAAAAATTATGTTTTTTCTTCTTCTTTTTGCGTGTGTATCAAATACACACCAAAACAAAACAAAATCAACCCCTTTTTGTTTTTTTTTTGTTTCATGCCTGCACGTTTTTTTCACAAATATATATATATTATGCCTCCACTTGCGTGCATAAGATAAGGGAAATATTTTAATAAAATATTAATTTAAAAAACAATATCAATATTTATATTCAAATATTATACAAAAAAATAATAATTAGATAACATGTAAACATATCAATAACTTATATATAAAAAGTATACAATAGATACCATATATAAAGTTATAGCGAAAATGGTAAGAGTAATGACTATCAATCATCCAGGTCACAGGTTCGAGCCACATAAAATGCATGGAGTTTAGTTTGAGTGATGGGGTGATGTGGCACCGTGAAGTTGAGGGTGCGTCATTTTAAATTTTAATCATTTAACTTTTTCCAACGGTCAATCCCAGTCGGAAATAAAGGTAAGCCGTCGAAAATACTAGTAATTTTGATCACCTTTAATTACTATTACCGACAACATTTTTCTCTTTTCTGATGGCCCTGACCGTTGGAAATTGTAGTATTTGTGATGGCTTGTCGGTAAATGATTATTTGTGACGGCCTTTGACGGCTAAATACCGTCGGAAAAGTATATTTCTGACGAAAAATCATATTTTCGACGGAAAATCGTCTTTTCCGACGACATTTAGCTGTCGGAAAAGACCATTTTTTTAGTGTCGCCTGCATTATCAAGGCGTGTTGACTTAATCAGATGATCAAGAAAATGAGCCCGAAGCCTAATAATATGTGCAAGTTATCTTGCAAAAGCAACATTACGTGTTGATAATAAGCATACATATGACCATCTGACAAATGCATCGACTAGGACCATAAAATAACGGAATTGTCCACTTGGTGGATGAATAGGTCCACATATATCTTCTTGAATTCTCTATAAGAATGACAGGGATTCAAAACCAACCTTAGATTGGGATGGTTTTATTACTGATTTTCCTTATGAACATGCAGTGCATAAAATTTTCATGGGATAAAATAATATTTTGGTTCTTTAATAGATGTCCATGAGAATTTTCAATTATTGTATACATCATTATAAATCCTGGGTGACCAAGACGGTCATGCCAGTGCATAAATATTTTTGAGTCTGAGAACTTCTGGTTCATAACTGCATAAATATCTACACCTCTGATAAGAGTGCACTATAATCCAGATGATAAAGTATGTAGCTTTTTCATAATGAATTTTTGGCCTAAATCATGGGAAGTAATGCACAGATACTCAATATTTTCATCATTTATAGTTTCTATGTGATATCCATTATATCGTATGTCTTTGAAACTATGTAAATTTCTTCTGAATCTGCTTGAATATAAAGCATCAATGATATATAGTTTAGTATTGTTTGGTAACAATATCATGGCCTTACCGGAGCCTTCTATCAGATCTATTGGACCTAATATTGTATTAGCATTTGCTTTAAGCAAGGTTAAATTTAGAAAGTATTTCTGATTTTGCAAAATCGTATGTGTCATTACACTATCGGCTAGACATATATCTCTTGTATCTTGTTTTTCAATATCATCCAATTTATCGTTTAAAGACATATTTGCTTCACAAAAAAGAATAAAGTGCATAATAGATAGAGTGATCTTACAAAAGGAATATTATACATAAGTACTTCACATGATAACAAAAAAAATATTACAACTTGTACTTAATTAGTATGAACATTTCCATCACCAAGTGAAGTGATCACTTTATCATTTAGATCATCTAAGAAATCAAAAACATTGAACTGGGTGATATCCATAAAATCTGAATCCTTCATGAAGTTGGTTTCAGGATTCTTCCCATTTTCCTTTCCTTTGATCGATGCTTGATAAAGCTCAACCAAATGTTTTGGTGTGCATCATGTACTTGACCAATGATTATGACAGCCACACTTGAAACAAATGCCATCATCTTTCTTAGGCCTCTTTTGGAAAATCTTCCCTTTATCTGGTATGGCCTTATTAACATTCCATTTCTGGGGAGTGTTTTCATTATTTTGATTATAACAACCCGATGCAAAATAAACATATGCTCTTCTATAACCCCGACCATGGCCACAACAACGACCACGGCTACGACCATGATTATGTCCCCTAATAGTATTAGCATTCACTTCTGAGAATGTTGTAGAGCCGATCAGGCATGATTCATGATTTTTTTATTATGAGCTCTTTATTTTTCTCTGCAACAAAGAGACATGAGATTAGCTCTGAATATTTTGAGAATTGACGTTCTCGATATTGCTGTTGTAATATCATGTTCAAGGTATGAAAGATTGTAAATGCTTTTTCCAACATATCGTTGTCAGTTACATCCTGACCACACAATTTCAGCTGTGTAGTGATTTTGAATAAAACAGAATTATACTAAGAGACTGATCTATAGTCTTGAAAGTGTAAATACTGTCATTGATACCTGGCATTTGGTAATGTAACATCGGGTTGGTTATTAAATCGGCCTTTTAGCTCTTGCCAGAGAACTTATGGTTCTGTGACAGTTAGGTATTGGGCTTTCAAATCCTCATACAGATGGCGACGAATAATAACTGTGATAGTAGATTTGTTGTTATTCCTGTAATTTGGATGATATGACACATCAGCAAAAGACAAGAGTCGAGGGTGCCACGTCACCAAAAGTCAACCAGATTGAACCAACCCAAGTTGACCAAAGAAACCCATCAAACCCACTGACCAAGATAACACGAACGATCAGATAAGAAGATTCGAACGGGATTCTAAAGATGGTCGGGGGGTAGGGATGGCAATGGGTCGGGTTCGAGTCGGGTCCTACCAGACCCAGACCCATGAAAATTTTCAGGTTCGGGTTCGGGTCTAGACCCGTAGGTCTTCAGCAGACCCAGACCGGCCCCGAGGACCCACTAAAATTCATGGGTCCGAGTCTGGACCCGCAGACCCGTAAAACCTTTAATAAAACTCACATTTTTCATTTTTTTCTTTCAAGTTTTATTTTTACATATTCAATTTTTAACCGGTAAAACTTGTTTAATAAATGAATAATTAACTTGGATTGAAATAAAACAAAATAACAAAGATAATTGACTATTTAGTTGAGAATTGAAATAACCATACAAATTGAAATAATAAAGATGTTTTATACTAATCGGGTCCACGGGTCCGGGTCCGGGTCCGGGTTTGGGTTTTTGACTTAGACCCAGGCCCGACCCGAACCCGAATCGGGTCCATTATTATGGACCCAGACCCGACCCGACCCCACCCGCGACCCAAATGTGAGGACCCAGACCCGACCCACACGGTTTGGGTTCGGTTCAGTAATCACGGGTAGTCGGGGGAAAGGTTGTGATCAGGTAAAACCGCCGACCATGGAAAGTAAATTTGGTCGGATGTAACAAGTGATTGGTTGCATGACACGTGGATAACACTCAAATTAAATAATGTTACGACTCTAATACGAAGAGAAAGAATCTAACTTGAGTAACATCTCGAAGTACATCCTGATAAAGAAACAAGCTTCCTAATAGATATCGAAGTGTAAATCAGCCAAGAGATCTAACACAATTAAAATACAAGCGGTGCAAAACAAAAAACAAAACAATATGATTCGAACAAAATATAATGTGGTTTCATTACGGGAACTTACTTTACTTGTGCACAAAGATTTAGGGTTTTATACATGTAAAAATAGGCCCTAACAACACCCATAGAGGAGTGAACTCCAATTAAGCTTACAAGAGTGCAAGAGAGATTGTGTGTGTAATTATACTCGATATAGTGAATTCTTCTCACTGTTGTAGGCAACCGTGGATGTTTTTCCACCTTAGGGTTTTACCACCTAAAATCTTGTGCCTTGTTTGCTTTTTATTTAGTTCGATTCATATCTTGATTGTTTATTTACATTCTCTTGTTCGACGATTGATCAATTAAACCTAATCCAAAAATCACCATCAACAATTGGAGCAAAAATGAGAGGTTGAACCTCCGTTAGCATTGAGTTTGAATAATTAATTCCTGGAAAAAGTTTACGAGAAACAATATCATGGCCACCAGTAGAGACAAAGTCTTTCTCCGCATAACACTGATACCTCGCGCAGTGCTAACGTCCTCAATTCTGTTGATGTCAATGCCGCTGGAGAAGATCCACCCTGAAGAACTTCACCCTCTACCAGACCTGATACTGTTACATCCACAGATGTAACCGTTGGTATTTTCTTAGATGCATTCCGATAAATCCAGGAATCTCTACAGAAAATGATTGATGATGCCACTAGAATGGGAATCAGCGTAACGGCCATTGCCAACCTGAGTTCGCAGTACCAGCTCTCTAAGTCGGTGGTGGCCTAGGATCCTAGGATATGTTCTGAAATAGTGGTAACCACTCCAAAAGTACCCTAGAAATCCGAAAGAGATTGGTCAGAGCATTGAGAAAGAAATAAACATTCATGTAGAAGAGGTGACCGCCAAAAGGATTAGGGGATTAGGGAGCACAGAGAGTTCTATTCACGGGAGTTCTATTCACGGGAAGATGTGGGGAGATATGATAGAGGAGAAACCCACCCCGAACAATTAGAAAGGCATGAAGGCTAGGGGAAAAGGTCTCGCTCAAATTCAATTGATGACGAAACTGCCCTCGGATAACGTAGGGAGATAACCCCTACGGTTAGGCGTGACCCCGTACGGTGCCCAGAACAGTGGGTGAGTCCCTAGGGAGCTATGCGAACTCACCATCTGCTAGAAATTTGACCAGCATGGAGAGAAAGAAGGGGAGCGGGAGGTCCTTCTTAGAATAATAGAGGCCTTGGAGCAAAGACAAAGCTGGGGAAACCCGCTGATTGGCAACTCCAAGAGTCTGTTCGTTGATTTTATAAGGTAGGCCAGCTTTTCAGGTAAATTCAGGATGCCACATGTGGAACAATTCAAGTCCAATACTGACCCACAGGAGCATGTCAGAAGATATCAAAGCGCAATGGCACAATATGATTATAACAATGCTCTCATGTGTTGGATGTTCCCACAGACCTTGGAAGATTAGGGATTCAAGTGGTTTGGAGGACTTTTGGCAAGATCCATTAGGAACTAATACAAGTTTTCACCATGAAGTTCATGAGAATTATCTAGCAAAGGAAATCCATATCAGCCTTGTCAGCCTTAAAATAAATGAAGGATGAGAAGTTGAAGGATAACCTAACTAGGTTCTCACAGGGTTTGTCAGAAGTACAGGATCCCAATGATGATGCGATAGTATCCGTATTTATTTACAGTTTGCAAATATGATGACCCTTGATGCTAAGCCTGAGACAGAAAGGGTCAACCACGTATGCAAACATGGTAGATTATGACGGAGGATACGCCATGGCGGAGGAGGAACAGATGGCCCCTGATAGAGAGCTCATACATAGGGGTTGACCCGAGAGTAGCCAAAAACCCAAAGATCGCAACTCGAATAATAGTGGCAAAGGGGATTAGAATGGTAATAGGGGAAATGGTAAGGATAGATGTAAGGATGACGATAAAGGTGGCAGACACTTTAAAAGGCAATACACCAATTACACCTTGTTGGCCAGGAGACAAGAGGAAATCTTGAATGTGATAGAAGACAAGAATCTGTGCAAAAATCTCCCGAGACAGTCAAGTTTTGCAAGGAGAGACACCACAAAAAAATTCAGATTTCACCAGGAGAATGGCCATGAAACCTCTATGTGTTATCAGCTGAGGGATTATAACGAAAAGCTGATCAGATAGTGGCATCTTAAGGATATGGTCTTTAGAAGTGGGGATGACCAATATAAGGAAACCCCAAATGAAGAACGTGATAGAAGCCAAAGTAGACCCAGAAGAAATCCAGACAGTGTTGCAGTCAACACCATCTTTGGTGGACCACACACTGAAGGTAGTAGTCGGGAGAGAATGACTGAGGTTAGAGAAGCCATAGAGGGTAAGAGAAATCTAGAAGTAAATCTGATTGGCCCCGATTAGAAAAAGTTCAAGCAAGGATGGGACCCGATAGTCTTCACCAAGGCAGAAACGGATAGGTCAAAGAAAAGGTCGAACAATGCGATTATTGTGTCGGTTCGCGTGGGTCACAGGGAAATGAGAAGGGTGTTGATTGATAATGGGAGCTCAGCAGACATCTTGAGTGTGTAAGTATTCAACCAGCTCGGATTGTAAAGAAAAGACCTTCAACCACTCAAAGTCCCATTTACAGGTTTTAGTGGAGCAGATGTAAGATCGTTGTGAACATTGAAGCTACCTGTAGAGATTGGGAGCTTTCCCTGCAACAAGACAATATTGTTGGATTTTATGGTCGTGAATATGGAAAATTGGTCGTACAACGCTTTACTGGTCAGACCTTTCTTGAACAAGTCAAAAGTTGTGACTGTCACATATGCCTTCACTATGAAGTTCCCAATAGAAGTTGGGGTAGGTATCATGAAATGTTCTCAAGAATAGGCTAGAAAGGCCAAACTAGTTGTATACATGGAAAAAATGGAACCAAGCGTAATGCAGATAGATATACAAAGAGATGAGAAAGATCCAAAGTTGGATGAAAGAGAGGCTGCAACAGAATCGCCTACCCGATTCAACCTAGACTAAGAAGATGAGCCGAATGAGGAAGTCGTAATTGACTTGGGCAACCCAGATCAGACCATAAAACTTAGGGCCCGATTGACGGGTGAAATTTGGGATGAAATGATCAGCCTGTTAAAGAAGTATAAGAACGTGTTCGTATGGAAACACGAAAATATGCCCAGAATCGATGTAAATATAATTTTCCATTACCTAGCATTGATCCTGATTGGAAACTAGTCATCCAGAAGAGAATGTGGTTTAAACCGGAGAGAATTAAGGCAATTGAGGAAAAAGTAATGAAACTATTGGCAGCAGGATCTATAAAAAAGGTGTAGTACCCTGAATGGGTTACCAACGTGGTGCTAGTAAAAAAGAAGAATGGTCAGTGAAGGATGTGTGTAGATTTCACTGACCTCAATAAGGCATGTCCGAAAGATAGCTTCTTGTTGCCCTGGATCGACCAGCTGGTAGATGCAACAATTGGTTGTAAATTATTAAGTTTCATGGATGCTTACTCGGGTTACAACCAGATCTGAATGTTTGAGCTAGATGAAGACAAAACCTCATTCATAACCGATCAGGGGTTATACTGTTATAAAGCTATGCCCTTTAGTCTAAAGAATACCAGTGTGACCTACCAGAGACTGGTAAAATAGATGTCCTTCCAATAAATCGGTAGATATATAGAGGTTTATGTGGATGACATGTTAACAAAGAACACAACATTCAAAAAACATGTAGAAGATATCAGGGAGACGTTCAAGGTGCTAAGAAAGTTTGACATGAAGCTCAATACAAAGAAATGTGTTTTCAGGGTACCTTCGGGAAGATTCCTTGGTTTCTAAGTTTATCAGAGAGGAATTGAAGTAAATCAAGAAAAAAAAAAGCATTGGAGGAGATGAGGTCCCCAAAAACCCTGAAGGAAATTCAAAGGCTAAAGGGTTGCTTAGCATCCATGAATCGATTTATTAACAAGTCGACAGACAAATGCTTGCCCTTTTGTAGAGCGATCAAGAAAGGCAAAGGGATAGAGTAAAACGACGAATGTCAGCAGGCATTCTGAAAGACCAAAGAGTGCCTAGGTAGAGCACCGATCCTATCTAAACCCCTTGAAGGAGAAGTGCTCTACATGTACCTGTCGGCCATAACTGCGGAAACAGGGTCAATGTTGGTTAGTTCGGAAGAGGGAGTACAAAAGCCATATTACACAAGTAAGGTTTTACTACCAGCTGAAATAAAATACTCACCAGCCGAGCAGATGGCATTAGCACTAGTAACAGCAGTAAGAAAACTGAGACCCTATTTTCAAGCTCACAAGATCGAGGTCTACACGAACTGCCCACTGAAATAGATTTTTTTCAAAAAATTGGGTGTCTAGGAGGCTAGCCGAATAGCCAGTGGAGTTTAGTGAATTTGACATAGCATACCTGCCAAGAGCCATAATAAAGGGGCAAGTTGTAGTCGACCTAATCACTGAGTTCGCTGAATCAAACGTCGAGGTGATTAAGATGTTGAAGGAGAATGAAGAATTCATCTGGAAACTATATATAGATGGATCATCAAACACGTATGGCATCAGGGTAGGCATGGTGATATCCACTTGAAAGGTGATCAAATAGAGTGTGCCTTACGGTTTAACTTCAAAGCCACAAATAACATGGCCAAATATGAGGTACTTTAGGCAGGACTTAGGGTTTGCACGGCACTTTGAGCAGATGAGTTTGAGACATTCACTGATTCGCAGGTGGTGGTGAACCAAATCTTAGATGAATATCAGCCCAAGGACAGCAACATGGTTATTTATTTGGGGATAGCCAGGATACTGCTTGGGAGATTCAATGCCTATAAGATAACTCAGATCCCAAGGGAAAAGAATGAGAAGGCAAACACTTTGTCAAAATTGGCATCAACAACTATCAGCATACGGTCGAAGACTATCCCAGTTGCTCACCCCTAAAGACCGAGCATCGAAGATGAAGAGGAAAAATCAGAAGTAGAAGTGATCAAAGAAAGCAAGCCACCTGAATGACCACAATCAGAGAATATCTAGAAGACAGAACGCTCCCAGCAGAGGTGACTAAAGCAAAATGCCTCTGAGACAGAGCTATCAGGTACTCAATAATTGGAGGATAATTGTACAGGAGAGGATTTTCAAATGCCATACAGAAGTGTGTATGCCCAATAGAAGATAAACAGATATTAGAAAGTATCCATGGAGGTGTGTGTGGGAATCACTCCGAGGGTAAAAGTCTGGCGCACAAGACTCTCACACAGGGCTTATTCTTGCTAACCCTATTCCAAAAAAATCAGGTAATCATTGAACAATGTGGTAGTTGTCAGAGGATAGCTAATGATATTAAGAGGCCCCACAAGCAGTTGAAGAACTTCCATGGTTGTTTGCCATGTGGGGGCTAGATCTGATTGGCCCAATGCCGACCACAACCAAAGGAGGAGCAAAGCACACCATTGTGGTTGCAGACTACTTCACAAAGTGGGTAGAGGAAGAAGCAGTGATACATATAACTGAGGCTAACACGACCAGTTTTGTGAAGAAGAGTATCTTTTATCGATTTGGAAACCGGATATAATAATTACTGACAATGGAACCTAGCTCGACAATGACAACTTCAAGAACATGTGTCAGGGCTTCTGCATAAATAATTATTATACCACACCAGCCCATCCTCAGACCAATGGCCGGACCGAAGTAGTAAAAAAGATAGCCAAGCAAACCCTTAAGATAAAGTTGGATGCCAAGAAAAGGAATTGGGTAGACAAGCTACACGAAGTCTTGTGCACAAACTGGACCACGGAGAGGACGTCGATAAAAGGCCCCCTATTCGCTAGCATTCGGGACAGAGGAAGAAATCTTGGTTGAAGTAATTCATAATTCACCAGGGTACAACTCTTTCATCCGGAAGCAAAAATGGAAATGTTATAACAGAATCTAGACGAGTTGGAGGAAAAAAAGGACATGTCAAGGATAAGGAATGCTGCCAATCAGTAAAGGGCAGCCATGTACTACAACTCACATGTCCAAGTTAGGAGATTCCAACTCTGAGATCTAGTTCTGAGAAGGGTGTCGCTCAATACAAGTGAGAAATTAGTTGGGTCGCTGGCAGATAAATGGAAATGACTGTACCAAGTGGTCGAATTGACCGGTTATGGAGCGTACTGTGTTATCCAACCAGAAAGGGGCGAGCTGCCCAAGCCATGCAATGCTCAGTACCTGAAGATGTTCTACCCCTAGGGGTTTCTAATTTTTATTTTTTTTCTTTTTATTTTAGAAAAAAAGTTCGCATAGTTTAGCTAAAAAATGAGTTTGCTTTGTTAGCTGATCTGTTGATGTTTCTTTTTAGCATTCAATAAAAATCCCCTTGAGGGAACAATTTCAAGAAGTCAAGAAAGGTGTTCTAAATTTATTTTTATTTACAGAAGCAATCTCGGGGCACCTAGAAATCACTCAGTGTCAATAGAAGCACCCAGGAGGCCCAGTGAGGAGGCCAAAAACACATGCCGCAAAGGCAGTGTACATTCACTAAACTAACTGGGTGTAATGAAACACTGTTAGGGTGTCTTCACGCTATAAGAACCTGATGAGATATGTCAAGAGTTGAATGGGGAACGAAATATCTATGCTAGAAATAGTTGCTAACAGAATTAAAGCATTTGTAAAGATAGTATGATATAAGCCACTCCATTACAATGAATCTTAATCAACAGACTATTGGGAAATGTCCTTATGATTTAGTTGACAGATAAAAGACAAGCGTCTATAAACTAGATACCATGTAAATGGTCTATAAAAGAACACTATTTGATAAAAGAATAAAAGCAGTGAATCGATTGGGGGTACATAAATGGTCTACCCGACGCTGTCTAAAAATAGGTCACGACAAACCCCGCCACATATAGTTACTTGGTCGAAGTTGGGATGTTAAACTTAATATAGTTTAAGTTAATAAATAGTCATGGTCATGCTAAGACTACTTGTTTAAGGATGGTGTATCCAAATCGAGCATGACTAAAAAACAAACAACTAATCAAGAAACAGTTGCAACCAAACACGTTAACATGGTCTCAATTGAGTCAGCTGACTCGATGTAAAGAAACGCACATAGTTCAAGCCAATTCATGACTACGACCGTTAATAAAAACACTGGTCAAAAGTAGACCGTTTGATTTAAGCATGATAACTAACATACGATTTAAGCTATGAAGCACAAGGTAAAGACAATCAGTCAGGCTAAAATCATATTGCCTGGCGCAGTTGGAAAAACAACTAATATTGCTGAACGAACCCGACCACATGAAAATATTTTATTGAAGTCAGGGTAGTTAGCTTAGTGCCACAAGACGCATATAGTTGAAGCTTAAGACAACCCCGACCAGACATAAATTGATTGGTCAAAGGTGGGTCATTCGATTTAGCATGACAGTAAGCCAGAGATTAAATTACAGAATGATATGCACCATGCGCAAGGGTTTGGATGTATCCAAGATAGTTAACTTGGTGTGTCATAGTGTATGTAGTTCAAGTAAGCAAATTGCTACAACCATTCCTAAAACACTCGGTTTTTAGTTAGTCACTCGATCTGGCTCAAGCCCCCGAGTGATACCAATCATACCGCAAAGCATTCAACTCAAATTAAATTGTTTATCCAGGTAAAAACAAAAAAGAAGAAATAATGGTATCATTAATATCAAAAATGTAAGATATTTCAAAATGGTGGTCGCAGGAGCAACATTGGTAGGAAGCAGGGCAAGAGAGTCAAGCATTCGGAGTGATCGAGGGACCTCCTAGTCCGAATCTGCTAAGAGAATGGCCATCATCCCCATAACCCCTGGTCAGGTCTCCAAAGTCTAACCAGCTGATGTCATCTACGGGTCGTCAGCCATGAACAGGAAGTAATCTGTGTCGGGTAAGAGGCCAACATCAATACCCTTAGTCAGGGTGCCGCTCTCTTCCCCGATATGGAAGGCCACCAGAGAAGACTTAGAAGGAAGCTCCAAGTGCATAAAATGGGGGTTCTTTCTGATGGATCTTCAATAGATCCTTCACCTGATCTTTTGGTTCTTTATAGCTTCCAAGGACTCGTCTTTATGCCTTTTGATGGTCCTGTCCCATTTTCGGTGAGCCTTCCCTGTTGACCTCTCTTTTCCACCAAAGAACACTCGAGCAGTGGCCTGCCCTCTCTCAAACTCTCACAGCATGACAGCACCGAAGGCTGGAGACTTCTTGTAGCGGTTCATATTCTGGACTTCAAAGGCTGATCTGGCCTCCTAGGAGAGCACCTCCATACTGACTTGTTGTTGTTCCAGATCTTTTACCAGGTGCTTATAGTGGATCCAAGCCTTCTCAATGCCTGTTGCATCTCAAGCATGACTCACTGAGCAGAGGTAAGGGTGTCTTGGGTAATCTGGGTATTCTCTTCGAGTTTATCTGCTATTGTTTCAACCAGGATGACCCTAAACTCGAGCTTAGCATTTCGTAACTTTACCCTTGTGACCTTCTTCTCTAGCTCAGCATTCCTTATGGTGAGCTCTCTAAGAGTCGTCTCAGTTGCGGAGGCCTTTACTGAACATTGGCAATAGTCTTCCTCAAAGCAACCTCAGTCGCAGCATAAGTCTTTAACTTCTTCTCGTATTGCCTGACTTTAAATGCACTGGTAGAGGAGGACTTGAGAGAATCATCCTTTTCAGCAATGGCCCTTTTCAACTGGGATATCTCTGTAGCTTGTTTCTTCTAGTCAGTTAAGGCCCGGTTAGCTGCTTCACCGCTTGAAAGAAGAAGTAAAAACTAAAAACACTGGTACACATACAGGCAAAAGGTAACATAAAAAACACTTACAAAACTCCATTATTGAAGATCATATGGATTCTATTAAAGATACAAGCAGCTCTGGCTTCCCTCTAGTACCCGTCACCAATATACCCCTCGTCATCTGACCTGGTTCAAAGTATGGAAATTGGGTAAGTGTGAGAGCTACTCAAATTGGGGATCCGCGAAGACCCAGAAATAGGAGCAGCTGTGGAAGCTAAGGGGCTAAGCCAATCATAACCGGAAGTATAGGTGGTCAGGGGTACTGCTAAAAGGGTCGGGTCTACAACAATTTGCACCCTTAAAATTCCAACACCCTCTCCAGCCTGAAGAACAGTCGTAGGGGCATCTAATCTCCGTCCTCCAAGGACTTGACCTTCACTGACACAATCTTGAGGAAGGAACGTAAGAGATGTGCTAGTGGGAGCCTCCCTAGCTTGGCTCGTCCTAGCATCCCCAGCCAACTTGATTACTGCACCTGAAGAAGACCTCGACTTAAATATTGGAAGATGTGTCTGCTCCTCAGTGACATCAAGCATTTCTTTATCAATGAACTGTTCATTTGAATTGGGCCCACTGTCATCAGAATCAGTCGGTGAAGACTATCTGACGTTTAACGAAGAATTCCATAGGGGCATTTCCAGAGCGTTGTGTAGGCATATCAGAAGTAGCCCGGTCAGAAAGATGATCAGCTTGAACCTAAGAAGGCTTAGAATAAAAGGAAGGTGTTACTGGTTGTGATCCGGGCATATCACCAGCCCTTGCCAGGGCCGATTCAACAATCTTGGCTAGAGTAGGTAGAAGGGACGTAGATAACGTAGACACTCAATCACCCTTTTTATTCGACCGTTACTCTAATAAAATTAAGTCAGTCAAGGTCTCTTGATCATCCTCATCTTTCTCATCCAAGATGATAGGGTCAACCCCCGATTGGGAGAGCACCGGATCAACAACAGATAGAGCCTCCATTCATTTTCAGATGGCCTCAGGGGCAGATGATCCCTTTACAGTCTTGGCCACTTAACCACTAGGAACCTTTCTACCATAATCCTCTCTACTGGACCTTCCCTTGTTAGGCATATCTCTGTTAGACCTCTCCTTACTATACCTATCTCGATCAGATCTCTCCTAAGTAAACCGCTCGGGCAGACCTATCTCTAGGCAACCCTTTTCTACTATTTCAGGGAGGAGGGAAATCACGACCGCTCACTTCAGCTTTTCTAGTAGGAGCCACCAAAGTATCGTGATTAGACTTATATATATGCTCCAATAAGTCATGCTCGGGTGGAGCAATTCCCTGAGCTACTTGATCAGCGGTCGCTTTCCTACTAACCCGATCTAGATTCTTAACATTCTCGGCTTGCTCACCAGTAACAACGTCCATCTCGTACACTGAAAAGAAAATCCAAAGAAAAATAATAAGAATAAATACAAACAACAAAAGCTAAGTGATATCGGGATTAGGACTTACAGCGGTTATGTAGAGTAGAGATAACCGGGAAAAACCCTAACTCGGTCAGCTCTTTCTCTGTGTACAAGTTAAGGTGATCCCTAACCTCCAAGGAAGTCTGAGTCGCCTTAACAACCGTGTTAGCCTAGCTCTGAGTCATCACAGACGCAGTCTTACTCCATAGTTCATGGTTACAGAAGTGCCTCGGGACGATGTTCTTGTTCAACCATTGGTTAGGATCGGCTACCACCATCTTGCCCCAATCACCACTAACAAAAAACCAGTTTTTCTTCTAGTACTTGCTCGAAGAAGGAAAATCCCAGATGAAGCCTTTATGGTCCATATGCGTGGGAAAGACAGGTTTATCATCAAAACCGAGGGGAATCCATCAGCTCGAGGAGGTCGATTGCAAGTAGAATGTACTTCCAGCGTCTGAACGATCAAGAGAATAAAAGTTATGTATTTTCTGGGGAGTCAGGGGGTACCTGGCTCCGATCTTCCTGCATATGTGCCACAGGCTTATCAGCACTTAATTTGAGTTGGGGGTCAGTGGAGCAGGAGCAATGCCCGCATCTATCAGAAATTGGGCAATAAAAGGTTGAATGGGTATGGGGACCCCCGAGAACAGCATGGCCTCGTAAACAGTGATTGCACCAAGAGGAGGGTTCCATACATCACGCTTACAGCTATGAATCAGTTACACAGAACATGGGAGGTCAAAACGATCCCTGACTTTCTTGAGTTCATCAGTCACCATAGTTATCTCGTAATCGAATGCATACTAGTGATCTGTAGTGAACTTTAGCATGCGCGCCCGTCGTTCTCTTAGGACTTCCTTCATCTTCAGCTTTTACAAGATTATCTTCAAATCGCTCGCACAACGGGTAGTTTCCCTGAGCGAGGCTCTGGCTGCTTGTCTCGAACTGGCTGTCCTTGACATATCTGAGCAAACACCAACATAAGTAGAAGCATGAGGGTTAGCATATAGAGGGACAAACTCAGGACGAACAACAAAGTAATCAACACTTAAAGAAATAGGTTGAAACAAAGGAGTGCACGCGTGAAAGTGACCCGAAAGTATAGATTCAAGCCTAGCGATATTTTATTTATCGCCTACCTCAATGGAATGCATAAGAAGTTTGAAATATTGATAACGAAGAGTAGGGTCCATACTAAAGAGATTAGTGAGAGTAATAAAACACGAACTGTTGACGAAAAGAAACTTAACGGAGAAAAAAGCTCGAGATTTGGAGGAAAATAAAATATTAGTGTTTTTTGCGGAAGAGGTTATGAAGTCGTGAGAGGGAAAAGAAAAGTTCCAAATTATATATTGGAGTGGGTGACGTCATCAGAACACATAAACATCACCAGTTGTAACATACGAGAGTGGGAGTAGGTGCATGAAGCCTGAAAATCACGCGCCGTTCGAAATTCAAAAAATGGCCAAATGATTGTGTCAATCGGAACATATGTGATTGAGGTTAACGCTTTGCTGTTAAATATTTAATATGCATTAATGAGCTACAGGACAAGGAAAAAAACCAATTAAACACACTTCACCGAGCAGGTGCCATTTATAACGAAATAATCGGTTTTGTATGTTTAACAAGGTATTGTTTTTAGTGTAATTTGGATGATACGACACATCAGCAAAAGACAATAGTCGGGGGTGCCACATCACCAAAAGTTAATCAGATTAAACCAACCCAAGTTGACCAAAGAAAACTCATCAAACCCCCCGACCAAGATAGGGTAAACGATCGGATAAGAAGACCCGATCTGACTTGTCAAGATGGTCGGGGGAAGGGTTGTGATCGGGTAAAACCGCCGATCAGGGAAAGTAAATTTGGTCAGGTGTAACAAGTGGTCTGTTGCATGACACGTGGACAACACTCAAATTTAATAAAGTTATGACTCTAATACGTAGAGAAAGAATTAAACTTGAGCAAGACATCTCGAAGTACATCCTGATAAGGAAACAAGCTTCCTAATAGATATCAAAGTGTAAATCAGGCAAGAGATCTAATGCAATTAAAATACAAGTGGTTCAAAACAAGAAAGCAAACAATACAATTGCAACAAAATAGAATTTGGTTCTATAACGGGAATTTACTTTACTTGTACATCAAGATTTAGGGTTTTATGCATATATAAATAGGCTCTAATAACACTCATAGACGATAAGCTTACCAGAGTGCAAGAGAGATTGTGTGTGTAATTATTCTCGATATAGTGAATTATTCTCACCATTGCTGGTAACCATGGATGTTTCCCTACCTTTGGGCTTTATCATGTAAAATCCTGTGCTTTGTTTGCTTTTGTTTATTTTGATTCATAGCTTGATTGTTTATTTACATTCACTTGCTCGACGAGTGATCAATTAAACCTAATCCAACATTTGTCTTGTTCATTTTCCTCGGCCCCATCTTCAATTGTGTAATATAGGCCTTCTGATTTTATAAGTAATCTGACTTCAATAACCCAGGACATGTAGTTGTCCCCAGACACTTCTGGTGTAGCAAATTCCAAACTTGCAAGCTTTGGTATTATTACAGATTCTCGTTATCTGAAAATCACAATCGAAGCCAGAACTTCTGATCTAATAAAAACATGACGAATTTAAATCTTCAGATATATAAAAGAATATTTGTAAATAAATAAATCCTGAAGTTTTAAATTCCAGTAATGATAAATAAATCCATAAACTTCAGGTTTTGGATGGGTGACCAAACTGTTTAAAAAATTGCGTAAAAGTAAATAAAATGCGAGAAAATAAATTGTGTAAAAGTAAATAAAATGCGAGAAATTAAATCTAGAACTGCAGGTTTTGGTATTGATAAATAGAAATCTAGAAGCTTCTGATTCTAGTAATCATAAATTCTGAAGCTTCGGATTATAAAAATAAATCTAGAAACTTCAGGTTCTAGTGGTAATAAATTCAAAAACTTCATATTTTGGAAATAACAGCATCGTACTGATAACATATTATAATTAAATTGAAGAACCGATGAAATACAGACGAAATAATATCAAATATAACGAAAGATAGTAAAATGATAACATGAGATAAAATGAATGGAGAAGAATTACTGTTCCTGATGTTATTGTCGTTGACTTTTGTAAAATATACAAAGTGGTCTTTTGGATTATGAACAAAGATTAAAACAAAGAAAACTATTTATAGGCTTTAGCAACCACTAAGAAAAGGTAACAATTATGGATGGTCAATGGGGAAACGGGGGCGAATGTAGGTCCACCCCCCCTCCCCCCCAATTTCCCCATTTGGAAATGGGGTTGGGGTAATTTTGGGGGGAGGTTCCCTCATCCCCATTCACATCCTCATTTCCTTTATTTTTTCTCGTTTTTCCGTGTTTCCCCATTTCCCTAAAGTTTCTCATTTTTCCTATATCAGTAAAACTTACATATTAAATAAACACATAAATTCGTAATCTAATAAATTCAAAAACAAAATAACATCCCATACAAATTGAAATGAAAGTTAAGTTGTTTAATATATATATATAGTTAATAAAATATGTTAATAAATTATATGGAGCTTGCTTGGTATGAAATTTAACAAGAAAATCAATATGTATATATAGTTAGATTGCTTGGTGTATAATTTAAGTTATAGTTTATAAATATGTATATATAGTTAGTAAAATAAAAATATTAAAAATATAATAAAAATATATATTAATATATGTTTATATAATATTATAATATTTAAGAAAAATGTGGAAATGGGGATGGGGGCACTTAACCCCAACTACATCCTCATTTTAAGGAATTTATAGGGGAAATGGGGATGGGGACAGGTCCCCTCATCCCCAACCGTAACCCCATTTAATCACAAAAGTGAAGGTGGAGATTTGGCTTTTCTCCACGTGGTGACACCAATGCAAATGGTATATGTGGTGAAGGATCCACAGTATCCTACAACAATTGAACCAATATAGTAGTCATCCTAGATTCTTTATTTGACATATGATGACATCGATGAGACCATGATTTATTAGTTTGTCGAAATATTCTAAAGTCAAGAACTATATATTATGATTCAAATATTTATTTTTATAATTAGAGAATATTTATTTATATAATTATAGAAATAAAATTTATTATACATATTTTAAAAATACATATATGGAACTGAAATCTCTTACAACTATTGTTAAAAAGGCATGCACATCACTTACATTAAAAGGGGATATGCTATTGTTATCTAATTAGATAGAACCAATGTTATTTTGTCTTCATATCTAGAATTTTATTTAATTTAATTTCATGTAATACACTTGAATTAAACATTCTATTATCTATATTCTGTATAATAAAAAAATCTCAAAACAATATTAGAAATCAACATGCGTACATAAAACTTAATTATACTATTAAAAGCACGATTACAATTAAAATTTGACAACTTTTAGCTATTGTACAAGTTTCTTTGACTTATTAACAAGTTCAAGTTAAAAATGCTACATATGAAAAAAAAAATAACTATAACTATATGACACAATTTAACACAACCTCTTGTCACTTTCCCATTTACAAGTAACAACCGCCCTCTTCCTCCCCACCCCAACTTCACAAACCGTCGTGAAAAGGCACTCCGGTGGCCGGAATCCAAGAATCTCCGGCTAAGAAATTCCCAACAGTGAACCTTCCGGCCTCTGTAGCGCTGGTTATAACATGATACCCCGGCCAGTTCACCCTCCCACTAGTACTTGCACCATCCCCAACATTCATGTACTCTCCATAATAAAGAGTGCTCAAAGCAAAATTGCCACTCCATGGCAACCAACCCTTAGGATCGATCACCCCATCTATGGAGCTCTTCATGAACACAGTCCTTGAATATTTCTTCCATGGACGACCCAAATAAGTATTAACTGAGCCTTGTGACCCCTTCAAGTCCCCCGCCGCCGTGACACGAGAATTGTGAATAACGATCCCTGTGGGCTCATTAGGGTCCGTTCTTCCTTGTGCTGTGACAGTGTTCTTCTGGCCACTCAACGGTTTTCTCACGTAGATGTTGCAGCTTTGGATAACAGCTATGGCGTCCCCGAAAATGAAGTCTTGGGTTCCATATATGTCACATTCACGGTAGAACTGGCGCTGAGAGTAGACGTACAAGGTGTCTTGATATCCTTTGAAGCTGCAGCGGAAGAAAACCGAGAAGTCGGAGCCCGAACGGAGAGCTACAGCTTGGTGGTTCTCCGGTCCGGCTGTGTTCTCGAAAGTGATGTCACGAGCAATGAAGCGTTCGCCGGAAACAGCTGGAAAATATGGAACCATATTAGTGACTAATCAGCGAGATTAAACAGATTTTAATTACTTGTAAAAATTAATGTTATTTACATCTTATTTTTGTTTATTTATTACTGTTGTTGGAATGTTAAAAAAATAATTTGACTGATAAATAACTTGTATTTCAATCATTCCATTGCCAAAATCTTGACCAAACCTAGTGTAATTTTGGTGCAATACTTAATAATTTCCTAATTGAGAGTGTCTTTTTTTAAAATATTTTTTTTTTCTTTTGAAATCTGATACTAAACTAAGACCTGATAAAGTACTGTATACTCAGTCGGATATATTCTTATAAGCGGGACTATTACATGGCACTCCACCTCAAAGGGTGCATACCATGACTTGTGCTAATAAGGGATTTGATATTATTGAAATATTTATTTGATCGTCGAAAGTGAAATCCATTTATTCGTTGATTTAAGAGAAAACACTTTAAAAAACAATTTTAAAATGTTTTAAAATAATTAAATCACTGCTGAAAATACGAAGGTTGACTCGAAAATGATTACTTAGTAAGACTTTTCTCATATTCTTGTTTGTTGTATCATTTATATACGCAGTACATTAACTAACTAATATTTTTGTTATTGGAATAAGACGCCCTTCAACCATCATAATCATGGAAATAGCAAATTATAATGAGTTTAACGATAATACACTCAACATGCCTAGCTGATGTCTGCCTTTGTAACAACAATCTGTGTGTAATATGACCTGTCTTGTTAGTCGTTATAGAGTTGATATTTACTGTTCTGACCCCAAAATTATTGGCAGCAATATTATATTCGTATATATCCACCCTAAAATTTCAATGTTTTGATTAATAAATTAGTTATTTTTATATAAACTTTTATTATTAGTTAAATTTGGATAAAACTAAGATCGAGCTTACCAAAAGTTGCTGTTCGAAAAGTAGTGGATCCACCTTTAGCGTTTTTGCTAGCAGTAATAATTGTAGCACCAATCCCATCTCCAATTATCATTAGATTCTTGATTGACTTCTTGATCTCCACATTCTCTTTATAAACACCTTTTTTCACATATATAACAAATCGTTTCGATCCACCTGTACGCTTAGCTGATTCTGCCACAGCCTCTGAAATCGTTTTGTAATTACCAGACCCATCTTGGGCCACCACAACATCCGCTTTCGGCACTGCCGCACTCGACTGCAGCAGCTTCCGGTCAGCCGCGGTGACCCAAGTAGGGAACGCATCTTCGAGCAACCGGCGGCGGCCACCCCCATCATCACCACCAACACTAGTACTAGTACTGGCCTTGGTTATGGCAAGTGAATTGCTAAGCAACATAGACAAGTTACCTAACATGAATGGCAAGGAATCTAGATGATGATCAGAAGCCAAGTTGAAGTCAATGAAGCCGTTTTTACAAGTTTGTTGGTTGGCTATGGCAGCACTTAGCCAAGTCAGAGAATCGTCGGTGGTGGTTGGATTTGTAGAGCTGATGATCATTGAACGGTTGAGATGGTCAATTGTATCCTCATAAAGCTCCAAACAATCAGCCCAAGCTAACCTGGCTGGCTCATTGAATGAGGTCAAGTCCATGCTTGAAATGAGACGGTGAGCTTGTAGGGCTTGGTCTGTGGTGACCTTAAGAACCCGTTCTCCAAAGGAAAACTCGGTCTGGTCCACGTCAGCCGCTAGGGTTCCTACAAATAATTCACTAGTAGTGCCCATGTAATAGTTGCAAATTTCAGGATATGGGGTTCGGCTACATGATGTTATTGTGCTACAATGCACAAAATTGAGAGAAAATATTAGAAAAGAGGCACTAAAAATTGAGAGGAGATCTAGTTTATTCATTTTTTTTTATGATATATGAAGAAGCTAAATAGACTATAGGGTCTATATGGTATGATGAACTGTGGTGATCAAAAGGTGGCAAGAGAAGGGTTGTTTATATAGGGCACGATCAGGAACTTGGTGGGTTGGTTGGTTGTTTGGAGGATATTTGGAGATGTACTTAGGGTTTTTTTTTCTTTTTTACATAGGTTTGGGGCCATGCATGATGCTTACTTGGGAAAAGAATCTTCTAGATCAATTGAATTGGCGGTGGTGTCAGTTTAGGAAGAGGGTTTATGGTTGTGTCTGAGTCACGCTATTTAATTTGTGGCGTTGTGATTGTTATTTTTTTTAATTAATTATAAATTATTGGAAATAATGTAAAGAGACCAAAGACTTTAATGAGCCATGCCATATGAGTCTTGTACTTTGTATTACCTTTTGATTTTTGATTTTTGATGAATAATAAAGGACAATTTGTGACTGCTTATCCACGCCATGAGAAGAAGTTGACGTGGGGCGACCAGCGGCATGCGAGCACAATACTAGTGGCTTGCAATACTCCATAGACTTTGATTGATGTTGAATTTTATCTTTTGTTTTAGCGTGATCCCAACCGAATTGGATTCCTTCCTCATTTTATCCTAACCGAAATTAATGGGTTTGATTAATTATATTTTTAGTAAAGTAATAATATAAAATTAATTGAAATAATTCATACTACTAATTTACTATATTAGACATATGGTAATAGATTATTGTGGTGATGACAATTATACATATGAAAAAATCCGACCTTTAAAAATCTTAGATTTATGCATTCAATCTCTAAAGCAAAATTAGTTAGAGAGTTACTTTTATTGTTTCATTAAATTTTGTTTGTTTAAATAAATAAAAAACTCCAAATGTTTTAATTCACATCAAAGAGTGATATGTATCACTTACTTTGTTGAAGACTCAAACTTAAAAAACTATCATATTAAATTAGATTCTTTACCACCATACAATATGATTAGGTGGTAAGCAGATATATAATGTTAGAGGCCTGGTCAACCCTCTCACATCAGTCTCGGAGGAATATATAATTTAATTTGTACTTTTCCTTATGATATGATCATATGGTTGGTATGTTATATTTTTACATAGGATATAGTAACAAGTTTGACATTGTTTATATAAATAAGAAAATTAATCTCTCTCATCCTTATCCATTAATCGAGAAAAATTCGTGGTCTCACTGACAGTCAGATGAAATTTGCCTAATTGAATTTAATTTTTTTTTTTATATGCCCAATGTAATTTTTTATTGAATACATGCATGTTTTTCTCCCATTAACCATACTGTTATAGTATATAGGATCTGTATATCCATATAACTAATAATCCGTTTACAGTTAAATTAGTCAAATGTCTTAGTATTTTGGAGGTAACTCATTTAACAGATAGATAAATTTAAAATTTGGATAAATGATTCTAATTAGAAAAAATTATATTAATCAAATCAAAGCTCCAAATGCTGCTATTACAAACGTGTGAGAGTACACAAAAACAGCTAAAAGGTCATGAAAGTACTCGTGTGCATTAATTGGCTGTTGACAGAAAACAAATTTGCTTCTCATAGTTTTCCAATCTCACACGAAATGACTCGTGAATTAATTGAAGCTTTTGATAAATCTTCCGACTCTGATGTGGATTAGTTTGGTGAACAAATATCACTCTAAAAATTAAAGTTGTGTTGTATTGCCGATTGGCATTTATTTATGGTAGCAGTGCTTCTCTCTCAATATATAGCTCTCCATCACCAGTTCTTGTTCTTACATTTGTCAATCCAATCAGCCTAACACAATTCAACCATTTTCATTTCATTATCAATACCTAAAAAGTGCATTAAATTGATTACATGTGATGGTTAACGTGCATGTTTTAATGCTTTTTCTGTTTCTTTTTTCCCTAACCAGTAACCATAATCTTTTTTGATTAAGGCTTCAGAGTTCAGACCACTCTAATTAAATTAATTATTATTCATTTGGTAACAATTTATTAGGGATGATAATGAAGCGGGTTCAGGGCGGAGTGACATTCCCCGCGCCCCACCCCATTTACTTTTTAACAACTCATCCCCTCATAAAACCCTACCATAGAAGGATCAGGTTGGAGCGGGACTGGATATAACGGGGAGTGCTTTCCCTATTCCCATCCACAGGGCCGTCTCTAGATATTTTGGGATCCGAACATTTTTTTTGATATTAACATAAATTGAGGCCATATATAATTAAAAAAAATTAAATAAATAATTACTCATTTACCAAATACATTGTATTCCATATAAATTAAAACAAAAAAGATTTATCGTATCTAAAAACATAAAAAACATTGTTTACGTTTCTATTCTTCTTGTTTTCTGAAGTGCAAATTTACTAATTGTACTAATATCATCAAGACTTTTTTCTCGATAGATAACATAGTCAATTCACTCAACCTATCTTGTGACATTGTTAACAGAAGATAATTTTTAATAAACTTTAACTTTAAAAAACTGCTCCCCGTAGCTACAATAAATGTTAAAATAGACTTTGGAACAATATTATTCAGCTCATTAAAAAGACCTGAGACTCTACGTAAAAAGATTAAAAGAATCAAAACTAGAAGATTCAAAATAGCACCCGTAGGGCCGTAATCTACATGACAATATTACATGATGAATTATTTCAAAGCAAAATATGGTAGTATTTAGAAGAACTAGGGAAAAAAAATTAAACCCAAATTAATTTAAACCTATTCGGTCATTACATAGAATACAACACACACACTATTCTACTATTGTAAATAAAATAAATAATTAAAAGATGAATCAAAAAATTAATTGAAAACAAAAACCATACCTTTAAATCTTCAATTCTTCAATATTGACAAAGAACAACACACTAACACAAAGCAGGAACGCATAAGCCAGAATCAAAATGAAGTAAACCATATATATATATATATGAAAGACCAAAAAACAGAAAGAGTAAGTAAAATGAGTAAAGAAATTTGTTTTTGTTTTAAATAAATTAGTGGTGTTTAGAAATCATAATCAGTTAATCACAAGGACAAAGTTTATTGGGCATTTGGATTGTGGGCCTGGTTTTTTGTTTTTAGCTGAATTGATTCATTACCATATTGGATAAAACCAAGTCTTTATTTTGGACTCTGTTTATATATAAATATATTGAGTTCTGAGACTCCAAAGAAAAAGAAGAAAATTGATTCAGTTGGGGGCCCTAGCAAAATGCTAGGTTTGTTGGGCCCATGGGCCGGCCCTGCCCATCCATTTACCCATTTATAATTTATTATTATTATTATTAAAATAACAAATATATAATCATTGAATATAATATAATATATAAAATAGTAAATAAATCGATGAAACTATTAGAAAACATCTCGTAAACATAAATCTCACAAGTAAATTTAATCATTTTTAAAAATAAACATAAAGTATGAAATCAAAATGTTCGAAATTCGTAACGATAATCATTTAATAATTGTTTTTATTTCTTTTGTTCTCTCTGTCTCATCCTTTAAAGTTAGGGTTAATGTATTTATATATATTTATGTTTTTAAACATTTATTTTTTAAAAAACTATATAGTTTAATTAAATATTATTTAAACGAGACGAAACGGGATGAAAAATATAAAACACATCTCCACCCATAACTATTATGGGTTAGATCATCTATCTCCGTCAACGTCTCATCCCTAACAAATTAAAACCCATATCCATTTTAAAAGTGCGAATCCCCGTAAGACGAGTGGACCCGTCCCCACATATAATTTTACCATCCCTACTATTTATATATATGCTTACTTTTTGTTCACGGCTGAGAACAATAACATAAATGATGAAACTATACTTACCTTCGAGTCTGGTCCCTGGAATGCTTAGGCAACAGAACCAGTTGGCATTTACCGTTATCACAAAATAATGAAAAAATGTTTTTCATTTCGTTTTTTTTTATTATGAAAAAAATAAAAAAGATCTCTTGCTTGGTTGACTTTTGAGCCACTTCATGAAAGCCACTCACACCCTACAATGGAAAAGGCCATTTGACTTTTTTTACCAAAAATGGTGAAATATTATTATTGTGTCGAACGTTTTGATGATATCTCTATTATTTATTAGTTATTACGTACATTCAATTTAATTGCTTATTTAGGAGTTAGTTAGAATGAATTAATTGATTACTTTTAAAAAAAAAATGAATTGATTACCTATTTTTGTATACAGTAAGTTAATATATTATTATTATAAGTTGTCAAAGTCATTTTCTTTTAAAATTAGACAGATCTAAGGGGAAAAAAACATCACAACCAATCATATACCGTAAAACCCCCAGATAGCATCCATATATATAAAAGATAAAAAATAAAGTAAAGGGTGACAAAAAAAAACACAAAGAAATAGGGGAAAAAAAAAGAATAATATGCGAGATCTGGTAGATGCAATACTGTCATGCCGGACGAACCCTCCAAGGAACCATCTCAGAACGAGAAGAAAGAAGTTGAACCACATAAGAGTCGCTCTCAAGTTAGATCCGATGTCACCCATACTTCCAAGAAAAATTAATGGCCAACGAGACCGCTAGAAGCTCGGGCTCAAACACAAAAAATCTAACCAAGAGGAATAGCAAAACAACCCTTCACAAAGGCACTACAGTTCCGAAAGATACCACCACAACCACCAACCCTCGCAGAGCCCATAGAAACACCATATGTATTTACTTTGATCTATTAAAGAGCCGGAGGTATGACCAAACCACACTCTTAATCAACGGGATTTAGAAGGGCAACCTCGAAGACCAAATCGATGAAGAATCAAGATTTTCCATGCAGTTACAGATACAACCAATCTCCAAATGATTAGCCTATGAAACTGCACACCAAACTATAGAGAGGGCGGTTCTAAAGTCTACTGACTTCCTTTCAAAGATCCACTGATTATGGGCAGTCCACACCTCCCAAATCACTGCATGGATAGTCGCCTTCCATAAAATCTTAACCTGCTCACTACAGGAAACCAACATGGCCTACAAGACGAAGGATTGCCAAGTTTCAACATAGACGCGTCACTAAAAAGCTAAGAAAACAGCCTCTCAAAGAGCAACCGCCAAGGAACAATAAAGAAAAAAAATGATATGCTGATTCACTACTAACCACACAAATACTGCAACGAGAAGCCAACTGGAATCTAGATCTACAAAGGCGATCGTCGGTAGCAAACCTGTTCAACATAAGACGCCAGTCAAAGCTGAGCGAGAAGGGGGATAAAACGGGACCAAACATCTCTCCACGAAACAATCTAAGGAATATCACAAAAAAATTAGGAATAAACAGCCTTGCAAGAAACACAATCATTCCGAGAATTAGCCCAAACCATAGAATCCTAAACAGAAGATGCCGTAATCTAATCAATCTGAAAATACATATCCAGGAAGCATGTTCAGAAACAATCGTTCAACACCCATTTGCCCTCCTGAATAAAATATGAGACCCTCACCCAAAACGAAGTAGATTAATAATATAGAATCCCTAAAAGCTCCAAAATGGGAAACCCCAGCTAATTATCATGCCAAAAGTCCCGCTGAGAGTTCTCACCAATTAGCAAAATACCTTCCTTAAGAAGGGAACTACAATTGGACATGAGAGAAAACCAAATCGAGGAGGTGACATACCCTCCCTGAAGCTTCAGTTACCGCCTGAGATACCTCTCTCGAAGAAATAAGAAAGCAAAACCATCAGATGTCATAAACTTCTAAGTGAATTTCCACAACAACGAGTCATTCAGCAACCCAAGATCTTTCAAACTAAAACCACCCTAAAGTTCATTAAGAACTAGTCTTCTATAAGAACTAGTCTATAAAAAGTTCATTAACTAACGGTTAATCAACGACAGTAAAGAAGAAGACCACTTGTAAATCATGAAAGAGTGCACAAATGAACCAGTGATGACCGATCTGATCAGAGTAGCACGATCGACCAGACAGAGGAACTTGCCTTCCATTTAGCGAATTTATACAAGATCTTTTTCATAATAGGTTGTAACGTCGCTTTTCGAGGCTTACCCCAAAACAAAGGGAATCCTAAATAAGAATACAAAATCTGCCCAATCTGCATACCAACCAGATACTGTAAACTACCAAATCCGAGAAAGGGAGACAGAAGATCTGAAATAAATAGAGGACATACCCCAGTTAAACAACTAGACTGAAATGTCACCATAATCCTCAAAAGCACCCATGATATTCTTAGATTCTTTTGAGTGTCTCTACAAAAGATCAGAACATCATCTGCATAGAGCAAATGAGTTGGAGCCAAAAAAATCCATGGGGAAGACATCAATAGAATCTAAGAAGAACCCACCATCCTTGTCAATAATATACTAAGGAAGTCCTTAACAACACCAAACAAAAGTGGAGAGAGTGAATCTCTCTAACGAACCCCTCTAGAGCAACGAAAATAACCCCTCATTCAAAAGAACCAAAAGTCTAGACGAACGAAGAATGACAATTATCTAATCCATAAAAGCAGAAGAAAACTCAAAAGCTTGAAGCACTCTGCAAAGAAAAGACCAATTTATGGTGTCAAAGCCTTACGGATATCAATCTTCATGGCCAAGTTACCCTCATAGCACTTCTTTCGCAACCCATTAACACATTTAGAAGCCAAAGCAATACAATCCTTGATATACAGGCCTCGAATAAATCTGAATTGTTGATGAGCAGTTATTCACACACTAGGTTCTTTCCTCTCTTGAATAATTGCTAATATCATTGTACGTTGATTTCATTTGTATTTATATTGGTTGATAAGCCGTTACCACAATCCTTGTCGTGTAAGTAAAGGATTTGAAGCTAGAATCATGTAATTCTAGTGGAGTAGCTTATTTTGGACTTATTTACTGATTGATGTGCAATATTTCAGAAATATCAAATTGTTGCCTTATTGGGATTATATGATACTTAGGAGATATTGATATATTTCCTTGTTTGGAACGTGATTTTGACATTATGGATCTCTACTTGATATGGTTTATCCTAATAAGGTCATATTTTGTCTTGCCTGAGAAGATCTAGTTGAGGAAAGATCTTCGGCAAGCAGGATCTTTGCCCATTAAGACTTTTTAACTACATTGGTTTACTTGATGCATACGTTTATGACTTCTATATAAACTCTCTTGATGATGTGTCCATACCTGGTGATGTGACCTTGATCGATCAGCATTCTTTTGGTTGACTGATTGATTTATGATGACGTGGCATCATTGTATTCCCATTATTCTCATTTCCTCCACCTGACATGTCTTCCAACTGAATTTACAGATATAACAGACCTAAATGCTATATAAAATTTTGTGTAAACATGTATAGGATGATAAAAATAAGGAGAAAAGATTAATTGTTTATTGTTATGGATAATGTGGATTTACTCCACTTGCAATGCCTATTCCACCACCGCCTAACGCTCCCTTACTTGTGATCTTATCATTATCATCACCCCACTTGGAGGGCCTTGCATGTCATCACCTCTCCTTGTTCATGTAAATCAAGTACATTCAAAATCTATAAATAGACCACACCTCTTGTAAGCTTTTCCCCTAGAAATCAATACACAATCGAAACTCTTTCAAATTCAATACACTGTTAATATTCTCTCTCTCACATCTCTCTCCATTATTTATTACTGATATCTCATCTCTCTTCTTATTCAATTGTTCTTCATCTTATTTACAACACATTATCAACACGATTGTATATAAGTAAAAAGGATTACCTGATGGGTGATTTACTTACATCTCAACATTTTGGATCTATATTCAGTTCCTTATAACAATATGGCTTATGCTGTCAATGGAACTCATATATATATCTCTTGATTTGTTTATCTGAAATCATTTATTTTTATGCACATGATATCAGGTGAACTCATGTCCATGAAATCATTTATTCTTATGCACATATCAGGTGAACTCATGTCCCTGAAATCATTTATTTTTATGCACATATAACTGTTAAATTATACGCAATATATAAGACTGGTTGTGGCTGTGTCGACAGAGACTAGTTATGGTTGTGTCGACAGAACCTGTTATAGTTCTGGATTTATTTATTACGTTTTTTTTAAATATTCGTATTATTTATTTATACGCAATATATGAGATTCAATAGACCAACTAACCAGAACTTAAAGTTTCTGGAATTATGATAATTAAGTTGGTACAGTTTTAAAAATCGATGAGAACCTAGAGTTCTAAATCCAGTGTTATATACATGAATGTCATACTTCATTATTTGGAACCTTGGATTTTAAACCCGTTCAGAATCTAAAGTTACCTCATATATATGAAGTGATACGTTTACATGTCATTAATTTGAGAGAATGATCTACACATCCAACAGGATGTTGTGAGTATCATAAAAATGATTTAAGATCCTGACGAATATTGAAATTGGAAATAATATTTTATCCATTTCATACACATCCATCAGAACGTTGTGACTATTATAAAAAAGATTTAAGATCCTAATGAATAATGAAATTATAAATAATATGTTATCCATTTCAGACACATCTAGCAGGATGTTGTGAGTATCGTAAAAAGGATTTAAGATCCTAACGAATAATGAAATTTTTTATCTGTTTCATACACATCCAATAGGATGTTGTGAGTATCGTAAAAAAAATTAAGATCCTGTCGTATCATTCATTTGAGAAAAAATATCTACACATCTAACAGGATGTTATGAGTATCATAAAAAATATTTAAAATCCTAATGAATAATGAAATTGGAAATAGTATTTTATCCATTTCATACACATTCAGCAAGATGTTGTGAGTATCTTAAAAATGATATATTAAAGATCCTAACGAATAATGAAATTGGAAATAATATTTTATCCATTTCATACATATGCAACAGAATGTTATGAGTATCGTAAAAAGGATTTAAGATCGATCATAACAAATAATAAAATTAGAAATAATATTTTATCTATTTTATACTATCCATCAGGATGTTGTGAGTATCGTATAAAGGATTTAAGATCCTAATGTATTATTCATTACAAAAAAAAAAGATTTACACATCCAGCAGGATGTTGTGAGTATCATAAAATAATTTAAGATCCTAATATCACGTATAATAAGATAGTAAATGATATTTTATCCATTTCGTACTTACTCTTGAAATAGCAATATCAAGAGAGTAAATTTAGATATATTCATATTCATGAGATATCAAAATATACCTCAGGAGTGGATGCTTGTTAATGACAAGAGAAAAGGTTTTTAGAATGAACCTATTAAAAAGAAAAAAAAAGAAAAAAAAAAGAGGGGGAGAGATTATTATCATTTTAGATGAGATATAAAATGATTTCAGATGAGTTATAAAATGGCATTACACATAATGTCCATAAAAATCCTAGAAGGAAAATATATGTCTTGTCGAATGTGCAACGACTCATACGGTTTCTACGGAGTCAAATATTTTTTGAATTTGACTTTGCTCAAAACAATTGTTAATACTATATCAGATCCAAAAAATCTGATAGAAATCTCTAGGAGAGCCACGATATTGTTTTCAAACAATACAAAATTATGTATCAGGTCTAACCGATTTGATAGAAAGCTCTGAAAGAGCCACGATATTGTTATCAAACAATACTAAATTATGAATCAGGTCAAAATGATCTGAAATAAAAAACTTTGGAAGAGCAATGATATTGTTATCCAACAATGCTAAATCATGTATCAATGATACTTGATATTATTCAAGTAGAACATAAAGAAATATACTTAGGTCAATGGTATTTAAGGTTAATATCAGATCAGATCTAGCGGATCTAATTAAAGGCTCTAGAAGAGCAACAATCTTATTACCAAATGGTATTTAATTGTGTATCGATGATACTTTATATCATTCGAGTAGAATATAGAGGAATCTACTTAGTTTCAAAGATATACGAAGGAATGAATATCTTATTGAAACTATGAGTAATGAGAATGTTTAATATATAAGCATTACCTCTCGTGATTCAGGCTAGAAACTCATTACAGAAAAGTTATGTGTTTTATCATATGGATTATATTACACTATTATAAAGAGTGTAGGATTTTATACAGTTATGAATCTAAAGTTTCCAGATATAAAAATATTGTACGTTGGCGTGACTGTCTCGGTCACCTAGGATCTATAATGATACGTAGAATCATTGAAAATTCTCATGGATATCCATTAAAGATCCAGACGATTCTTTATCCAATGAGAACTTATGTACTGCATGTTCACAGAGGGAACTAGCAGTAAAACCATCTTATTCTAAAAATTGGTTTTGAATCCTCATCATTCGTACAAATAATCAAAAGGGATATATGTGGATGGATATATTCATCCACCAAATGAACCCTTTTATTATTATAAGATTCTAATTGATGCATCTCGTGATGATCACATGTTTGTGTATTATCAAAACATCTATATATTACTAAATATTTGATGAATATTGCAAAGTAGGTGGGAATAATGTTCAACATCTTCATATATACTCATAATCAGAATGAATCAAAAGAATCGTTTATCAAACATCTCCAGATAAGGCTTCTATATCATTATGAGATTAATATTGAATTTGATTAATCTGCTATTATATCATTTAAAATTCTGATAGTTTATAATTTTATTCACAATCTGGATATTATCATATTGATTAATTTTAAGATGGAAAAGTTTCTCTAGAAGAGAAGAGTAAATGAAAAGTTACTTATATACAAAATAGAGATATCAGTTCGGTTATATATATAAATATGTGTGTGTTTGTGTGTGTGTGTGTGTGTCTGTCTGTCTGTCTGTGTCTGTGTCTGTGTCTGTGTCTGTGTCTCATTTCAATCTTCGTATCTCTCAAACATAAAAGATAACTTATCATCGGATGATTATTAATCTGTTACCTAGTATATTAAAGGTAAACAAGATTTTATAAGTTGTTATCTTATAAACCCCGACCGGGTGATTGTTCTTGAAGAACAATTAGAGCAAAGAGCAATAAATAAATCATCTGATGTATATCATAAGTTTGTGAACCTTTTTAAAGGCATTGTTATCAGGATCCTGATATAAACTCGAGTTATAAATAAATCTACTTTCTCTTAATCAACTCTATAAGAGTATGATATATCTAAAAACACACATGTCTATGAAATGACTAAGTCCATTGAAATGAAAATAATCTCAATAGAGATATGAGAATATAGATATTGGGAAAATTTATATAAATTATATGAGAGAAATGTGGAATCATAAGAAAACAATCATTGATGATGTATTTTTATACACAGTAGCGCTATTAAAATTATAAATGATGGTTATGAAACTCATAATATCAATAATTGTAGACAACGACATGATTGACCTAAATGAAAAGCAGCAATTCAAGAAGAATTGACTTCATAAGCCAAACATAAAGTATTTAGATCAACAGTACTCCAGACACCTGAAGATGTCAAAATAATTTGATACTAATGGGTCTTTATATAGAAACGTAATGAAGAAAACAAGATTGTAAGATATGAGGCACGACTCGTAGTAAAAGGTTTCTTATAGAAACTTGATATTCACTACTGATGAATACAATTAAGTTCCGAATTTTTAATAAATTTGGTTGCCTTTGAAAGCTTGAAATACGTCTTCTAGACGTAGTAATCATTTATTTATTTGATTCATTCAATGTAGATATTTATAATCCCAGAAGGATTTAAAATGATAGAAGCATGTAAATCGAGATCCCGTAATCTGTATTTGATGAACATACAAAAATCCTTATATGGATTAAAAACAATATGAACGGATTTGGTATAACCGTCTCAGTTAATATCCGATAAGATAAGAATATAATAAATCATATTATATACTCAAGTGTCTTCATAAAGAAATGAGAAAGAAAATATTGTTTCAACCTGAAGATCGAGCATAGATCAAATAGAATGATTTATGATGTTATTTCATGAAATAAACATCTATATGTGTCAGCTTAGCAATCAAGAAAATTGTTTCAAAAGAATTTTTATCAGGGGGAACGTCCCATCAGATGGAGCATATCAAATGAAGTATATTAATTATATTGGGGCATATGTGCATTGTACTCTTTTTCCTTCCAATCAAGTTTTTTGTCCCATTGGGTTTTTCTGATAAGGTTTCAATGAGGCAATTCTCAAAGCACACCCAAAAATCATTTGATCCATAAAGATCATTATAAAAATTACATTGATCCAATTAATCATCATATATATGTTGTCTTGATAAAGAAGAGCATCATAAATATTAATTCGATCTGACAGATCAACGAATATATTTGCTCAAGTTTTTATCCCATTAGGTTTTTCCTAACAAAGTATAAATGTGAGAAATGTTTTAAAGAAAACATTAAACTATGGACATATTTGCATTGTACTATTTTTCCTTCAATTAGGTTTTGTCTCACTGGGTTTTCCTGACAAGATTTTTAACGAGACAATCAGAGGGAGCAAAGTTTTGAATAGACATATATGCATTATACTCTTTTTTCCTTCAATCGGGATTTATCCCACAGAATTTTCTTGGTAAAGTTTTAATGAGATAGTTTTGAGAACGTCCAATACTAAAAGATCCAAAAGATCATTGTATATATTTTTACCGATGTTTTTATCCTATTAGATTTTTCCTAATAGATTGAAATACAAATGGTGGAAATCCATGAAAGAGAGTGTTACGAATAATGTGGATTTAATCCACTTGCAATGCCTATTTAACAACCGCCTAACTCTCCCTTGCTTGTGATCTTATCATTATCACCGCCCCACTTGGAGGGCCTCATGTCACCGCCTCTCCTTGTTCATATAAATCAAGTACACTCAAAAATCTATAAATAGACCACACCTCTCGTAAGCTCTTCCCTTAGAAATAAATACACAGTCAAAACTCTTTCAAATTCAATAAACTTTTAATATTCTCTCTCTGGCATCTCTCTTCATTATTTTTATAGATTTAGAAACAATTCGAGTTGTTGAAATGATTTGTTATAAATAATATGACAAAAGAACAGTTGAATTTAGGAGACTATTGTGTCAAGTACTAGTATTTTATAGGATCTGGTACGTGTATTGGTGCCTTTTCCATTATAATCTTGGGGCAACTGCCGATGATGCTTTAATTTAATTTTCATTGAATGATGTTTAATTTGAATAAAAGCTATCCTAAGTCTTAACTAATCCACAAATGTCTTCCTTATTGTGAATAGTTGTTTCTTAAACTTTTTTTAATATATTACAATAATTCGAGTTCCTAAAAGGGGGAAGAGACTCAAACTTACAACATTATAGTATAGTTTTCTTATAGATTCAAATTAAGCCTTTGATATATATGATTGAAGGTCATCCATGCATGTTCATGATAAGGGAACAAAAGCAACCCTAAATAATTAGATTTAGGGGTTTATATAATAATAAAGAAAGCATGTGGATCAAAAAAAATTATATTAATTATATATATATATAGGTCGATCAATATGTACCCAAAGGGCTATGTATTGAGAATTTGAGATCTTTTTTATTATTATCAAGTTTGATCACTTCACGACATTTTTTCTATAATAGGCACACAATAAAGGAGCATGCTAAGACTATGTTTGGAATTGTTTTGTTTTAGAAAAAATCTGTTTATAGCTTAATTTATGAAATAATCGACTTTATACAAAATTTAGTAAGTGTTTGGTAAACTAAATTTTGTAAGTGCTTAATATTGAAAGGATGAAAAATGTATCGAACAAAATTACTAAAATAGACATCATTAACAATATAAATATAAAGTATATAAAAAGAAATAAATAAGAAATTTAAGTAAAAAAAAATAACAAATTATGATTGAGTCAACTCAGTATCTTCACATTTGAAATTCAGTCACTGAGTCAACTCATTTAAAAACCTGAGTTAACTTGTTATTATCTTTCTATTTAAATAGTTAGGGTATTATTGACATTGCATAGCAATAAGCTGGTTTCATCTTTAAAAAGCAACGCACATCCAACTTCTCAAAAGTTGCTTATTGAATGAGCAACTTGAAAAATAAACTGTTTTTGAAAAGTTTACAAAACACTTATTTACTAAAAACATGATAAATAAATACTTATTTTTCAAGTAAAACAATCTCAAATAAAGCTTAATACATATCATCACATCTTTATCATATATATTATTATGACTGAATTTATGTTGCTTAAATGGTAAAAATGTGGTGATGTATATTAATATATTATAAATATATCTATAGTGTATATCTATGATATAAAAATTGCACTCCACCAAAAACATATTCATATTCAAAGTATAATAAATTTCACCTTTGTATATATTGAATTTGTAAAAATATAAAGACATTAATTCAGACGTACACTTGGACATACACAAAAACTACACGGATGTATCGGACTCCACATCACCAAAGTTTTGGGTTTCCTCAGCAAATCCAATTAATTAGATGTATAGTAAACGATGCTTAAGTGTAGTCATAACCACGGTTCGAATCCTAAACCATAGTACCGAATTATAACCGTATAAAATAAACCGTAACTGTAATCAAAATTATGGAACTGGTTTCGAAACTGGAACTGGAACTGGAACTGTAACTGTAACTGTAACTGTAACCGTTGGGTCTAAGGTTCGGTTCCGGTTTTCCTTCGAAAAAAACCGGCCTGGACTATTTAAAAAAAATGTTTTTTTTTATATAAAACAATCGTTGGGCTCAACCATCAGCAAACTGTTGAAACCTAACGTCTCAACTACGTGGTTTTTGATTCCTCTAAACCCCAAGAGGATACGTAGACAACTTAATTTTGGTACAAATTAAGTGCAAGACCAATTTTAATTTTTTATTTTTATACTTTTATTTTAATTTATATATTTAGTATTTTGTTTGTTTTTTTTTTAATTTTAATTTCAGTTTACGCCTTTATACAATAAAATTCATTTACAATTTCACATTATTACATATCTTATATTTTGGTATTTTTTTAAGTTAATATAATAATAATTAAAAAAAAAAGAACCGAACCGTCGAAATCAGAACCGACAGTCTCCGGTTTCTGTTCTGGCAACCGTGGCCATGACTACTTGCGTGTAGTTCCTGGTGCGAAACAAAAACCTTGAAAATCAAAATGAAGCTAATATATATATATATATGAAAATTTCAGGAGTGGAATTTTTCGTACAAAATCTTTAATAACTACCGTCGTAATATAACTTATATCAGTGCGTTACATGTGGACCACTGATTATGTTGAAATTTTGACAAGTGCATACACTTTAGTCAAAGTATGTAAATCTAATGGTCCACATTCAACGTACTGATAAATTTATATCAAAATTTATATATATAAATATACAGTGGTTTTTCTATCGGTGCGTACTGATATAACTTATATTAGTGTGTTGCATATGAACCATTGATTATAAAGAAGCTTTGATAAGTGTATACACTTTGAGTCAAAGTATGTAAATCTAATAATCCACATCCAACGTACTAACGAATTTATATCAGTGCGCACTTATTTGAAAATTTCTGTATATATATTTAACACTAATTAACAATATTTGTATTGTGAAATGGTATCGCGGACTTATCTAAAACAAGTTATTAGCTCCTAGTTAATTAGATATTTAGAGGTTAATTAATTATTAAAAATAAATTGACCATCTTCTAAACGAAGTTTTGTGCTTAAGTTTCTATAATTTAATGACGGATTAAATGGGGCCTACAATGAAAGAGAGAGTTTGACATTATCCGGTAGAATAAGTAAATAAAAGCAATAAGAGTATAAGACACGTTATACCTAGAATATATTGTTTTTTTTTTTAATTTAGATTTTACGTTGAACTGATTTTTATACTGATTTAAAACTTTTATTGATAATATCATTTATTTTAAGATAATAAAAGTGAAATAAATAAATCAAATAAAATTCACCATTAAATAAATCTATTAGATGAAGATAAAAATAAGTTAAATAAAAAATCTAAATTATTTTACTTGTCTGATTAAATTATCGCTAAACCACATTAGGCCTGGTTACCCGATTAGTTTGAGGTCCTTGCTGTTGTGTCATATCATATGTATAAAACAAATCAAATAATTTAGTACAAAGTCATATCACATAATCCCATTAATAAATTGTCACTACAATCATTGATTTCAAGGGTGAAATCATCTTTCTTCTTATCCATAATGTACGGTCATTGTAAGAGTGAATAAAAAATTAGCAGGTAAATTAATAAGCAGAATCCAGAATCAGTAGTTGCTAGTACTCATCTCTCAAGTTCCTTTGTGTGTAGCATAATTAATTTCAGTCCTTAATTGAGAAAAGACAAGCATTTCATGATGAATTCTCTTAACGATTTTTGAAAGCTACTTATTATTCCTTACAGTTGTTTCCAAGTATATATTTATAATATGTACCACCAAAACATTAGGAGTCATTATATTAAATCCCTATTGGGCAGCTAATTTTCCACTTTCTATATGGTCTCGCATCACTCTCTGTCGATCCTTTTCTCTCTTTATAATACCAACAAGTGGATTCAACTTTTACATATAATTGACATCTTACTCGCCTCTAACAGAAATTATTTAAGCTTTTGAAAACCAAGTTATTCCAAATTAAGTACTTGTCATCTTAACTAATTGTGTCCCAAAATTATTAACACTGATCTTATACAGATTATCACTAATTCGGCGTCGCTCTCGACTCCAATAAACAGAAGAAGATTGTTGATGCACCACCAACCACATGAGAGCCAAGTTTCTTAGAAGTAATGGATCGACATGACCTTATATATGCACCATTTATTTAATGCTTTTATCAGCCTGATCTTGTTTTTGTTGTCCATTTTTGACATTATTGTAATGTTTTTTTTTCTTTGACAAACACCTATCTAAACCAGGTATTTTTTTAAAGCTTTAATCATCGGCAGGATTCGAACTGCTTATTTGGAAGTTATTTATCCAAATCTCAAGTCCGTCCATTTCTTAGCATTATTGTAATGTTATTTCATTATTTTCAGATGCAAACATGCTTCTCATATATTGGCTTGATCAGAATTGTTTAATTTATTTATATCATCAATTTGTTAATTGTTCAAGTGTCCGATTAAATAATAATATTCAAATAGCTTTCTTTCTATCCAACTAGCTAGTGCCAATATTGCTTTGTTTGAAAGATACAATTTTGACAATTCTGCAACATTTCACCATCATATTCTCTAGAATCTGATTTACTTTAATCAGCTGCCATGTATATGCTTGCAAACAACAAAAACAACATTTGAATAATTTATTTTAAGATTTCCCAGGCCTCAAGTAACATATGATAATGAGTCAAGTTTATTATGTGTCACATTATATTAGCTTCAATATTATAAGAAACATATCAACTCAAAAATTCCTAAGTATGGGACTTTGATAATATTACACACTTCACACATGGATGATTTATCCTAAATAAGTATTTATTAATTGCTTTCCTTAAACCATGATCTTCTTTAGCATGAGAAACACTTCACTTTGAACATTAATTTTCTTTTTTAAGAGTGAGGCTAAGTCGCCTATATTATTTGTCGAAAGTGAATAAATATCTTTCTATACTCTATTTTAAATATCTTTTATTATATAACAATTTTATCCTAACTAAAATTACTAAAGAGGATAAAATATTATAAACTCACTACACACTAATTATTTATCTAGACTCTAAACACAATCCCTAAAACATTTTTTTCTATATATCTATATAAAAAAATAATCATTCTCTCTATATATATTATACATATATATAAGTACACAACACAGCACCCTAAACCTAATGCAATACAAATTCAGTGTCGTAACCCTTAGTTTTCTTCAGTTTTTTTCACAGCCGGCTAGCTTCTTCTTCTAGTCCTTTTGGTGTAAATGTTTTACAATATGTTGGATGTAAAAAGATTTTATTTTTAATAGATTTTATTTTTAATTGGCTTGATTTTTTTTTCAGTTTTAGATCATTTTTTATGTGGGGTTGTTAGAGGATTATTTGACCATTTTATTTTGTTTGGTTAGAGTGAGAGCATCTCCAATGCAAATATGCATTTGGAGAAAATTGATTGCCACATATGATAAATAATTAAAAAGTTAGAAAAACTATCTCCAATGCAATTATTTATCTTCAATATGGAGATAATGTGGCAAACAAAAAGTTAGAAATTATAGAGTTGAGTTTTTAATTGAAGAAACTCTACTAGAAATGCTGACTAGGATTTCTAATTCATTCAACCAATAATATTAAAGCTCATTTAATTGTAAAATAAAATAGGAGAGAGAATGTAATAATTGTTTTATTATGATTAGTCATAAAATGAATGCATATTTGACTTTATATAATTGCATTGGAGGTATGAATATATATTTCTTAAAAAAAAAAAAAAAAGTGGACCCATAATAAATGGAAATGTTGATGTGACACCATTTAGAAACTTAAAAATGCATATTTGCATTGGAGATGCTCTGAGATCTCACTATTTGATAAAAAATTAGTGTCGGACAATAAAAAGGCAAATTTTGGAACAAAATGAAATGTTTTAAGAATCTTATAAAATTTAAGTTTTTGTGATGGAGATAAGGAGTGTGAAAATATATAATTGCATTGTAAAGAGAAAATCTCTTTAAATATAATAAAATTACATTATTCGACATAAATGTCCCTTCAACCATGATATTTAGACTTTACCATCTAATCACCTTCTTTAGCATGAGAAACATTTAACCATCTTTGAACAATAATGTTTTAAAGTGTAATGCTAGATAGCTTAAATTATTTGTTCAAATGTATTTCAAAAGATGTCACATATATATGAGTTACAATTAACATATCACCCATCACATTATTTCATGATTATAAGTTACAACTTATATACCACATCACTTTGGTATAAATTTGTAAAAGTAATTTGAACAATCTAACGTTATTTTTCTTAATATCTCCATTAAAAATTTTCGCTCAGGATGGAATTGATAATATCTCCATTGTTGGAGAGATCATCTTCGTTGAAGGAGATCTAGATCCGTAGAGAGATATAGATTGAATCTCCACCAACCTTTGTTTTTTATTTGTTTTTCTTCAATTTTACGTTTTTTTCTTTTCTTCTTTAGTTAATCTCTACCATCCATCTTCAGATGGATGATGAAGATTCAATTGTTTCATAAAAAAATGATTTTTTCCTATTTTTATTTTCTTTTTTAACATTTAATTTCAATTGTTTTTTTTAATTCAATTTTTTATTTTTTTTAATAAAATGAAAAAATACATTTATTTTTTACAGTTGTTTACGGTGATTTTTGGTTCATAGTCGAACAAACTGCCAATGATAACACCTAGATAAGTCGATGATTAGATTAGCCGAGAAGTTTATAATTGAAACACCTCCTTGCTATGTGAAAGCAATGTATGATGAGTAAATAAGCAAAAACAATAAACAACACCGGAGATTTTGTATGTGGAAAACCCTAAGGCAAGAAAAAAACCACGGTCGTCATAACAGTAGGAGAAAAGAATTCCATGACGTAAAATATGATTACAGTTACAAGCCTAATGCTCTCTCTCTCTCTCTCTCTCTCTCTCTCTCTCTCTCTTTCTCTCTCTCTCTATATATATATATATATATATATATATATATATATATATATATATGTATATCTAGTTAGCCTAAGATATTTATTTATATTCGAACCATGGATGTCGCCCTAATTCTTGTTTCTCTAGCAAAATCCTGCATTGACATGAGATCATGTGGGGATCATATCTTAATGATCTCCCAGTCTTGTATGGAAAGTTCTTTCCTTGTAAAAGTCAATCCTATGGATTTCAGGATTGTCTCCTTCTTTTCATTATGATGATGATCGTCTTTCCTTATCTTGGACTTGTTTTTGTGAATTATGATCACTCTAAATATGTATGTATTTGAGCGCTTATTCTCCTAAACTTTATGTCTGTTACTCAAGCATTTGTGTCGTTTAATTGTGTCTTTGACTGTTTTTTAGGTATTATTAGGTTTCAAGGATATTTTAGTGCTTAATGAAGAATTGTGGAGAAAACGAACTTTAAATTGAAGTTTGGATCATTTCTACTAGATGAAGTTGCAAGATGAAGGCGCAAAGCTATATTAGAGACTTCTAGGACGTGGGTCTGGGAGTTGAAAAGTAGGTAGCAGAACAACATCAAAGAATTTTGTAAGATAACACTGCGAGATGATTGAGCAGAAGCAAGGAACTGAATATTGAAAGATATACCGAAATATCTATCGATATATCTGTATTTTGGAGGGATCGATATCGAAACAAGTAAATATCCAATATCCTACATAATATCCAGTCGATTTCGAAATATCCATAAAAAAAATTCTAATATTCCTAAAATATCCCGATATTCCCAAATTATTGTGAGTTTCACCCCGAAAGTCTATAGATATTTTGCATATTATTAAAATAATTTGTTTTAATCCTAAAGAATTAAATTATTGTCAAAATAATTTAAATTGAAAATTATTTTAGAAGAAGCATTAACAAATTAATAAAAATGTCAAACATAATAGTCAATAGTAAAATTATTAAAGACTTGAAGTAATTAGACAAAGAACCAAAGAACGTATGATGAAAGATGTAGTAAAACAATAAAAAGGGAGTAAATGGATTATAAACATTATATAAGACCGGTGGGATAAAATACTTAATTACCCATTACATACTGCAGGTCAATTTTATTTTGGCTTGTTTATCATTCATAATTCAAATTTAGTATAGTATTTATACTAACATTATTCTTTTTCTTCTTCTAGCTTACTATTAGAACCCAGAGTACCAATATAGAGATAACATTGAGGGTAATTCAAATCTCCTGAAAGCCATATATAATGTCTATACGCAATTAAACCCTAAAGCTGGATGAATTTCTAATTTTAGAAATGACATAAAAAGTTATAATTTACAACCAATTTTATGATTCTGAGATTATAAATTCTTTGTATGTGAGTATTGTGTCATATTAATATATATTATTTACATATTTGTCTTATGAATTTAGCTCATATACCTTAATGATAGAAGGAAAACTTTCGATGAACAAGCAGCCATTGCAGTTAAAAGCAAAATGCAACCAAGTATATAACTTTTATTAAAAAAAAAACTACCTATTAATAATAAATAGTAATATCATTGAAATAATATTCATACTTATAAAGTTATAATACTTAATGTTTTTATTGCAGCTGATTGGTGGGTAATGTATGGAAATTATGCTTTATCATTGCATGCAATATCAGTTTGTAAATTTTCACAAACATCATGATTTACCGTCGGCCTGTGAAAGAAATGTTGGGATTTATGCTCTAAAACTTGTAATTTATAAATGTTAGGAAAAACATAAATAAAAGAAGTAGTTTTTCCATTAAATAAATAAGACTCATACGTTTATATCTTATGTGCTAAACATCCAAGATTGCTAGATTTAATCTCAAACTGAGTATATAAGTGTCATCTATAGAGGTATTTCGGTTTGAGACATTCAAATCTAAAGAGTCCGTACAGTGCAAATAAAGCTAGATTACATTATTTATGGTTAATCTACAGATGTGGTCGATTTCGTAATATACGATCTATATGAATCTCTCTCACCAAGATATGTTAAATGAAGAGATTCATGTATATCGACAAATGATAGTTATATATGGGTGATTTTAATCCTCGGTGTCTCTTACTGAATCATTTATGTTAGATCATGGTTTTTGACATACCATGGGTGAGATTAGAGTAGCGTTCCCGATCAATAACTCTATATATTGGAATCACGATTTAGCTTGTGGCTGGGAACGTCTGCACTCAATAGAGAAATTCACTCATTCTTGCGAGAAGTAGAGAAATAGTTCCCTTAAGGGTTGATTCGAACTTGAATGATAAGAAAGCTCTCATTCTTCCATAAAGGAATGAAGGATATAATTGTTCATTAGAGAATCAATGGTACTTAAAGGAAAAGATATAATTAGAGAGGTATAACGGACTTTATGACCTAACTCTAATTATGAACTACTTGTGGAGGATCATATCATATGTAATAGCTATATCGATGGACAATGATATTTTGGTTTGTGTAAAACATATACAGTTACGAGAGTGCAACCTCGGATTTTTAGTGGTATAACTCCAAGGTTAATAATCATGAAATATTAATTAAAGGGTTTAATTAATCTTTCTAAGTATTATTAGAGCTCAAAACTGTTGTTCCATTAGGTCCCCTTGCTAGCCCTTTAGGATTATTGGTAACAAGGTTCACGATTAATTGGATGGTCCAATTAATTATGTTACAAATAATATGATTTATTCTGAGAATTAATTAAATAATATAATTATTTAATTAGAAAATTATTAATAGTTAAATAATATGATTATTTAATTGATAAATTCATAATTAAGAATTATTAATTGTTAATCAGGGATTGGAGGTTCGAACCTTAACAAAAGCAAACGAATAAAATAATAGAGATTATTTTTCATTTCTTTAAAGAGGTCAGGGGTTCAAGTCTTAGTGACAATATATATTAATATAGGATTTAGAATCCTATTTTAACTGGGTCACTAAAACCCTAGTCTTTTGATAATATATATATATATATAATATCATGAAACAAAATAACATAACCTAGACACACATACACAGAGAAAGAGAGCGGTAAGGAGAGGAAAAAGAAAAACATAAACATCTTTTTCTTCAAGGTGGCCGAACCTTAGAAAGAAGACATAGGGTTGTCTTCTCCATCTCTGTAGCCTTCATCATGTACTCCCAGAATCCTTGATGTGCCCATTCACAGTTGCTAGATCGCAGGTTAAAAATTGGAAGGCTTTGTGGTGACGAATTGAGAACAAACGAAGGAGAACAAAAAGGTATTCTTGAATCCTTTATTATATTCGTGTATATGCTAAATAAGGTCCGAAAATAAAATTTTAAACCCTATATTTTTCCTCTGCATTGATTTTATGAAAATTACAACTCTGAATTTTCGATCTTAAGAACCTATAAGAAATTGGTTCACATTTGTTTTAATCCACACAAAACAAATGAACAATCTTGCATATTCTAAGCTTGAACAACTTGTTTATTGTTATTATAATATGAAGTTAAAACTAAGGGATATGGTAGTTGAAAAAGATAAAGTAAATGAAACTAATTTTATGGATCTACTTCAAGTAGTTGTTGAAGTAGGGGACGATAATAAGAATCCTATTTTTGACTGGGTTAGACCTGCCTCATTAGATGAAGATATGGGAAATCCTAATCCACATATTATGTCTCATACTCTAGATATGGGAATAAATATTGAACAAGTGATTAAAGAATAAGTTGGTCTAGATCTTAGAGTTATTGTTACTAGCTCTTCCGATGACCAACATACCCTAGATGGAAATAGTTCAGGAAAAGATGATGGAGAGTTTGTCTTCTTTCAGTTGCTTGGTAATATTTTCATAACCTGAGCGATCATGTTCGAGAGATGAAACCTTGTTTCATTTCCATCTTGAATTTTTACGAGAGCGGAAGTTGATTTTGGACAAACTTCTATGTAAGTTTCTCATTTTGTGATTGACTTATTTCATTGACAAACCACATTGAGGATTAAGTTGTAAGCGTAGTCTAGGTCTTCATTTTACGTGGTTATTCTTCAAAGGCACTCTCAAGTTATCAAGCTCAAGAAGAACTTCAAAGTTATATGACATGTGCTAAACTTTTTGAAGAGAATTAGTTGTACACACACATTACGGCGTGCATGCTTTGCTCACCTTGCAGGTGTGCTTCATTTTTACATGTGTGTATTCTTTACACTTCTCACACATGCACTTTGTTGTTAGATAGAAATGTGGTTTTTTGTAATGCAATTCGTTTTTCAATGTTTGATTTGAAACGTCCGTGCATGCACGATTGTGTGATTGTCTTAGTGTGATGAGTGAGCTCTTGAGATGGCCCCAATTCGTGAGTCCCTACCTACGACGACACCAGAGAAGTCATCTCTAGTGTATTTTTGGTCCAAGGACGCAGGTTCTAGTAGGCGGGGTACCTACCCGTGAAGTCACTAGCAAAGTCATTTCTGGTTTGTGTGTTGTCCCAGTTCGCAGGTCCAAGTTCACGGGTCCCTATCCGTGAAGTCACCAGTGAAAAACTCTCTAACAGTTTTCATTGTCCCAATTCACATGTTATGTGCGGGTACCTACACGAGAAGTAGCCCTGCGAACTGTGTCCATTTTGCTCAGTTAGTTGCATACTTTCTAAAATGACATAGTTTCAGCTTGACCTCATGTGTGTGTGTGTGTGTGTGTGTGTGTGTGTGTTGTCTTCTCTCTTGCTTGTTTGTAAGAGTCCAAAATCCTATCTTTGGGTGGCTAAGTGTTCTTCAAGAGAGAGAGAGACTCTCAAGAACTCACATTTATTCAACCAAACTCCAATCTATGAGCATCTAGCATCATCTCATCATGAACTCTTCTTATTTTCATTGACTAGGTATTTTGAACATGCCTTAAAACTCTTTGCATCATTTATGTGTTCTTATTTGCCTAGGATTACCATTTATCTTTGGGTGGATATTGTTTGAATCATTTCTTCTAGATATCATTGGATAACAAGATTTGTAAAAGTGTGATACGCAAACAACTCATTTGATCATAGTTGTATATATCTTTATTCTTGTAAAATAAATCTTGTGATAGACATGATAAGTTACTATCTAGTACTTGTTCATATTAGTAATATATACATGTATACAAGTACTTGGTTTTTGTTTTGAGTGTTGTTACTTCACTTGCAAATTATAGACTTTTGACTTAACATTATTATTTGAGAATGCTTGTCAATAGTTTATATGTGCTTTCATTTGCTTTATGTGTTGTGATATAGGCTATCTCGAGGGACAAACATTGGTTTGTTTCAAGGGATTGAAAAAGGCGTAGAAACCTATTCACCCCCCCCCCCCCCCCCAACCCCAACCCCAACCCCAACCCCAACCCCAACCCTAACCCCTCCCCCTTTAGGTTGGTGCTTTAGGTCATTTAACCGTGATTGTATATATTTTCAACAATAAGGCAATGCATGCCATTCTTTGTGCTATGGATGACAATCAATACAAGTTGATCCAAACAACTAGGACTGCAAAAGAGGCATGGGGAATCCTAGATACGGCTCATGAAGAAACCGAGGTGGTTATGGATTCCAAGCTCTAAGTCCTCCAAACACAATTTTAGACAATTATGATGGAGGAGCAAGAGTGTTTTAATGACTTCCAAGTGAAGTTAATGGAAATCGTGAATCAAAGTCATCAACTAGGTGATCCATACTCGAAAAGAAGGATCAAGCAAAAGATCATGAGGACAATTCCTGAGAGGTTCGAATCAAAAGTGACGGTGTTTGAAGAAAATATTGACTACAAGACAATGAAGCCGAGTGAAGTGATTGGAAGGCTCCTAGCAAAGAGTATATAGCTTTGAAGACCTTCATGATTAAAGTGTATAGCGTTGTCAAAAATGGTGCCGTTGCCGTTGTCAAAAATGGTGTTTGCATAGACGCCTTTGTTGAATCTTCTTTTTATGTTTCGAGTCATTTTTAGTTGTATTGGTCCAAAATTTTCAATTTGTTGCAATGGCAAAAAAAAATTGAGCTTTACCTAGCTTGGGTCACTTTTGACAAGTCATTTGTCGTATATACAATATCAAAACAAAATTTATGAAACTGCAACTATACACTGAAATGTATTAAACAAGTAGTGTGGCAAGTTAAGGTATCGTCCACAGAGATTGAGATATAGTTATGATCAAATCTTTACTCTAGTAAAAAGTGCAATAAAAGTAAAATGAAGTTTGAGGTTGGGATTAACAACTAATAAAAGTAAAATGCAATTTAAACTACAAGAATGTGATATGGAGAGATATAAAGGAATGCGAGGTGATGTAATCACAACATAAATGATAGGGAATCCTTTTAACCTTTACAATTCATTTGATTAATGAGGGTCAATCTATGTTTAGGAGTGATTGGAGTCAACAATGCTCACTCGCGACTACTAGATCGAATTTGGAGAGTTGGAGACTCTAATCACATTAACTCTCTACTACTTAACTACTTGGTTGGCTTATAAGAGAGTCTCTCTTGAAGCTTAGATAGATTTTAATGGTTGAGTGTGGCTTGGAAGGGCATATTCACAATTCACCCCTTTCCACTGAAGTCTAATTGCATAGGAAAGGCCTATTCACTACACATTTATTCCACTCAATTTAGCTATTTTTAACACCTCAAATGTGAGTATCTAACTTGGCTGGAGAGAGGGCATATCTACCCAATCCAAGAAGATGTATATTCCAATTTTGAAAACTAAAAAAAGATTGATAATCAACAAGAATCAAGAGATTGCATATCTACTTAATTCAAGAGATAATCAAAAAGCAATAAATTCATTGAATGAAAATCAATAATCAAATAAAAAGAATATAGTGGATCACCCACAATTCATGTGTTTTTACATCACTCCCATATTGGGTTTAGCTACTCATGACAAATGTAAGAAAATGACAAAGAGGGGAGAAGTAGAAAAGACCCATGTAAAGTTCTTCTTCCTTCAAGCTTAAATCCACCTCCAATTTCCTTTGTGAGTAGTAAATAATAAAGATGATGTTTGGTTTTGGGAGAGAATTGGTTTTGGGAGAGAATTGATTTTTAGATCTAGAGAGAGAAAAAGTGTTATGTAAATGGTGTGTGGGTGTGTGGAAGAGAGTTTTTAATATCATAAAAGGATGTATATAAAGGGCTTCCAAATAGGTCAGAAATGCTGATGTGGTAAAATCTGGGCACACAGTGCGCGAGTGGTGTGTGGGTTTGCTACTCGCTTAGTGACCCACGCATTTCCTTTTTCCTAGGCTAATCTGCTTTCTAGTTTGGCCTGTGAACGGGTTGTGCACGGGTTGTTACCCTTGCAGTTCCGATGCATTGGGCGTTCCTTAGAGATTTCTTCTTCCAGTGCAGGTGTTGTGTGTGGGTTGTGCACGGGTAAGTACCCGTGCATGTGGTAATCTTCAAGTTATCACTTCATGTGCACGGGTAGCGCACGGGTGTGTTACCCATGTAGTACTTGCACATTATGGCCTTCAATTCCTTTTTTATTTTGCACCAATTGGTCTCCTTTGATTCCAATTCTTGATTTTTACCTAATGCCTGTAATTGTAAAGAAAGAGCCATATGATACACACAAAAACACCTAAAAATGAGACAAAAGATAAGGATACGATTGCCAAAATATTTAACAATTTTGGCATGATCAAGCAATAAAGTTACAGACTTATTCTTCTTTATAAGAGGATTCATCATTTGAGCTTTTCTCATCACTTGAACTCTCATCACTCTAAGTGGTTGCCATAGTTTTTCCTTACTTATTCTCTTTGTTATTCCTATTAGGGGCAATCATAGGCATTGTGTCTAAAACCTTGACACCTAAAGCATTGCACTTTGGTTTTGCTCTTGGCTTGACCATCATTATCATTCCTTAGAGAAAACGGTTTCTTGAATTCCTTTCCTTTAAGAACATTGCCACAAGGCTTGACACCACTTCTTATAAACTTCTTAAACTTCATAACCAATAGAGTCATCTCCTCATCATCATCTTCTCTCTTCTCCTCAATCGCCTTGAGCGTTATACCCTTGCTTTTGGTTTTAGTCTTTAGACTCATTTCGTATGTGTAAAGTGACACGAGCAATTCATCAATGCTCATGCAATCAACATTTTTGCTCTTGGTCACTCTTGCCTTAAACCGTTTAGGCAAGGGCCTCAAGATCTTCCAATTGAGATGCTCACAGGGGATTGGCACACCAAGCACTTGGGATTGATAAGAGATGCTAAGAAACTCATATTAGACAACCATTCTCAAATTCTCAATTTGTGAAGTGAGTATTTGAAGTGTAGATTTCCAAACCGTCATAGTTCCTTCATTGGTAACTTGAAGAGCATCACATGCTTCCTTAGCAGTTTCTAGATTTTAGATGTAGGTGAATATGTGACTATCCACACCACCCGACGATGCCATTTAACCAAATCAAACTCATTAGTAGACCACTCACTCCTAGGCTTGGGAACAATCGACTCATCCTCAAACATCTTGTTTAGAGGGAAGTAACCCTCTTCAACAATCACCCATGCTCTTTCATCAATAGAGTGTATGTACGCATTCATTCGGAGTTTCCAAAAACCATAATTATAGCCCTTGAGTAGTGGAGGCCTAGAATTAGAGGGACCTTCGGTCATCATATCCTATAGAATAACCATGACACCAAAACTTAACAATTCGTGAATGTATCTTGAGTCTCATTAATTGCCTTCTAACGACCCGCTCTGATATTTATTAAAATATACAAACACATTTTTATTTTCAAAAGCTAACCTAGAGGGAGGTGAATAAGTTTTAAAGCTTTTTTCAATCCCTTTAAAACAAAAAGGAGTTTGTCCCTCTAGATAATCTGTATCAGAACACATTAAAAATATGAAAGCACATAGAGACTATTGAAAAGAATATTCAATTAATTATGTCAATTAAATTTTATAATTCACAAGTGAAGAGGTCAAACTAAAACAAAAATCAAATAAGAGAGAGAGAGAGAGAGAGTGTGTGTGTGTGTGTATGTGTGTGTGTGCTTATGAGGTCAAGTATACCTGAGATTAACAAATCTCTAGGATCATGTGATCATACATGAGATCATGTTATCGTACGTACGACTATATGATTACATGTTTATAATGTTTATCGCATATAAGTTACACATGATCATAACAAAAACAGAACTTAAAAATTTAATGTGATCACTTGTTTTTGTTGTTATCACATGTAATTTATATACGATAAACATTCAAAAACATACAATCACATGATCCCATGTAAGATCACATGAATATGGAGATTAGTTAATCTCAAGTATACCTAACCTGATAAACTATATAGATTTCAGAGATTAGTTAATCTAAGGTATACCTGACATGATAAACTCTATAGAGTTTATCAGGTCAGGTTATAGAGTTTATCATGTCAGGTATACCTGAGATTAACTAATCTCCGGAATCTTGTGGTCGTACATTTTTTAATGCTTATCGCATGTAAATTACATGTGATATATATATATATATATAAATAGAGAGAGAGAGAGAGAGTTTATCAAGTCAGGTATATCTAAGATTAACTAATCTACGGAATCATGTGATCGTACGTGAGATCATGTGATCGTACGTGAGATCATGTGATCATATGTTTTCGAATGTTTATCAAATATAAATTACATGTGATCACAATGAAAACAAGTGATCACGTTAAAATTTTAAGTCATGTTTATGTTACGATCACTGTAACTTATATGCAATAAACATTATAAACATGTAATCACATAGTCAGACGTACGATCACATGATCCCGGAGATTTGTTAATCTCATATATACCTGACTTGATAAGCACACACTCTATATATACATACATATATATATATATATATGTGTGTGTGTGTGTGTGTGTGTGTGTGTGTGTGTGTGTGTTTGTTTGTTTGTTTGTTCAATATACACATGTACAAATGAATGAATGACTATATACAAGTAAGTCAACCATTAACAAATACAAATGATATTTACAACTTGATCAAAAGAATGTTTGTATCACTTTCTTTACCAAGATCTAGCTTACAAAGATATGAAGAAATGATGATCTAAACAAGATAAAAATTATCACATATACAAATATAAAAGTGAAAGAGATAGAGACATTTGACTTGTTATTTTCTACCTGGTAAACCTCTAAAGAGGAACCATCCAAGGGTTGATTCTATAACCACCGTAATACTACATTTCACTAGTTTGATAAAAGTACACCCTCAAAACTGATCAATCCTCTTGATTATGTACTTACTATTGGATATCTCTTTAACCCCTACCCTTGGGTCTTTTACTAATGAAAGACTTGTCTCTTTCTATCCAAGACACTTCACATGTCTCTAGAAAGTTCCGTGCTCAACTTACGGATGTTGACAACAGTTATTTTGTTGTGAAGTTCGTTTGTTAAAAGAATTTATAAAAGACCTCAAGTATGCTAAAAAAAAAATTAAAGAACAAATATATGAGCAAGCGAGGTATCGTTCTATAGGGATCAAAAAGTAATAGCGAGCAAATTAAAACTAATAGTACTAGCAATGCTTAAAAAGTAAAATGCAAATGGTGTGATTGATATGATTAACACTAAGATGCAACTAGGATTACATCTAAAGCTACAATTAAACTAAGATAATGAGAATGTGAGGAGATAAGACACAATAAGAGGTATGAGAGTCAATGCAATTCAAATGTGAATAATAGGGAATCATTCAAATCTATTAAAAATCGGTTCGATCCATTTAGGGCCAATCTACCTATAAGTGTGGTTTGAAAGACCACTTGTTCCTCACCTACAACACAACTATTGGAGAACTAGGTTGAGTGTAAGAAAGATCCTCATTAAGCTTAGGTAAATTGCTAAGTCGAGATGGCTTGGATTGGAGTGCTCACAATCCATCCTTTCTATTCAATAGAACTTGATTAATACACCTTAATGTGCATACGGTTAAAAACTCAATTAAGATAAAATCTAACATGGGATAATAGTTGAAATGCCTACTTAACCCAAGAAGATATCATAATTAAACATCTAACTTGGATTGAGAGTTAGAGTGCCTACTCAATCAAAGAAGAGTATCAATTGCATTAAAAGCTCAAATTTAACCTCTAAGTGGATTAAGAGTTGAAGTGCCTACTTAATCCAAAAAGAATACCAATTATAAGTTCTAGAACTTAATTAAGTTCAACATCAAACAAGAATCAAGAGTTAGAGTGCATAACTAATTCAAAAAGATATTAAACACAATAAGTACAATGAGTGGAACTAAATAAGATCCAACACTCAAAATATGGTGGAAAGCCCACAATCCATGAATTATTACATTAATTCCCACATAGGGGTTTAACTACTTATAGTTTGAATACAAAGGAAAAGTAAAGAAGTAAGAATCAAGAAAGAACTCATTGGAGTGCTAAGATTCCCTTTTCTTCAAGTCCTCTTCTCCTCTAAAGTTTGTAAATACAAAGCTCATTGAGTGGGTAAATGGGTTTTGGTGAAATGGAGGTTGAATGGGTGATATAGGGATTGAATTGGTGAAGGAAATGATGTATGAATGGTTTGGCTATGGTGGGAGGTGATTCCTAGATCTAAATGTGGTATGGTTCTGAAATGTATGTTGTGAGGGTGTATGGGTGATTTCAAAAAAGAAAGTATATATAGCTTTGCTGAAAATTGGTTTGAAATGCTGATGTCAGCATATCTGGTGCAGTTCGTGACCCGATATGCACGGGTATGAACCTGTACAATATACCTACCAAGTCTAAATTTATAATTTCTACCTCTCGGTTCGCAGTTGGTGCACAGGTAGTTCACGGGTGTAGAGCACACTGGGCACTTTTTGCAATCTTCATGTTCTCGGTCTACGGGTCACTTGGTTGATATGGACCAGTGAACAACCCGCGATCTGGGCAGTCTTGGTCATTTGAAGGAGTTAAGGCTCTCAAGTCGCATGCCATTACGTTAGTGTTTACCAGTGAACTAGGCTTTGAAGGCAACTTCGCATTTGAAAGTGTGCGGGTATAGACCCGCAATAGGACTAGCCAATTGAGCTTCCTTCCTTGTTTTTTGACTTGTTTTACCCCCAAAAATCCTGATTTGCATCTCTAACACCTGAAACACATTAAATGCCTGCAATTGACTAGATAAAAGAGCCATTAGATACAAAAACACACTCGAAAATAAGCTAAGGGTAGGGAATTAAGGACCAAAATATAACATAATTTTGGCATGATCAAATCTCCCCGACCCTAGTCAAGACTTCCTTACTTAAGCTAGAACTTCACATTCTAACAGGAGACTTCATGCCTTTGCAAGGCTTCCTAACGTGATCAAATGTATGCAAATGAAACATATACAACATGGAATATATGATCAAGATATCCTACAGAAACTAGAAATAATCAATTAACACACAATGTATGTTTTTCTAGTTTATAATCAAAACAATTGATATCACACAAAATGATGCAAATTACATATGAAATGTACGGATTAAGTACATTTCATAAGGAACTAGACATAGGCAGGAAAATTCACAAACAAAGTTTCCTAGTTCTTAATGCATGAACAAAAACCTAGAAAATGCAATTTAATCAAATCACACTTAAATCCTAGATATTATTCACGCAAACTAAAACTTGAACCAAAACATATTCCTTAAACACGTTCTCAAGTCTTTAGAACTAAAACAAAAGGTTGGTAGAATATAAAATATGTTAAATGAGAATCTCTAGCAAATATTTAGAGCACATATTCACAAAATAATCAATTAAAAATCAAAGGCTCTAAATATAAAATTAAACGTGCTAACCTTAAATATATTCAACAAAGAGAAACCTAGCACATGTAAAGACTATCAATCATCAAGATAAAATCAATTAACACACAAATAGCCCTAGAATATAAGGTAGTCACAATACAACTCTCAAACATGTGAAATTTTAGATTTAAGAAAACCTAAATCACATTCAAGTCTCTAATTAGAAAAATCTAGCTTATAATTGAAACTTTATCTTCTAACAACATTTTTTTCAAGTCATATACACTAAAATAAGAAGAAGACCTAAGGTATTTGAACATTTAAAAGCTTAGAAATCAAAAAATAAACAAATACCTTGTACATTTGAGTGAAACCATGAAACTGATGTTGAACACTAAAAATACTTGAATAAAAGACTTCAAAATTACTTGGAGAATATAGATAACTTTAAGATGATTCTCTCATTTTTTGAATCACTCAATGTAGTTGAGAAATGAGTGAGATATGATTATTTGAAGTTGAGAGAAAAGATAGAAAAATTTGTGCACAAGTCTTCTTTAATTTCAAAATTGAGAGGGAGATGATATTTAAAAGAGAGAAAGAGAGGGAATCCTAGGTGGCGTGGAGGGGGCCACGGGAGGTGATATGGGACACACTACATAGGCACCCCTTGGAGGCGTGTTACCACCACGAGGGCCAAGCCATCTCCTTCCCATGGAGGCACACGCCTCCATGGGAAGGATTCAGTTGTGGCTTGTGCTACACCTCTTATCCCTTGCGCACGTCTAACGTTCTTCGACCGTATTTCAGCCTCTAAACTCCGATTTTGAATCCGTTTACAAATTACGAACTAAGACTCTCCCACAGACATGAACGCCTATGAAACTTCAACTAAAGCAAGCTAGATAATTTTTACCAATTGTAGGATTCGAGCCCCTATCTTGGGAGTCATTTGTCCAAGCCCTAAGTTCATCCATTTACCAGTTGAGCTACACCCCTGGAGATGGAATATATTATGGATTAAGGATTATATTTAGAATTATGATGAATTGTATTATGTATTATTTGGACTTCCGTTTATTTTTTGAAGTTAAACATATTTTTTTTAATACATGGAGTTGTTGAATTATGGTCCAAAATGCCCATATTGTTAAACACGTATGTAAAAAAAAATTATTATGCCCAAAACCGTATTGAACCAAACCTACTAGAACCAGAAAAAGCAGGTACAAGTCAAATCGAATCACTCTGTAGAGACGAGTCAATCCAATCCAAAAAAAAACGAGTATAAGTAAGTCATTGATGGTTTTGGCCAAAAACCAAACTGACTCGACTCACGCCCACCCCTAATCAGAGGTGAGAAAAATAAAAACACCAATATATCATCCAATTTCAGATTTCAGTCATTATTCAGTTTTCAATAAAATCCAGGTTTATTCATTTTTTCTAATAAAAAAACAAATGATGACCCCTTAGATTTATTTAGACTTCTTAAAAGTGTAAATTGAATATACCTAAATTTTAATGAAAGCTTTACAAGTTTGGATTGAATAATCCATATTTTTATCTAGTATTTACAAATATATTGAATACATCATGTCTAACATGATCCATATATATATATATTTAAAGTGGTATTCACATGAGTGCGCACTTATAGATTTTATATAAGTGCATTGAATGTGAGTCATTGGATTCAACTACTTTGACTTAGACTAAGTCAAAGTAATTAAATTCAATGACTCAAATATAATCCACTCATATATTTACATAAGTGCGCACTCATGTGAATATCACCGTATATATATGTATATATATATATTCTCTAGCGTGCCTTGAGAAGAAATTTTTTAAGATATTTAATTTTCTATCACTACAAACATAAAGGTGGGCACGAGTCGGATCGGTTCAATTTTCAACCAAAACCATCCATGACTCGTATCAATTTGGTTTTCATTTTTTAAATTGGATTGACTCGAAAAAACATGTTGACTCGATTTAGCTTTAGAGGGGGTATTGGTTCAAGATTTTATTAGACAATTTGGGGAAGTAAAAGTCTAGTGGTATTGGATTGAAACTTTTTAACAAGTTAGATAAGTCTGGTGGTATTTGATCAAGACTTTTAAGATTTTTTTTAAAAGTCCATATTGTCTTGTGGTATTGGATCTAGACTATCAAGATTTTTAGGATTTCATGACAAAATAGATTTTCCAGAATTTTTAATGATATTTATAAATAACTTGAACCCAAAATTGTCTTGTCATCTCCTTCAATACTTTCTAGACTTTTCTCTCACACTCAAAATCATCTTTAGCTTTCTCAACCTCCATACCCCCATCAAATTTTCATTATAAATTTTCAGTTTCCTCAACTTCCATACCTCATCAGATCTTCAACTTGGACGAGTTGTGGTCCACGGATTGGTGATTGGTGACCAGAGATTGGAGATAGGAGGGTGGAGTAGTGCAACAATTTTACTTTATTTTTAAAAAAACTTAAATTTCATAGAACAGATGTTGAATAATGATTCATAATCATGACATCTTTATTATTGTTCATGATTCTTTAATAGGTGTAAATAATGGTTTATTTATATATAAATTGTAATGACTAGTGTGGATAAAGATATAGTTGTATTACTAATATATACAATGGTTCTTTTGTAAGGACGTCCTGAAATTATAAGTTAAGGGCGTTCAATCACAGCCACACATTCATATTAGGTGTGACTATTCATTAACGTGTGGAGAAAATTAAATACTACAATCGACTATTGAAAATACATATTTATAAAAGTCCAAAAAGTCTTGAAATAAAGTCAAGATAATCCTAATAGTCTATAAATAAAGTCCAAAGACTCTTTCAGAATTCTAAAAGTCTAGTCCATATAATCATAATAATCTTAAAAGTATAATCCTAATTATCCTAATAATCCTAATAGTCTTGCAAATCTATAAAATCTTTGCTCCTTAAAATTGTCCATTAAAATCTCAATTCAATACACCCCCCCTTAATTTGTTTTTTCTGGTTTGGTACGATTTTGGACCTTTTGGGCACATTGGATATTTTACCTCTTTTTAATTATAGTGGCGATATTTACACCCCTCGAAAACTATATGTACACCCCAATTTAATATTCAATATTACTCTTGAGTAAAATTACTTAAATGACTAAATAGTTTGTAAGTACACATCAATAATTATTCGTTGGTTTTATATCAATCCTTTGAAAAAAAGAAAACGGAAGTTTCATATTAATCGTTTGATATGATAATAAAAACCTTTCTTTTTTATCAAACCCTAACTTCTATTTTAAATACTAATTTCATTTTCTTTAAAGGAATACAAATTGATGAGTTAACCAACAATTTACTACTATAATTGAGTAAAACAAAAATCAATACAAACAATAAACTTTCTATTGTAAAAAAAACAATAAACTTTCTTAGGAATAGGGGATTTGAGATACACTGTTGTGTGTTGAGAGCTAGTAGTTTTTCAATTTGGTGGAATTGGAGAATTTTGAGCTTAAAAAAATTAAAGAATTTAAAAAAAGTTTTAATGCAATGATAAAAAAAAATTCAAACTGTTTTTGTAAGAGTTAGAATATTTTTTTAAAGAGAAATTATTTATTTGAATAAAACGATATAAAATAATAAAATTTTAAATAAATCTAATTAGATAACAAAATAGTGGAGTGCGCTAACAAAAATATAATTTAATACAATTAAGAAAGGGTATTTTTTAAAATTATGAAACATAGATTTTTAAAATATTTTAGGGGTGTATATACAGTTATTGAGGGGTGTCAATATCGTCATTCTTTTAAATATTTGGTCATTTTATGCACTTCAATGGGTGCCCTATTTGATAAAGTATTCACATATTATAAAATGTTTAATTATAATTTAACAACTTTATGAATTAAAATAAATGTTTAACTTATTAATATAAACGAAATTACAAATAATTCATAATAGATTTCAACAGAATTCAAAATAGCAATATCCTTCAAGCTAGAGCCAAACTCAAATAGGCTACTATGATTCCGTTTTTCTAAACATGGTCATCCTTCACTTTATATCCATCCTTTTTGGTGTCTATAATACTTGGTGAAATGAACTTGTATATAATTGACGGCCTGATCACCCTTTAAAGAAACGACTTATATGCATTGAAAGCAAAGTTATAGCGAATTTAGCATCCAATGGGATGTCCCAACCGTTGTTCTATCCATACACGTAGAGGCGGAAACAAGGCTGGCTAGGGTGGGCTCATCCTAGTTTTTTTTTTTTAAACGATAATAAGTTTTTTCATTAGTTTTAAATATTTTCGGTCCAATTCTAAGTATATTTCAATCTAATTTTAATTCTGACTTAGCTTGTTATTTTTTTTTTGTATCTTAAAACAGTCCAATAACTAAAAAACACATATCAAACTCATTAAAGCTCATTATATTTCTTTAACCAAGTGAAACATCAATTGAAAAATGTTAACCCTTTATGATTCAAAATTCAAATTGGAAATGTTAACCCCTTAGCGACAAACCAAAAGTGGTAGATTCACCATATATGTTAATCTCAAGTCTTTAAGAATTTCAATTTTATGAGTTTTTATAACTTTTGGATTTATAAAGGTATAAGACATCGGTATGAGAAAACTGTTTGTTTTATTTTTATTTTAACTTCTTTGAAGCCTCAAAATTCAAAAATTAAGTTGGGTGTTATTGTATTACATTGCATGTATATTTCCTTTTATTTTCTAGTGTTTTTTCTTGATTAAAATATGTACTTGAGGGTAAGACTCATATGCCCCCTCACTAGGTTATTTATTTTAACTAATAAAAATTCTCTCGTATTGTCGAGATTCATTATTAAAATGATTTTTTTTATTATATAGTATAATTTTTTATCTATATGAAATTGTCCACTATCCACCCAGAAAAAAGTTTCTGGTTTCGCCCCTACATACATGTGTCAATAGTTGTTCTATCCGTAAGAGGTTGTGGACATCAGTAATGATATACACTATGTTTGGATTTACACTCTGTTTGGATTTATGGAATAAAAAGGAAAGGAAATGATAAATTAGGGAGGAAAGGAAAGGAAATGATAAGAATTAACTCAATTCCATATTATTAATTCTTGCTTAAAGCCTCATCTCTTGTTTTTTTCTCCCGTTTCTTTCCATTTTGGTTTGTTATTAAATCATGATAAGATTGCAAACTTGATGTCATACCTCTCCGTGGCTTCTGTATTTGCTTTTCTTGCAATCTGTTTAATCCCAGGTAGCTTTGTGTGAGAGATGCAATTTTGACAATTTTGCTACATATATCAGCATCATCGATCATTAGTCAGAATCAGCTGTCATGCTTGCATAGAAACAGAAACTCAAATGGGTTTATATATATATAACCAAAAAGATTATCAGTTTATTGTTTTTAGTCATTAATATATTTTTTATTGTTTTCATCCATTTTTACCGTTTTGGACAAAAATAACCCTAGACTTGAAATTAGAATAAAAAAATTAAGTTAGCAGTAAAAACAAGATTTTGTTTTGTTAGGGTTGAAAGTTGAAATGATCGGTTTTGTTATGGTTACATTTACATCAAGTAAAAAACAAGAAAGAGAGAAAGGAGGAGAAGAGTTCGTCGTCGCCTCGCACCTCTCATTGTCGCTGCCACTCGTCCTTGCCTCACACCTCTCTTGACGTCGCCTTGCATCTCTGTCACCGTCTCTGTTGGTAGTTGTCGTATCGCACCTCTCTCGTCGTTGTAGCCTCTTGTTGTCGCCTCGTACCTCTCTCTTCGTTAAAGCCACCGGAGACGCAGGTAAATTTCTCATGTTCCTCGCTCCTGTTTAGTTTCCAAGAATCAATTTTCTCATACACCGAACAAAGTAATTTTTTTGTTTTTTAACCAAAAAGAGTTTTTTTTTTTTTTTAACCAAACAGAGTCTTGATTACATTATCTTTCTCTAAATATGTTGTTACAATTGATAGTTACTAATTAAAGTAGATTATGGAGTGAATTTTCTTTCATGGTTTGTTTTGCTATTGAGAAAAAAAAATTAGGAACAAATCTCTTACCAGTTTCATTGGTTGTTTTCCAGAAATGTCTTAATCTTGTACTCTGTATTGATTTGAAGTTGTAAATTTGTTCCGATGGAGAATTGTCTATATAGTTTGGGGTTGAAATTTATGGAACTGAATAAAAATTTATTATTCAATGAGTAATGATATAATGGAATTTTTAACATTAAATAGTGTTGTGTACTGATAAGGGTCTTCCCTGTATGGCTTTTTGAATAGTTTTAAGACATTGAAAGTTTTATTCAATAGAGATAATCAATATTTCCATGGGGTGGTGGATGTGTGTTTTAGATATTTTTTATGTGATCTTTAAACTAAATCTCCCACCTGATCTGGGTTATGGTGTTATATTGGAAGTAATCTAGCTGGAAGTCCAAGTGGCTTGATCAAGTCTTTGCATGGATCATTTAAACTCTTATCCCCATAACCTCATATTTTTCCATATCTAGCTGATTGCATGAGTTGCTACATAAAAAAGAATGAAGACTTAGAAGTGAGTTAATCAGGATTTAAGTTAGGGTATCCAACTTCATATTGTTTCAAGTTGTTGATTATTAAGTATGTATTCTCCTCCGTAGGTAATCTGAATAACTATCTTAAAATGACTTATGGTTACTTAAATAAGTGTCTTTTCCATGACTCATTTTGTTTTTAAGTAAAAAAAAAAAACAAAAAGAAAGCATATACCTTTCTCTTTGTGTTACTTTGTTGCTTCTCTTGTTCTCTTTTGCTATGTTGCTCTGTAAATTTGTTTCTTTTTTTGTGAAGTTGAATTGCCCTTAATGCCTGAATCTATCTCCTGGTCCTTTTTGTTATATATCGAATTCTAATTTTGGTTGTTACATTTTTAGGTCCTCAATTGTACAATGACTTTGCAAATACTTGGAATTGTTTGCCAAATGTCAGAAGCAATTTTACGTTTCATTCCAGTCATTTTACAGGAGTCCGGATATTTTCACTAGAAAGGTATGCCACCCAATGGGACGATGTTTGGTGTTCAACGGTACAACTAGACAATGATAGTTGTGGTGTTTTCATATGACGATAGACAACTAGCATGTAACTTCAAATTATACTAGCATGTAACTTCTAGCATGTGATCATACTGGAATTTTAATTTGAAATCAGTGTCTTTCAATCGTGAAAGTTACGTTCAACGGGCATGTACTTCAAATTATACTGACATGTAACTTCTAGCATGTAATAATACTGGAGTTTTAATTTGGAATCAAAGTCTTTCAACTGTGAAAGTCATATTCAACTGGCATGTAACTTCAAATTATACCAGCATGTAACTTCTAGCATGCGATCATACTTGAATTTTAATTTGGAATCGGTGTCTTTCAACTGTGAAAGTCATGTTCAATTGGCATGTAACTTCATTTTCAACTGGCATGTAACTTTATTTTTCTTTCTCTTAGAATGAATGTTGGGTGTGTTATAATTGAATGAACATGGTTTGTCATTAGTGTTAGTCAAGTTGATAAAAAACTTACAATGATCTTCAACTGATAAAAAACTTGTTATGGCAAAAACATGCCTAAATGCTACACTTGTTAAACAATAAAGTTTCAAAGCAAAAGCAAGTCCAAAAAATGCATCATCGTTGTTTTTGAAGTGTATGAAATGAACGATACTCGAATTTTGTTCTTTGAAATGTATCAAATCAGTCTTCCAATTATGGTGATAAAATGAGCTGGCATGTAACTTCATTTTTAACTAGCATGTAACATTAGTATCAACTGACATGTAACTTCTAGCATGTAACATTACTGGAATTGTGTATGAAAACACTCTTCATAATAAGTTGATTAAATATGCTAGCATGTAACTTTATTTTTAACTAGCATGTAACTTCAGTATAAACTGACATGTAACTTCTAGCATGTAACATTAATGGAATAGTGAATGAAATCAATTTTCCAATTATGGTGATTAAATGAGTTGGCATGTAACTTCATTTTTAACTATCATGTAACTTCAGTATCAACTGGCATGCAACTTTTAGTATGTAACATTACTGGAATTGTGTATGTAAACACTCTTCATAATAAGTTGATTAAATATGCTAGTATGTAACTTCATTTTTAACTAGCATGTAACTTCAATTTCAACTGGTATGTAACTTCTAACATGTAACATTACTGGAATAGTGAACGAAATCAGTCTTCCAATTATAGTGATTAAATAAGTTGGCATGTAACTTCATTTTTAACTATCATTTAACATTAGTATCAACTGGCATGTAACTTCTAGCATGTAACTTCTAACATGTAACATTACTGGAATAGTGAATGAAATCAGTTTTCCAATTATGGTGATTAAATCAGCTAGCATGTAACTTCGTTTTTAACTATAATGTAACTTCAGTATCAACTACCATGTAATTTATAGCATGTAACTTCAGTATCAACTCTGTAAGTCATGTTCAACTGGCATGTAACTTTATTTTCAACTAGCATGTAATTTCAAATTATATTGGCATGTAACTTCGAGCATGTAACAATATTGATCGATCTACATGTAAATTTATTCAATACTGGATTTGGTCTTCAAAATAAATTCATTCAATAATGGAATCTAACTTAATAAAGTCTACAATACGAAATACAGTATTTCACCCATACATATAAGAATGAAAACATCATTACTAATTTTGCACCCTTTGAAGAACATCATTTGGCTCCGGATCTACTTCACAAGAGAGATGTATTATGAGACAATTTTTTTACTAGGTTTTGGATCAAAGGATGAAGGAGATCTGTTGAACAACCAAAAATTAACAGTGGTGACCAACAATTTACACGAGTAGAAAAGTTTAACAAGCAAAATGAAGTGGAATACCTGATCTCTCATGGGCACAGATTTTCTACGTTGAACGAAGAGAGAGAGAGAGAGAGAAAGAGAGAGATTCACACATAAAGAATGAAGAACGAGCAGAAGTTTGCACACGAGCATACCGAAGTGGACGAACCTGAGCAGAACAAATTGGATGAAGTGAACGAGCAGAAATATTGTGAGCAAAAATTTCGTGGAGAGAGAGAGATATATATATATATATATATATATCTAATTTGAAACAAAAAATAGAGGATTTCAGAAAATAAGAGCTTAATTTTTTGGGGGGGAAATTTTGGATGGAGAAAAGACAAAAGTAAAGGCATACTAGTCACTTCAAGACTAAAGATGCTAACTATAATCAAAAATAAATTTTTGGTTAAAAATAATAAATCAATAAACTTTTTGATCATATATATGATAATGACAACTGTCAGCCAATTAGTTTGTCATATACATAATAGCTTCACTCTTTTAAAACATAATAAGAGTCTTAGGGCATGTTTGGCACACCGGATTGGACTAGGATTGGACAATTTTAATCCCAATCTAGTGTTTGGCATTGTTTTGGACAAGGGATTACAAATCCCATAAACAAATTTAGTCCCATGATCATGGGACTAAATAAACCCAACACCCACCCCACCTCTATTTATCCCAGGACTATTTATCACTGCTTGCTCCCTCCATCGGTGACCGCCACATGACATCCACATGCCTCCATCTTCCGCCGGCCATCACACCTCTCACTACCGTTGTTCCGACCGTCTTCGCTACCACTACCTCTGATACATATCGGTGCGATCTCCTCTCACCATAGCAGATCTAGAATTTTTTTCCAAAATTTTTGTAATAGATAAATGAGAGAAAGAGAGGCGAGGAAAGAGAAGGGGACGATTTAAATTATCTCTTGATAACAAAGGAAGAGAAAGAGATGGGAAGAGATAAAGATGGTGATAGTTGATTGTTGGATTTGTGAAAGAAAATCTTTGATCAGATAGGCGTTATGAGACAAAAGAGAGAAAAAGAAAACAGAGGAGAAGATGAAGAAGAGAGATGTTGATCGAGGATGTGGGTGGAGTGGGTGTGGGTTGGTGAAGTGATTGATGTTTATATATTTTTTTAATATAAAATTTTTATTTTGTCTAATCCTAGACTTTACCCAAACACATGATTGGACAATCTTAGTCCAATCCTTTATTTCTCTAAACACGGTATAGTATTAATTTAATCAAATCCAATCCAATCCAATTCAATCTAATCTCAGTCCAATCTTAATCCAATCCAATCCCGTCAAATAGTCCAATCCAATCCCATGTATCAAACGGTGCCTTACTGTATTAATTTTGACACTACACAATTATTGGTAATTATACTAGTTAGAAATCCACGTGTTTCAATATAATATAAAGCAACTACATCCCAATTTGGTTTGCGGTAAAAGAACACTCATTCAGTCCAACAATAACTCATAACTATAATGGTTCGTTTGGAACAATATATTGTATCGTATTGTATTACATTGTACTGTATTACATTGTATTGGATTCGACTGTACTGTATTATTGTTAGTAAAATCACCTGTTTGGTGATATATTGTATTAGAATGTATTGAATAATATAAAATTTTAAAATTTTATATTATTGTAAAACATAATTATTTAAAAATACTATTATTGAAATTTTAAATAATATATGTAAATTATATAAGGGGTATTATCAATTTAGTCCCTAAGTTTTGGGAAAAGCTCAACTTTTTAAACGAGTTTGCTTTTTTATGATATTTGGTCCCTCACTCTTTATAAATACATCAATTTGGTCCATCCGTTGGTCAACAGATAGTCAAACTTAATTGTTCCAGGGGTATTTTTATCTTTCATCATAAAAACATACCACTTGTCAAATTTTTATTTATTAATATTTAAAATTGTAAATTAAAATTACAAATACTATTATACCCTTCTATCTCTCATTTTTTTTTAATTTTTAATTTAAATTAAAAAAAAATCAACATCAATTCATCACATCATCATCACCTCCAGATTATCACCTCTAGATTCAATCTCCGCCGTCCATCTCTGAGATGGATGGTGGAGATTGAATCTAGAGGTGATAATCTAGAGGTGATTCAATCTCCACCGTCCATACCGTCCATCTCTGAGATGGATGGTGGAGATAATCAGAAAAAAAAAAACAATTTCTAACATCTTCATCAGTTCATCACCATCATCATCCAAACACAAAATCATCAACAACACACCACCAAACCCTAGAAACAGTATAACCCTTTGACCCTACTCTTTCATTTTTATTACATTATTCTCACCACCACCACAACACTCATACATAGGGTAAATGGCTCACTCATTTGGGAATCTAATTACTGATGAGTGTGATGTTTACATCTGAATCTCTGGATTTTACAGACTTTTGAATATGAGTATTTGTTTTAATATATAGTGAAACACATGGATTGTTAACTTTTGTTTTTCTTGGTTGTTTTAAGAATTTTATAACGTATCTTTGTATGATTAGTAATGCATTGACCTTGTTTAATGAGCTATTTTTGTACAAATCAGGATTCAAGAGACAATTAAATATAAACAGACCACCATAACCGGATCTTCATCATCACCGTCACATCTAGACTCAAACCCAAACCACCATCACCGTCAACATTAGAACCCATATACTAGAACCAAACCCATAAACCCACTAAATCCTCCACCTCCCAACAGTCCAACACTGAAATCAAACCCAGATAACCCAACACAACCATCTGAACCTATCAACCAAACATCCAACAAAAGTAAAATTAACCCACCTACCAGATCGCCGCCAAACAAGCAAACACATACCGATTGTCTTTTCTATTTTTTTCTTTAACACCACACAAAATTTCATCAATATCACACTATGTAGATGAGACGGGGAGAAGAAAGAAAAGAGAGATAAGTGATGGAGAGGGAGAACGAGATAATCAATATAGGGAGAAGCTAAGATTTTGGTAGAGTGATTGTGAGAAAATAATAAGATTTTTCAATTTTTAAAATATTAATTTTTATTAATACCTTTTTTTTCTCTTTTTTTTTAAAAAAAAACATTGTTTCACTTATCCTGTTGGAGATACTCTTTTTTTACAAAAAAAAATTATGTTTTTTTTTTTACTTTTCTAAAAAAAAATATTTGATCTCCATAATCCAAAATGATTTGAAGTCGATGGTGGATATATATATATATAACATTTTTATTTTTTATTGGATTTCCATTTACAGTTTTTTTTAAATTAAAATATTTTTATGTTATTTTAGGAGTTTTCATACATTATAGGTTTTTTAATGGATTTTGTTTATGGAGATCAATTTAAAAAACTAATATTTTTTTCAGTTTTCAATTAATTTATCTTTTTTAATGGATTTCCATTTAAAAAAATAAATGAATACATTTAAGTATTTTTTAAAATAATTTTTTATAATACGTGTCAATTTCGTATTGAACGATCTAAATCGGTAAAGTTGTCAAATTGTAAATGGTTGGAGGGTAAAAGTGTCATTTTTGTTCAATAATTAAATACAAATGGTAAAATGGTCAATATATATTTTCTATCACATTTTACTATCAAAATTACGGTTAGAGGGCCCAATTTGATGTATTTTTTTAAAAGTAAGGGACCAAAGGTTGTAAACAAAACGAACTCGTTTAAAATGTTTAGTATTATTCAATGTCTATAGGGCACATGATAAAAACATAAAAGGTTTTTATAGGAAACTCAATCACTACATTTATTGAAACAAGATAATATATATTGACTTTACTTTTATAGCAAATTTTGTGTTTTTATTCTTTACAGCTAAATGCACAAGTTAACAATACCATAAATATAATATTACATATAATTAACATTGTACTGTATTATAAAATTAATATTTAAAAAATTATTCATAATTTACAATTAGTTCTTAATTATATATTTATGCCTATTTTTTTAAAATATATATTATGGATAAAATATAGTATTATTTTAAAGGGTTGGGGTAAAACGTCTTAAATTCGTGAAATTTTGACTCAACATCTCAACTACCCATGTGCATATAATCCAAGAGTTTTAGATTGAGAGTATCTTTGTGGTTAAAATGTTGAAGTCAAAATTTTAAGGACTCCAATCATCTGTCCAAAAATGGTGTTTCAATTTGTGTCTAACCACTAAATTGGGATGTGTCTACATTTATTTATGTAAGAAGTTGAAAAAAAAAATGTAAACACATGTCTCAATCTAGTTGGTTAGACACAAATTGAGACACTATTTTTTAACATACGATTTGAGTTTAAATTTTAAATCACAAATTTAAATTGATCTAGCTTGATCCTATCTTAAATATTATAATATTATAATAAAAAAAACTACTTAAATGTCTTATAAAAAAAATGAGAAAGTATAATAATTTGGCGGAGAAAGAAAAGAAGAGAATTGTAGGAACAAGTCAAATAAATTTGTAATGAAAACAAAAAAAGAAGATAAAAAACGGCAGAAAAAGAAAAGAAGAGAATGATTAGGTTCAAATTATAAAATTTTGCAAAGTCCAACATAATATATGATAAACCTACCCTTTTCCTCATCATCTCAAGAATCATACTCAAAAAGGAGAATTAAGTTCCTCATTTTCAAATTCATATGTTTATTAAATTTATGAATAATTAAGTTTCGTAGACCTCACACATATATCGGGAATTAAGTTTCTCAATGAAAGGGAACTTGATTCCCCTTATCTATCCTGAAAATCAAGTTCCCTATCTTTTTACTAAAATATCCCTATTTAAATTTTTCATAAAAGAAAAAATTATATAAAAAATTATATATATATATATATATTAATTGTGAATATATAAAAAAATTGATTTTAAAAAAACTTATTTATTTATTTATTAGTTATACTCGTACATCTCTCATATGTATAGGTATACATACAAGTATTTTGTGTGCATAAAGGTATTTTTGTAATCAGTTTTGTATAAACTTGATTCCATTTCTAATTCTAAAAAAGTTAGTAGACAAAGTATTGGAATTTATAACTTAATTATGATTCCCTTCCATTCTCTTTCCCGTGGAATTTGATAATGATTCTTTTCATTCTTGATTAGTAAATACGCCCTAGGTAGTGTCTAATGGTAGTGCATCGGTTTCACTCCCTGAGTGACACATGTCACTTACTTAAACTTTAAAAAAAAAATCATTTTTTTCTTTTTTTAATTTCGGTTTTTCTTTTCTGCCGATAAAACCTGTTCCCTCCAATTTCATTTCGACTCTTCTTTTCAACTAATTTAAGATACCATACCATTGTTGTCTTTAGTCAATATTATTAATAAGTATTCAATATTAGTCTCATTTTAAATATATGATACATTTTAATGGTATAATTTTTATGGTGATAAAATTTATAAATTAAAACTTATTATATATTAATTGAATTTAATTAAAACTACAAAAATATATAAATGTCAAATATTTGTTTATGATTATGAACATGAGGATAAAAATTGAATATAAAATGTTAAAAGTAAATTTAGAGTTTGGTATTTGAGCAATCCAGGGCCGGCCCTGCTGTATTGCTAGAGGGGCGGCCGCCCCGAGCCCCTTTTTTAAAGATCAGATCTTTATGTTTTGAGTAATAATTTAGAGACTCATTTTCATGTTTCCGTATTATTTTAAGGGCCCATTTCATTTTTATATGTTTTGAGTACTAGTTTACGGACCCATTTTTATTTTATTTCAGATTATAAAGACCCAAATATTTGTTTTGAGTATTGACCTAAATATTTGGAATCAAAGAGGTCTATAAAAAATTAAAATTTTCTGATTTTTTTTTTCAATTTTTGTTTTCAATTTAGATTTTCCTCATTTGACATGTAAACGTCAGGGGCAGCCCTAGCCCTGGAGCAATCATACAAATTCTACGGCCTTGTTTGGTAAACAGTATTGAACAGAACCAATAGATCGGACAGATCCAATAGACCAGACAATACTCGGTGTTTGATAAACATATTTTATCGGATTAAATAATCTGGTGTATAATTTAATCCGGTCCACATAGCATTATCTAACCCACCCCATATGGGCATGACTGGGCCGGACTTGAGTCGTGTTTTTTTAAAAAAAAAAAATTAATGGAAGGATACCAAAAGGCGAAAAAGTTATCGGTTGGTGGCCCCATAAACTTTTTTATTTCCTTTAACTGTTTCAATTTAATTTAATTTAATATATATATAAAAAATATCAAATGAAATGTGAAAATAAAAACAATGACATATTCAACAGGCCAACACATTACTAAAATTATTGTAAAAAAATACATTATTAAAATCAATTTACAATATTTTTCAACTTAAATTTTATAAGCTTAAAAAAAAAATGTGTAAGGATATCTATTATATGATTGACTTATTTCATAACAAACCATATTGGGATTATTTATAATGAGTAGTTTATGTCTCCAACTGTGATTCTTCATCAACAGGCTTCCAAGATCCCAAAGAGCTTCAAGAGAGGTAGTTCACTTGTTCTTAACTCTTGAAGGGATTTAGTTACGCATACACACACTATTTCATGCATGCATTGCTAATCTCGCATTTGTGTTTCATTCCTTCATGTGTGTTCAGGGACGAAGCCATGATTTCGGTTTTGGGGGGGTCAAGACAAAAACACATATTCAAATTAACGCATGACAAATATACTAAAATTTAAAAAACTAGTTATTGAAAAAATAAAATGTAATAGCATCTAGTCCCATATATAATGATACAACAAATTAATTAATTAATAAAATGTATACCGGTTTTATGAATCAAAATGAACCGATTACTCTTTTAAATCTCCAACATCAACCAAATCTATACTAAGTTTTAATGTGATTTATACTTCAAGAAAAAAAAGTTTCAATGTGATTTTCCTTTCAATATACAAATTAAAAAGTTTGTAAAAAAATCATCTTCTAGATGTTGACGAAGATGAACAGACTTTTGAGGTTTTAATATGTCAATCAACATTAACTTTTTTTTTTATTGTATCTATTTATTTATCTATTTATACTATATATTTTTTTTTTGAAGTTTTTCGCAATTGTTATGATTCAAGCCGCAGACTTGAGAGTCACATGCCCAAACCCTATGTCCATTTACCATCTAAGCTATGCCTTAGAGGGTCAAACAAAATTAAGTTATAATAAAATCGAAATAATTTTAAAAAATAAACGTTTAAATAACAAACCAGTACAATAAATATAGCAAAATCATATTAATAATCTAAGAAAATAACAAATACAAAACTGAAAAATAAACCTAAAATATTTATTAATTTGTAATGTTGTAACTGAAATTATTTAGATAGATAAACCGTAGAATGAGAAAAATTTATTTGCAGCTCAAAGAATAAAATTGTTTAAGGGAAAAACTAAAAAAGAAAAAAAGAAAAAGAAGTGTATATATAGGATAGACTGATTGGTGATGTATAGGAAATCAAATCCAAAAGCAATATATTTTTTTTATTTTATATGTAAAATATAAAAACATAAAATTAGATATAAGTAGGTTTTTCCTTATAATTTATAATAATAATATTTTTAAGTATAAAGCAACAAGACAAAACATTTATCGTTAAAAAACAAATAAAAATAATTGATGCTGTAAAAAACAAGATTGACAGTGGAATATATGGTTAATTGAATATACAATATTACAATATATTATTTTATAAAGAAAATTTACTTAAAATTTGTGATATTTTTTTTTTGGGTTGTGGGGGCCATGGCCCCCACCAGCCCCCACGTTCCTCCGCCCTCGTGTGTATCTTCTTTACACCGCTCACACATGCATCTTGTTGTTAACTCTAAGTGTGGTTTTTTGCTTTGTAATTCGTTTCTTGATTTTATCAGAAACGTCTGCGCCTGCACATTGGTGTAATTTCTTAATGCGATGAGTGTCCACTTGGGAGGGACCCAGTGCACAGGTCCCTACCAGCGAAGTTTCCATGCTTGTTGTTCTTCCTTCAGTATGTGGGTAGTGTGCGGGTATGGTATCGTAGTTTCTCTACTGTATTTTTTATTCTTCAGTGCGCGGTTGATGCGCGTGTTTATACCCACATAGTCTCTACAAAGGAGTATGTGCACGAGTGGGGTATGGGTCCCTACCCGCACAGTGACCCGCGCACTGTATCATATCTTCTGTTTTAAAGTGTAAACTTTCCAAAACGATGTAGTTTCACTTAGGGTTGATTTATATACCTCTTCTTCTTCCTCACTTTGTTTTTATAGCTTTAGAATTGATTTTTAGAGAGAGTAACAAAAATTGTTCTTTAACTTTCCAAACCCAAAAACTTATTATCTTCATGCATCATTGAACATCTTTAGGCATGAGTCTTCATCATTAAGTTGCTTGGTAAGTTGAACAAAAAACCCATCTTTATTAATTGTTTATACTTTCCAAGATTGTGTTTTTATTGCATCTCTTAGTTGATTAGATGTTAGAACTCTATTAATTGCATCTATTTATGAGTTTTTTTTTTTGTATGATTGGGTTTGTTTTGTGATAGCTTGCATTTAGAACAATATTGCCCTCTAGCTAAGTTTTTATCCCTTGCATTTAGACATTGTTGATTAGGACTCATTTATTGTCCTTGTCTTATTTTGTGACAATTTATGTTGGTTAGTTTTCTTTTTTATATATAACTAGATTTTAGACTTCCATATCTTCATCCATTATGAATATTCATATAGATATTTTGATATTTAGGATTGCTTGATTGTCATCATAAATATCTCAAAAAGCATTTAATGTTGCCTAGCATTTATTGTTGCCTAGCATTATTTACATATTAGAATATTGACATATATTCACATTGGTTGTTTATCTCTTCATTGAGTGTTAATACTTGTGACTACGATGGTGTAGTGCATAAGCATTGGTCAAGAATCACTATAAAAGTCACATTAGGTAGTAGTGGTGGGTTAGTGACCGAGAATGGTGTGACTAGAGATCAATATAAGTTATAAACATCATTACATATAGTAGATTTGAGGACCGTGTGTGACAAGATGGATAGTCTGTGAGTTTTATACAGTTGGGGGGTTTCTCATGTTATTTATTGTTTTTCCGCACTTTGATTTTGTTGATTGTTTTCATATTATGATTGCATGATTTGATAATTTTGACAAATAATTTTTTTTGGTAATAATCGAATAAAATCTATTCATCCCCTAGATTAGTTTAGACATGCTTAAGTTATTTTCATTATGTATCCAGAATATTTGTCTCAAATCATACATGTGGCAATCAACTTAACATTACTTTCAGTAAAATGAGTATCTAAAGAAAATAACATCGTATTCAATAATAATATTTTTTATCTGCGTTTGTCATGCCACTCCGATTCAATATTTTTTGTCATTATTTGGGTAGAAATCTTATAAACTGATTATCAAAAGATGAACATTTTTTAACTTCAATGATTAGCAAATCTGTAAAAAAAAAAAAAAAACCTGGTTTAAAGGACACTGTTTTGCTTTTGAGAATTCTAAAAGCTAGAACATGGATGAATAGATAATTCAATATTCAGAAATCAACGGCTGTAATTTGGTGTGTCATTCTACTAGCAGCAGTGTACCTCAACCTTTCCAAGAATTTAGTCATGATAACTGATATATTCCCTCATTGAAAACAGATCGATGACAAACCAGAACAACAGTTTATCAGCCTTTATACAATTTTAACAAACACTAAGGGCAAAATCGTCAACTTCAAAATTAATCATTACTGGCCGTGCTTTGGGCCAATTCTCCTCACCATCATGGGCGCTATTTATTACTGGAGGGCATAGTAGTCATTTTGGTCATCCCCAAATCTGTTGCAACTATATATACACCTATCTACAAAATCTAGGGTATAAAAGGCCCCAAAATTCTCTCCGCCCAAAAATTTAAAGCCACATAGACCACCACAACATCAACAATTTCATCATATGTCGCCTCTAACTGTACCTTCGATTTCTCCATCCAATTTTTTTTGTTTTTTTTTATTGATTTCGTTTCAGTATAATTTAGTATCTATAACTCTATTTATCGTAATTAGAATGTATATGTGACGTATTGCATCTGTGCATGTGGATTGATTGAATTGGCAGATCAAGTGACGAATGGCGACGTTTGAGCTGTACAGGAGGTCTACCATCGGAATGTGCCTTACCGATACTCTCGACGAGATGGTTCAAAACGGTACGCTTACTCCGGACATCGCTATCCAGGTTCTTGTCCAGTTCGATAAGGTACCGTTATACTATTATCCATAAATAGCTCTAAGTTTGTGTGTGTGTGTGTGTGGGTTTTATCAATTGTTTTATGATTATTTTTGTTTTATAGTCTATGACGGAAGCACTGGACACTCAAGTGAAGAGCAAAGTATCCATCAAGGTATTTTTTTTTTAAAAAAAATTGCTAAAGTTTTTCATAATATGCTCTTTAGGTATTTTTTCCTCTGATGGTCTACTTTATAGTGATCATGTATTGTAGAGGATTCGTTCTTGGTGTTTGCAAATGAATTGTCGGTCCATAGTCTTTATTGGTGTGTTAGTCAGTTTTTTTAGTGATTGCAATTATATTTTACCTTACCTGCATCGATGCAAGTTGTGCTCTATTTGTGGGGCTTTTTAATTCATTATTATTAGTTTTTTTTATATATATTTTTTTTCATTTGGTTGAGCTTCAATGGGTTTTAAATTATTAATCCCATGGATCCAGATGGTCGATTAAGCTTGATAGTATGAGTTGACTCAACTACGTTAGTATTTACTAGGACTTCGCATCTGCTGATATACTCAACTACGTTACTATTTACTAGGATTGATGTCTTTCTTGACTAGCCCTCCTGGATAGAGTGATGTAAATTCCAAAAAGGAAATCCCAGGGAAGATGAATTTTTTGCATAAAATACTGTGATATGGCTTTAAAGGATGAACAAGTAAATACAAGTAAATAAAAGATTGTTTTAAAAAATAAGGAATATTTCATTACAAATTAAGACATCAATCTTTTTGGAATTTTGAAATGAATCAGTGCATTGGCCCTGAATATACCAGCCCTAATTAATTATTAATTAACAGAATCAAACCTAATTTTTTTGTCAAAAAAAAGGACAGCGGTGACTATTGAATAAGTTTTTTCGGCTTGAGTTGGGTGTCCAGCACAATTCTAGAGCGTCCAACTCTTTCGCGGACAAGCTAGCCAAGTTGGGGTCAAGTAAGGCCGGAGACAAAATTCAATGGGGCAATATTTGATCAGCTCTTCTTGGTTGGTGTTTTTGGTCTGTTGCTAGTGTTCTTGCTCTTTGCTGGTTCCGTTTTGGTTATCTGTTTTTGCAGCTTGTCTGGTGTTCGTTTTTTTCTGGTGGGATGTTGCTCTCTGTTTTAGCTGAGTGTTGTTTTCTTATTAGTTGGCTCGGTTTGTAGTTTGTTAGGTCCAGCTGTGACCTGGTGTTGTTTTTGCTTCTTAGGCTTTTGTCTTTCTTGGTGGGTTGTGAGCCTTTTGTTGCTTTGGGGCTCTTTATCTTTGCTGTTTTGCTTTGCTTGTGCCTTTTATAGGCCTTTTTATATATTTTTTCAGCCGTTCTTAAAAAAAAAAACCTAGTCAAGAAGATAGCTGGGCATATGAAGGAACATATCAGTTATCATGACTAAATTCTTGGAAAGGTTGATGTACATTGGTGCTGGTAGAATGATATACCAAATTACAGCTGTTGATTTCTGATTTTAGAATGTTAGTGTGAAACATTGTGTAATTCCATTTATTCATAGTGTTGACTCAAGATTATTGAAATGAGATTTCGGGCGTATTTCTTTAGATTTTGATATTCTTCATAAACTCCTTGCATGTAAAAAGACAAAATGATTTATTATATATACATTTCCGCACTATTTTTTTGTCTGTTGCTTCAATCCTTCTTTCACTGATTCGACAAGCATCTATCCCAACAGTTTATGAAGTAGTCATGACCTAATTAGGTATATCATTTATGCAATACAATTCCAATAACTTTAAGAGTCTGAATTGCATCTGTCGGATGTTTTTTTTTTTAGTTAGGAAATTCCTTGGCTGCTGTTGCTTCTGGATATGTTTGTTGTAATTATTTTTCTTGATGTTCATGTACTTGCTCAAAATCTCTGATTGGAATGCTTAGTAATAAATATTCTTAATTTGTGTGACTGTCAAAGTTCCATCCTGCTCAGATAGGAAAGAGTAGTTTTTCCATGCTATCTAATTCGTTTTATGCATCTTATTATAAGACTTTCTAAATCTTGGAGTTTTTCTATTATATATTAATTTCAAGTTCAACATGATTGACGGATAAGCCGACATTAATAGCAATTTTTTAGTAGCATTGACTTAGAAACCTATTTCTAACCATTTACATTTTGAGTAGTGCTAGATTGCCCAAAATTTTCCCTAAATTCATGCTCAAATGATGTGGCATGCAGCATGTGATGACTGATGAGCGATGTATTAGTTATAACTCACATGCCATGGAGGCAGGGTACTTAGGCTGAAAGATTATTAATATTGGATCCATATCCTACTGTGGGCAAAAGCTCATATTTATGTATCCTGCAGGGACATCTACACACCTACAGGTTCTGTGACAATGTTTGGACCTTCATCTTGCAAGATGCTTCGTTCAAGAGTGAGGAATGTCAGGAGACTGTGGGTCAAGTGAAAATAGTGGCATGCGACTCAAAGCTACTCTCCCAATAAGATGTAGGAGGTTCGTGTGTTTGCTGTTGTAGTGACAGGGAAGAATCTGGAAATTAGTCTCGTTTACTTGTAGAAGCTGGTAAATTATGGAAAGATTGAACATATAAAAGCCATCAACCTGTACAAACTTAAAGCCATTAGGTGATATTTCTTGGTTTTAAATTTCCTAATTTAGATGGAGATCAGCTAAAGAATTTTCTGACAAATGATGGAATACTATGAATTTATGGTATCTTTCCGATTTACATGTGATGACACATTTAATTTTAATGTTGTCCGAGCTTAAATGTGAGTAGTGAAATGGTTCTGTTATTACTAGTCGGCCGCATGGTCAATAGTTTAGTGCCTTTCTGACTTTGAAATCTGACCTCATACTTGGTTCTTGGAATAATTTTCTTTTGCAACTTTTCATGGTAGTTCTTACTGTCCCAAGAAGCAAGTTTTGTGGATGCTCTATGATGTAAAAAAATTGTTGATCATCTCTATGAAGTACCAATTTAATATAATTTCTCGGAAATAATGGCATAACTGTTTTTTAGATGTTATATTATCTGTTTGTTTTTCAAGTAACATTAGACAAAGCTTGTTTGGAGTGAGAGAATCTCTCAATCTCATGACGTCTGAGATACTTATGGGGCAAATTCGATATTTTTGGTTCAATATCTGGAAAGAATCGAAATCCTCTTTATCTTTTCCTTGAATGCCATTTCCTAACTGATATGTGCACATGAACATGCAACCCATGTAAGGAATGACTTGGTGAGATTGATTTAGTCAGTTAATGGTCTAGTTAGTTAGGTGTTAGTGGTAGCTTTTGTGGTTCCAATCAATAAGTTAGTGTGTTAGTGGTTGCCTGAATATTTGGCATTTTATTGTTTATTTGCTTGTCAGTTTTAATGTTCTTCATAGTTTATTTGTTTGTCAGCTGTAACGTTCTTCGATTATATAGTCAGGAACTTTTGGAAATAAACTTTAAATTCTTCTCTCTTCTCTCCTCTGCTCTTAATTCTCTCTCTGAATTTCTATCTTTCCCAAATTCTGTCGTTGTCACTAACACTCTTTCTTTCTTTTTATTTACTTACCTTTCTCAGTTTTATTTTAGGATGAAATTGATACCAATTAATTGAGAGCCATTTCTGTTCCATTATCACTTCAATTATAATTATGTTAATTGTATAACATTACAAGTCAAATATGAACCGAACCAAACCAACCCAACCCAACTTGATTTGCCTGTACTAATGGAATCATATACTGAATATCAATAGATATATCGAAATATCCACCAATATATCCGTATTTTGGAAGGACTGATATCGAAACAGACAAATATATAATATTTTGTAGAATATCCAATAAATTTCGAAATATCCATAAAAATATTCTGATATTCTCAAAATATCCGATATTCTTGAAATTTCTCGAATTTCACCCGAAAAGTCCATGGATATTTTACGTATTATTAAAATAATTTTGTTAATGCTAAACAATTAAATTATTGTTAAAATAATTTAGATTGAACATTATTTTAGAAGAAGCATTAACAAATTTATAGAAATTTCCAGCGTGATAGTCAATAGTAAAATTATTGAGGACTTGAAGTAAAATTAGACAAAGAACCAAGGAGTGGACATGTAAAATATGTAAAATTTTGTGAACGCGTAACCATTGCAGTTAGAATCAAAATGCAAACGGGTATATAACTTTTATTACAAAAATTTACATACTAATAATAAATATGAGTAATTGCACAAAACCCCTAAGTTTAGGTATAATTGTATGGATATGGAATTTTTGTCTGTAATTGCACAAACATCCCATATCGTTAGTTGACTTCTATCAACTTTAACACCTGACCACAATTTTAAACGGAAATGACCAAAAAAACCCTAATCACTTCTTTTATCTTTTATTTTATTATTTTAAATATATTAAAACATTAAAAAAATCGATGCACTTTCTTTTCTTCCAATTTTTTTTTCTTTCTTCCATTTTCTTGGATTTTCTCATTCCCCAAACACAATTTCAGATTTTTTTTTTATGGATAACAACTTTTTTTTATCGATAACAAAGTAACAAATACAAGGCAAGTTAATCAAAACGATCGTCACACACCATTTCAGATTTCAAACACCAATTTCATCACCCATTACACATCAGCCCACAAACAATTTTACTTAATCAAAACAATCAAAAATTTATCAAGACGAACATTTTTATTAATCAACAAAATCAAAACCCTCAAAATTAAATCAAGTAATTAATTCTAATCTCTAACAATTTTCTCTACCAACTCCCAAAAAGAAAAGATTGTTTTTCCTTTTCTTTTCTTGAACAAATCAATAAAACAATCGAAGAACACATCAAGAAGATCTACTGAAGAAATGGCAACCTAAAACCCTGTTGGTCTTCTTGGTCGACTCAGACCGCCGCGTCACCTCTGGATCCGACTATCTGCTCCTCACGTCGCTCAACCTTGACGATTTGAATCATCCCGACCTCACCGTAGTGATTTGTACCTCGTCTTGACGATCAGGATCTGCATCCATCTGCATTCTAGGTGGAGCGGTTTGGTCCGAGTTGGCCATTCTTCACTTTTGCACTTGGTTGGAAGATCGAAAGAAGAAGAAGATTAAAGAGGAAAAAGATAAAGAAGATTGATATTCGGTATTTTTTTTTTGTAATTGTGTTGTTGAATGATATGCAGTATTCAAACAAAAACGGAGGATTGTAATTTTCTTGAAATTGACTGAAGATGAAAGTTATGTTAATTGAAAGATAGTTTTGAATTTGGTTTCTAAAGACTTGTTTTACATTTGGTATATGGATTTTTTTTTATGATTGAAAATTTGTGTGTTTGGTTTCTGAATAATTGTGTTGAGAGAACAAATATTAGATTTTGGAGTTTTGATATTGAGAAAAGTTACGAAAAATAAAATATAAAAAATGAAAAATAATTTAGAATAATTTTTTTTTTTTTGAGATCTTGATCTCCATAAATTCTTTTATTTTGTTTTTAAAGTTTTCCAAATATATTCATAATATCTGTTTGGATGGAGGAGATCTAATCTTCTCTATCAATTTATAATATTTCTTTCCTAAAAAAATATTATTATATTTTTTTTATTGATTTATTATTTAAATAATTATTAACTGAAATTGATGATTTTAACCTTGATCCGTTAACTTTTAATGGAGGATAACAGACAGCAGGGGACGTTTGTGTAATTATGGGAAAAAGTTCAATATCCATGTAATTATGCTTAAACTTGAGGGATGTTTGTGCAATTACTCCTAATAAATAGTAATATCATTGAAATAATATCCATACTTATAATACTTAATAATTTTTATCACAGTCGATTGGTAGGTAATGTATGGAAACTGTGCTCCATCATTGCGTGCAATAGCAGTTCACATACTGTCACAAACATCATCATCTTCTGCATGTGAAAGAAATTGGTCCACATTTGCTTTCATCCGCACAAAACAAAGGAACCGTCTTGCCTATTCTAAACTTGAACAATTTGTTTATTGTTATTATAATATGAAGTTGAAACTTAAGGATATGGCAGCTGAAAAAAATAAAGTAAATGAAACTGATTTTATAGATCTACTTCTAGTTAGAGATGCACATTTTTTCCCGGGACCCCAATTCTCCGCATCCCCATCCCTATTTGGGGATTTTTTTTTGGGAAAAAATGGGAAAATGGGGGGGGGGGGGGTGGGGATGAATTTCATCCCCAAATTGAAATGGGGATGGGGATGGGGATGGGGAAGCCCCATCCCCATTTCCCCATTTCCCCATTTTCCCCACAATTATATTGAAATGGGGATGAAGATGAGATCCCCCATCCCAATTTCCTCATTTCCCCCAAACATATATAAATATAATTATAATATATATTATTAATTATAATATATATTTGTATTTGTAATATATTAATGGTTTTTATTTTGTATTTCTAATGGAATGTTTGTTTTTTTTTAGTTTAATTTGTAATTTTTAGTTAAATAGCGAAATGGAAAAACGGAAAAAACGGAGAAATATGAACAAAAACGGGGAAAATGGGGAAATGGGGATGGGGATGGATATACCTCCCCCCCAAAATTCCCCATCCCCATTTTCCCCAAATGGGGAAATGGGGGGGGGGGGGATGGGGGAAGGGTATAGGAAGTGGGAATGGGGATGGGCGGACCTATATCCATCCCCATTCCCCAAATGTTCATTCCTACTTCTAGTAGCTGCTGAAGCAGGAGACGATAATGAGAATCCTATTTTTGACTGGGTTAAACCTGCCTCCTTGGATGATGATGAGGGAAACCCTGATCCACATATTTCTTTTCATGCAAGAGACATGGGAATAAATGTTGAACAAGTGATTAGAGAAGAAGTTGGTATAGATCGTGGAGTTATTATTACTAGCTCTTCCGATGACCAACATACCTCTAATAGAAATAGTTAAGGAAAAGATGATGGAAATAATGGGGATGGTAGGGATGAGGCAAAAGGTTGGGATTCTAGTGCAGGAGGTTGGAATGCTGGTGCAAAAAGTTGGAATGCTAGTGCGGCAGGTAGGAATGCTTATGCAAGTAATTTTGATCAAAATCGTGGTAGAAAAAGTGGATGATCAAGTCAAATTGATGAAGATTATTTGAATATGACTCTCTCGTCAATGAGTATAGACACATAAAATAGTTTTTTGAGTGATACATAGACAATATCAGGTTCTCATATATCAAATTATGGTAATTATGGTGGCTACAATATATTTAATTATCATTCTCCACAAATGCCATATACAATACCTATACATCCAGATCAACAATATCCACCAAGTTGGGTAAATCCAAACTTCTCAATTCATGGATCGATCAGTTGGAAAAGATCGATCAACATATGTGTGGTATATTAATAATTACCATGAAAACTATGCAATCATGTTTTCTTGGGAAAAATATTGTTTGAATCAAGGTAGAAATGTATCTTATGTCTTTGAACCGGTAAGAAATTTATTTTGGTTTTAAATTTCTGACAAGCAAAATGTATTATTATATATGAATTATGATGTATGATAGAATCTTAAAAGTAGGAACTATATATATACTTTAATGATAATTTTGTTTATTAAATATTTAATCTCTTTATATTGTATATATATAAAATTGTAAAAGTGAAACAAAATATTATTCTATTAAATACTCATTTTTAAAAATTATATACAGACTCTATCTATGATATAATTTATAACAAACTTATAACTATGCTAATTTATTGTTGAGATACAATTCATTTGTTGTATAATTACTTGTTTAAGCTTGTCCTAAAATTCCATAAAGACAATTATAACTTTAGATGTAAATATCCATTATTTTTTAAATTTTTGACAGAATATCCACCGTTATCGATAATATTCCTGATATATCCATAATTTTAGAAACCAGATATCAATACTGATATTGATATTTTATTGCTTACAATGATGAGTACTGACACTCGAAAATAGCTAAAGACAAACAGGTACCTCGAGTCCACCATTTCGAGCTTGTGGATTGTGGAGTAGATAAGAAGCCGATTCCGGTTCCGGGGAAAGGGGAACCGGAACAGGAACGGGAACCGAAACAGGAAAGGGAACGGGAATCGGAACAGGAAAGGGAACGGGAATCGGAACCCGAAACGAAACCGAAACCGGCCTTAGAAGGTTTCGATTTCGAGTTCAGTTACGCCAGTTTTGGTTCCGGTTCAGCAACACCGACAGTTCGGTTCTCAAGATATTTATAAAAAAAAAAAACCCACTCAAATCAGACTCACTCAGTGTCAGATGTCTCACAACCCAAATCTTAATCTCTCTTCCAACCCAGATCTTCATCACTTTCTCTCTCCCATATCAAACCCATATAAACCCAGATGGATCGATCATCAACATCTTCTTTCTCTTTTCCTATTCTTTCTTCTTTCTTCTTCTTCTTCTTTCTTCGTCTTCCTCAGCTTGAGCTTGAATGGTTTGGATCGATGATTGATCATCACGCGTTTCATCTTTTTCTTTCTTTTTCTTTTTCTTTTTCTTTCTTTTTCTTCTTCGTCTTCTTCGTTGGCAATCGGTGTGATTTTTGGGTTTGTGGTGGTGGGTCATGGGTGCTTGAATTTGACTGGTTTGAATTAGAGAGAGAGGTAGAAGTTCTGGGTTGAGAGAGAAATCGAGAACAGAAGGTGAAGAGAGAGATCTGGGTTTGTGATAATGTGATTTTGTGGTAGAGAGATTCTCAGATCTGGTTTCACGAATTTAAAGAAAAAAAATATTGGAACCTTTGGTCGAACCGGAACCGAAACCGCCTGTTCCAGTCCAGTTTGAACCGAACGGTTCCTCAGAAATTGGAACCGGAACCATCCCAGTACCGGTTCCGGCTTGGTTGTGGAACAGGAACCGGATAAAAGGGTTTTGAGTTCGGTTTTTCCGGTTCGGTTATTATGTATATATATATATATACATACATATTCCTATCTACTTATTGACAGCTATTGAATCTTTAATATTTACTGGTCCTCTAAAAAATCATTAGCAGTAACTATATGAATTTCACTTATAGAGTTTCAGGTTATTGGTTATCCAAGCAAGCTTACAGGTCCTCACCAAAATCATTAGCAGAAACTATATGGTTCTCCCCAGGAGATTGAAGGACTAGTAAACGATGGAATCATGTATGTTGTTATCTAGAATCAGTATGCACACCTTATGTTTCTAATGTTTGAAAATTCCATCATATGGGGTCACACATGTAAATATTAAATGTGTTATGCTATCTTTTGGTTAAACCTAAATTAAAGTGATCTAATTAAGATTTAAAATATTAAGGCTTAAGGGTATAATTGTCATGAAATTAATGTGTAGATACCAAAGTGCTATTTCTAATTTGATGAGGGACCGAATTAGAAATAGCAAAATATATAATAATATGATTATTATATATATATTTAGGGTTATGGTCCCCAAATTACACGATGTTTTTATTTTTTCTGTATTCCCATCAATAGAGCAAAATAGAACATTGTAGGGTTCAAGAAAGGTCGTGATAATTTGGATGATCACAACCCATCCACAAACCTCCGGCAATGGATTCATGTATGCTTCCGCTATCGATTATCTCCATTTTTCTCTTGAATTGATATGAGTTAGTAATATGTTTATTAGGGATTGATTAATCATGATATAGAAACATGTTTAGTTTATTTGGATTAATTATGGTGAAAATTGTTAAAATAACCACAACTATTATGGAAATTTTATTTTTAACCACATACCAAAATTTATTCGTTAATAGCCATTTTTTTAAGAAATTACTTGAATGCTCTCATATAAAAACCATCATCAAACACTTTCTCTCTCTTTTCTCCTTTTTTTCTCTCTCTTTTCCTCTCTCTCTCCCTGATCTCTCTCTCCCGTCGACGGTGTGCGGGTGAACCATCGCCGGCGTCCCAGCGAAGACCGGAGAACCGCCGTCGGCCTCCTCTCTCTCACTGAACCTCTCTTTCTCTCTCCCCGCAGCTCTCTCTCTCTTCTTTCTCTCTCTTTCACTCACCTCTCTTTCTCTCTCCATTTCTTTCTCTCTCACACGTCATCGACGGCTTACTGGAGTGCCGTCGCCTAGGCTTCATGGCCATTGCCAGGGCTTCACGACCGTCGAGCTCCCCCTCCGCCGGAAAAAATGGAAGAAAACAAAATACCTAAAAACCCAGAACATTTCAAGTTTCAACATTTCAATTTGGTCAAGATTTCAAGTTTCAACATTTCAATTTAGGCACGATTTCAAGTTTCAACATTTCAATTTAGGCACGATTTCAAGTTTCAACATTTGAAAACAAAAAACTTAAAAGCCCAGAACATTTCAATTTAGTCAAGATTTCAAGTTTTAAAATTTCAGATTTTTACACAAGATTTCAAGTTTCAAGTTTCTAGTCGTGATTTCAGATTTCAAGTTTCAAGTTTCTAGTCGTGATTTCAAGTTTGGTTCCAGATTTTAGTCATGATTTCAAGTTTGGTTCCAGATTTTAGTCATGATTTCAAGTTTGTTTTCAGTTTTAAAGAAAAAAAAATCAAATTTAGGGGTATTTTTATAATTTATGAACATACACTGATTTTTTTTTTAAATGGCTATTAACAAATAAAATTTCAAAGTCGTTACAAACAAAAGTTTAATGTTTATCATGACTATTTTGATTCTCTCTTAATTATGTGTCTATGTATGCTAGTTTTGTATTAATCGAAATTCCTTACAATTGGTACCAGAGCCACCCATAGTCGATTTTTGAGAATTTTAAATATGGATTTTCGGTTTTAAGAAATAAAAAATTAAAATTAAAATTAAAAATTAGGCTTTTGATCCTTATATGATCTGGATTTGCTTCGTTTATCAGCTACTTCTGAAATATATTTTTTGTCAAATATATATGTTGAATCCACGAATATGTTATGTTTGTGTTTGTTTTTTTGTGAGTTCTGTGATGGATTTGTATAGTTGATTAGTTGATGAAAATGGGAAAAAGTGATGAAGGGTTAAGGACTCAGATCAATTGATCTGGGTTTTGGTTTTGGGTGATGGATCGATCAAATGGGAAAAAGTGATGAAGGGTTAAGGACTCAGTAAAGGTTTGTTGTTGGGTTAATGGGTTTCCAACCCAGACCCATCGCCATCACATGCTCAGCTACCCAAACCAGTTTTCTCGATCTCGGTCAACACCAAACCAGGTCTGAATTTTTCGACGAGTTTTGCGATCGACCTGTGCGATTTCACGGCTAGAAGGAGAATCGCCCTTCGGTCGATGTCCAGATTGGGTGATCCACTCCGCCTTCTGCCACCGTAGCTCGATTGGGTTTGGATCGATTTTGGTCTTCGTCGATAGCCGATCTCGTTTTACGGGCCGTCGACCGAAGCTCCGCCGTGCTTCGTTGCCTCCAGGCGACGAGATGGTGGTCTTTGGACGGTGAACGACAAAGAATCAGGTCTCAGACCATAGTTTTGCGTTGGGCCACTTTTGGAGAATTTGAAATTCTTGAGGGACTGTTTTACAATTTGTTTAGGCCATTATGTGATTTTGATAAACTTTCGGGACCAATTTATAATTTCCAAAACATATAGGGCCTATTTGCATTTGTGAATTTTTTTTAGGGTAGATTTATAATTATTGAAAAGTTATAGGGACACTTTGTAATTTTTAAAGGTTTTGGACCAAATTTTAATTTATGAATCTTGAGGGGCCTTTTTGTAATTTTATAAAATCAGGGATACTTTTGTAATTTTGATAAAATAAAATAAATTTTTATTTATTTTCATTTTATTATAAGGATCAACTCAAATTCAAATATTTAGGTATACCTTTTATGGTTAACTAAGGTGATCCATAGTTCTAAATGGGCTAATTGAAACAAGATATCGCCAAAATGACCTCTCTTGTGTAGATTATTCATGAGGGATGTTGGATGTTGGATGTTTGTGTGTGTATAAATTCATACGAGTATTAGTCGGTCCAAAGGAAGGTTAATACTTGACCGAATTGCACACAAACCTGTGGTGATAAAAATGTGACGATTATAAGATTTCACATGTGAATAATAAATCGATCCAAAAATAGATTTATTATTTGATATTAATTATTGTCAATGTTTGATCACTACAACAAGAGTACCACTTACAATTAATATTACCGTCCAAAGACTTGATATTAATGATGTACTAGGTATCTTGAGATGAGATTTACCATTATTTGAATTTGTTGATTATTGTATTTGGTTATTAATGTGAGCATGTTTGTTTGTTTGTTTGTTTGTTTGTTTGTTTGTTTGTTTGTTTTGTTCTCTTTACAGCTAGTGTTTCTTTTATACCTGTTAATATCAACTCTATACATGTACTTAATGGGACCAACTTTAAGGATTAAAAGGAGAACATGGAATATGTTCTCGACTGTATGAATCTAATCATGGCCATGGTTCGGTTCGGTTCTGGTTCTGGTTCAGAATTGAGCTAGAACCGGAACCGTGGATCGGCGGTTCCGGTTTCACCGGTTTCGACGATCCCTCCGGTTTGGTTCACTTTTTTTTTTTTTACATTTTAGCTTAAGATTTTTTAAAAAAAAAAAATCTATAACCGGCGGTTCTAGAACCCGAACCGAACCGAACCGAACTGCCGGTTCCAGGGTGGTTTTTGTCGGAGGAGAACCAGAACCGAACCTTCAACCCTACGGTTATGGTTATAATTTCAGAACCGATTCCATGGTTTCAGTTCTGATTACGGTTACGGTTACGGTTACGGTTACATTTCATTTCACACGGTTACGGTTCGGTTCGGTTCCACAGTTCAAACCGAACTGTGGCCATGTCTACATGGATTTAGACCTTGCACTTCAGGTTGAGCAACCCACTTCTCTTATGAATGCAAGTTCTCTTAATGGCAGGAAGAACTTTGAGAAGTGGGATCGCTCAAATTGCATGAGTATTATGATCATCAAGCGCGGCATTTAGGGGTGCGGTATCTGAAAAGATAACCAAAGCCAATGAGTTCCTAGCGGAAATTGAAAAGCGTTTTACAAAAACCGATGATGCAAAAACAAACACGCATTTGCAAAGCTTGATTTCTATGAAGTACAAAGGCAAGGGGAACATTAGGGAGTACATTATGGAAATGTCTCATATTGCTTCTAAGCTTAAGGCATTGAAGCTCGAGCTGTCTGACGACTTGCTCGTGCATTTGGTATTAATATTACTTCCTGCACAATACAGCAAGTTTAAGGTCAGTTACAACTGTCAAAATGAGAAATGGACTATTAATGAGCTCATTTCTTACTATGTGCAAGAGGAAGAGAGACTGAAGCGAGACAGGACCGAAAATGCCCATTTGGCTAGCACCTCTAAGGATAAGTGAAAAAAGAGAAAAAACAATGAAGCTGCTAAGGGTCCAGCTCAAAAGAAACAACAACAGAACAAAGAGGATTGTTTCTTTTACAATAAGCCTGGACATGTGAAGAAGGATTGTTCCAAGTATCACGCTTGTCGTGCAAAGAAAGGTACGTTCCTTGCTTTGGTATGTTCTGAGGTAAATTTAGCTTTAGTTTCTAGAAACACGTGGTGGTTAGATTCTGGTGCCACTACTCACATCAGTGTTTCTATGCAGGGTTACCTGAGCTACCGAAAGCCAAGTGATGCTGAAAGAAACATCTTTGTGGGCGATGACAAAACGGTAGAAGTGGAGGCGATAGGGCATTTTAGGTTGTTATTAGGAACTGGTTATTATTTGAATTTATCAGATACTTTTGTTGTACCATCTTTTAGACGGAATTTGGTTTCAGTTTCTTTATTGAACAAGTCTGATTATTATTGTTCATTTGGAAACAATCAATTCAGTTTCTATAAATTCAAATATTGTTGGAGTTGGTTCTCTATGTGTATATGACAACTTATATTTGCTTGATACAATCGTTTCTTATAATGAAACCTTGCATGTGGAATCACGAGGTACTAAATGCAAACTAATCACAGAAAATTCAGCCACATTGTGTCACAAACGCTTAGGGCACATTTCTAAGACTAGGGTTGAGCGGCTTGTGTCTGATGGGATTTTAGATTCCCTTGACTTTACAGACTTTGATGTTTGTATTGATTGCATCAAGGGAAAATAGACCAAAATAAAGAAATTAGGTGCCAACAGAACTACAGACGTCTTATAATTGATACATATAGATATTTGTGGTCCAGTCCCTACGGTTTCCTGGAATGACCAACAATATTTTATATCATTCATAGACGATTACTCACGTTATGGGTACCTCTTTCTCATTCATGAGAAATCACAGTCTTTGGACGTGTTCAAAACATTTAAAGCTAAAGTTGATAACCTGCTCAACAAAAGAATAAAGAGTGTCAGGTCTGACCGTGGTGGTGAATACTACGGTAGATATGACGGTTCAGGTGAACAACGTTCAGAACCATTTGCTAAATTCCTAGAGGAATGTGGAATCATCCACAGTACACCATGTCAGGGTCACCTAGCATGAATGGTGTAGCTGAAAGGTGAAACCGGACTCTTAAGGATATGGTAAGGAGTATGATTTGTTATTCCACCAGCACTCAAAACAACAGCTTATATTCTGAACCGAGTGCCAACTAAAGCAGTTGTAAAAACACCTTATGAGCTTTGGACAAGCAGAAAGCTGAGTCTAAAGCATTTTCACATTTGGGGATGTCCAGCTGAGGCAAGGCCTTACAGGCCACATGAAAAGAAATTGGACTCCAAAACTGTGAGCAGCTACTTCTTTGGCTACTATAATATATGCTCAGGTGTGTACGCATCCGGATATTGCATACATTGTTGGTATGTTAGGCAGATATTTAAGTAACCCTAGGATAGATCATTGGATAGCTGCCAAGCGGGTTATGAGGTATTTGAAGAGAACAAAAGATTACATGCTCACATATAGGAGATCAGATCAATTGGAGATCATAGGGTATTCCGACTCCGATTTTGCTGGATACCAAGATAGTAGGAGATCCATATCAGGCTACATATACCTGTTGGCTGGTGGAGCTATTTCTTGAAAGAGTGTCAAACAGACACCTATAGCTTTTTCTACCATGCCAGCAGAGTTCGTAGCATGCTATGAGGCATCCAACCGTGGAATATGGTTGCAGAATTTTATCACTGGGATGCGCATTCTAGAAGGTATTGAAAGATCACTCAAACTATATTGTGATAATAAGTTAGCAGTGTTATATTCTAACAACAACAAGAGCTCATCTAGGTCAAAACATATTGACATTAAGTTCCTAGTTGTGAAGGAAAGAGTATAGAGTGGACATATATCCATAGAGCACATTGGGACAAACTCCATGATAGCAGATTCGCTTACAAAGGGATTACCACCTAAGGTCTTTCATGAGCACACTGCTCATATGGGTGTTATTTTGTGTGAGGATATCACATTATAGTGGGAGTTTGTATAATTTTGTATTTTATTGCTCTATGTTTGATTTTGGATATACTTATGCATTTATGTATTTGGATATTTTTCTGATCAGAAATAAAGTATTCAGTTCATTTCACTCTGTTACATTATGTTGAGTATTGATCTCACTAAGGAATAAAGTAAGACTAGTTAGAATACACATGTATATATCACATTGCATGTAATTTCCATGCTACGCATCCGTGATTGATCTATGTCATTTGGTTATGTTGGTATACTTGACCATTGATGGGTTTAGTCACGCTAAATGTGATGAAAACCTCTTTGATCATATGTCGGCATAATCAATGGACGAGATTGTTCGGATATATCCTAAAATTGTGATAACAAAAATTTGGAGCTCATAAAGTCATACACATTTGTAAAGTTACATATGTGGCCCAGTGGGAGATTGTTGGAAAATTCCATAATATGGGGCCACACAAGTAAATATTAAATGTGTTGTACCATCTTTTGGTTAAGCTTAAATTAAAGTGATCTAATTAAGATTTAAAGTATTAAGGCTTAAGGGTATAATTGTCGTGGAATTAATGAGTAGATACCAAAGTGTTATTTCTAATTTGATGAAGGGCCTAATTAGAAATAGCAAAACATATAATAATATGATTATTTATATATATTTAGAGTTATGGTCCCCAAATTACACGATACTTTTGTTTTGTCTGTATCCCCATCAACATAACAAAATAGAACATTGTAGGGGTTCAAGAAAGGTCGTGATAATTTGGAAGATCACAACTCATCCACAAACCTCCGGCAATGGATTCAGGTACGCTTCCGCTATCAATTATCTCAACTTTTCTCTTGAATTGATATGGGTTAGTAATATATTTATTAGGGTTTGATTAATCATGATATAGAAACATATTTAGGTTATTTGGATTAATTATGTGTCTATGCATGTTAGTTTTGTATTAATCGAAATTCCTTACATCTAAATCAATAGCTTTTCAAACAAATAAACCTAATTGTTTGAACAATTTACTTGTAAGCTATTATTACTTTAATGAAAGGTCACTCTAAATCTATATACACATTGAACTTCTTAATTCTCAATTTATATTCATGACTTATTTAAATGAAGTAAAATGAAAAATCACCCTATATATACATTGAAATCCTTTTATTATTGAAAAAACTGATTGAATTAGTAATTCGATACTTATTTAATTGAAGTAAAGTGAAAAAATCGCTCTATCTATAGATTTAACTCCTTAATAAATATCCTTCGAGAAACTTGCCAACATAGAGAATAGCAATATTTAGAAATTGAATATATATATATATATATATATATATATATATATATATATATATATATATATATAAAAGTCTAAATAAATCAACGTTCGGGCCTTTTTTTTTTACTCTGTTTTATATTTAACGTTCTTTATTTTCAATTGTAAGAAATAGGAATGGTCTGTAAGTTTGAAATGATGGATGGTTCAACATAAAGACTAATTATTGATAAATATGACTTGAGGGTGACTGTTGTCTTGTTGATGAGAATTGTTGGAATTTGTTTTTGCACGTGTGGCTTGAATAGTGGTCTTTCTTAGATGTGTTCTTTTTGAATCAAAAGCAACTTCAACCGGTACCACCTCTCACCATTTTAGGTCCAGTTTGATATTATTTTTCCAACTATTTTTGGGGTCAAAAGTGATTCTGAACCAAAGACAGGGTGTTTGGTAAAATCGTGGGAAGTGCTTTTAGTCACTTTTAGCTTCTCCCAATTGAGTTTTTGAGAAGCTACAAATACATGCTTTTGGATTTTGGCTTCTGTTTTTAGAAAACGCGCTACAGTAATATTAAATGAAATTTTACCAACTTTCCAACTTTATCCTTACCTTTAACGAAATTTACCAACAAAAATTGGATTTACATTTCTGTACAAAAAAAAATGTTGTCATAAATATACAAAAAAAGGGATAATTAATTCAATAAAGTAGAATAAAAAAGAAATAAAAAAATAAAGTAGAATAAAATAAATAAATAAATAAATGCGGCTAATTAGTTCAATAAAATAGAATAAAAATATGGCTAATTAATTCAATAAAGTACCGTAATTATATAACTCTAAACACAAATAAATAAATAAAAATGTAAAGTATAGCACATTAGCATCATTTAGATATCTATATCCTTTTAGTAATTTTACACACTCACAACACTTTTTGCTTCATTTTACCAAACACATTGAAATTGCTTTTAGTTTTCACAGCACTTTTGAAAATCAGTTTACCAAACACTCAGTTGATTCTTCTCAAAGCAATTCCAAAAGCAATTCTTCCCACAGCAATTCCAAAAGCAATTCTTCCCACAGCAATTTCGAAAACACTTCTCCCCATAGCACAGCAATACCAAACTGGGCCGTAATCTTGTATGTGTAATTATTTATTCCAAAACGTGACGGTAACAAGTGTCGATAGCTAACGGCGATTCGTGTGTCTTTTTTTGCTTCTAAGATTTTAACCCTCTAATTTAGATTATCATTATTTAAAATTTTAAAATGAAAAAGAAGTGGAATCTTGAATACTTGTTGTTCCATGAGATATCTGAATCAAATTGTGTGTTTGTTAACTTTGTTATTACATACTTTTCAATTTCAGACCGTACAAATTTGCATTTCAGTTTTTCATGATTAAAGTGTCATAGGTACCGATGGAATTATATAAGAACCGAATGTAAATCACTCATTTATAAATGAGTTTTGACAAATGCATACACAACAAGTCAAAATATTTAAAATGAGTTACTCATATTCAATGTCATTATATAATTCCATCGGTGCGTAATTATGTGAATTTTTTTTGTATATTTATATATTGGATTTGACAATATTGACAAGCATGTTTTCTTAACTCAACCAGAGAAAGGCTTTAATCTCAAAAGCTATGTCCAAAAGCTATGGCTCCCTCTGTAACACCTAATGTCTTTCGAGTAGTGGCATACCGTTTAGCGTTGCCTTCAGAACTTTCAAGAATTCATGATGTATTTCATGTTTCTATGCTTCGAAAATATATAGTCGACCCTATGCATGTTTTAACCAAGCAACCAATGAAGTTAAGAGAAGATTTAACTTATGAAGAGGAACCTATTAAGATTCTAGATAGAAGGGAACAAGTATTAAGTACAAAGCTCATTCCTCTTGTAAAAGTGTTATAGAGAAATCATGCAGTGGAAGAGGCGACTTGGGAACATGAAGATCAGATGCGAACTCAGTATCCTCATATGTTTCGGCTAAGTGAGTAAATTTTGAGGATGAAATTCTTATATGGAGGGGTGAATTGTAACACCAAATGTCTTTCAGGCCCAATTGAAAGGCCCAATAAAAAAATAAAAAAATTGGATAAGCGTGAAGCAGAAAAGGCATCAGGTGAGTAAGTCAAGTGAAATGCATGGCTGACAGGCAGCTGTGAGCTTGGTTAATTAGCTCACAACTTCAGCTGTGTCCTTCCATAAGTATATATATACGAGGATATATGTTGTGAGAGCTAGAAAGCAGTAAAATCAAGCGGAAGAAAGGAAAGAGAAGAAAAGAGAAAAGTCAGTGAAGCTCTCGTGATTACAGATTTTAGTTGATTCTTCTTTGATATCCAGTTTTTAATTGGATCTTGTGATTGTTAGGGAAAGAAGACGAAGGGAACCTAGCATATTCAGTCTGAATTAAGCTTGACTCCTAAGTTGTGAGTGAATTAAGTTTTAGTTTTGTTTTTAACTCAAGTTTACAGTTTTATACTTTAATTGCTGCAAATCATTTTAAGCTTGTTATTGCTTTTTATGATTAATGGTCAGTATACAGAGAACCGAAAATATATATTTTATGCTTATATTAGCATTCAAAAACAATATGTTATTTTTATGAATTATCAAGAAGAGATTATGATTTCTATAAAAGCACCATGTATGTACCTTCCCAGTTATGATTATGGTTGGCTTTTGGGGCCGTTCTACACATGTGTATGTCATGAGTCGCTCTGCAAGTGCATTACCAGAGAAAGAGTAATTGAGTCGCTCTGCACTTGTATGACCAGAGAGTCGCTCTGCCCGAGTATTGACTAGAGAAAGAGTAATTGAGTCGCTCTGCAAGGGTATGACCAGAAGTTATTCATGACTCTGCGTTTGCCCGAATGTATTTTGGCTTACGTATGGAGGATATCCCCGGTACGAATTTGGTGAAGATTAAGATTTTATAAAGTATCTTACTCTTGTTCAGAAAAGTGATGCATTCAGTATTCGGTTTATTAAGTATGAAAGTAAATATATTATCTTATACCATGTATTACTGAATGCTTATTGTAAAGTGGTTTAGAAAAGTGTTTTTAAAAATTTTCGTTCACTCACTAGGCGTTAGCGCTCATCCTTTCACTCTTAAATATTTATCCAGGTAGCTGCTCGGTTGTGCGGACTCAGAAGTTTTGAGGTGGGCCACTCGATGACATCATGAAGCATAAATGTCATGCATTTTAAATTTTCGTGTACATATTTAGAAATATGAGGTCGGCATGGTCAGGACAGTAGGCATGGTCGGGACGATAGGCATGGTCGGGACGGTATGCATAGTCGGGATGGTAGGCATGGTCAGAACATGGTCGGATTTCTACTCGGCCCACTTGACCTACTCCGCCCATATGGCCTATTCGGTCTACTCGACCTACTCGGATTTCTTACTCGGCCTGTTCAGTTTCCCACTGGGATGAACTGATTACTTAGTTTTTATAGTGGTCTATTTTTGGACTGATCGGTCAATTTTGGCACTTTTTGTAAAGAACGAAAATATATGAAAAGAAATTGCAATTATGTACATTTTTCACTCTCCTTACATTTTATTTGTTTAATAACAAGTATTTCCTATGGAAATTTCAACAGAAAGTCCTTTTATCATGCTAGTAAATGTAAAGCCCATAGGGTTTCCCTCGTACTCAAGAGAGGAGTCGGGGCAGCCCACAGAGCCTCCCTCGTACTCAAGATAGAGGAGTCGGGGTGAGTCCTGTCACCCTCAAATGTTATTACTATTAACTACATCATATTTATATAATAAATATATAATAATGAATGATTTTATTTAATGTTGTTAATTAGGTATAAAATATGTTGAGTCTTAATTTTCTTTTAAACTCTCTAGCGTTTGTACTAGAGAAATAAGACTATTATGAAGAGTCTTTATTAATTATAAAAGCATGAAATGTCCTAATTATTAATTTATATATTATATGAAGTGTCCCTAATATATATATTCAATTTTTAATGTGAACCTCACACTTGATAATATATATATAGAGATTATTATTATGATTAATAATAAATATATAATCAAATAATTATATAGCATTCAGAATAATACCTTTTACCATCAGAAATCTGAATCATGCGGTGAAAACGGGATCATAAACGGGTTGTATCATTGATCGTAGAACGATCACGGATCGATTTCTGGAGAGTTCCCTCAACTCACCATGCAGTTTGCTGTTATCGGAAAAAACTGGTAAAATAGAAACACTCTGTCTATACATCAGACTCTCTGTATTGTACGTTATGATAAACTCAGATGAGATGATTAAATCAAGGGTTTTATTGAGAACTAATTCATTTGGTAGTCTAAAGTTAACAACTAATCTATTTTTGAAAAACTTGCAAAACTAACACTTTTAAGACGTTATTACCCTTATAAAATTTTAAAATTACAATAATATCTCAACTCTCAAATCCCTAACATCTATACTGTTAAACGAACAAAGATCCCTAACCTCTCTCAAAACACATTGAAACCCCAACCTCTGTCATAGTGTCTAAAGAAGGAGAATGACGGAGTACGACAGAGTCCGGGTAAGTGAAGCGGATTGGAAGGGGAAGGGGAAGGACGACGATGCCACGAAAGTCAGAATGACAAAGACTCGACAAAAGAGATGGAAGCACGACCACCACTCGACTGAAGCACGACGATGACTTAACGGAAGCAGCGGGACCACTCGACTGAAGCCAGACGATAATAACTGCACGACGAAGTAGGAAGATGATTAATCAGCCTGTGCGTTTCTAGTAGCACTACTCTTGAAAAGGGTTTTCATCATAATCGAAATGGGTTTTCTCTGAGAAGAAAATTCTTGAAAGGACTTGCCATATTTCCTCTCACTAATACTACTCTGTTGGAACAACCTCTTTCTTCACAAGCCAGAGAGGTCGATGTTGGCTCCTATCTCCCTCCCACTCCATCAGACCCTTCGCTTTTTTTATTTTTATTTATGTTTTATTTTTCATTTGCTCTTTTTTGCAACAATTTTGTTTTTGTTATCACTTCATGATTTCATTAACAGTTTAAGATATTTTAATTGGTTACATTGTAGTGAGAATTCTTTGTTGTCTTTGATATGATATACATATATGATGCAGATCCATTATTATTTATGCATTTGATAAAGGTAAAGAATGTGCAAATTTTCTATTGGTATAATTGTATTAATTCATTTAGTAGCTAATTGATGATTATTCATTTTAAGATTTCACAATATAATCAATAATGGTATTGATTTTGTCCAATTGATTCTTTAGTGTTGTTTCTGGGATTATTAGTGAGAATTCTTATGGTTTTAGTTAATTAGTTAATTACCAGTAGTAGGATGAAGAAATTGAAAGAAATAGAATTATATTCACTTGTAATGCATGTCATGTGTTTGGTTTTTTTTATTCTGTTTGTATATACTCTGTTTTCCTTTATGCTGTCTGGTGTTGTTTGAGCGGGTGTTTTATGCTAACGTTATGCTAGATCTTTTATACCATATGATTGGATATAGTAAACTCATAACGTCTCTCTCTTGATAATTCAACAGAACTGACTACCTCTTACTTAATTTTACTTTGTTTTTATGGCAAGTAAAGGAATCTCATGTATAAACTATGAGGAAGTGCTGTTAATCTTCACCGGAAAATGTTCTGAAACCTTGATTAACAAGTCAACCTCTTCTCCCATTCTATTTTCCTGAAATGTAACAAAACAACAATTAAAAATGCAAATCATCTTACTAGAATGGGAGAAGAGGTTGACTTGTTAATGGGAGTATATAATTACAGGTTGAGAAGAATGTCTTTGTTGTCTTTTAATCTTGTGAAAGAGCAAAAAAAAATATTCTAAAAATATTTGATGCAATTTCTGATGATTACAGATGATATGGAGATAATCGTTATCCATTCACAGAAACAATTCCAGATGATTAAAGAGGTATGTAATTTTCCTTTTGCAGGTCAAGCAGGCTGTCTAACTGTGGTTATTATGTCTTATTGTTATAGAATTATGAATTTACTTATTAATCTGAAATTTGTAACCATTCTGAATACTAGGTGTCTAGAGCTGAAGACTACCAACGAAAAATATGAATTTACTTGAATTGTGTTTGAGAGTTGAATTTTCGTGATTGAAGTATTTATGCTACTACTTGTATAGGGAAAGAATGCTTGATAGATTTGTATGTTGTTCAAAACAGCTCTCTACAAGACTATCACTCTGGCCTTGGGCTTGATAATTCTTGCTTTTTTGCTGTATACCATTTGTAGTTCATTAGCAGATGTGACAAACTGTTCTGTTTTTCAATTTTTATTCCTGATTTTTTATTTATATTTTCAGGTAGATCAAGTTCTTGCCTTCTATTACCACTTGAAAATTTGTGTTTAAATCTTTGGCGATCTCGAGTAACCGTGTGAACAACATTATGATTTTTGTTAGGTTTTGTTCATAATTACAGATTATACAATAGTAGAAATGGATTGTATGGTTTATAAATGCTTGTGGTATGTGGCTTGACTATATTCGAACCCCATGAAGACCAAGGTTTTGAAGAATTAACACTATTGTTTTTTGTATTTTCCTCTGTCATTATGAGGAGACGTGTATTACTAGTGAAAGAAGTGTGTATAAATTTAAAATTGATCACACCAATATCAAATTCAACCAAAACCCATGTTCTATTATATTGATGAAAACAATTTTCATAAAAATAAGCAACCCTAATACATAAAGGAAAGTAAAAAAGATATGAAAAATAGAAATATACTTTATATTTATGTTTAAACTTTAAATTTATCAAAACAACATCAAATTGACACAAGACCCATGCTTTATTATGTAAATGTAATCTATTTACACAACAAATTAACACAAATACAATTAAATCTGAGATTCAACTAAAATTTTTCAAAACAAACTCACTTCAAAGCTTAAATATGTTGTGGATGAATATTTTTGAGTTGTTCAATGTTGGAGAATGTAAATAATTAACAAAATTTCGAAATGAAGAAAGAGAGAACAAAAAAAAATGTGAGAGAGGATAATGGGAGAGAAACCGAAATTGGATGTTGTGGTGGAGAGAGAAATGGAAGTAAGAGAAATAAAATGGTGTTGTGGTAGAAAATAGAGGAAAAGAATGGATATAGTTGTAAGTGAGGGTATAGTTGTACTTATACATCAAAAATGAGTTAGTTTTGCAATTTTTTCAAAAATAGGTTAGTTATTGACTTGAGTCTCCCAAATGTGTTAGTTTTGAATAAAACCCTGAAATCAATTAAATAGAACACTATGCTATTTATAGGTTCAAGAATTCTATTTGGATGGATTCTGATATTTAATTTTAAATGATATTTAAATTTAATATATTAATCCATCTAACCCATCGGGAACCGCTTGAACATATTCCAACAATATATATATATACGAAAATTTTCAAGTCAGTACGCACTGATGTAATTATATAAGGACATTGAATATAAGTCAATCATTTTACATACTTTGCGTTGGTGTGTATGCATTTATCAATATATATATATATATATATATATTAAGCAACACTTGGACTTCAGCTTCAATGGACTAGCTGGCTTGCTCCGGCTTTCACTAGACTAAGGAAACTACTACTTGAACTGGCGGGCACTTTCCACATCGAGAAATGGCAGGCGCGGACAGGGAAAGTGAACTAGTTGAAGCTACATCAAGGCCAGTCACCGTTCCTGGAAAGCTCTGGAAGAAAGCAGCAGGAAGGCTCTCCGAAGGTGACTTAATAAGGGCGGGCTAAGGCTCGCACCCACGTCTCTTCCGTCGTGTTCTGTTTTGCAGGTTCTGTTCCTAAAGGCTTGTTCGAGCTGAGGCAGCGATAAGGAAAGGATGCTACTTCGAATGGGGAGCGAATCCCTGGATAGCTACTAGCCCTTTCGTTTGGAAAGACAATTTTTACAAAAAGATAAGCTCAAACAGTCAAACTTATTATTTTGGAAGGACAACAAAAAGATGCTTTAGGTTTTAAAATTTAATGAAAAAGCATATTTTCTATCAAATTGGTGGGAAAATATATAAGGAAGTTGTGATTGATGAAAATTTCCCCGCATTTGCACCAAACAGGCAGTGCAAATGTGTACATTTGGTAATTTAGAATCCTTATTTACTTAATTAAAAGTTGATTTTACGACTTGTTTTTTTTTCCTCTTATTTTTTCCCAGTTCTAAGATGATTTAACATCTAATTAGTTTCTTAAAATTTATTTTTCAAAAAAAAATTCACTTTTTCCCGGAATTTTTCGAGTTTTGAGTTCAATATATAGAAGAGCAACAGAAAGCTGCAAATGATGAAGAGCATAATTTTCTTACCTGTTGGGATTGGGAAGCTTGAAATCGACATGGGAAATGAAATTTGGAGAAGACCGCGGCATGGAGTGTGTGGTACACGAACCGCGGAAGTTCACATAGGATTCACGTGGTAAAGACCGTAGAAAGATGAAACAAATCTAGGGGGTGAATAGATTTTAACAATTTTTACCCAATTTTCGTTAAAGGTCAAGTTGACGAAAATGCCCCAAGCTAGTTACGATAAAATCACAAGTGTAAAAATGCGGAAATAATAAAGACACTTGAGATATACATGGAAACCCTCCAAATGGGAAAAACCACGGGCTGATGAGTGCGCCACACTAGAACCTCGAATCCACTAATGACAAAGGAATTACAACATAATCCCGGTTTAATCCACCACCACTACCTAATCTTGGTATAAGTGAACCTAGTTCATCTTGCTTGCAATTTAAGCTACCTACTCCCAAAAGAAACACAAGTCTTACTTCTCAATAAAGAGATAAAATGTCCTAAGTGAATATATAATGATATTCAATGAACAAACAAGGCTAGGAAACCCTATATGCTTATCTAGGATAATGAGATGACAATTAATGCAATCCTAGATATCATGAGCTAAATGACATGTTCAAGAAGCTTAGCTAAACATAGATCAAACAATCCTATGAAGCTATCACAATACAACACTCAATCATGGCATCACAACAATCTCTAATTTGTATCTAGAAAATATTCTAAGAGCATACAAATAATTAAAGATAAGATTTAACAAGTAAAACACTTAACTTGTAAGAAGATAGTGAAGAACTTACCAAACAAGATGTGATGAAGCAACCCTATCCATTGATGCACTCTAAATGAACTTAGATGATGCAAGATGAAGTTTTGATGCACATGGGAATGCTTTGAGTGATTAAAAATGAGTTCTTGAAAGTGTTTTTCCTTTGAAATGTGTTCTAAGGAAAATATATGATGTTCTGAACTCTTGCACGACCTTAAGGCAATGAGTTATATATATATAAGATCCAAACAAAGTGAGGTCGTTTTAGAAAAAATGTTCCAGCTTCCTCTGTGTGTGCTGGTGACGTGCGCTGGTCGAGTAACGCACAACCTATTTTTATAATAGGCGATGGACGAGTGGCGCATCTCAGTGGTGCAACACATGCGTAAATCCTCTGGAATGTTTACGCTAGTGAGGTGCACTGGACGAATGGCGCACCACCAACGCACGCCCATTTTTTTTCAACTGTGCGCAGGTGCAGCAGCACAGCTCAGTGGCGCATGACTAGCGGCGTTCCACTGGAATGTTGCGCTGGTGATGTGCGTTGGTCGAGTAGCGCACCACCAGCGCAAAGCCTATTTTCAACACTCAAACATACAATTTCAACAAGTTCAAGAGTGATTAAACATGCATCATATTCTAATGCCAAACATGACATACAAGATGCAAATAAATCAAGAAGGGTCATCAAAATGCACACAAGAAAACACTCAACATATAAGAATTAAAGTTATGCATGAATTTGTGAGTGTATGCAACTATCTCTTCAAAGCAAGTAAGCACAAGAATTTTACCTTCGGTGCTTCTCCTCTTGAGGTCTTGAGTGCCTAAGCTACCCTTACATAATACCCCAAAATGTGATTTGTTCACGAAATAAGTCAATCAACAATTGAGGACTTTACAAAAGGATATGTGTACAGTGGTATTCTGAGCGGTGCATAATAAAGGTTTATCACGGTACAGGGCGCGCGTTACAAACCGCGACCCAAATCGTAGTGATGATGAAATTTGCACGGATCAAGAAATCTTGGGTATGAAAAAAAAATGTTTCCTTGCAGAATTTGTCTACCCTAATGCTCTATTATAAATAATATTGTTTCTCCATATTATTCTGTGACCAAGAAACTATAGAAAATAACAAAAGAGGCTGAGAGCAACTTGAAGAAAGACTGAAAGAGAGACACAGAGAGACTGTAATCAATTTTGATAGTTCAGTCTTGGGTCGAAGAACCTATGAGACAATAAGATGTTCCAGCGCCATAGAGTAAGATTAATCAGACAGTACTGAATATGTAGCTTGGGAATGCTTTGAGAAAATCCCCATAAGCCCTGAGTACATTAAGACGAACAACTCACCCACATAATCCAAATAAAAAGTATTTGAGCTACTGATTGCTAATAGATGTGGGAGAATCAGAATGCTGTGATGAGGCAAGTCAGGGTGAAGATGTGAGCAAGTGGAAGTTTGCTATGAAGAATACGATGAAGTCATTTGTATCCAATCAGACTTGAGACTGACCGAGTTACCTAAAGGAAGGAATGTTCTACACAATAAATGGGTGTTTCGAATCAAGGAAGAGCATGATGGTTCCAAGAGATGCAGGGGGAGAGTGGTGGTCAAAGGTTTTCAAAAGAAGGAAATTATTGACTACACCGATATTTTTTCTCATGTTATTAAACTAACTATGATCCAGTTAGTGTTAAGCATTGTAGCAGTGGAATGAGTATATCTTCAACAGTTTGATGTGAAGACTGTCTTTCTTCATGGTGATCTGGATAAAAAGATATACATGCAACAACTAGAAGGGTTCGTAGTAAATAGCAAGGAATATTTGGTTGACAGGTTGACGAAGAGTCTGCATGGTTTGAAACAAGCCTCCCTGCAGTGGTACAAGAAGTTTGATGGGTTTATACAAAGGAATGGCTACTTCAGATGTAATATTGACTATTGTTATTACTTCAAAAAGCTTAAGTCGAGTGTCATTGTTTTGCTTCTTTATGTTAATGACATGTTAATAGTTGGTGTAGATTTGGAAGAGATTACATATGAAGAAGTAGATGTCGAACAAGTTCGAGACAAAAGACTTGGGTGCAACAAAGCAAATTCTTAGAATGAGAATTAGCAAAGATGAACAGAGAGATACTCTAAAAATATCTCAAGCAAAGTGTGTTTGTAAGGTGTTACAAAGGTTCAACATGGGCAATGCTAAGCCAGTTAAAGGAGCAAAGTCCAAAGACGGATGAAAAGAAGGACTTCATGGCTTGAGTAACATATATATCAACCATTCGAAGTCTAATGTATGCTATGATTTACAAAAGACCAATTATTTCTTATGCAGTAGGAGTTGTGAGCAGATACATGTCTAATCTAGGCAAGCAACACTGGAAAGCGATGAAGTTGATGTTAAGGTACATATGGGATAGGACAGAGAAGTGTATAACCTTCCGAAAGGATGAGCTGAAGCTGAAAGCTTATGTGGATTCCAATTTTGTTGGAAAAGTGGGTCACAAGAGAAGTACCATATGTGTTCAAATTGGGGAGTACCACTATTAGTTATGTTGCTTGATTACAGAAGATAGTGACAATATCTACATCTAAAGCGGAGTATGTGGTTATGACAGAAGCTAGCAAGGAACTTATATGATTGCATGGTTTGTTAGTAGAATCAGGATTAGAGCAAGTGATGAATGTGTTGCACAATGATAGTCAGAGTGCAATAAACTTGGCCAAGAATTTGGCATTCCATTCTATGACCAAGCATATAGATCCGAATTACTCTTTCATTTGGTCGTTGATCGAGGATGGGGTGTTGAAGCTAATGAAGATTGCATGAAGCAAGAATTTGGCTGACATGTTAACCAAGCCAGTCACTGCAGAGAAGTTAAAGCTGTGTGTAGCTTTAGTGGGTCTAAAAGGCTAACTTAAAGGGATGAGTGCATCGTAAACTATCCACTAGTTATTGAGGGAGAAAGAACGCTTATTCGAGTTTCACTATTCAAATGGGAGATTGTTGAGATTGTGAAGCCTGAAATTAACTCGGGAAACGATATCTAGATAAGACCACAACATGAATCGCGATACACCAACTGCGGTATCAACCGTGAAAGTTTACAGAGGATTCACATTGTATAGATTGTGGTAAGAGGAAGAAGATACATACCGTATTATTTTGAACGGTGCATCATAGAGGTTTTCTGCGATATAGGGTACAGGCTACAAACTGCGGCCCAAACCGCTATGCGACGAAATTTGCACGGATCAAGAAATCTTGGGTGTGAAAAAAAATATTTTCTTGTGGGATTTGGCTACCCTAATACTCTGATATAAAGAGATTTGTTTCTCCACATTATGGTGTGATCTAGAAAGTGTAAAATTATCAGGGAGAATGAGAGCAACTTTTAGAGAGACTGAAAGAGAGACTGAAAGAGAGAGACGGATTGTAATCAACTCTGATAGTGGGTTTGAGTACGAATGTGCTCCATGGATATAGATTTTTGTTGATCCACGTAAAATTTCATGTGTTCTTCTTTTCTTCTTTCTTTCTTTTATTTTCTACGTGATTTAGATTTACCTATTACCTGTGTTTATGGATTTTTTATAACATTATCAGCATAAAAGACTTATTAATCGTCACAGTTATACTTCAATGGTTGTAATTATGTTACTTTTTTTATTTGATTATTTTTTGGCTTTTTTACATCTATTTATATTATCGTCTCTTGACCCTTCGACTACCGTAAGATTTTACCAAAATGTCTCTTTTTTCTTCTAAATATCTTTATGTAAATAGCCTCTAGGGCATCTCCAATCCGAATAGTGTCTTTGGTGCAAATTTTGCACTAAAATAGTGCAACTGTTGCACTATTTTACTATTCCATCTCCAACCCACTGCACCAAACTTTACATTAAAGAGAATATTCCCCATAATATTCCCTTTCTTTCCTTTTTTTTAATATTTCTACACAATTAACATTTCACCCCATAATTAACATAATATTACAATATAATAAGAAAATGTGAAATTAATACATGAAAATAAATTAAATTCATTAGGTTAAATTTTGCATTTATTATTAAAAAAACTTGAACATTACATTTTAGGAAATATAAAAGAAAAAACATAAAAATAAAGGTACATATTGATCGTCATCTAATTATCTGAATTAGTATAATCATCACACAAATGATCTATTAACGCATTTCGGAGTGCAATGTGAGCGTCTTTATCCCTGATTCCTCTATGTAGAGCTAGGATTGTTGAAATCGGGTATTTTCATCTAACACCATCTCAACTTCTGGAGTTGGTGCTTCCATTTGATCCTCAATTGATGCAGTTACATCACGCTCATCCGCGATTATCATGTTGTGCATAATAATGCACGTAATCATTATATCATGTAAAATATGTTTATGCCAAAAACGTGCCGGTCCTGCCACAATTGCAAATCGTGATTAGAGAACTCCAAATGCATGTTCCGCGTCTTTTCTATAGACTTTTTGTTTCATTGCAAATATTTTTTATTTTGGGACCACGTGGATCGTGAATAGTTTGTACAAGCGTAGACCATTTTGGGTAAATACCATCAGCTAAATAATAACCCATATTATATTCTTTTCCTTGAATGACATAATGAGCTAGAGGAGCAATACCTTGATTAAGGTTGGAAAAAAGATGGAATGTCTCCAACACATTAATATCATTATTCGTACCAGGCAAACCAAAATATGCATACCATATCCACATATCATAATCAGCTACAGCCTCTAAAATAATAGTTCGGGATCCACTACGGCCTGCATATTGCCCTGCCCAAGCTGTTGGACAATTTTTCCACTTCCAGTGCATACAATCTAGACTACCTAGCATTCCTGGAAAATCATGATCTTTACCAATACGAAGTAGTCTTGCAACGTCAGTAGCGTTAGGTGATCTAAGATACTCACCTGCAAATTCCTCCATAAAAGCACGACAAAATCTCTTCAAACTCTCAATTGTTGTGGACTCTCCTGTTTTAATATACTCGTCAGTAGCATCTGTTGGACAACCATAAGCCAACATTCGAAATACTGTTGTTATTTTCTGAAGCGCGGATAAACCCAGTCTACCCACACTGTCTCTTCGTTGCATAAAGTAGTTGTCACGAGCTTCTACTTTTTCAACAATACCAAGGAATAAACTCCTACCCATTCGAAAGCGTCGACTAAACATTTGATCGTTGTACCGAGGGTTCTCGATAAAATAGTCATAGAACAAACGACGATCAGCACTTTTCCGGTCTCGATTGATGACTATATGACCAGAAATTGAGCATCCACGTGGCACTGGGTTATTTTGTTGATTGAGATACTGAGCCATGGCCTGTTGGAATTGTCCATATTGGGCAATCATTTCTTTTCTTCTGCATCTATCGCACCAAGAGTTGCCAAAATTGCCTCTTCCTCTTCGTCAGAAGATGAAGATGAAGATGACAAATTAGATGGACCTCCAATATTGAAATTCATGTTTTTCTTGGAGTTTAATTGAATGGGTTTTAGCAGAGTTTGGTGTAGGTTATTTATCTTTGTCCATATGGCCGACAGTAATTGCAAACCCACATGGAAAAAGTTTAAACGGATAAAAAAATATCTAACAATAATTTCATTCAAGGAATCTTATCTTCGAATTTCCCAAAATATGAAGATAACATATCTGAGTAGTTAAATGTTAACCATTGGATGGATTGCATCACCATCTGAACCGTAGGATTCAATCTCCAAAAAAATATCTTCTCTTTGTCCATGTGACCGACAATAATTGCAAGCCCACATGGAAAAAGTATAAACAGACAAAAAAATATCTAGCAATAATTTCATTTAAGGAATCTTATCTTCACATTTCCCAAAATATGAAGATAACATATTTGAGTAGTTAAATGTTAACCATTGGATGGATTGCATCACCATCTGAACCGTAGGATTCAATCTCTAAGAAAATATCTTCTCTTTGTCCATGTGACAGACAATAATTGCAAGCCCACATGGAAAAAGTATAAACGGACAAAAAAATATCTAGCAATAATTTCATTCAAGGAATCTTATCTTCGTATTTCCCAAAATATGAAGATAACATATCTGAGTAGTTAAATGTTAACCATTGGATGGATTGCATCACCATTTGAACCGTAGGATTCAATCTCTAAAAAAATATCTTCTCTTTGTCCATGTGACCGACAATAATTGCAAGCCCACATGGAAAAAGTATAAACGGACAAAAAAATATCTAGCAATAATTTCATTCAAGGAATCTTATCTTTGCATTTCCCAAAATATGAAGATAACATATCTAAGTAGTTAAATGCCAGCCATTTGATGGATTTCCTCACCATTTGAACCGTAGGATGAAATCTGAAAAGAGTACCTCCAAGTTTCTATAAATATCATCCCACACTAAATTAAACATATCCCACCAAATCTTTTATACATTCAAACTACTTTTCTCTCCAAGTCACGTTTCCCTTCAAATCTCTTATACCTTCAAAGCACTTTTCTATCCAAGTCACTTTTCCTTTCAAATCCCTGTTTCCACAAAATATCTACGAAAAGAAGTTCTTCATACACAAATGCAGAAGACACACATCTTTGTCACATATATCTTGATGTTTCGCAAAACCCGATCATAGGTATTTACCAGTCAAAGGATATGTTCTGGAGCCGAGTGGAGAATGATTACAACAATAGCAGACCATCTTTTATCACTGAACTTCGTAACAAAAGAAGTTTACAGTGTCGCATGCAGACTATCCTTACTTCCATGGGGAAAATGCGAGGATGCATACGACAGATTGAAAATCTGAAACCTAGTGGTGCCTCGGAAGCTGATATTGTGAGTATTTGTTAAAATTCAATTTGTAGAAAAAACAAATTTCATATTTGATTTTAACAATATTTTTGCATCATTTTACAGATGAACCAGGCAAAAATTTTATTATCCCAGGATAACAAATATAAACATGGATTCAGGTTTGACCATGTGTGGCCCATCCTAAAAGACATGGAAAAAATTACAGACAACGAGACAGAAACATCACCCTTTCAACTGGAAACTGGTCATTTCGTTTCATCACAAAAAGACTCTCCAACTCCAGAGTCTCCCACCACGGTATATCCTGGACTATCTCCGTTTTCTTTAAATATAAGTAGTGATAACGGTGGAGGTAGTTCATCACGACGGCCCATTGGGGTGAAGAAAGCAAAATCAAAAAGGAGGGTTGAGGAACAGAATTCAACCGACTTCAATACTTTGAAAGAAAGACATGAGAAATTTTTTGAATTTTCTAATAGATACGCTATGCAGAGGGAAAGACTTAACGATATTTTGGAGAGAAAAATGGAGTATCGTGAAGCTAAAATTATGATGATAGATTTGAATACCATAACTGATCCAAATAAACGGGAGTTTATGAATCAACAACAATTAAAAATTGCAACAAAACGAGCTCAACAACAAGACAAGGGATCTCAAAATGCATCTGGGTCTTTTGGTGATTTTTTCGAAAATCTTCAAGGACCCGGAAATGATCTTCCAGACTATTAATGGGTTCTTGTAATTTATATTTTATTTTTTCTTCATTTTATTGTATTCCAAATTGTGGTAATTTATTTTATCACTATGAAGTTTGTATTTCGTTCTTAATGTATTTTGCTTTAATTTCCGTTGTATTGAATGAAGTTACTTATTTTAAAAAATTGCATTTTAAATTTGTAAATATACACTACATTTTAGTTTATTATAAATAAACATAACAATAATAATTAATTCACAAAAAAAAATCATTAAATATTAAAAATGACCAATTTGATTAGGGTAAAACTGTGATTAAATAAAACCTCAAAATGAAGGATATAATCAAAATACATTTTATTAAATGGGGTTAAAATGTGATTATTTAAAAGTTTTGGGTAAAAAAAATTAGAATAGTTTCTGTGCAAAACAACAGTGTCGCACAATCTATTGTGGACACTGTTCACCAATTGATGTTTTGCGTAGCGAATGGCGTGGGTTGTAGGTGATTTATGGTGGGTTTTGGAGATTGGTGTGGTGTTTGATGATGGGTTGGAGAAGCTCTTATGTTTAATCTTTTAAAATTTTATATTTTGATTATCTTAATTCTTCTTTGCTCTATTATTTGTTATTAAAAATAATATTTAATTTATATTTTACAAAGCCTCACATTGTAGGCGGTAAAAAAGTTAATTGTAATTGCTAAAACACAATGAATGTATCATGAATTGAAATTGTCCTTTCCTATGTTAATCATGCCTAAATTACCTTAATAATTAGCACCCATAAAAGCATGAGAAGAGTCAATTTCATATATGCTCATGAAACCATCGATGGGTGTTGGGTTGGAGTTGTATGTTGGGACCCATATAGATTTTGGTAGAAGAAATAAATAATCAAATTTGTTGCCCGTGAACCCAGAGAATGTATTATAGGCCATGAAAATAAGTTTGTTGTGTCCTTTTGGTTCTATTAAAAAAGACAGTTATTTTTTCTATTTTGGCATAACATTTCTCTGAATTCTCTCTGCTTGTCTATTCATTTCACGGGCTGTTTATGTCCCATTTTAGATACGTCCAAATTTTAACTAAACAAGATTCCAAAACTACTTCAACACTATCAGCTGCGTCCCTATCATTAGCCCTTCTTCACTAGTACTAGACAATTTGTCTGCATAGCTACTTCTTGGGGTTGAGACTATGTTAATATAAAAAATTCATATAATTTTTGTGCATAGCTACTTCTTGGTATGTTACTATAAAAAATTCATATATATATATATATATATATATATAAAGGTTTTTCTATCGGTGTGTACTAATATAACTTATATCAGTGTGTTGCATATGGATCATTGATTATGCAGAAACTTTAACAAGTACATTCACTTTGAATCAAAGTATTTAAATCTAATGGTGTATATCTAATGTATTGGTGAATTTATATCAGTACGTACAGACTTGAATTTATATATATATATATAAAGTATATCAGGTCAGGTATACCTGAGATTAACTAATCTCTGGAATCATGTGATCATACGTGAGATCAAGTGACCGTATGTTTTTGAATGTTTATCGCATTTAAATTACATGTGATCACAACAAAAACAAGTGATGATCACATTAAAATTTTAAGTCCGGTTTTTGTTGTGATCATATGTAACTTATATGTGATATGATAAATAAACATTATAAACATGTAATCACATAATCACACATACGATCATATGATCTCACGTACGATCACATGATTCCGGAGATTAGTTAATGATGCAGTGGACAAATTAATGCATAACAACAATCAATAAAAGATAGGGGATAACCGATTCGAATATGTTGATTCGCGCATGAATACCGGAAGCGAACCCTACTATTGATCTGTTGATCCGTATACGGATGCCAGAAAAATAGGCTTCAAGATCGTTGACCCACACAAGGTACCAAAATTGGGAGATAATTAAAGAAAACTCTAAAAAAATTATTAATTCAAAAACTGTCTTTCAAACCGTAATACAATCTACTTAAATAGAATTGCAAAACTTGACTAACAAGAAAATCCACAAACAGAAAATTTCAAATAAACTAAAAGACTAAAAATGAAAAATAGGGAAAACATAACATAGTTTCCCAAATAAACTAAAAGACTAAAATAAAGACTAAAAATAAATTCTAATCAAAAAAGGAATAAAAAAAATCTAATTAAATATAAAATAAATGGAAATAAAATAATTTGTTTTATTTACAAGAATAATTTTAAAATCTAAAATTTTCAACAATAGCCATGATAATCACTCCTGCATCATTCTCTCTAGGTTGGAGAAAATTCGTCCTCAAATTTTGGTTGCTAGAATTTGATAAATATGTAGTGTCAATACACAAAATCGTCTACAACAAATTTTATATTTCCCTATCTTTATCATGACGTCCATCCAATCACTCCAATTGATTGACACAAATTCTTGAATCATCAAATCCTGCAACAAAAGGTAATCTGAGAAAATTTTATGGTGAGGAATGTTTGGTTCGTAAAAACAACCCATTAAATATGAATTGCTCTCATATGATGCTTTCTCAAAAACATCTTCATCATATATCGGTGGTTTATCAAAATCGACAAAAATCTCTGCCGATACATATGTACTGTCGAAAAACAATGGATGGTAGGAGACTAATTGTGTTTGGGGTTTCATGGAATTTTTTTTTTGGTATGAGGAAATATGGAAGGCGAAGAGATAGAAGTCAGGAAGGCAAATGGTTATGGTTTGTGGATCAATGAGCCTAGCACAACGGTAGACTCGGTGGCTCTGATACCAACTGATGCAGCTGAAAATCAACGTAAAACTACAATCAATAAAAGAAAGGATAAAAGATTTGGATCCGTTGATTCGCGTACGAATACCGAAAACGAACCCTATTATTGATCTGTTGATCCACGCACGGATGCCAGAAAAATAGGCTTCAAGATCGTTGACCCATGCAGGGTACCGAAATTGGAAGATAATTAGAGAAAACTCTAAAAAAATTATTAATTCAAAAAATGTCTTTCAAACCCTAATACAATCTACTTAAATAGAATTGCAAAACTTGACTAACAAGAAAATCCACAAACATGAAATTTCAAATAAACTAAAAGACTAAAAATAAATTCTAAAAAAAAAGGAATAAAAACACCTAATCAAATATAAAATAAATGGAAATAAAATAATTTATTTTAATTACAAGAATAATTTTAAAATCTAAAATCTTCAACAATATCATTGATAATCTCTCCTGCATCAGTTAATCTCAGGTATACATATATATATATATATATATATACATATATATATATATATATATATATATATATATATATATATATAATGTTATCGTATATGAACTATATGTGATCACATGTTAGAAAATGCAATCACATATATGATCTGATAAGCACTCATATATGTGATCATGTCTTCTTTGGTACAACCACGGGGGGGTTGGCTGCCCTTGGGTACAACGTTTTTGTGTGGTGCAACATCAAATTTTTTTAATGTGATCATGTCTTATTTGGTACAACCGCCGGGGGGGGGGGGGGGGGGGGATACCTGATCTGATAAGCACTCACACACACACACACACATATATATATATATATATACATATATACATATATAAAGGCAGCCAACCCCCCGCGGTTGTACCAAAGAAGACATGATCACATATATAAGTGCTTATCAGATCATATATATATATATATATGTGTGTGTGTGTGTGAGTGCTTATCAGATCAGGTGCACTCATCAGATCAGGTATACCTGATAAGCACTTATATATGTGATCATGTCTTCTTTGGTGGGTGGGGGGTTGGCTGCCCTTGGGTACAACGTTTTTGTGTGGTGCAACATCAAATTTTTTGAATGTGATCATGTCTTCTTTGGTACAACCATATCAACTAATATGTGATTGCATTTTCTAACATGCGATCACAATAATTTAATTGTGCGATCACATGCAGTTCATATACGATAACATTATTTATTTATATATATATATATATATATATATATATATATTTGTGATCACATACAATCATATGTGATCACATGTTGTTGCATCATGTAACATTGCACCGAATAATGATCTTATATATTGGAACTTTCAAATGAAGGATCCCTTACTTCAATTTCTGTAAAGACTTCGATGAAATCACATCGATTTTTATGAATTTTCAACTGAATATTTTCCTGGATAATAAGTTCATTGAAATCTACATACTAATAAAATTTGAGAACCTTTTAAGTACTATAACTATTTTTTTGAATTTTTCTATATATATTTTTCTCATTTTTCTGTATATATTTTTCTCATTTTTCTGATGCTTTCACACAAAATTTGGATAAATAGTTCGAATATTTGAAAATTTCTCAAATTTCATTTAAATTTATGATTAACAAAAAAAAAATCATATCAAAATTCATAAAAATCGATGGGATTTCATCAAGGTCCTTACCCAACTTAAATTAAGTGATCCCTTATTTTAATTTCGGTAAAGACCTTGATAAAATCACATCAATTTTTATGAATTTAGATATGAATATTTTTATGGATGATAAGTTCATTAAAATCTACCTATGAATAAAATTTGAGAATTTTTCAAGAACTAGAACTATTTTTCTTGATTTTTTCTATAATTCGTTTGTTTGTCTGATGCTTTTATATTTAACAAAATCGGGATAAATAGTTTTAATGCTTGAAAAAATTTAAATTGCATTAAAACTATAATTGAACTTATCATGTAAAAAAAAATTCAGATCAAAATTCATAAAAGTCAATATGATTTCAGTAAGGTTCTTACAGAAATTAAAATAATTTGGTTCTACTGCCACCCATAAAATATCTTCCTATACCCGTTTTTCTTCCCACACCCATATTAAAAAATTAGAATTAATAATTTTACTCCCTACACCCTTTAAAATACCAAAACTATCCTTTAAGTACTATTTTTTTAAATTTTAAACAATTTTTTTTCTCATTATACTTATTTTTCTTATTTTACCCATTTTTCTCATTACACCTATAGTTTCAAAATTTGTAGGAACAAGTTTCAGATTTTGTAGGAAGTTCTTACTATTATTTTGATTCAACATAATCTTAAACATTTAATTCAACATTAAAAAATCACATTCTTTCCTTTATTTAGTTTTTTTTTTTCTTTTGGTAATTTAAAATACTACACATGTTCAAATTCAACTACAGTTTATTTGTTCTCTTTAACAAATATTACTGAATTTAGTCAAATAAAAAAAAAATATCATGTTCAAATAAAATTCTACAACTAAGATTTTACTTTGGCAAAAATAAAATGTCAATTCAACTCTAAAACTAATTATGTTTTTCTGTTGTTACTAGCAGAATCACTATATTGAATTATCTAAAAAACCATGAAATCATAGTGAAATAATCACCATAGAAAACAATAACAATAATAATTAAACAAATGACAATATGTAGATGTTTATGTCACTGTTTCGTTTGTGCATTCTTTCATGATCTGCAAGTGGATTTCTTCCTTACTGCGGCTGATTAATCACAGGTTGAGAATTTTTTTTTATGGACAGGAGACCGAGCTGATCCTGGTTGCTTGTGACCGTTATTGTAGGCATTATTCTCAAGGTGGTCTTGGTTTGAAAGACCATGGTTTACTGGATGATTCGCTTTTAAGGAATCTAACTTGGAAGTTCATAATCTCAAATGGTTTTCCTTTTTGATTTATGGGAGTGTTATCTCAAGCAACTTTGGAAACCTCATGGGAGGATTGTCATATCTTCGATTTGGTCCTTTTCTCGGACTCATTACTCTGAGCTTCTTAAAGAATGAATCTGGCTTATTGGCAAGAAATATCAATGAGACTTTTGTCACAACAATTAGTTTAGGGAGCATATTTTAGAGCTCTTGGAGATTTTTGATTTTTTGGCTAGTCTTCTTTGGGAGAGAGTTTATGATTTTATCCAGGATGATAGATGGGTTCTTGATGATTGTTTTCGAGCACGTTTTTCTGGATTTTTGTTTTTGGATTGATAGGGTTATGATTTCTCCTATTGCGGATTCTCTAGTGTGGGCTCATTCTTAGGACAATTGGGTTTTGTGCAAGGCAGCTTATGCCTGGATGATTCATGATTCTCCTCAAGTCCTTTATTAGAGAGATGTTTGATCTCGTTTTATTCATTCTTCCCATTCAAATTTGACCTAACATCTTCTATTGAATAGACTTCCCATGAAGGACCACTTGTGCAGGGCTGGGTTTCATTAGCTTCCCGATGCAGTGTTTGTGAGGTTAGTATTGAGTCGTCTGACAATCTTTTCTTATGGTGCCCCTGGCAGCTGCTCTTTAGGAGGCCGTGTTTGAAGCTTTCCATTCGCGTGTTTCTGCCGACTCATGGATATTTTTCTTCTTACATGCCATGTCGGTTTTGTTTAGTGATCATGTGCGTGTTTTATGGAAGGTAACTATTCGTATAGATGTTTGGAGTGTTTGATTTTTCCGTAACCAATACAACTTTGAGGGAAAAGCTGTTGATTTTAGATTTGCTCTTTCTTTGGTTTGGTGTACGACCTTTGACGCTAACCATTTGGAGATTGGGTTTATACGTAATTGTATGAATGATCTTTTGATTCTCCAGTGTTTTGGTCTTTGCGGTTTCCTGGCTAGGGCTCCGGTTATCAAGAGTGTGGTTTGGTCACCTCTAGCTTCAGGTTGAACTAAAGTTAATACAGACGATGTTGTCATGAGTTCTCCAGGTTTAGGGAGTTGTGAGGGCATATTCCGTAATTGTAGAGCTTTTGTGAAAGACTGTTTTGTTGTTCCTCTTGGTCAGATGATTATATTTAAAGTTGAGCTTCTTGTGGCTTCAATGGCTATTAACTATGCTTGGAAGTACTGGTGGCGACGGATCTGACTTGACAGTGACTTTGCTTATGTGGTTTAACTGCTCTTTTCTAGCACCGAGTAGGCTCATTGGCGGGTTTGGTAGGCTTGGCAGCGATGTATCTATCAAATTTTACAAATGGAGTTTCAAGTGTCCCATATTTTCAAGGAGGGTAATCAGGTTGCAAACGTCTTTTCTGACCATGCTTTGGTGCTGGATATTGATTCTTAGTGGTACTCATCCTCGTTGTTCTGCTATTCGTTGGTTGAAAACGCCTGATTGGGTTAGGAATCTTTTCGGTTTTCCTATTTTTTGGTGTGGTCTGGGTGCCATTCTTTTGGTGGAGGATGTTTCCCCTTGGTTTTTGAGGTTATTTTGTCCTTATTACTCTTTGTTATTTTCTTTTATCCTTTATATAGTATGGATACTGCTCATAGGTTTTTCAACATACGATTGTTTGTGATACTTTTTCTTCTCAAATATGTCCATTTTTTAGAAAAAAGAAAAACTAACTTTTTCAATCACAAAACAAACCAATTTTTTTCATTTCAAAATTTAGTTTTTTTAAAATCCATCCACCAATTTTTTCGATTTATAAAATACTATTAAAAATCTGTAAATTAATAAGATTGGGTGTTCTACTTATGGGTGTAGCCAGTAAATTTAATTTCCAAGTATAAAGCCATATAATTTTTAAGTAATTAAATGTAAGTATATTTTATAAATAAATAAGTTTCATTAAAATATGGGTGTATGAAGATATTTTGCAAGTATCAAAAGACCCATCTATTAAAATAAAGGATTCCATATATATATATATATTTATAAAAGAGACTTTTTTTTCTTTTTAGTTTTAAAAATCTTTTGATGTCTTGGAAAAATCAAATTTCACCTGATTATATTGATGGGCTTTCCTAACATTATTAGGCATTTTTTATTTAAGCAGTGTTAGATAATCCAAAATTTTTGTTTAAATTTCAACCCAAATGATATGGTGAATTGTCATCACCATATAAAATATAGGATGATGTGGTTAATAAAAAAATCACTTACCACATCATTTGCGTTAAAATTTGGACTAACTTTTTAGGTTGGCTAGTATTAGTGTTTTTACTTTTACATTTATTTTTATTTTGATAGAATTTGTTAGACATGTATTGAGTGTAAATTTCTATACGGAAAACGTTCATGTGTACATACTAATTAATTAGATGCTCTCTCTTTCTCTCATTTATAATATGTTTGTAGTACATTTTATACATGCTCAATCTATAAACTAAACGTTGGATATGGACTATAAAACTTACATAATTTTACTCAAAGTGTATGTACTTATCAAAGTTTCTCCATAATTGGTAATCCACATGCAACACACTGATATAATTTATATCGCATCGCGAAGAAAATGACTATATATATATATATATTTTATCAAGTCAGGTATACCTGAGATTAACTAATCTCCGGAATCATGTGATCGTATGTTTTCGAATGTTTATCGCATATAAATTACATGTGATCACAACAAATATAAGAGATCACATTAAAATTTTAAACCCTATTTTTATTGTGATCAAGTGTAACTTAAATGTGATAAACATTATAAACATGTAATCACATAATCACACTTACGATCATATGATCTCATGTACAATCACATGATATCTGAGATTTATTAATCTTAGGTATATCTAACATGATAAACAGTATATATATATATATATAGAGAGAGAGAGAGAGAGAGAGAGAGAGAGAGAGAGAGAGATGCCTTGTATGCAACGTTGCATTGTACAACCTAAAAAAAATTGATTGTCTTCATTTCTTTTTTTTGGTACGATTGTATCAACTAATTTGTGATCACATGCCTTAACATGCTATCACAATAACTTAGTTGTATGATCACATGCAATTTATATGTATATGTGATTACATGCAATCATATATAATCACATACACACATAACATTGTTACGTTGCATTGTTGAATGACCCACCCACACACACACACACACACACACACACACACACATATATATATATATATATATATATATATATATATATATATATAGTGCTTATTAGGTCAAGTATAACCGCAATTAACAAATCTCTAGGATCATGTGATCGTACGTGTGACTATGTGATTACATGTTTATAATGTTTATCGTATATAAGTTACTCATGATCACAACAAAAACATGACTTAAAATCCTAATGTCATCACATGTTTATAATGTTTATCGTATATAAGTTACTCATGATCACAACAAAAACATGACTTAAAATTCTAATGTCATCACTTGTTTATATTGTAATCACATGTAATTTATATGCAATAAACATTCGAAAACATACGATCACATGATTCTGGAGATTAGTTAATCGCACCTGATAAACTCTTTATATATATATATATATATGAGTGCTTATCAGGTCAGATAAACCTGAGATTAACAAATCTCTGGGTTCATGTGTCGTACATAAGATCATGTGCTTGTTTTTGTTATGATCACACGTAGTTTATATGCGATAAACATTCGAAAACATACGATCACATGATCTCACGTTCAATCACATGATTCTAGAGATTAGTTAGTCTCGGTTATACCTGGCTTGATAAACTCTCTCTCTCTCTATATATATATATATATATGCATATATCATATTTATTTATTTATCATTTTAATTAATATCAACACAAGTATACAATGTATACAACTAATCTTGAAGATGCCAATATTTCTTTCTTCTAATATGTTTGATCGAATGTCAATTCTTATTAGACTTGCCCAGTAGATTTGCTTTGCCTTGTTTGATGTAGCACACTAGCACTGAACAAGGTACAGATCACTCTCAATATCATTTAATAAAGTACAAAGATTTGATGTTATAATGGAAAAGCATTGGTTGCTTTATTGATACAAGTCAAGAGATTATTTGCTACAAATTAATTGGTCAAGCTACAAACGTGAATTAATCAATTGTTTAGTTGAGATTCGATCTGTACTGATTAAAGATAATGTTATCATTTTCCAAAACTCTCTAATTCAATTATTTGTGCATAAATTAATCTGTTTATTGGGTGACATTTTGTAGCTATATATGGTTGTTTATAATTTGCATTGGCTTTTATCGTAAAAGACTAGCTAGCTACTAATTATGGTGTTTGCATGTGTGCTGATAATTTAACAATAAAGAATGTTAGAGGCCGTCCCGTAAATATTTTTTAGTTGTTGTTTTTTGAAAAGAAAAATGAAAATAAAAACAGTGTTTTTGGTTTTAGATTCGAAATCTAAAAACGCGTCTGGTAGTATATACTAAAAACTGTATTCTGAAAATAAAAACAGAAAAAACGCGTCTGGTAAGTTAATCGAAAAATATCTAAAATTGTATATTTTTTCTATTATTATTTATATTATAATTTATCCCAAATAATTATCCCATAACTCATAATAACCGAATAAAATCTTTATGATAATTATTGTGTCTTAAATTAAAAATAAATGTTGACCGATATTTTAATGTTAATATATATATATGTATATATATATATGAGATACTGGATATAATAAAATAAAATAAAATGAAGACAAGCAGATCAGAGAGATGAAGCAGATTGGAGAGATGAAGAAGAAAAAAAATAGGAGCAAGAGCAGATCGTCGACACTAAGAAGAAAAGAAGATGTAGAAGAAGAAGGAGAAGATGAAGAGAAGTAGATCAGAGAAGATCATGAAGAGAAGAAGAAGGAGAAAATGAAGAGAAGAAGAAGATGAGGTGACGAAGATGAAGAAGATGAGATTAAGAGAAGATGAGATGACGAAGAGAAGCTTAGATGAAGAAGAAGAAAAAGTAGTCGAAGACAATCCGGAAAAGATGGAAAAAAATAGCTACAAGTGCGAACAATTATTATATGTACAAAAAATAAAACGAAATACATCTAAAACTTGTTTTCAAACATTTTTAATTTTAACACTAGTTTTGTTTTTCATTTTGTTTATATTTTTTAAAAATAAAATAAAAAACAATTAAATAATGTTAATTCGAAATCATTTTTAAAAAATGAAAACGAAAACGAACTAAAAAAACAGCTGTATGACGGACCTTAATTAAATGCAAAACTCAAACTCGAAAAAAAAATGCCAGAATTTGATGCTGCAATATGAAATCCATCTAGGCTATCTTACAATACAATATTCGTTTATAGTCTAGAAATAGCTGATTCTAAGTGGTTCAAAATTTTGTTTTATCGATGTAAATTTGTAATCTAAAATTTTAGTTTGGACATCCTACTACTTAAATAATATTGAGATAATTAATAATGGAATATGCTTGAATTTAGTATATAAATAAATAAACTCATAATTAGATTATATGATATATATTGACAATAAAAATGAATGAAATTTGATAAAATGAGATTGATATGTAGTAAACCCTTCAAACATGCACTATGAATTATGATTTTAATTCCTTCACTTTTTAAAAAAACCGAATTTATATAAGAGTGATAGTGAAAAAAAAGAAAGAATGAAATTTATATCTGCGAAGCAATAGGTAGAAATAGTTAAAGTATAATATGCTTTTCTGTTTCTATTTACCTCCAAAATAAAATAAAATAAATTATTATCGATTTTAGCACCTTAATTGATAAATAAGTTATTTTAGTTGTGAAAAGGATATCCGTTAACATTATCCTTAAAAACAAAAAACAAAAAAAATGCTATTTTCGCACATCTCAGGATTTGTGTCATCGCATGCAGGTAAAGATAATATGGAAAATAGAAGCTGCCCACTCATAATATACGTTTAAAAACTCAAACCCGTGACTCAAATTAAATATATAAAAAAAAAATTGAATTCGCCACGTGGTGGCCTTCTCGAGCTACCAATAATGGACCTGTTTATTGTCAATCACTCGATGCTTCGTTGCTTCGTTGCGCTGTATATCACTGTATCCTATCAATAATATATATATATATATATACATTTTTTAGACTCGATTTTCTGTTATAACCAATTAACGACATACCATTATAATGTCTGTAATATAATTTATGCTATGTTACCGTACAGAAATAGTAATATTATTGATTACTTCTTTACAAAATAAATAAAAATTGTTAACATCCATTTTTAGAAAATCTAGTCGACCGTGATATGTATACCCTCCGGCGTCTGAGCCTCTAAGGTAGCCTATAAAATGAAATCAGATTATCTTTCCAATAAATGTATAACAGATAATAGATAGAGTGTAGAAATAATAAAGTCATTTGTATTTTTATGTGGAAACCCTCTAATAAAGGGAAAAACCACGGTCGATGTAACGGGAATAAGAGTTTTCACTGTGTAAAAGATAATTGTGATCACATGCGATAACTCTTGTGGTTCTATTTCTATATGATACATGTATTTATATAGGGATTGGAGTTTTACCCTAGCCCTTGTTGTGTAAGTAAGAAATATTATTGGGAGAGATCCCAAGGAATCTATCTTGGTAAGATTCTTGACGAATCGAGTTTTTGACCATTTATAGTGATGTGATCTTCATTCCATGTGGGAGTATTTCTTCATATCTTCGAATTTATTGATGATTTTTCAACCGTTGAATCGTAGGTGATTGGCTTGCCCAATATAAGGTCGGGCTATATGAAGAATATGTTTAAGTCTTGTTTCATCAATGATGCTTCGTTGTTCGCTATGAGGCGAGTTAAAGCCAATTCGTCTATTTGGTTATCATCCGACGAACAGCTACTCTCAACGGACAAGTTGTTCCCATCTCACTATTGTCATGTGTGGTCCGTCAAGCCAACGTGGATATTTGGTCCCTTGAGTCCCAGGTTTCATGCTGACGTGTGAAATCGAGTAAAATTAACCCAAACAAAAATATTATTTAATATTTAATAATTTAATAATTTTTATAGCATTTGAAAATTTAATTTCTATTAAATAGAAATATGTTGTTTTGAAATAAACGCAATTTTAAAAAAAATACAAATTAATTTGAACTATAAACCTTTAATATAATCTCCATCACAACTGTTTATTTAATCCCAGAGTCAGTATTTTGTTTTTGTTTATTTACTTTTTTTTTTTACACAATGTACTGGTATATTTTAATTTGTGTTTACTGTGTAGTTAGAAATGTTTTTATTTTTTCTTAATTTTAAATGAAAGGATTTTTACACGTTGCTAAGATGTATATCTGGTCCAAAAACATATTTATATACGGGCAAAAGCCCAGAGAAAGAAACTAAGATAAAAAAGAAATAGTGTCAGCACACTGCCTAACAAAAGTTAAGCCTCTATAATCATCATAAAAAATGCTATAAATCTCAGGGGGAGGGACTTCAAAAAATGAGATATCAGTCTTCATACTATGTCCCATGTGAGCTAAGCCATCAACCAGCCTATTGCCATCTCTATAAACATGATTCACAATACAATTCCAATCGGCATTCACAATATGCTTGCAACTCTTAATGAGACTAAATAGAGGGTGATTGGCAAGATCCCAAATTAGATCAATACTAGTGCAATTTATGTAAGTACCAGATAACTACTTCTATGAATTTTATTTTTACTAAGAAATGATGTACATATATAAATTGATTTATTATGTCAAAATAACAATTATTTATGCTGATTTTGGGTTTATCACTAATATAAATTAAGTTATAATAATTTCAACCAACCAAGATAAAGACCAAAGGCTTGATAAAAAGTATTGACAAAGGAAAATTAAGTTTCAAACTCATTTTTTCGGGTGAACTAGAACCTAAAACGATGGTTCGGAATCGAACCGAATCGGGATGTACAGTCTTCCGGATGGGATTAATAACCAGCTTGAAAGCCTCTCGGTTGATTTGGCTAGTGGCCAAAACATTTCCAAGAAGACTCAAAGCAAAGCAGAGGTCACCAGATTCCCTAATAGAGCCATGTAATTCGTTTTCAATCAATTCACCATCACACAGATCGAGGTTGTTGTAAATAGTAGTTAAATCATTCGAATTGATGAAGGAATCAGGATTAATCCATTTAAACAACGACTAAATATACTTCCACGAAGGTATGTCAGAGAGGAGAGAAAACCATTAGAGAAGAATTTTCAATATTTCTTCAACTAAAATTTTGGTTTCAAAAATTTCTGATACCACTTTTTTTTTGAGTTATTATATTATTATATAAATTTAAAGTTTTTATTGAATGGAAAGGACTCGAACCAATAACCGGTTATACTTGTGTGAGGGACTTTTCTATCCAACTAACTGTAAGGCAACGCATCGGTCACCAAATTCCCTAATAGGGCTATGGAATTCATTTTCAATTAATTCAACCTCACACAGATCGAGGTTGTTGTAAATAGCTGCTAAATCATCCGAATCCATGAAAGAATCAGAATTATTTCGATATTTCTTCAACTGAAATTTTGGTTTCAAAAATTCTGTTACCACTTTTTTTTTTTGAATTATTACATTATTACATAAATTTATGATTTTTTGGAGAGAATGACTCGAACCCACAACCTTATGGTGCTTGTGTGAGGGGGTTTTCCATCGAACAAACTCATCTCGTTAATGAATAAACCACTTGCTACATCATTTGAATATGTTTATGGACTAATTTGTTAGGTTGTCTAGCATGAGTGATTAAATAATACGACTGTAAATACAAAAGAACATGATCGGTGAGGTCGTAAATTGAGAGTGACGATCTACGCACTGTTTTTTTCACCATTTTCCACCGGTTTTTGCGTGTTCCATGGTAGATGTTTTCTTGTTTTCAGCTTAACCTAATCTCAACAAGATTGAGAGGCCGCCAAATCCAAAATTCAGTGTTAAGCGAGCTTGCCCTCTCGATGCAGATGTAATTGGTGATTCTTTGAGGAAGCTGACAGTGGAGAGTTTCAAATCGAAGCTCTTAAGTGTTTTCAGTCCAGATAATTGGTGTGGGTTTGGTACTGACAAATATAAACTCAAGATTGAGAAAGGTGATGTCACATTTACGGAATGACCGAATAGATCTGCTATGAAACTTTCAGAAGAATTGAAGTTAAAATTGTGCAAACCTTAGGAGAATGCTTTGATTCTGAATAATATGGGACGAACTCATACCCTCAATTTCATGATCTCGAAGATGAGGAAAAAATGGCCTTTGATTGGGCACTGGCAGTTGATCGACTTGGACGATGGATATTTCGTTGCTCTTCCAAATGATAGAGGATCTGGAATCTGTTTTAACTGGTGGACCTTGGGTGATTGCCAATAAATATACCATTGTACAGAGGTGGAGACCCAACTTCGTGCCTGAAGAAGATGAAATCCACAGAATGTTGGTCTGGATAAGATTGTCTAAACTCTCTATGGAATGGTTAGATGTAGGCATGTTACATATCATAGGGGTAATGTTGGGTACCATGGTCAGAGTCTACCCCATCACCGAGTCTCAAGCTAGAAGACGGTTTGCTAGAATTTGTGTTGAGATTGATACTACGAAGCCTTTAAGGGGCTCTTTTGATCTAGAGGATAAAGCTATTAAGGTTGAGTATGAGAATCTGAGGCTGGTTTGCTTTAAATGTGGAAGGATTGGACATATTAAGGAGTTTTGTAAGGAAGGTGTAGTTGACGTGCATGACAAAGTTAAAGTACCAGAGGGTAGGAACAAAGCTAGTGAAGTTGAGAGTGATGCTTATAGCCCTTGGATGTAAGTGTCGTACGATAGGAGTAGTAGAAACCATCGGGGTGGCAGTTTAATTGGGAAGAGAAACGGTACTAAAGGCTATAGTAGGAAACCAGGGACTGGTGATAGGCAGGGCAGTGGAATTCCTGGGCAGTGGAATTCCTGGGCTTGGAAATGATAAATCTAATACTACTGAGTGTAGTAGAAAAGGAGTGGATACATGCAAGAGTTTGATAAAGGTGGCACCCTCCAAGAAGAGTGGCAACTTGGATTCTAGGTTTGCTATTTTTAATGAAAATATGGATGGAGAGGCCAATGTAGAGAGTACACATGACAAGGCTTCCTCTAGTAAAGTGCTCACCGAGATCTCTAACATGAGTCCTCTGAATAAGAACCAGTTGAATGCTACTGCTACCAAATACCTTGTTGAATCTCTCCCCGACAAAAGCATTTTTATAAGCCTTTTAAATAGAATGGGAGTGTGGTAGGGATCAAGGGAAAGGGCAAGGGGACTAGGAAGACTATACAATCACTGCTTAACCCAATTCTGTGATAAATATTGATGACTCTGAAGTTCTCCAAAATCTGTATAAGCAAATGGTTGAAATAAAGGTGGTTGAAATTCAACATTTTTCTATTAATAAGGATGATAACCCCTCTACCGTTGAGATGGCCGATGCTGCTCTTAAACAGTAACAAATTGATGTGTCTGATTCCTCTAACTTTGTTGTTGTTGCCTCAAAACTTAAGGAGGCAATGAAGATAGTTTTAGAATAGGATGTTTCCTTGATTGGTCTTTCTTTTTTCTTTACTTATGTTTTGTTCGTGGAACGTTAGGGGTGCTGGTAAGAAAGGATTTGACAAGATTGTCAATGATATTAGAAATTTAGGGCTTTTTGATGTTCTTGCTATCTTAAATCCTAGAGTTAGTGGTGTTAAGGCTGCCAAGATTATTGATAGACTATGATTTAGCAATAAACATGTTGTTGAAGCCTATGGTTTCTCAGGAGGTATTTGGTTACTCTAGAATGGTAGCAAAGTGAACCTGCAAGTTGAAGCTAGTTTTAAACATACTGTTAGTGCTTTGGTGGTTAAGGGAAATATCTTTTGGGTCATTACCTTTGTGTATGCCAATCCTAGTGCTATGTTGAGATGAAAGCTGTGGATTTATCTCAATACTGTAAAGAGTTGCTTTAAGGGCCCGTGGGTTATGATGGGGGACTTCAATGAGATAATCGATGACTCTGAGAAAAGGGGTGCTAGGCCAGGCTTCACCAACTCTAGTTTTGGTGAATGGATGAGTGAAAACACGATGGTGGACTTGGTGTTTATTGGTCTGAAGTTTACATGGACTGCTAGTAGAGGTATCAAAGAGAGCATTTGGGAGAAACTAAATAGAGTCCTTTGTTCAAAGGAGTGGAGACTCTTGTTTGTAGATGCTTCTCTTAGACATCTTCTTATAGTGTCTTCGGACCACTGCCCTATTTTACTGAATCTGTATAGTAATCACATTCCTCAAAATTGCTTGAAACCTTTTAGGTTTGAAGATATGTGGCTAAAGTATGAGAATTTTAATAATATGGTGAAACAGTTTTGAGAGACTCACTTTAAGAGCTTTGTTGTTAAGACTCACCCTTTCCAATAAGATTAAAGAATGGAATCGAACCACTTTTGGTTGCATCTTCCACAAGAAGAGAAGAATCCTTGCTAGATTGCAAGGGATTCAATGTAGTCTCGGTGAGAGGTTCAAGTCTAGTCTAGTTAAGCTTGAATCTAAACTCCAAGAGGAGTATAATCTAATTATTGCCTAAGAAGAGATTTTCTGGATGCAAAAGTCTAGGGTTACCTTGCTTAAGGAAGACGACAAAAACACTAAGTTTTTTTCACGTTACTACAACGCTTAGAAGAAGGTATAACAAGTTGGAAGGCCTCAAAAATGAAGATGGAGAGTGGCAGTGTGATAAGGAATATATAAAGGCTATTGCTCTTTCCTATTTTAATAAACTGTTCTCCTCATAGTCTCATTATGGAAATTTTGATTGGCTGCCTCGATTCTTCCCTATGCTAGATGAATGTGTGAATGATGATCTAGCTAAAGATGTTTGTGATGAGGAAGTCAAGGTTGGATAGTTTGTGATTGCTAGTCTTAAATCCCCTGATCCAAATGGGTTTCTAGCTGTTTTTTTTCCAAATCCAATGGGAGGTTTGTAGGAAGGACTTGTACCAACTTGTGAGGGATAGTTTCAAGCTTGGATCCTTTCCTACTGAGCTAAACCAGACAATCATAGCTCTTATACCTAAAATGCCTAGCCCTCTCGACATGACCCAACTGAGACCCATTAGTCTTTATAATACTGCTTACAAAATCATTAGTAAGGTGATTATTCAAAGACTTAGGAATTTATTGCCTAAAGTTGTTAACCCCAACTAAGTTGCCTTTATTCCAGGAAGACATATTCAAGATAACATAGTAATGGTGGCCCAAGGGGTTCTTCACAAGTTTAAAATTATGAAAGGGGAAAAAGGCTTTGTTGTTTGGAAAATTGATATTTCTAAGGCCTATGACAAACTTCAATGGAGTTTCATTAATTATGTTCTTATGGATGTTGGTATTAGAGGTAGTCTGTTACAGCTTATAATGTGGTGCATCACTAGTATTAGCTCTAAAATTGTTTTGAATAGCGAAACTACCGATTCCTTCAAACCTGGGTGTGACATTAGACAAAGAGATCCCCTTCCCCCTTACATATTTGTCCTTTGCATGGAGAAGTTATCCCATATGATATCAAAAGTTAAGAGTTGGATTGTGAAAATGTGTTAGGATTTCTAGAGGAAGTCCTGAGGTGTCCCATCTCTTATTTGCTGACGATCTTATCCTATTTGGGCCAACCTCTACCACTCAAGCTGAGATTATAAGGGAGTGTCTTGATAGGACAACAAGTCAGCTTCTCAGAGTCTAGAGTTTACGGCTCCAACAACATTAAAGAAAGAGATGCTATATCCATTGCTAGGGTTTGTGGGTCTTCGTTAACTAAAGATCTTGGCAATTATTTAGGAGTTTCTCTCATCCACAACAGAATTACTAACCATACATATAGGGAGATTGTGGAGAAAACCTAAAAGCGTTTAGCAGCCTTGAAAAGTGATTCCCTCTCTTTTACTAGAAGAGTCATACTTATAAAAGCATCCACATCTGCTCTCCCTATATACACTATGCAATCGGTGAAGCTGCCAAGTGAGACATGTTTCAAACTGTACAAACTCAATAAAGACTTCCTTTGGGGTCATACTACCAACAAGAATGCCATCTACCTTGTAAAGTGGGATAATGTTTGTCTTTCCAATAGGAATGGTGGATTGGGTATCAAGAAAACTAAGAATATGAATCAGGCGTTGCTTGCCAAAATTGGGTGGCGGATCCTTCAAAATGATAATGGTATGTGGTGTCAGTTGCTAAAACACAAGTACCACAATAACAGACATATACTTGACCTTGAGCTTTCTAAGAGTATTACTAAGCATATGGAAAGGCATTGCTTTTGGTGCTAAGCTAGTTGCTAAAGATGTTAAGTGTAAAGTTGGTAATGGTGCTCATGTCAAATTTTGGCTTGATGATTGAGTGCCAGGGATTAGGATTCTTAAGGACTATGCCACCAGAAGACTTGCTGATAAGGATTTGACCCTGACTGTTGATAAGTTCATGTCTAATGGTCTCTGACATACACAACAGTTAGCTTCCATGTTTCCTTGGAATGTTATGCATAAAATGGTGAGTATTCATGCCGATAGAACTTACAGTAGTTGTGCTAGAGCCATTTGGGGGTGGAGTAATTGTGGTAATTTTTCAGTAAAGACGGCTTATTTGGGGCTCATTGAAGCTACTAGTCTTCCTTTGTGGATGTGAGGGTGTATATGGAAGCTTAGAATGAAGTTTAGAGTTCAATACTTTCTCTGGAGTTTACTACAGGGAAAGATTCTCACTAACCATCAGAGAACTGCTAGCGGTTTGGTTGTGGATCCTTTCTATCCCAGATGTGTAGCTGGCATTGAAGACATTGACCATATGGTGCGTAGCTGTAGCCATTCCATAGATATCTGAAAGAAGATCTTGAAGAACTTCACCTTGGCTGACTCTTTTCAGGGTGATTTTGATGTCTGGATATCTAATAACCCGAGGAACAACAAACTGGTGTCAGGTAATCTCCCTAACTACCTTCTCTTTTCTTTTGCCTTGTGGTTTCTGTGGAAATATGGGTTTAAAAAAGTCTTCAACAATAATTTCTCTTCTCCTCAATTCCCTCATCTGATTATTTGTCAATTTGCCAAAGATTAACACAAAGAAAATATGAAACAAGAACAAAAATCAGGGCCACAACAAACTGAGCCCTGACGAGCACCCACACAAGCAACATCAGAAACTGAGAGCCAGAAAAAAGAGCCAAAACCTAGAAAATATATCATGCAAGTATTTGGTGATTCATATTTTCTTAACCAAAAGGAAATTATAGATTCAAATGGGTGTATATGCATGTAACAATTAACAAAACAGTCAGTTACCTGGATTAAATTGTAATGAACCGCAATAACAAATCAGAGATAAAATCAATCAAAACAGTCGGATTGTGACTTGTGTGTTGTTAGTTGTGAGCTTTTAGCACTAAAGAAGCACAGAAGATGAGAAGAAGTAGGTCTTACTAGAGATAATTCATTTTTTTTTTTTCAGTTGCTTAGGTGCCTCCTAGTGAGGATTTGGTCAAGCTTAATATAGATGGGAGTTGTGATAATATTTCTGGTCACATTACTGTCGGAGAGGTTACGCGCAGCCATCAGAGGAATTGGGTGAAAGGTTTTGTGATGAATAAGGGCATGGGAAGTGTGCTTAAAGCTGAGCTTTGATGATGTAGGATGTAGAACATGTAGGTGACTCCTATATCAGTTGTGGTATGTATGAAGGTCTCAAGATGGCCTGAAATTCTGGAGTTAGGAAGATTATCGCTAGGTCAAAAGTAGGTTCCTTATGATTTGACTCAACGTGACAGTTAATATTTATACATTAAATCATTTAGAATAAAATTATTCAAATAATTAAACCATCATAATTATTAAAAAGTTTGTCTAAAGCAAGCCATTACCATTCACATATCTATATAAAAAAAATTATTATTTTCTTTTTACTTTTAATTTTATAGTAATTTAAGAAGAAACATCATAATTGAACGAAATGTGACTAGCCTATATATATGATGCAGATCACCTGAAAATCGAATCAAACAAAATCCTGATCAAACTATCCAGCCCATTGATGTGCGATTAGCAAAAAGAATATTGTGGGGTCCTTAATTTGCATATGAGACCAAGCGTCATGTCGATAACATTATATATATATATATATATAAATAGGCATGGTAGATTAATATCGGTTGGATTCAATTATTTTGATATGGATGATTTATATTTTTATATAAATGTTATTTATGTGAATACAAATATATATATATATATATATATATATAAACTCATGATTAATTAAATCAGATTTCAAAACATAATAATTACGGCGTTAACAAACAAATGACTGACTTTTATCGAGTAACTAATTCCCCCTATTGCAATAGGGTAATACACTGGTAAAGTAAAAAAAACAAACAAATACTATCTTAGATAGTGTCGTGTATCTGCATTTAATTTTCAATTCAGGTCACATGGCAAAATTTGATCCGGTGTTTTAAAACTTTTTTCTAAATATTTCAAAACAGACAAAAAAATATTAAAAAAATAAAGCTTTTTCTAAATGAGGATGAAACTTGAAAGTGGTACTCATGCAATATATAAAAGGCCATTAAAATAATAA